>OY728167.1:695000-1295000 GCA_963277665.1 Viscum album | reverse complement strand
CTATTCAAGATCAGAGGAGGACCACGCAGTGCACCTGAGGACAATTTTGGAGGTCCTCCGACAGCACCAGCTCTATGGGAAGTTGTTGAAATTCAAGTGCTGGATGTGAAAAGTGCACTTTATTGGACACGTAGTGTCTGAGAAGGGGGGTAGCTGTGGACCCATCAATGGTTGAGGCAGTTATTTCTTGGGCAGCACACAAGAATGTTGCAGAGGTTCACAGTTTTCTCGGGCTGGCGGGTTACTATCGGAGGTTCGTATCCAACTTCTCTCGAGTTGCAGTCCCTTTGACAGCCTTGACCAAGAAGGACCAGGTTTTCATGTGGAGTGAGCAGTGTGAGATATCCTTAAACAATCTAAAGGAGAATTTGGTTAGTGCCCCAGTGCTGAGACTACTAGAAGAAGGGGCAGCATATGAGGTGTTTTGTGATTCTTCATGGAAAGACCTTGGATGTGTGTTGAGGAAATGACAAGGGGTTATCTCTTATGGGTCTAGGAAGCTATGCCCTCATGAGCGTAATTATTCCAACCATGATCTGGAACTTACAGTGGTTGTTTTCGCACTAAAGTTATGGCAGAATTTCCTCATCAAAGAACGCTTTGTGGTCTTCATAGATCACACAAGTTTGAGGTTTTTCTTCTCCTAGTGGGACCTAAATTTGCGGTAGCGAAGGTGGATGGAGTTCCTCCAGGACTACAAAATCGATATTTCCTACACTTCAGGGAAAAGGAATATAGTGGCTGATGCCTTGAGCAGGAGGTCACATAAGGATGCGGTCCGAGAGTCGGCAGACGCATGGAAGGCAATGGAGGAGTTGGCTACCTTGATCCTGGATGTGAGGATGGATAACAGTTGAGGTTGCATGTATCATATGACGGTGCAGTATTCTCTATTTCAGCAAGTGGAGGAGTCTCGTGGGGAGACCCAGAGTGCAAAGTGATGCATGACCATGTTGACCAGGGCTATGCTCTGGAAGGGTGGATGGAGGATGGTCAGAACCGGATGCTTTTCCGAGGGAAGCTGTTTGTTCCAATGGTGATGCGTGGAAAGGTTCTTAGTGAGTTCCACCACTCACCCATAGCGGTACACCCAGGAGTTTTCAAGATTTACCAGGGTCTGAAGAGATAGTTCTGGTGGCCCGATGTAAAGCGAGAAGTGGCAGAGTTTGTGGCCAAGTGCCTAGTGTGTTAGCAGGTTAAGGCTGAACACCGAGTTTCAGGCGGCCTGCTGTAGTCTCAAGATGTCCCCGAGTGGATGTGGGAGGACATATTGATGGATTTCGTCATGAGACTACACAAGGTTCAAGGGGGGTACGATTCCATCTGGGTAGTAGTGGACTGGTTGATAAAATCGGCTCACTTTCTGGTGATTAAAGAGTCGAGTGCAGTGGATGCTTTGGCACGAAGGAACGTGGATGAGGAGGAGCGGTTGAATGTTGTTCCTAGGTACATAGTCTCGGATAGGGATGCATGGTTTACCTCAAGAGTTTGGAGAGGATTTCAGCATGCTTTTGGCACCCAGCTACGTCTTAGCACTACTTTCTATCCCCATACATTTGGACAGACAGATCGCACCATCCAGACCTTGAAGGATATGTTGTGGGCATGTGTTCTGGACTCAATAGGATCATGGGTGCGACATTTGCCTCTGGTAGAGTTTGCCTAAAATAATATCTATCACTCTACCATTGGTATGGATCTGTTTGAAGCCTTGTACAGGAGGCCATGCTACTCACCTTTGTGTTGGACCAAAGTCGGAGAGGCGGGCATCCATGGGCCGGAGGTGGTGCAGAGCACAACAAAGAAGGTTCAACTTATACGGGAAAGGATGAAGGGGGCCCAAGACCGACAGAAGTCATATGATGATAGCAAGAGAAGGCCCTTTGAGATTGAGGTTGGAGACCACATGTTCTTGAAGGCCTCCCCTCGGCGTGGACAATGGAGGTTCGGTAAGGGGAGTAAGCTTTCTCCCAGGTTCATCGGACCCTTCAAAGTATTGTGGTGGGTCGGTGAAGTGGATTATTATCTAGTGTTACCACTGCCACTACTGAGGATACATGACGTCTTCCATGTGTCCCAGCTCCGTCGGTATCTGCACAATGATTCACACGTCCTCGGCTGGGGGGATCTAGACATTGAGGATGATGTGACCTTTGTCGAAAGACCAGCAATGATCGAAGATCTTGAGGAAAAGTTTCTTCGTGGGAGAACCATTCCCTTGGTTTGTGTGTTATGGAGACATGGTGGGGTTGAGGAGAGTACGTGGTAGAGGGAAGCATAGATGCGTGCCCAGTACCCAGAGTTGTTTTGAGTTTTTTACTGTTCTATTTATACTTGTTGTGGTGGAGCGTTTTCCCTTTTTTGCTAGGAAATATCAGGTTTTTATTCCCTCTGAAGGTGTGTGAATAGTCTGGGCTATGGGGAGGGGAGGACCCAACCCCTAATCAAGACACATCAAGGTAGATGCGATTAAACTTGTGCGGGTGAGTCAGTGTTGCCCAAAGTGGATAATATCTTGACATGGGGGAAGAGACTCCCCAACCCACATGACTGGGAAGTTTGACATGGTATGTTGCTTGGTTCTTGAGAGGGAGGTGTTTTTAGTTAACAATGTGGTTCACTCTTGAGAGGTATCTTTTGATGTGGTTGTTCAGACCCTCTCTTTCCTTCTGGGTTGTTTTGATTCTCAACGGTGAGAATAGCTTGAGTGGTATCTGATGTAATGGCCCGGGTTCTTGGAGGTCCATTACTTACTAAAAATATGATGTTTGACGAGTTATGGGTGGTCTGGAAGGCCATCCTAGCTTCTCAGTGACTCCTAGCGGTATCCTTGGTCTACCTGTAGCTCTCTGCCATCGGTAGCTCTCGGCTACCGATCGCCTCGGCCGCCAGTAGCTCTCGGATACCGGTCACTATCAGCCACCGGTAGCTATCAACTATCGGTCGGTGTCAGCCACCGGTAGCTCTTGGCTACCGGTCCCTGTCAGCCACCGGTAGCTCTCGGCTACCGGTCCCTATCACTGACCGGCAGCTCTCGGCTACCGGTGGCTCTTGCCTACCCCCACAGGTTTTCCAGTAGCGCCTCCTTTTTGCGCAAATTGGGTTTTAAACCCTATTTTGACACCTTTTTAAAGCCCAGTAACACCCATTAATGGAATTTAATTAAGTGTTTGATGAGGTACCCTTGTGTGCGTCGGTTTAAACCACCCATAAAGGCGGGGACCCTTTAATGATGTGTGGGGCCGCGTGGTCAACCCACGACCCCGCTCCTTATGAGGTTTAGCATTCTTATATCATTATCTCAACCGTCCCTGGCCCTTATAAACTAAAGGTTTCTACCTGGGTTTCTTTTTCTCGATCACCCTGTGATCGAT
Source organism: Viscum album (assembly GCA_963277665.1). Lineage (NCBI taxonomy): Eukaryota > Viridiplantae > Streptophyta > Magnoliopsida > Santalales > Viscaceae > Viscum > Viscum album. Next base: position 1,291,626 of record OY728167.1, on the reverse strand, counting down.
TCTTCTGCTCGTCCATGAGTTTCTGAGGTCACACCCCTACAATTTGAGTACCCCATGTTCCTTGTGCGTGAAGAGAATCTTCGATCGTTGATCAATCAAGTAGGGGTTTCACCTTCATCTCTCCTTTCTATGTATCTTGCGGGGTGGGTACGGTACTGCTTCTGTAGAATTGGATGAACCAAACTTTAATGAAGATAATAAACAGATTCTAAAGAATGAAGGGGAGGGGTGTGATCAATGATGCTACTCTGTTTTTCCCCTCTTACATGATTAATGATTTCTGATTTTTGCAGTCTTACACCTACTAAAAATCATGGTCGTTGGTGGTCTTTATCTATGCACTAATGAACCCTTACCTTTTGTGTTATTCGTTTAAAGGAAATTGGTTAATTACGTATATTTGGGAAAATAAATTGAAAGCACCAGGATCAATCCCTTTTCTGTGATAACCCCGGTTAAAGTAAATTAGAATTTGAATCATGTAGTGTGTTAAATATTTTAAATCTGAAAATACTTACATGGGCCTGCATTGTGTTGGTGGTAGTGGTTTGGTTGTTTTTCATTCACGGGTCGATTACTGGGTGATGTAGGTGGGGATGGGATCCCCTATTGTTATTGTTTCGCTGGTTGTGAATTTGAGGTCGTGTGGTTACTTTTCTTATATGACAAATTGGGGTGGAATTCCTTGTTGTTGAGGAACTGTTGGCTCCTAGTTTTTGGGAACATGGGGTAGTATCTTGGGGTTTTCCTTGGTTCCAGTACTTTGAGGGATCTCACTTATCCCTTTTGTGGTTGTGACCTTACAAGAGAACCGGGTGTGAATGTTTATGTTGATGTTTGACTGTACTCGTTCCTTGGCTTGTGCTTATGCTTGCTAGTTTCCCAAAGTAGGTGCAGAAAATTATTTAATCATTATTACTGAACATGAAAAAAAGGATGGGACAAATGGGTTTTGGTTTGGTGTGAGTTGTGAGTTGGACATGGGTGTTTTTTGTCTTCTTTAGGCTGGCTGAAGAAAAACCTAGATTTGGGTGAGTGCTTCGTACCTATACATATACTTGTAGTTTTGTGTTTATTGTTTGCGCTCCACCCAAGTTGAACACTTAGTGCTGAACACCCCCATTTCATGGGGGAGGGTGTTTTTCCCAACACTTCTATGAGTGGCTGGTTATTAGCTCCTTTTCTGATCCCTTTCCCGAATATACCAAGACTCTATGGGCAGGATGTGATGGCCTGAAATCCATTATTTTCCCAAGAATCTTCTGGCAGGGTAGTGTGGTGCTTGGTCCAGGTGTGTGAGGGAAAGTGGTTTCCCAAGTGTCTTCATGATGAGGCCTTGGTGTCTTTGGGTGTGGCAGTAGATCTTCTAGCCCTGGTGTCTTCGGGCGTGGCGGTGGTTGTTCTGGCGTAGGTGTTTGCAGGCGTGGTTACGTGTGATAGCTGTGGCCTAGGTGTTTGTGTACGAGTTAGTGGTTTTGGCCCAACTGTTTGCGAGCGGGGTTTAGTAGTGGGACTGGCTGAGGATATGGCCCATGTGTGTGTGGGCGGGGTGTAGAAGTGGGACTGTAGTGAGAATGGAGGGATTGGTTCGATGCATAGGATGTCTTCAATAACCAGTGGGAAAGTGGCACGGGGTACCCAAACATCAATGTGCTTTTATTATACATTACTTGACTTGCGTTATTTGGGGAGTGTGCCATGGTGAGGCTTGGGTGGTTAGTTTCCTAGTTGGGTGTTTGGTTATCTCTTTTCTCACAGGGCATTATTACACCTCCCCGCTTGTGCATGAGAGCCTTTGGTTTTCCCTACTGAGTATACTTGTATGCTCACCCTACGTTTATAAAACTACTTTTAGGTTTCCAGGAGGACATCAGGGATCGCGCGGGACCAAACTAGCTTGGACATTTGTGGTAGTTGCTGCTGTTGTTTCCCGTTTTCTTGGTATCTTTTTACATTTGGAGTTTTTTGACTTGTATCTTTACCTTTGAACATTCATGTCGGAGTGGTTTATTTTCAGTCGTATTTGCGTTTTTAGTTTTGGTGATATGGTATTTACTATCTTATCTCCTGATCCTATTAAAAGAAAAAGGGTAATGCCTTCCATTTAGTGTGGGATTTTATACCCTTCGTGCTGGTCGCCACTCTGGGACCTATTGAAGGCGGGTTTCGGGGGTCATTATCTCTCCTTAAACTTAAAGAACGAAGGACCTGGAAATCTGCTGACCTTTCCCTCCATTTGGTGAAGGCGGGTCGTGACAAATATTATTATTATTATCATCAACATAATCATCACATGCAAATGAAATGCACACGCATTATTATTTATTACCATGAACGTGCACACATATTGCAAATGCAATATTCTATTATCACATGCATTGGTACTACAACTATTATCGCTACTACTACTAATATTATTATTATTAACAACAAATGCAAATGCAGATGCACGTTGTTATTATTTATTATTTATTACCCTACACCTACATATGCAATGAACTTGTAGTATTCTTTTATTATTATAAATATTATTATCAAAAAAAATTTATTATTATTATCATTATCATTATCCCATGAAAATCCACATGCATGTGTGTTGTTATTTATTATTTATTACCATGCACGTGCATGGGTTATTATTATTATTATTATTATTAAAATTAGTATTATTAGTACTATTATCAAATGTAAATTCACATGCACATGCATGTGCATTCTTATTTACTAGTATTTATTTATTATTTACTACCATGAACATGCAAATGCAATGCACTTGCGTTATTCTATTATTATTATTACTATTATTATTATTGTTTGTATCATTAAATACAAATACACATGCACGTGCATGCGTCATTATCATTATCATTACATGTAAATGCATATACATGTGCGTTATTATATATTATTGATTACCTTGCACATGAAAATGCAATGCACTTGCGTTATTATATTATCACATGTGTTATTATTATTTATTCTCATGCACGTGCACACGCAATGCACTTGCATTATTCTATTATCACATGGGTTATTATTTATTATTTATTATCATTCACATGAAAATGCACATTCATGTGGACTTTGTTAATATTAATTTTTTATTACCATTCACATGCACATGCTCAAGCACATGGACTTGGATGTGCGTTATTATTTATTATTTATTATCATTCACATGCACATGCACATACACATGAAATTCACATGCATTATTATTTATTATTTGTTATTTATTATCATTCACAAGCAAATGCAAATGCACATGCACGTGCACGTGCATTATGATTTATTAGTTAAACCATGCACATGCATATGCACATGCACGTGCGTTTTTACAACTACTATTATTAAAGGTATTTTTAGGGATTACTATCATTTTTTAGTATTTTTTGGTGTTATTAACATTTATTTTGTTTTTTAGTGTTTTAGGGTTTTTAATGGTATATTAGAATTTTTAGGGTTTGGTGGGGGTTATTTGGATTTTATTAGGGCTTGTTATGGTGTGTCAAGGTTTAATTTGGTGTCATAGGTATTTTTAGGGTTTTAATAGGATTAAGTTGGTTTATTAGGGTATATTATCGTATATTATAGTATATTTGGGTATGTTTAGGTTTTATTAGGGTTTGTTAGGGTTTGTTAGGGTTTATTAGTGGGTTTTAGGATTTTGTAGGCTATTATTTGGAGGTTTTTGTAGTGTTTTTTTGTGTTTGTTAGGGTTTTTAGTGATTATTTGGATTTATTATGGTTTAGTTGTGTTTTTATTCTATATTATGGGTTTTATGGATTATGTAGTGTTTATTAGGTTATAATAGAGTTTTTTAGGGTTTATTACAGGTTATTACGTTTTATTAGTGTTTATTAGGGTTTTTAGGGTTTAATAGTGGGTTATTAGGGGCCATTATGGTTTATTATTGGTTCTTAGGGGTTATTAGTGGTTTTTAGGGTTTGTTAGGTTTTGTTAGGGTTTTTAGGGTTTGTTACAGTTTGTTTTTGTTGTTTGGGTTTTTATGGGTTTTTTTTGTTGTATGGGTGTGTTTGGATTTTTTATGCTTTGTTAGGGTTATTTTAGCGTTTTTGGGGTTTTGTTGCGTTTTGTGGTCTTTGAAGCATTTTTTGGTTTTTTTAGGAATTGTTAGGGTTTATGTAGTGTTGTTAGTGGATTTAGTGGTTCATTAGGATTTTTTTGGGGTTCTTTAGGGTCTTTATAGAGTTTTAGGGTTTGTTTTGAGGTTTTTAGGGTTTTCTAGGGTGTTTAGAGTTTTTAATGGTCTCATAGTAATGGTTAGGGGTTTTTAGGAATTTTTAGGATTTTTATTGTTTTTAGCATTTTTAGGGGTTTTTAGCATTTTAGCATTTTTTGAGGTTTTTTGAGGTTTTTTTGAGGTTTTTTTATGGTTTTTAGGTTTGTTTTTTTGGGGTTTTAGGTTTTTTTTGTGTTTTTATGGGCAAGGTAGGTTTAGGGCCAAGCTATTCCTAACCCCAACCCAAATTTATTAGATAAAAAATACACAGCAGACAATGGTGGCACAGGTTTTTTTTAGGGTTTTTAGGATTGTTTTTTGGTTTTTAGGGTTTTTAGGTTTTTGGGGTTTTAAGGGTTTTTTAGGGATTTTTCCGGTTTTTCCGGGTTTGTTAGGTTTTTTTTAATATTTTCATTTTGAATGGTTTAATATCATTTTTGTTGTATATTTGGGTTTTTTGGTATTTTGTAGCTTTTATTGGGGTTTAATAGGTTTTTAGGGTTTATTACGATATATTAGGGTTTATCAGGGTTGATTAGTGGGATTTAGTGTTTATTATGATGTATTATTGGTTGGTAGGGTTTGTTAGGATTTATTAGTGCTTATTAGCGTGATTTAGGGTGTCTAAGGGTTTGTTAGGGTTTCTAAGGGTGTGGTAGGGTTTCTAAGGGTGGGTTGGGATTTTTATGGGCGAGTTGGGGTTTCTAAGGGTTTGTTATGGTTTAAATGGGTTTCTAAGGTTATGTTAGGGTTTCTATGGGTGAGTTGGGGTTTCTAAGGGTGTGTTAGGTTTTCTATGGGTGTATTAGGGTTTCTAAGGGTGTGTTAGGGTTTCTAAGGGTGTGTTTGTGTTTCTTAGGTTTGCTTAGGGTTTTGATAGGGTTACTTATAGTTTCTTAGGGGTTTGTTAGGGTTTCTAAAGGTTTTTTTGTGGTTATTGGGGTTTCTTAGTGCATAATGGGGTTTTTTAGGGCTTGTTATGGTTTGTTAGGGTTTGTTAGGGTTTTTATGTTTCAAGGGTTTTTTGGGGTTTGTTAGGGTTTGTTGGGGTTTGTTGGGGTTTGTTGGGTTTGTTGGGTTTTTTTTGTTTTTTTAGGTTTTGTTAGTGTTTTTAGGGGTTTTCATGGTTATTAATGGTTTCTAGTGTTCATGGGGTTATTCATGGATTGTTAGGTTTATTTAGTTTTTCATGGTTGTCATAGATGAGTAGAGCTAGTCACAAGCTTCAATTTGATATGTGGTAGAGGTGAAGCGGACCCCCAGAGCAAGAAGTTATGGTCATTTGGGGGACATAAGGACATTTTTGGACTTTAATAACATGATAAGGCGTTCATTTTGGTCACAGATATGTAGATCTAGTCGAAAGCTTCGATTTGATATATGGTTGAGGCAAAACGGACTCCCAGAGTAGAAGTTATGGTCTTTGGTTGGGTTTAATTACATTTTTAGGCCACCAAGGTTGTGATAAGGTGATTCAGTTCTTATGGGAGGGTAGGTCTAGTCGCAAGCTTCGATTTCATATGTGGTAGAGGCAAAACGGACGCTAGAAGCTAATCTTTTGACTATCCAAAGGGATTTTCGGTCTTTTTGGGGGTTGAAGAATGTTATAAAGGGTTCTAGTGTTTACCCGAGTTTGTATCTTTTCACAATATTTGATTTGATATGTGGTAGAGCCAAAATGAACACATGTAGCTGAAGTTATTTTCATTTTAAATTGAGCAACTCTTCTAGAGCCTAAAAACCTAAGAAACCCGCAACTCACTAAAATAGGCATTACTTCTCCTTCAGGTGTCCATTTGAGCGCAGTGACCATTCAAATAGAATCGTGTGTGATGAGTGAGGACCAAGATTAGTAGATACTATGATAATATCAAAGAAATATAAGATATATTAGTTATACCACACCAAAAAAGCGTCTGACTTCAAACGGCCATAACTTTCTCTTCGGTTGTCCGTTTGATCTCTACCACATATCAAATTGAAATTACCGAAGAGATCTACATAGAAGGATGACTTAAACCCATTTAAATTCATGTTTGAGACCCTAAAATCCCATAAAACCATCATAAGGCCTCCAAAAATCCATTTCCGTGTACAGATCCCTATCAGATTTTTCATAAAATGGTTATAACTTCTGATCTGTGTGTCTGTTCGACCTCCGACACCTGTTTTTATCATAGTTCATTCCATGATATTCAGTTTGACTATTCACAAAGTGGAAATGGATACCCAGAGAAGAATTTATTCCTTTTTCAATGAATCTATGATTTGTTCGATTTTTCGAGACCCCATTTCTAGCATTTTTTTCATGTCTGCTATTTTTTCAAGAAACTCTAACTTATTATTACTATTATTATTATTATTATCATTATCTCATCCAAATGCACATGCACATGCACATGAATTATTTTAATATTTTTTTTACCATGCACATGCACATGCAATGCACACACGTTATTTTATTATCACATGCGTTGTTATTATTATTGTTATTATTGTTTTTGCGGTTATTGTGGTTGTTGTTTTTGTTGTTGTTGTTATTGTTTTTATCATCACATGCAAATGCACATGTGAATGCACATACACGCACATTCAATTCACGTGCGTTATTCTATTATCAGATGTGTTGTTATTATTAATATTAATAATATTATTATTATTATCATTATCATCATCATCATCACATGCAAATGCAATGCACGAGCATTATTATTTATTACCATGCACGTGCACACATAATGCACATGAAATATTCTATTATCACATGAATTTTACTACTACTATTATCACCACTACTACTATTATTATTACTATAGTTGTTATTATTACTATCATCACATGAAAATGTAGATGCACGTGCATTATTATTTATTATTTATTACCACGCACGTGCATATGCGATGCACTTGTATTATTCTTTTATTATTATTATTATTATCACAATTATTATTATTATTATTATCGTTATCACTATCATTATTATTATCATTATCACATGCAAATGCACATGCATGTGCGGTGTTATTCAATATTTATTACCATGCACATGCATGCATTATTATTATTATTATTATTATTACAATTAATATTATTAAAATTATCATCAAATGTAAATGCACATGCACATGCATGTGCGTTCTTATTAATTATTAATTATTTATTAGTTACTACCATGCACGTTCATATGAAATGCACTTGCGTTATTTTATTATTATTATTATTGTATTTGTTGTTTTTGTTGTTTCTATCATCAAATACAAATGCTCATGCACGTGTGTTATTATTTATTATTTATTACCATGCATGTACATGTGTCATTATCGTTATCATTACATGTAAATGAACATGCATGTGTGTTATTATATATTATTTATTATCATGCACATGAAAATGCAATACATTTGCGTTATCCTATTATCACATGTGTTATTATTATTTATTCTCAAGCTCGTGAACACGCAATGCATGTGCGTTATTCTATTATCACATGTGTTATTATTTATTATTTATTATCATTCACATGCAAATGCATATTCATGCAGACTTGGTTATTGTTTATAATTTATTACCTTGCACATGCACATGCACTTGGTTGTGTAGTATTATTTATTATTTATTATCATTCACATGCACCTGCACATACACATGTAATTCTCATACGTTATTATTTAAAATTTATTATTTATTATCATTCACATGCAAATGCCCATGCATATGCACATGCACGTGCATTATTATTTATTTTTTAAACCATGCACATGCATTATTATTATTCTTATTATTAGAGGTATTTTTAGGGATTACTAGCATTTTGTAGAATTTTTTGGTGTTATTAACATTTATTATGGTTTGTTAGGGTTTTAGGGTTTTTTTAATAGTATATTATCATTTTTTAGGGTTTGGTGGGGGTTATTAGGATTTTATTATTGTTTATTATGGTGTGTTAAAGTTTATTAGGGTTTATTAGGTATTTTTCGAGTTTTATTAGGACTGCGTTGGGTTTATTATGGTATATTATGGTATATTGGTGTATGTCTAGGATTTATTAGGGTTTATTATCGTTTATTAGGGTTTACTAATTTTTAAGAGGGTATATCAGTGTTTGTTGGTTTAAGTAGTATTTATTAGGGTTTATTAGTGCTTTTATGCTTTGTTAGGTTTTATTAGCATTTATTTGGGGTTTTAGGGCTTTTTAATGGTATATTTGTGTTTCTAGGGTTTAGTTGGGTTTATTATGGTTTATTATAGCGTGTTAAGGTTTATTAGGGTTGAGTATGTATTTTTAGGGTTTTATTAGGCTTGAGTAGGTATCTTTAGTGTTTTATTAGGGTTTATTAGGGTTGTGTTGTGTTTATTAGGGTTTGTTTTGGATTTTTATTGTTTACTAGGGTTAGTTAAATTTTTTTATTAGGATATATGAGTGTTTTTTTGTTTTTGTTAATATATATGAGGGGTTGTTAGGAATTTTTTGGTTTTATTAGCATGTGTTTAGTGTTTGTGAGCATTTTTTATGGTTTATTAGGTTTTATTAGAATTTATTATGGTTTATTAGGGTTTATAGGGCATTTTAATGGTTTGTTTGCATTTTTTTGTTTATTGTTGTTTAGTTGGGTTTTATTAGGTTTTATTATGGTGTGTCATGGTCTATTAGGGTTGAGAAGATATTTTTAGGGTTTTATTATCGTTTTATTAGGGTTTATTAATTTTTATTAGGGTTTATTAGGTATTTTTAGGGTTTATTTGGGTTTGTTAGGGGTTTATTAGTTTTTTTGTTTTATTAGGTTATATTAGAGTTTGTTAAGTCTTTTTAGATAATATAGTGTTTTTAATGTTTGTGAGCATTTTGTTTATTTTTGTGAGTGTTTTTAGGGTTTCATAGGTTTTATTAGAGTTTATCATGGTTTATTATGGTTTCTAAGGATTTTTAAGGAATATTAGTGTTTTTGTCTTTATTAGGTTATATTAGTGTTTTTAGGACTTTTTATGTAATATAGCATGTTTCTATTTTTTGTTATCATCTTTATATTGTTTGTGGGAATCTTTAGGGTTTATTAGGTTATATTAGAGTTTATGATGGTTTCAAGGTATTTTTAAGGTATACTAGCATTTGTTTTCGTTATTAGGGTTTTGTAGGGTTTTATTAGGGTTCATTATGGTGTGTTAAGGTTTGTTAGGGTTGAGTAGGGTTTATTTGGATTTATTTATGGTTTATTAGAGATTTTTAGGGGTTTTTTGGGGTTTATTACGGTTTATTAGTATTTATTAGAGTCTATTTGGTTGGTTAGGGTTGTTTAGGTTTTCTTAACATGTTTTTAGGGTTTATTAGGTTGTATTATCATTTATTACGGTTTATTAGGTATTTTTGGGGTTTTATTAGGGTTGAGTAGAGTCTCTTAGGGTTTTTAAGGATTATAAGGAATTTTTAGGGATTATTAGTGTTTATTAGGGGTTTATTATGGTTTAATTTTTAATATTATGTTTTATGAGGGTTTAATATTTTTTAGGGTTTTGAAGCGTCTTTAGGGTTTTTGTAGCATTTTTTAGTGTTTGTGGAGCGTTGTTTTAGTTTATGCAGCATTTTTAGTGTTTATGTATCGCTTTTAGGGTTTAGTTAGTAGTTTTAGGTTTTATGTAGCATTTTTTAGGGATTATGTAATGTTTTTAGGTTTTATGTAGCGTGTTTAGGGTTTAGGTTTTATGTAGCATTTTTTAGGGTTTATGATGCGTTTTCTGGGTTTATGTAGCATTTTTAGGGGTGATGTAGTGTTTATGTTGCATTTTTTTAGGGTTTATGTAACATTTTTAGGGTTCATGTAGTGTTTTTAGGGTTTATGTTTTGTTTTTAGGTTTTATGTAGTGTTTTTTAATGATTATGTTGTGTTGGTTAGGGTTTATGTTACGGTTCTAGGTTTTATGTAGTTCTTTTTGGGTTTATGTAGCGTTTTTTGGGTTTATGTTGCATTTTTTGGGTTTATGTTGTGTTTTAAGGGTTTATGTTGCGTTTTTACAGTTTATGTTGCATTTTTAGGGTTTATATAACGTTTTCTGTTTTTATGTATCTATTTGTGACCTTTTTTAGGGTTTTAATGGTTGTTTATGGTTTGTAGTGGTTTTTAGGGGTATTAATGTTTTTTAATAGGTGTTTATTGTTTTTATGATATTTGATGGGTTTTAAATGGTTTTTTGGTGGGGTTTAGGGGATTATTTTTTTTGGGATTGATAGGGGTTGTTTGGGTTTTTTAATGTGTTTTTGGGTTTTGGGTATTGTACCTGTTTTTAGGGTTTATGTACTGTGTTTTTTGGTTTTTTGGGTTCTTTTGGGTTTTTACTGTTCTTTAGAGTTTATTATGGTTCTTTAGGGTTTTTTAGGGTTTTTAGGGATTATTAGTGTTCTTTATGTTTTGTTACAGTTATTAGTATTTTTATTGTATATTAGGGTTTTATTGGGCTTTTGTAGGAATTGATAGCTTTTTCTAGGGTTTATCAACCTTTTTTAGGGTTATTTAGGATTTATTAGGGTTTTCTAGGATTTATTTTATTTATTAGGGTTTATTAACATGTATTTGGGTTTGTTACAATTTATTGGGGTTCATTAGTGGTTTGTTATGGTTTGTTTAAGTTTTTTACGATTTATTTGGATTTGATAGTATTTGTTAAGATTTTTTTGGGGTTGTTAGGGGTTGTTATGATTTATTATGGGGTTATTAGTGGTTGTTAGGGTTTATTAGCAGGTTGTGGGGTTTTTGTAGGCTATTATTTGGTGGGTTGTGTAGTGTTTTTTCGGGTTTGTTAGTGTTTTTAGTGATTATTAGGGTTTATAATGGCTCAATACTGTTTTTATTGTATATTAGGGGTTTTAGGGCTTTTCTAGCGTTTATTAATGTATAATACGATTTTTAGTGTTTATTATAGGTTATTATGATTTATTATTGTTTATTAGGGTTCTAGGGTTTAATAGTGTATTTCAGGTGTTATTTGGGTTTATTAGTGGTTCTTAGGGGTATTAGTGGTTTTTAGGGTTAGGTTTTGTTAGGGTTTGTTAGGACTTTTTTTATTATATTATGACAAACGTTATTATAATCATTATTATCATTATAATTTTTATCATTATCATTATTATAATTATCATTATTGTTATTATTATTATTATTATTATTATTATTATCGTCACATGAAAATGCAGATGCACATGCGTTATTATTTATTATTTATTATATATTCTTTATTTCCATACACATGCATATGTTGTTATTGTTGTTGTTGTTCTTATTATTATTATTACTATTACTATTATTATTATTATCATCACATGCAAATTCACATGCATGTCCTTTATTATTTATTACCATGCATGCACACACGCAATGCACCTAAATTATTCTATTATCACATGCATTATTATTATTATTATTATTATTAGGATTATAGTTATTATTGTTATTATAATCAAATGAAAATGCAAATGCACGTGCGTTATTATTTATTACCATACACGCACACATTAAATACATGTGCATTATTCTATTATCACATGCGCTATTATTGTTAATATTACTATTATTGTTATTATTATCATCACGTGCGCTTTGAGTTATTATTTATTATTATGCACTGCACATGCAATGCACATGTGTTATTCTATTATCACATGCGTTTTTTTAATATTAATATTAATATTATTGTTATTGTTATTATTATTATTATTATTATCATCCCATGCACAAGAACATGCACATGCACGTGCATTATTATTTATTTTTTATTACCATGCACGTGCACATTAAATGCACACAGGTAATTTTATTATAACATATGTTGTTATTCATATTGTTATTATTATTATTGTGGTTGTTGTTGTTGTTGTTATTGTTATTTTCATCACAAACGAATGCACATGCAAATAAATAAACGCGCACATTCAATGCATGTGTGTTATTCTATTATCACATGCATCATTATTAATTATAATAATAATATTATTATTATTATTATCATCGTCATTTTCATCGTCATCACATGAAAATGCAATGCACGCGCATTATTATTTATTACCATGCACGTGAACACGTAATGCACATGCAATATTCTATTATCACATGCATTGGTACTACTACTATTATCACCACTACAACTACTGTAGATATTATTATTATCATCACATGCAAATGCAAATACACGTGTGTTATTATTTATTATTTATTACAATGCCTATTCATATGCAATGCACTTGTATTATTCTTTTATTATTATTATTATCACAATTTATTATTATTATTATTATTATTATTATTATTATTATCGTTATTATTATCATTATCACATGAAAATCCACATGCATGTGTGTTGTTATTTATTATTTATTACCATGCACGTGCATGAATTATTATTATTATTATTATTATTATTACAATTAGTGTTATTAATATTATTATCAAATGTAAAGGCACATGAACAAGCATGTGCGTTCTTATTTACTATTATTTATTGTTTATTTACTACTATGCACATTCACATGCAATTCACTTGCGTTATTCTATTATGATTATTATTATTATCATTATTATTATTATTATTACCACAATTATTATTATTTGTATCATCAAATAAAAATACACATGCACGTGCGTTGTTATTTATTATTCATTACCATGCATGCGCATGCATCATTATCATTATCATTACATGTAAATGCACATACATGTGCGTTATTATATATTATTTATTACCATGCACATGAAAATGCAATACACTTGCGTAATTCTATTATCACATGTGTTATGATTATTTATTCTAATGCACGTTCACACGCAATTCACTTGAGTTATTCTATTATCACATGTGTTATTGTTTATTATTTATTATCATTCACATGAAAATGCACATTCATGTGGACTTTGTTATTATTTATTGTTTATTACCATGCACATGCACATGCACAACACATGGATGTGCGTTATTATTTATTATTTATTATCATTCACATGCACATGCACATACACATGTAATTCGCATGCGTTATTATTTATAATTTATTATTTATTATCATTAACATGAAAATGCGCATGCATATGCACATGCATGTGCCTTATGATTTATTATTTAAACCATGCACATGCATATGCACATGCACGTGCGTTATTACTACTATTATTATTAGAGGTATTTTTAGGGTTTACTATTATTTTTTAGGATTTTTAGGTGTTATTAACATTTAATAGGTTTTTTAGGGTTTTAGGGGTTTTAATGGTATATTAGCATTTTTTAGGGTTAGGTGGGGGTTATTAGGATTTTATTAGGGTTTATTATGATGTGTCAAGGTTTATTTGGGTTTATTAGGTATTTTTTGGTTTTTATTAGGATTGAGTTGGGTTTATTAGGGTATATTATGGTATATTTGGGTATGTTTAGGATTTATTAGGGTTTATTATGGTTCATTACGGTTTATTAATTTTTAAGAGGGTATATTAGGGTTTTTTTTAGTGTTTTGTAGTTTTTATTCGTGTTTATTAGTGATTTTAAGCTTTGTTAGGTTTTATTAGCATTTATTAGGGGTTTTAGGGCTTTTGAATGGTATATTTGCATTTTTTACGGTTTAGTGGGATTTATTATGGTTTATTATGGTGTGTTAAGGTTTATTAGGGTTGAGTAGGTGTTTTTAGGGTTTTATTAGGGTTGAGTTGGTATCTTTAAGGTTTTATTAGGGTTGAGTATGGTTTATTAGGGTTTGTTAAGGATTTTTAGGGTTAACTCAAATGTGTTAGTGTTTTTATTAGGGTATATGAGGGTTTTTTATTTTTTGATAATATATATGAGGGGTTGTTATGACTTGTTAGGTTTTATTAGTGTGTTTCTAGTGTTTGTGATAATTTTCAATGGTTTATTAGCGTTTATTTGAATGTATTATTGTTTATTAGGGCTTTTTAATTGTTTATTTGTCTTTTTTTGTTTATTCGGGGTTATTTGGGGTTTATTAGGTTTTGTTATGGTGTGTAAAGGTTTATTAGGGTTGAGAAGGTATTTTTAGGGTTTTATTAGGGTTTATTCGTTTTTTAGGGTTTATTAGGGATATTTAGATTTTATTAGGGTTTGTTAGGGCAAAAGCGGTGTGAGGTTGGGATATTCTCGATCCCCGCAAAATTTATTAAAGAAAGACCCCAAAAAAAGAAATACCAACAAAAGACAAACAAAGCCAAAAAAAAGTAGACAAACAGAAAAGTCCCCAACAGAGCCTCCCAGCCAATCAACAGCTCGTATCCATCAGAACCAAAGCCAATATTCATCAGCAGTCATCCAGCAAAACTAAATCCATCACCACCAATTTCATCAGCCCATCATCAATCACCTACAGCATCAGCATCTCCTTCAACACTTTCCAGGAAAAGGGTATTCCTCTCGATCTATCATCCATCACCACCTAAATAGCCATCTTCTAACACACATCTACTCACCATCTAGCAACCAGCATCACCGAACCAAGCATTTGAAGCCTCCAGACCAAACATCTCAAACAGACCAGTCACAACTAAAAAACAACAGCACCGTCGATTGACAACTGATTCATCCACATGCCCCATCCAGCACTCAAGCGATGCAGCAGCACCACCACCTTCACCGTCTCTAAGAACATCCCTTCCTGCAACATCACAAAGAAAATCCAGGAAGCCGCAACAATAAAGAAGGACACATTCCAGTATAGCAGTGATAACACGACACAACTTGGAAATCCCTTCATCAACAGCAAGAAAACGAACAAAAAGACCAGAGACACAGACCTATAGAATCTGCACGACCCAAAGCCAAGCCAACCTTGTCTGTGCCTCCCGAAGCCTCTCAGTGAAACCAAACACACGCGACACAACATCAGAACCCATACTCCAGTATCTAACACGAAGATGAAGAATCCACCAAGATTCAGAGTGCCAAAGCCTCCAAGTTGGCCCCTACAAACACTTAGCAGAACTAGAAGCCCCCATAACAGCGCCGAGCACCATACTTGTTATCCCTTCACAAAACCAGAAAAACCACCCACAAGGACCAGAACTCAGATCGCGACCATGGATCATCATCTCTAGATTTCTCACAATCAGCATGAAATAGAACAACGAAAGAAGCGCCATCGCCTGAAGACGAGGTCCAGCCTTTCCATTGATGGTGCACTCAGAGAGTTGACCGAAGATGCCGCTATGTAAAAGGAAGCATCGCCGCAAGAGATACGATGCCCGAGGAAGGGAAAAGACCAGATCGTCGAAAGCTGAGCAATTTTGCCACAAAATCCATTCCAAGATATCACCGCCTTTTCCCAAAAGAACCTGCCAGATCCCATCGCCAACAAGTATCCTCCTTGCCTCCCGCAAGCGCACCAAGGAGTAGGAACACTTAACCAGAGATCCATCTGCATCATGAGACCCATACCATATGATATCGAAGCTTCCAAAGAGGATTCCAAGAGGAAACCCTGGGAATCGCTTCGTCGGGAGAGAGATCCTAAGAGAGAGTGGAAACATATTTTCTCTCTTCTAAGGTATTAGGGATTGTTAATGGTTTATTAATTTTTTTATTAAGTTATATTAGTGTTTGTTAGGTCTTTTTAGATAATATAGCGTGTTTTTTGTTTATGAGTGTTTTTGTTTTTGTTTGTGAGCGTTTTAGGGTTTCTTTGGTTATATTAAAGTTTATTATGGTTTATTTGGGATTCTAGGGATTTTTAAGGTATATTATCATTTTTTTGCCTTTATTAGGTTATATAAGTGTTTTTTAGGTCTTTTTAGATAATATACAACGTTTTTATTGTTTCTGATCGTTTTGTATTGTTTGTGAGCGTTTTAGGGGTTTTTCAGTTATATTAGAGTTTATCAGGGATTCTAGGGATTTTAAAGCTATACTAGAATTTTTTTATTTATTAGGCTTTCGTAGGGTTTTATTAGGGGTAATTATGGTGTGTTAAGGTTTGTTAGGGTTTAGTAGGGTTTATTTGGCTTTATTTATGGTTTATTAGGGATTTTAGTGTTTTATTAGGAGTTATTATGGTGTGTTAGAGTTTGTTAGAGGTTTTGTATCATTTATAGGGTTTGTCTAGTGTTGTTAGATTTTATGTATCATTTTAGTGTTTATGTAGTGTTTTTAGGGTTTAGTTACTGGTTTTATATTTTATGTATCATTTTTAGGGTTTATGTAACGTTTTTAGGGTTTATGTAGCATGTTTAGGGTTTAGGATTAATGTAGAATTTTTTATGGTTTATGTTGCATTTTATAGGTTTATGTAGCATTTCTAGGGGTGATGTAGCATTTATGTTGCATATTTTAGGTTTTATGTATCATTTTTAGGGTTCATGGAGTGTTTTTAGGGTTTATATTGTGTTTTTAGGTTTTATGCAGCGTTTTTAATGTTTATGTTTTTTAGGGTTTATGTTGTGTTTTTTACAGTTTATGTTATAGTTCGAGGGTTTATGCAGTGCTTTTAGGGTTTATGTAGTGTTTTTTGGATTTATGTAGTGTTTTGTTTGTTTATGTTGCGTTTTTAGGGTTTTTGTTGCATTTTTTAGGGTTTATGTTTCATTTTTAGGGTTTATGTATCTATTTGAAGCCTTTTTTAGGGTTTTAATGGTTGTTTATGGTTTTTAGTTTTTTTAGGGGTTTTAAGTGTTTTTAATGGGTGTTTATGGTTTTTATTGTATATGATGACTTTTTAATGGTTTTTGAGGGGTTTATGGGTTTATTTTTTTATTGGGATTGATAAGGGTTGTTAGAGTTTTTAGTGTGTTTTAGGGTTTGTTTGGGTATTGTAGCGATTTTTAGGGTTTATATAATGTGTTTTAGCGTTTTTGGTTTCTTTAGGATTTTTAGTGTTTTGTAGAGTTTAATATGGTTCTTTAGGGTTTATTAGGGTTTGTTATGGTTTATTAGTGTTCTTTAGTATTTTTTACAGTTTATTAGAATGTATATTGTATATTTGGGTTTCATTGGGCTTTTGTAGGCATTGATGGATTTTCTAGTGTATATTAACCTTTTTTAGGGTTATTTAGGGTTTATTAGGGTTTATTTTATTTATTAGGGTTTAGTAATGTGTATTTGGGTTTATTACGATTTATTAGGGTTTATTATGATTTGTTGGGGTTTATTGCGGTTTATTAGGGGCTTGTTATGGTTTGTTTCAGTTTGTTACGATTTATTTGGTGTTGTTAGGATTAGTTACGATTTATTTGTGGTTGTTAGGGTTTGTTACAGTTTATCTTGGGGTTATTAGGGTCTGTTAGGTTTTATTAGTGGGTTGTAGGATTTTTTAGGATATTATTTGGAGGTTTTTATAGCCTTTTGTAGGGTTTGTTAGGGTTTTTAGTGATTTTTAGGCTTTATTATTGTTTAATAGTGTTTTTTATTATATATTAGGGGTTTAGGTCTTTTTTCGTATTTATTAGGGTCTAATAGAGTTTGTTTGGGTTTATTACATGTTATTACGATTTATTAGGGTTTATTAGGCTTTTAATGGTTTAATAGTGGGTTTTAGGGGTTATTAGGGTTTATTAGTGGTTCTTAGTGGTTCTTAGGGTTTGTTAGGTTTTGTTAGGGTATTTAGGGTTTGTTACGGTTTGTTTGAGTTGTTTGGGGTTTTATGCGTTTTTTTGGGTTTTGTGGGTGTGTTTGGATTTTTTATGGTTTGTTAAGGTTATTTTAGTGTTTTTTGGGGTTTTGTTGCGTTTGGTGGGTTTTGAAGCATTTTTCGGTTTTTTGTAGCAATTGTTAGGGTTTATGTAGCATTGTTAGTAGAATTAGTGGTTCTTTAGGGGTTTATTAGGGGATTATTAGGGTTTAATTGTTTATATTATAGTATATTATGGTTTAATATTTTTGAGGGTTTTGAAGCGTCTTTAGGGTTTTTGTTGCATTTTTTTGGGTTTATGCAGCGTTGATAGAGTTTATGTAGCATTTTTAGTGTTTTTGTAGAATTTTTACGGTTTAGTTAGAAGTTTTATGTTTTATTTATCATTTTTTGGGTTTATGTACCATTTTTAGGGTTTATGTAGCGTGTTCCGGGTTTAGGTTTTATGTTGCATTTTTTAGGTTTTATGTTTGCTTTTTCTGGGTTTATATAGCGTTTTTAGGGGTGATGTAGCATTTATGCTACATTTTTTAGGGTTTATGTAACGTTTTTAGGGTTCATGTAGTGTTTTTAGGGTTTATATTGTGCTTTTTGGGTTTTATGTAGTATTTTTTATTGATTATGTTCCGTTTTATATGGTTTATGTTGTGTTTTTTACCATTTATGTTACAATTTTGGGGTTTATATAGTGCTTTTAGGGTTTATGTAGCGTTTTTTCGGTTTATGTTGCGTTTTTAGGGTTTTTGTTGCATTTTTTAGGGTTAACGTAATTTTTTAGGGTTTATGTGTCTATTTGAATCCTTCTTTATGGTTTTAATGGTTGTTTATGGGTTGTAGTGTTTTTTATGGTTTTTAAGGGTTGTTAACGGGTGTTTATGGTTTTTTATTGTATCTGGTGGCTTTTTAATGTTTGGGTGGGGGGGTTATGATTGTATTTGTTTTTTTTGGGATTGATAGGGGTTTTTAGGGGTTTTTAATGTTTTTTAGGGTTTGTTTGGGTATTGTAGTGGTTTTTAGTGTTTTTTTAATTTGTTTTAGCGTTTTTGGGTTCTTTAAGGTTTTTAGTGTTCTTTTGAGTTTAATATGGTTCATTAGAGTTTATTAGGGTTCTTTAGGATTTATTAGTGTTTTTAGGATTTGTTATATTTTATTAGCATTTTTTATTGTATATTAGGGTTTTATTGGGCTTTTGTAGGCTTTAATAGCTTTTTCTAGGGGTTATCAACGTTTTTAGGGTTATTTAGGATTTATTAGGGTTTATTTTAATTATTAGGGTTTAGTAACGTGTATTTTGGTTTATTACGATTTATTATGGTTTATTATGATTTGTTAGGGTTTATTTCAGTTTATTAGGGGTTTGTTATGGTTTGTTTGAGTTTGTTATGATTTATTTGGCATTGTTAGGATTTGGTATGATTTATTTGGGTTTTTAGGGTTTGTTACAATTTATTTTGGGGTTATTAGGATTTTTTAGGGATTATTAGTGGGTTGTAGGGTTTTGTAGGCTATTATTTGGAGATTTTTGTAGCGTTTTGTCGGTTTTGTTTGGATTTATAGTGATTATTAGGGTTTATTGTGGTTCAATAATGTGTTTATTGTAAATTAGGGGTTTTTGGTCTTTTGTAGCATTTATTAGGGTTTAATAGAGTTTGTTAGGGTTTATTACAGATTATTACGATTTTAGTGTTTATTAGGGTTTTTAGTGTTTAATAGTGGGTTTTATGGGTTATTAGGGTTTATTAGTGGTTCTTAGGGGTTATTTATGGTTTTTAGGGTTTGTTAGGTTTTGTTAGGGTTTTTAGCTTTTGTTATGGTTTGTTTGAGTTGTTTGGGGTTTTATGCATTTTTTTGGGTTTTATGGGTGTGTATGGATTTTTATACTTTGTTGGGGTTATTTTAGTGTTTTTGGGGTTTTGTTGAACTTATGGGTTTTGAAGCATTTTTCGGGTTTTTGTAGCAATTGATAGGGTTTATGTAGCATTGTTAGTGGATTTAGTGGTTCTTTAGGGTTCTTTAGGGTTTTATGGTTCTTTAGGGTGTATTAGGGTTTCTTTTGAGTTTTTTAGGGTTTTTAAGGGGATTTTTAGGGCTTTTAAGGGTTTCATAGGGTTGTTTAGGGTTTTGTTAGGCATTTTTAGGGTTTTTAGGGTTTTTAGCATTTTTAGTAGATTTTAGGTTTTTAGGGTTTTTTGGGGTTTTTTGAGGTTTTTAGGAGGTTTTTATGTTTGTTTTCTAGTTTTTTCAGGTTTTTTAGCTTTTTAGGGGTTTTACAGTTTTTACTGTTTTTAGGGTTTTTTAAGATTTTTTTTGGTTTTTTAATATTTTTAGGGTTTTTTTAGGGTTTTTTAGGTTTTTTTGGCTTTTTGGGTTTTTATGATTTTTTAGGGTATTGTCAGGTTTTTCCGTGTTTGTTTGGGTTTTTTTGTGAATATTAGCATTTTGAATGGTTTATTAGCATTTTTTAGTATATTTGGGGTTTTAGGTATTTTGTAGATTTTATTGGGGTCTAATAGGGTTTTTGGGTTTATTACGATTTATTAGTGTTTATTTGGGTTTAGTAGTGGGCTTTAGGGTTTATTAGGGTTTATTATGGTTTATTATTGGTTGGTAGGGTTTGATAGGATTTATTAGTTCTTATTAGAGTGATTTAGGGTGTCTAATGGTTTTTTAGGGTTTCTAAGGGTGTGTTAGGATTTTTAAGGGTGGGTTAGGGTGTTTATGGGTGAGTTAGGGTTTCTAAGGGTGTGGTATGGTTTCTAACATTGTGTTAGGGTTTCTATGGTTGTGTTGGGGTTTCTAAGGGTGTGCTAGGGTTTCTAAGGGTGTGTTAGGGTTTCTAATGGTGTGTTATTGTATCTAAGGGTGTGTTAGTGTTTCGTAGGTTTGATTAGGGTTTTGCTAGGGTTTTTAGGGTTATGATAGGGTTTCTTATGGTTTCTTAGGGGTTTTTAGGGTTTCTTAGGGTTTTTTGTTTTTATTGGGGTTTCTTAGTGCATCATGGGGTTTGTTAGGGCTTGTTAGGGTTTGTTATGTTTTTAGATGTTTTGGGGTTTTTTATGGTTTGTTGGTGTTTGTTAGCATTTGTTGGTGTTTTTTAGTGTTTGTTTAGGTTATGAGTGGTTTTTAATGGGTTTTAGTGTTTCTGGGGTTATGCGTGGTTTGTTAACGTTATTCTTTTGTTCATGGTTGTCACAGATGTGTAGAGATAGCCGCAAGCTTCAATTGGACAAGCGGTAGAGGTGAAACGGACACCCAGAAGCAAGCCATGGAGAGTCCATGCAATGAACCTCCAATAAAGAAACGCATCCAGAAAAATTGCATCAACTTCGAGCAATCTCTAAGACCTCAAAATATGAAGAAAAATCCTCCATGAAAGAAGACATGCAGGCATGACCATGACATAAAAGCAGAAGGCAGTAAAAAAAAAGCAGCACTGATAATACATTATAGAGTTTGTTTGGACTCTTTCACCAACTTCTTGTTAAACACTCGGCGTTTGATGTCGAGATAAGTATTCACAGAGATTTCACCATTTCTGGGCCTTTGATAAGATACTTCAACCATATGGTCCAAGTTTTCATTCAGATTCCCCTCCTGAGGTAAAATAGGATCATCCTTAAGATGCATTGGAAAATTTGGAACAATTTCCCAAGAAGCATCAAAAGTGACATCAGTCAGATCAACCACACTTGCTGATGTAGTAGTTTTAGTGTTGTCCATTTGGGAAGCATTGAGTGATCTCGTCACAATTGTTCATTCAAGGTTATAGTAGTCCCTTCATTTCTTCGTTTTTTTTGGGATTGGGCATGATGAATCCATCAGCATCCACCATTTTTCCCCTTTTCTAGAGATGGATTTTAAGAAGTCCTCCTCAATTTGAGTAGCTTTATCTTCAGCCTCTAGAAAGGGGGTGCAGTGAGGCTATGTTGGGCATGATTTTGGGATTTGATCCAGAACAGGTTTAACATTAGAGGGTTCACCCACCTCAATAGCTGCACTGCTCTCAATATTCAGAGTATTAACATCTGGAGCAGATGGCTCCGGAGTTGTATTAGAAAAAGCTGTGGAAGTTAAAACATTGTTTCTCTCAACAGGTTTATCAGTAGTGCTCTTTGCAGCAGTCTTTTCCACCCAAATTGACATGAAATGTGGGGTATAGGAAGAAGTATCCCTTTTAGTCTCACAGTCTTTAATATGATATCCAATTCTTGAACATTTTTTATAGTAATCTGGAACAATTTCAAAGACAACCTCTTGAAAAAAACCCATTGTCGCCATTTTGAAGCCAAAAACGCGATGCCAATTCATGGGAGATGTCAACTTTAGTACAAATCCTAGCGACTAAAGGTCTTAACAGAGTCAAAGTGGTGGTGTCTAACCTAATTGGATGTCCGAATAGTTCAGAAATGGGAAATAAAGCATTCTGTTTGACGAGATGAAGAAGTAACCCAGGGAAACCAATCGATATAGGAACGATGGGGGTTCAGAACCTACATCAAAATCCAATGTATACTAGAAGACTTTCATAAGAGATTCCGCAAAAGTCCAAGAACTGTGGGTCCCGAATCGATAATAGTCATTCTTCAAGGAAAAATGAAAACAAACATGCCACGAATTCAGTAGTCCGATATGAAAATTCGTGAAGCCTATACTCTCCATGGTTTTGCGCAGAAAAACCAGTGAAGGTTGACGCTTCACAAACATACCAATGAGTAGAAATTGAAGATTTGGAGAGATTATGTGTACCTCATCATTGTAGAAAGAAATCATCGATAGACCTCGATGTTTATATTTATTTGGAGCAATACTGTTGGAGGTCTTTGATTCCGTGCGAGTGTCAAAACCCGTGACAACTTCTGCAAAGGATCTGGCGTTCAGGACCCCCTTTTGATTGCTGGGATTAGGGTTTCGTTTATGTTTGCCCATGGACAGCACCGCCGCCTCCCAATTTCTTGTTTTTGTTGTTGTTGTTATCATCACATGAAAATGCACATACACGCACATTCAATGAATGTGGGTTATTATATTATCACATGTGTTGTTATTATTATTATAATAATAATAATATTATTATCATCATTATCATTATCACATGCAAATGAAATGCAAGGGAGTTGTTATTTATTACCGTACACATGCACACATAATGCACATCCAATATTCTATTATCATATGCATTAGTACTACTACTATTATCACCACTACTACTATTATTATTACTACTGCTGTTATTGTTACAATCATCACATGCAAATGTAGATGTACGTGCATTATTATTTATAATTTATTTCCATGTACGTGTATATGCAAGGCACTTTTATGATTCTTTTATTATAACTATAATAATAATAATAATAATTATTATTATTATTATTATCATAGTTATTATTATTATTATTATTATTATTATTATTATTATCATCATTATCATAATTATTATCATTATCACATGAAAATTCATATGCATGTGCGTTGTTATTTATTATTTACTACCACGCAAGTGCATGCATTATTATTATTATTATGACAATTAGTATTATTAATATTATCATCAAATGTAAATGCACATGCACATGCATGTGCGTTCATAACTATTATTATTTATTTATCATTTACTAGTATGCACGTGCACATGAAATGCACTTGCGTTATTCTATTAATAATAATAATATTATTATTATTCTTGTTGTTGTTTTTGTTTGTATCATCAAATACAAATGCACATGCATGTGCATTGTTATTTATTATTTATTACCATACACGTGCATGCATCATTATCATTATCATTACATGTAAATACACATGCATGTGCATTATTTTATATTATTTATTATCATGCACATGAAATTAAATGCACTTGCGTTATTCTATTATCGCATGTGTTATTATTATTTATTCTAATACACATGCAAATGCAATGCACATGCATTATTCTATTATCACATGGTTTATTATTTATTATTTATTATCATTCACATGAAAATGCACATTCTTTTGGACTTTGTTATTATTTATTGTTTATTACCATGCACATTCACATGCACATGCATATGCACATGCACATGCACTTATATGTGCGTAATTATTTATAATTTATTATCATTCACATACACATGCACATACACATGAAATTCACATGCGTTATTATTTATAATTTAGTATTTATTATAATTCACATGCAAATGTGATGGAATATGCACATGCACATGCATTATGATTTATTATTTAAACCATGCACACGCACGTACATAATTACTACTATTATTATTAGAGGTATTTTTAGGGTTTACTATCATTTTTTAGGATTTTTAGGTGTTATTAACATTTAATATGGTATTTTATAGTTTTCGGGTTTTCTATTGGTATATTAGTGTGTTTTGGGGTTTGGTGGGGTTATTAAGATTTTATTAGGGTTTATTATGGTGTGTCAAGGTTTATTAGGATTTATTAGGTATTTTTAGGGTATTATTATAATTGAGTTGGGTTTATTATTGTATATTATGGTATATTATGGAATATTTGGGTTTGTTTAGGATTTATTAGGGTTTATTATGGTTCAATATGGTTTATTAATTTTTAAGATGGTATATTAGGGTTTTCAGTGTTTAGTAGTGTTTATTCGGGTTTATTAATGCTTTTAAGCCTTCTTATGTTTTATTAGCATTTATTAGGGGTTTTAGGGCTTTTTAATGGTATATTTGTGTTTTTTAGAGTTTAGTGGGGTTTATTTTGGTTTATTATGGTGTGTTAAGGTTTATTAGGGTTGAGTATGTATTTTTAAGGTTTTATTATGGTTGAGTCAGTATATTTAAGGTTTTATTAGGGTTTATTAGGGTTGAGTATGCTTTATTAGGGTTTGTTAGGGATTTTTAGGGTTTACTAGGGTTTGTTAGTGTTTTTATTAGGGTATATTAGGGTTTTTTAGTTTTTGTTAATATATATGAGGGTTTGTTATGACTTTTTAGATTTTATTAGTGTGTTTTTAGTGTTTGTGTGATTTTTAATGGTTTATTAGATTTTATTAGAATTTATTATGGTTTATTAGGGTTTCTAGGGCTTTTTGTTGGTTTGTTTACATTTCTTTTCTTTAATGGGATTTTTTGGGTTTTATTAGGTTTTGTTATGGTGTATCAAGGTTTATTATGGTTGAGAAGGTATTTTTAGGGTTTTATTAGGGTTTATTAGTTTTTATTAGGGTTTATTAAGGATTTTTAGGGTTTATTAGGGTATGCTTGTGGTTTATTAGTTTTTTTTGTTTTATTAGGTTATATTAGTTTTTTTTAAGTATTTTTAGGTAATATAGCATTTTTTATTATTTGTGAGCATTTTTTTTCTTGTGAACGATTTTAGGATTTCTTAGTTTATATTAGAGTTTATTATTGTTTATTATGGCTTCTAGGTCAAGGAAGATGCAGAGGTCAAGCTATTCCTGACCCCCCCCCCCAAATTTATTAATTAAAAAAGACGCAGTAGAAAAGACACAGAAGGCAAGGGAGGGGCGGGGTCAATCAACCCACACCCAAAAACCCTGGACATCCCCACAAAACCCAAAAGTCCCCAAAAACCCAAAAGACACACAAAACCAGACAAAAAAGAAAAATAAAGACATCCCCATCAGCAGCTCCCATCCAACCAGTAACCAGCATCCCACAACACATATCTCCTCATACATCACCTCCTTTCCAAGCATAACCACTACCGACAACACAAAACCACAAGAACATACATCATAACCAGCAACTTTATCACATCCTAGCCATGCAGCAACTAGGATCAAGCACCTCATGTCCAAACGACCAGAACCTCTTTCAGACACCAATCTCCCAGCATCCAACTTCAGTTCCAGAAACTAGTATGACCCGTTCCAATCCTCGCAGCCATAACCTTCATCCAGAACCTGCCACCACCAATCCTCAAGAAAAGTGACATCCCATCACCAGCAGCTCAGCATCCAACAACCATCACATCCATGACAAACAGAATCCAACAACAACCAGCTCACACCCAACAACACCCATTCACATCATGCATAGCTTCTAGCACCTTCTCGTGAGGAAGCTCCACCACAGAGATAAAGAACCACCAACACCAAACTTATCAGCTTCTACACATCCCAGTCCAGTAGAGTACATCAGCCAGAACCAAAGAATCCGAAAACCAACAACTCTCAATGATCCACACACCACAACAAAGCTAACAACACACCACCAGCACCCACACCCAGGTCCAGGCCGCAACACCCAGCACCCAAAATATAGAACCCATATCATGGAAATCGCCCCACAAGAATTGCACAGTATCACTAGACCGCGCCTAAAATTTCCCAGAAAATCCAGAAATGAGAACATGCAATGGCTCATGACCAACACCGCAACAAATAAACAATAGGAATTAAGATTCAATGACTTCCAACCACAACCATCATCAAGAGCGAGCAGTAAGGGCAGAAACATATGCACCTGAATCTGCTGCACGATTTGAAAAGAAAACCAAATCAGAGCATTAAACAAACCTTCATCCACTGCGCAAGTCCTAGAGACTGAGGCACAAGCCAAAAAAGCGGTGCCATCGCTTGAAGGGAAAAGCCAAGGAGGAGATCCGGAGACCTCAAAAGCAGAATCATGCACCAGTCTCCAAGAAACGTCTCTAAGCCAGGAAGACCACAAAAATGTCCCACCCCCATGTCTAGAAATGGGAGGTCCACATCAAATCTTATGAAAACCCTCTCCTCTCCATGAAAGAACACAAGCCACCTAGATCCGTACGTCACAAGAACCGCACCGCCCGGAGCGTTGACCAACGGCATTGCTCCATCGAAGGAGGAACCACCGCAAGAAAGGAAACATCCTAAGAGGAAAGGTAACAAGATCCACCAAGGGAGTTCCATTATTTGTCAAGATCCATGCAAAACCAAAGACACCCTTTCCCGAATAGATCTTCCAGACCCCATCGCGACCAGGAAACTGCCTCTTCACCCACAAGCGCAACAGCAGGGGGAGGACCACATAAGAAGAACCCAATATGCATCACAAGGCTCGAACAAGAAGATATCTACGAAGCCGCCGAGGGTGGATCCAAGAGGAAGCCCTTGAAATCTCAACTTCGGAAAGGAGAACCCTTGAGAGAGCAGCGATATCTTTCCTCTTATGTTTTCTTGGGATTTTAAAAGGTATATTAGCATTTTTTGTCTTTATTAGCTTATATTAGTGTTTTTAGGACTTTTTAGGTAATATAGCATGTTTTTTATTGTTTGTGATCATTTTTTATTATTTTTGAGGATTTTTAGGGTTTATAGGTTATATTAGAGTTTATTAGGGTTTTAAGGGATTTTTTAAGGTATACTAGAATTTTTTTTCATTATTAGGGTTTTATAGGGGTTTATTTGGGGTCATTATGGTGTGTTAAGGTTTGTTAGGGTTGAGTAGGGTTTATTTGGATTTATTTAGGGTTTATTAAGGATTTTTAGGGTTTTTTTTTCTGTTTATTACGGTTTATTAGTGTTTATTAGTGGCTATTTGGTTGGTTAGGGTTGTTTAGGTTTTCTTAACATGTTTTTAGGGTTTATTAGGTTTTATTATCATTTATGAGGGTTTATTAGGTATTTTTGGGATTTTATTACGGTTGAATAGAGTCTCTTAGGGTTTTTAGGGATTATAATGCATTTTTAGGGATTATTAGTGTTTATTAGGGGTTTATTAGGGTTTAATTTTTTATATTATGGTATATTAGGGTTTAATAATTTTGCGGGTTTTGATGCGTCTTTAGGGTTTTTGTAGCATTTTTTAGAGTTTGTGTAGCATTGTTTGAGTTTACGTAGCATTTTTAGTGTTTATGTAGCACTTTCTGGGTTTAGTTAGCGGTTTTAGGTTTTATGTAGCATTTTTTAGGGTTCATGTAACGTTTTTAGGGTTTATGTAGCATGTTTAGGGTTTAGGTTTTATGTAGCATTTTTAGGGTTTATGTTGCCTTTTTTGGGGTTATGTAGCATTTTTAGGGGTGATGTAGTGTTTATGTTGCATTTGTTATGGTTTATATAACATTTTTAGGGTTAATTTAGTGTTTTTAGGGTTTATTTTGTGTTTTTAGGTTTTATGTAGCATTTTTAATGTTTATGTTGCATTGTTTAGGGTTTATGTTATGGTTCTAGGGATTATGTAGTTCTTTTTGGGTTTATGTAGTGTTTTTTTGGGTTTATATTGCGTTTTTTGGGTTTATGTTGCGCTTTTAGGGTTTATGTTTCATTTGTAGGGTTTATGTAATGTTTTTTGGTTTATGTATCTATTTGTTGCCATTTTTAGGGTTTCAATGGTTGTTTATAGTTTGTATTGGTTTCAGGGTTTTTAAGTGTTGTTAACTAGTGTTTATGGTTTTTATGTTATTTGATGGGTTTTCAAGGGTTTTTAGGGGTTTATTAAGGGTTTATTTGTTTTTTCGGGATTGATAGGGGTTACTAGGGTGTTATAGTGTGTTTTAGGATTTGTTTGGGTATTGTACCGGTTTATAGGGTTTATGTAATGTGTTTTAGTGTTTTTTTGGGTTCTTTAGGGTTTTTTAGTGTCCTTTAGAGTTTATTATGGATCTTTAGGGTTTATTAGGGTTCTTTAGGGTTTATTAATGTTATTTAGGATTTTTTATAGTTTATTAGTGTTTTTTAATGTATATTAGGGTTTTATTGGGATTTTGTAGGCATTAATAGATTTTTCTAGGGTTTATCAAACTTTTTTTAGTGTTATTTAGGATTTATTAGGGTTTCTTTGGGTTTATTTTATTAATTAGGGTTTATTAATGTGTATTTGGATTTATTACGATTTATTTTGGTTTATTATGATTTGTTAGGGTTTATTACGGATTATTTGAGGTTTGTTATGGTTTGTTTTAGTTTGTTACGATTTATTTGGCGTTGTTAGGATTTATTACGATTTATTTGGGGTTGTTAGGGTTTTTTAAAATTTATTATGGGGTTATTAGGGTTTGTTAGGTTTTATTAGTGGGTTGTAGGGTTTTGTAGGCTATTATTTGGGGGTTTTTTAGTGTTTTGTCTAGTTTGTTAAGTTTTTTAGTGATTATTAGGATTTATTATGGTTCAATAGTGTTTTTTGTTGTATATTAGGGGTTTTAGGTATTTTTTAACATTTATTAGAGTCTAATAGGGTTTTAGGGTTTATAACAGGTTATTATGATTTATTAGTCTTTATTAGGGATTTAGGGTTTAAAAGTGGGTTTCAGGTGTTATTTGGGTTTATTAGTGGTTCTTAGGGGTTATTAGTGGTTGTTAGGGTTTGTAAGGTTTTGTTAGGGTTTGTTAGGACACGTGTTATTCTATTATCATACAAGTTATTATTATCATTATTATCATTATCCTTATTATCATTATCATTATTATAATTATCATTATAGTTATTACTATTATTATTATTATTATCGTCACATGATAATGCAGATGAACATGCGTTATTATTTATTATTTATTATTTATTATTTATTTCCATGAACATGCATATGTTTTTGTTGTTGTTATTATTGTTGTTATTATTATTAATACTATTATTATTATTATCATCATCACATGAAAAGGCACATGCACGTCACTTATTATTTATTACCATGCAAGCGCACACGCAACACACCTACATTATTCTATTATCACATTCATTTTTATTATTATTATTGTTATTATTACTATTATGGTTATTATTGTTATTATCATAAAATGAAAATTCAAACGCACGTGTGTTCTTATTTATTACCATACACGTGCACATTTAATACATGTGTGTTATTCTATTATCACATGCGCTAATATTATTAATACTACTATTATGGTTATTATTATCATCACGTGCGCAATGAGTTGTTATTTATTATCATGAACTGCACACACAATGCACGTGCATTATTCTATTATCACATGCGTTGTTGTTATTATTATTATTATTAGTATTACTGTTATTATTATTATTATTATTCTCATCATCATCTCATGCACGTGCACATGCACGTGCATTATTAATTATTTTTTATTACCATGCACATGGACATGCAATGCCCACACATTATTTTATTATCACATATGTTTCTATTCTTATTATTGTTATTGTTGTTGTTGTTTTTGTTGTTGTTATTGTTATTGTCATCACATGAAAATGCACATGCAAATAGATAAACACACACACTCAATGCACGTGCTTTATTCTGTTATCACATGTGCTATTTTTATTATTATTATTATTATTATTATTATTATCATCATCATCATCATCACATGCAAATGCAATGCACGCACATTATTATTTATTACCATGAACATGCACACATAATGCACATGCAATATTCTATTATCACATGCATTGGTACTACAACTATTATCACTACTACTACCTCTGCTGTTATTATTATTATCAACACATGTAAATGCAGATGCACGTGCGTTATTATTTATTATTTATTACCATGCATGTGCATATGAAATTCACTTGTAGTATTCTTTTATTATTATTATTATTATTATCACAGTTATTATTATTATTATTATTATTATCATTGTTATTATCATTATCAAATGAAAATCCACATGCATGTGCATTTTTATTTGTTATTTATTACCATGCACGTGCATGCGTTATTATTATTATTATTACAATTAATATTATTAATACTATTATCAAATGTAAATTCACATGCACATGCATGTGCATTCTTATTTACTAGTATTTATTTATTATTAACTACTATGAACGTGCACATGCAATGCACTTGCGTTATTCTATTATTATTATTATAATTATTATTGTTATTGTTTGTATCATAAAATACAAATACACATACACGTACGTTGTTATTTATTATTTATTACCATGCACGTGCATGCGTCATTATCATTATCATTATATGTAAAGGCACATACATGTGTGTTATTATATATTATTCATTACCATGCACATGAAAATGTAGTTCACTTGCGTTATTCTATTATCACATGTGTTATTATTATTTATTCTCATGCACGTACACATGCAATGCACTTGCGTTATTCTATTATCACATGTGTTATTATTTATTATTTATTATCATTCACATGAAAATGCACATTCATGTGGGATTTTTTTTAATTAATTGTTTATTACCATTCACATGCACATGCACAAGCACATGCATTTGGATGTGCGTTATTATTTATTATTTATTATCATTCACATGCACATGCCCAAACACATGAAATTCACATGCGTTATTATTTATAATTTATTATATATTATCATTCACATGCAAATGCAAATGCATATGCACATGCACGTGTGTTATGATTTATTATTTAAACCATGAACATGCATATGCACATGCACGTGCATAATTACAACTATTGTTTTTAAAGGTATTTTTAGGGTTTACTATCATTTTTTAGGATTTTTAGGTGGTATTAAAATTTATTATTTTTTTAGGGTTTTAGGGATTTTAATGGTATATTAGCAATTTTTAGTGTTTGGTGGGGGTTATTAGGATTTTATTAGGGCTTATTATGGTGTTCAAGGTTTAATCGGGTTTATTAGGTATTTCTAGGTTTTTATTAGGAATGAGTTGGGTATATTAGGGTATATTATCGTATATTATGGTATATTTGGGTATGTTTAGGATTTATTAGGGTTTATTAGGGTTTGTTAGGGTTTATTAGTGGGCTCTAGGATTTTTTAGGCTATTATTTGGAGGGTTTTGTAGTGTTTGGTGAGGTTTGTTTGGGTTTTTATTGATTATTAGGCTTTATTATGGTTTAATTGTGCTTTTTATTCTATATTAGGGGTTTTAGGGATTTTTTAGTGTTTATTAGGGTCTAATAGAGTTTTTTAGGGTTTATTATTGGTTATTATGATTTATTAGTGTTTATTAGGGTTTTTTTGGGTTTAATAGTGGGTTTTAGGGGTTATTAGGGTTTATTAGTGGTTCTTATGGGTTATTAGTGGTTGTTAGGGTTTGTTAGGTTTTGTTAGGATTTTTAGGGTTTGTTACAGTTTGTTTGAGTTGTTTGGGGTTTTATGAATTGTTTTGGGTTTTATGGGTGTGCTTGGATTTTTTGATGCTTTGTTTGGGTTATTTTTGCGTTTTTGGGGTTTTGTTGCATTTTGTGGGTTTTGAAGAATTTTTCAGTTTTTTGTAGGAATTGTTGGGGTTTATGTAGAATGGTTAGTGGATTTAGTGGTTCATTAGGGTTTTAGGGTTCTTTAGGGTTCTTTATGGTTTATTAGGGGTTGTTTTGAGGTTTTTAGGGTTTCCTAGGGTGTTTTAGGGGTTTTAATGGTCTCATAGGGATGGTTAGGGTTTTTAGGAATTTTTATGGTTTTTAGGGTTTTTTAGTGTTTTTAGGGGTTTTTAGAATTTTTAGCATTTTTGAGGGTTTTTGAGGTTTTTTTGTGGTTTGTTTGGTTTTTTAGGTTTTTTTGGGTTTTTTCGGTTTTTTCATGTTTTTAGGGGCAAGGTAAGTTCAGGGCCAATCTATTCCGGACACCCCCCCCCCCAAATTTATTAGATAAAAAATACACAATAGACAAGGGAGGGGCGAGACTTTTTAGTGGTTTTAGGATTTTTTTGGTTTTTTGGTTTTTTTAGGGTTTTTAGGGTTTTTAGGGGTTTTGGGGGTTTTAAGAGTTTTTTTAGGGTTTTGTGAGGTTTTTCTGGGTTTGTTAGGGTTTTTTTTGAATATTCGCATTTTGAATGGTTTAATAACATTTTTTGTATGTTTGGTTTTTCAGGTATTTTGCAGCTTTTATTGGGGTCTAATTGGTTTTTTAGGGTTTATTAGGATTTATTAGGGTTTATCAGCGTTGAGTAGTGGGATTTAGGGTTTATTAGGATGTATTATGGTTGGTAGGGTTTTTTAGGATTTATTAGTGCTTATTAGAGTTATTTAGGGTGTCTAAGGGTTTGTTAGGGTTTCTCAGGGTGTGTTAGGGTTTCTATGGGTGGGTAAGGGTTTTTATGGGCGGGTTAGGGTTTCTAAGGGTGTGATATGGTTTCAATGGGTTTAAAAGGTTGTGTTAGGGTTTATATGGGTGTGTTGGGGTTTCTAAGGGTGTGCTAGGGTTTCTAAGGTTGTATTAGGGTTTTTAAGGTTGTGTTAGGGTTTCAAAGGGTGTGTGTGTGTTTCTTAGGTTTGAATAGTGTTTTTTTAGGGCTACATATGGTTACTTAGGGGTTTTTAGGGTTTCTTAAGGGGTTTTTGTGTTTATTGGGGTTTCTTAGTGATTCATGGGGTTTGTTAGGGCTTATTATGGTTTGTTAGAGTTTGTTATGTTTTTAGGGGTTTTGGGGTTTGTTGCGGTTTGTTAGGGTTTTTATGTGTTTGTACGGGTTTTTTAGGGGTTTTCATGATTTTTAATGGTTTCTAGTGTTTATGGGGTTATTCATGGTTGTCACAGATGAGTAGATCTAGTCGAAACCTTCAATTTGATATGTGGTAGAGGTGAACCGGACACCCAGAGCAAGAAGTTATGGTCATTTGGAGGAATTAAGGAATTTTTGGACTTTACAAACATGATATGGTGTTCATATTGGTCACAAATATGTAGATCTAGTTGAAATCTTAGATTTGATATATGGTAGAGGCAAAACGGACTCCCGAATTTGAAGTTATGGTCTTTTGGAGGGTTTAAGTACCTTTTTGGGACTTCAAGGATGTGAGAAGGTGCTTCAGTTGTTATAGAAGTGTAGGTCTAGTAGTAAGCTTCGATTTGATATGTGGTAGAGGAAAAACAGATACCCATATAAGATGTTATTTCAAAACGGACACCAGAAGCCAATCTTTTGACCATCCAAAGGGATTTGGGGTCTTTTGGGGGGTTGAAGAATGTCAGAAAGGGTTCCAGTGGTTACCAGAGTTTGTATCTTTTCACAATATTCGATTTTATATGTAGTAGATCCAAAATGAACACATGTAGAAGTAGTTATTGTCGTTTTAAATTGAGCAACTCTCCGAGCGACTAAAAACCTAAGAAACCCGCAACTCGCTAAAATAGTCATTACTTCTCCTTCAGGTGTCTGTTTGAGTGTTGTGACCAGTAAAATTAAATCTAATGTGATGAGTGTGGACCAATATTAGTAGAAAGTATGAGAATATCAAAGAAATATAAGATATATTAGTTATACCACTCCAAAAAATAGTCCAACTTCAAACGACCATAACTTTCACTCTGGTTGTCCGTTTAAGCTCTACCACAGATCAAATCGAATGTAGCGAAGATATCTACACATAAGGATGACTTGAACCCATTTAAAGTCATGTTTGAAACCCTAAAATCCCATAAAACCATCATAAGGCCTCCATAACTCCATTTCCGTGTACGAATCCCTGTCAAATTTTTCTTAAAATGGTCATAACTTCGGATCTTTGTGTCTGTTTGGCCTCTGACACCTGTTTTTATCGTAGTACATTCCATGATATTCAGTTTGACTATTCACAGAGCAGAAATGGACACCCGAAGAAGAAGTTATTCCTTTTTCAATGACTCTGTGATTTGTTAGGTTTTTTGAGACCCCATGTCAATCATTTTTATCATGTCTGTTGTTTTTTGAAACAACTATAACTTATTATTACTATTATTATTATTATTATGATCATTATCTCATACAAATGCTCATGCACATGCACATGCATTATTTTTATATTTTTATTACCATGAACATGCACATGAAATGCACACACGTTATTTTATTATCACATGCGTTATTATTATTACTGTTATTATTGTTATTGTGGTTGTTGTCGTTGTTGTTGTTGTTGTTATTGTTATTATCATCATAGGCAAATGCACATGCGAATGCACATACACTCACATTCAATGCACATGCATTAATATATTATCACATGTGTTGTTATTATTAATATTAATATTATTATTGTGATCATCATCATCACCATCATCACATGAAAATGCAATGCACGAGAATTATTATTTATTACCATGCATGTGCACACGTAATGCACATGCAATATTCTATTATCACATGCATTATACTACTACTATTATCACCACTACTACTATTATTATTACTACAACTGTTATTATTACTATCATCACATGCAAATGTAGTTGGACGTGCATTATTATTTATTATTTATTACCACACACGTGCATATGCAATGCACTTGTATTATTCTTTTATAATTATTATAATTATCATAATAATAATAATAATTATTATTATTATCATTATCATTATTATTATCAATATCACATGAAAATGCACATGCATGTGCAGTGTTATTCGTTATTTATTACCATGCATGTGCATGAATTATTATTATTATTATTATTACAATTAGTATTATTAAAATTATCATCAAATTTAAATGCACAGGCACACGCATGTGCGTTCTTATTAATTATTTATTATTTATTATTTACTACTATGCACGTGAACATGAAATGCACTTGCGTTATTCAATTATTATTATTATTATTATTATTTTTGTTTGTATCATCAAATACAAATTCACATGCATGTGCATTGTTATTTATTATTTATTACCATGCACGTGCATGTGTCATTATCGTTATCATTACTTGTAAATGCACATGAACGTGCATTGTTATATATTATTTATTATCATGCACATGCAAATGAAATGTGGTTGCGTTATTATATTATCACATATGTTATTATTATTTATTCTCAATCCCATGCACATGAAATGCATGTGCATTATTCTATTATAACATGTGTTATTATTTATTATTTATTATCATTCACAAAAAAATGCACATCCATGTGGACTTGGTTATTATTTACTTTTTATTACCTTGGACATGCACATGCACATGCACTTGGATGTGCATTATTATTTATTATTTATTATCATTCACATGCACCTGCACATACACATGTAATTCACATGCGTTATTATTTAAAATTTATTATTTATTATCATTCCCATGAAAATGCACAGGAATATGCACATGCACATGCGTTATGATTTGTTATTTAAACCATGCACATGCACATGAACATTCACATGAATTATCATTATTCTTTTTATTATAGGTATTTTTAGGGATTACTAGCAATTTATAGAATTTTTAGGTTTTATTAGCATTTATTATGGTTTGTTAGGGTTTTATAGTTTTTTAATGGTATATTAGCATTTTTTAAGGTTTGGTGGGGGTTATTAAGATTTTATTAGTGTTTATTATGGTGTGTTAAAGTTTATTATGGTTTATTAGGTATTTTTTGGGTTTTATTAGGATTGCATTGGGTCTATTAGGGTATATTACGGTATATTATGCTATATTTGGGTATGTCTAGGATTTATTAGGGTTTATTATCATTTATTATGGTTTATTAATTTTTAAGAGGGTATATTAGTGTTTTTAGGGTTTAGAAGTATTTATTTGGGTTTATTAGTGTTATTAAGCTTAGTTAGGTTTTATTATCATTTATTAGTGGTTTTAGGTCTTTTTAATGGTATATTTGTGTTTCTATGGTTTAGTGGGGTTAATTATGGTTTATTATAGTGTGTTAAGGTTTATTAGGGTTGATGTGGTATTTTTAGGGATTTATAAGGGTTGAGTAGGTATATTTAGGGCTTTATTAGGGTTTATTAGGGTTGAGTTGTGTTTATTAGGGTTTGTTAGGGATTTTTAGAGTTTACTAGGGCTTGTTAGTGTTTTTATTAGGGTATATGAGTGTTTTATAGTTTTTGTTAATATATATGAGGGGTTGTTAGGACTTTTTTGGTTTAATGAGTGTGTTTTTAGTGTTTTGGATCATTTTTTATGGTTTATTAGGTTTTATTAGAATATATTATGGTTTATTAGGGTTTCTAGGGCATTTTAATTGTTTGTTTGTGTTTTTTTGTTTATTGGGGTTTAGTTTGGTTTTATTAGGTTTTATTATGGTGTTTCATGGTTTATTAGGGTTGAGAAGGTATTTTAGGGTTTTATTATAGTTTTATTAGGGTTTATTAGTTTTTAGTATGGTTTATTAGGGATTTTTAGGGTTTATTAGTGTTTGTTAAGGGTTATTAGTTTTTTTTTGTTTTATTTGGTTATATAAGTGTTTGTTAAGTCTTTTTTAGATAATATAGTGTTTTTATTGTTTTGAGTTTTTTGTTTTTGTTTGTGAGGTTTTTTAGGGTTTTTTAGGTTTTATTAGATTTTATCATGGTTTATTATGGTTTCTAGGGATTTTTAAGGTATATTATCGTTTTTTGTCTTTATTAGGTTGTATTATTGTTTTTAGGTCTTTTTTGGTAATATAACATGTTTTTATTGTTTGTTATCATGTTTTTATTGTTTGTGAGCATTTTTAGGGTTTATTAGGTTATATTAGAGTTTATCAGGGTTTCAAGGGATTTTTTAAGGTATACGAGAATTTGTTTTCGTTATTAGGGTTTTGTAGGGTTTTATTAGGGGTCATTATGGTGTGTTAAGGTTTGTTAGGGTTGAGTAGGGTTTATTTGGATTTATTTATGGTTTATTAGGGATTTTTAGGGTTTTGGGGTTTATTATGGTTTATTAGGGTTTATTAGAGTCTATTTGGTTGGATAGGGTTGTTTAGGTTTTCTTAACGTGTTTTAGGGTTTATTATGTTGTATTATCATTTATTAGGGTTTATTAGGTATTTTTGGGGTTTTATTAGGGTTGAGTAGAGTCTCTTAGGGTTTTTAGGGATTATAAGGCATTTTTAGGGATTATTAGAGTTTATTAGGGTTTTATTAGGGTTTAATTATTGATTTTATGGTATAGTAGAGTCTAATATTTTTTAGGGTTTTGAAGCGTCTTTAGGGTTTTGTAGCATGTTTTAGTGTTTGTGTAGCGTTGTTTGATTTTATGTAGTATTTTTAGTGTTTATGTATCACTTTTAGGGTTTAGTTAGCATTTTTATGTTTTATGTTTCATTTTTAGGTAATATGTAACATTTTTAGGGTTTGTGTAGCGTGTTTAGGGTTTAGGTTTTATGTAGCATTTTTTAGGGTTTATGTTGCGTTTTTTGGGTTTTTGTAGCATTTTTAGGGGTTATGTAGTGTTTATGTTTCATTTTTTAGGTTTTATGTAACGTTTTTAGGGATCATGTAGTGTTTTTAGGGTTTATGTTATGTTTTTAGGTTTTATGTAGCGTTTTTAATGTTTATGTTGCATTGTTTAGGGTTTATGTTACGGTTCTAGGGTTTATGTAGTGTTTTTTGGGTTTATGTAGCGTTTTATGGGTTTGTGTTGCGTTCTTTGGGTTTATGTTGTGTTTTTAGGGTTTATGTTGTATTTATAGGGTTTAGGTAATGCTTTTGGTTTTTATGTATCTATTTGTTGCCTTTTTAGGGTTTTAATGGTTGTTTATGGTTTGTAGTGGTTTTTAGGGATTTTAAGGGTTGTTAACGGGTGTTTATGGTTTTTATGATATTTGATGGGTTTTCAATGGTTTTTTGGGGGGTTTTAAGGGTTTATTTGCTTTTTTGGGATTGATAGGGGTTGTTCGGGTTTTGTAATGTGTTTTAGGGTTTGTTTGGGTATTGTACCCATTTTTAGGGTTTATGAAATGTGTTTTTGAATTTGTTTGGGTTCTTTAGGGTTTTTTTACTGTTCTTTAGAGTTTATAATGGTTCTTCAGGGTTTATTAGTGTTTTTAGGGATTATTAGTGTTCATTAGGCTTTGTTATAGTTTATTAGTGTTTTTATCGTATATTAGTGTTTTATTGGCCTTTTGTAGGCATTAATAGCTTTTTCTAGGGTTTATCAACCTTTTTAGGATTATTTAGGATTTATTAAGGTTTCTAAGGGTTTATTTTATTTATTAGGGTTTATTAACATGTATTTGGGTTTATTATGATTTACTGGGGATTATTAGGGGTTTGTTATGGTATGTTTCAGTTTGTTACGATTTATTTGGCATTGTTAGGATTTGTTATCATTTATTTGGGGTTGTTAGGGTTTTTTACGATTTATTATTGGGTTATTAGTGTTTGTTAGGTTTTATTAGCGGGTTGTAGGGTTTTGTAGGCTATTATTTGGTGTGTTTTGTAGTGTTTTGTGAGGTTTTTTAGGGGTTTTAGTGATTATTAGGATTTATTATGGTTAAACGGTGTTTTTTATTGTATATTAGGGGTTTTAGGGCTTTTGTAGTGTTTTTTAGAGTCTAATAGAGTCTCTAGGTTTTATTATAGGTTTTTCATATTTATTAGTGTTTATTAGGGTTTTAGGGTTTAATAGTGTGTTTCAGGTGTTATTTGGGTTTATTAGTGGTTCTTAGGGGTTATTAGTGGTTGTCTGGGTTTGTTAAGTTTTGTTAGGGTTTGTTAAGACTTGTGTTATTCTATTATCACACACATTATTATTATCATTATTATCATTATCATTTTTATCATTATCATCATTATAATTATCATTATTTTTATTACTATTATTATTATTATTATTGTCACATGAAAATGCATATGCAGATGTGTTATTATTTATAATTTATTATATATTATTCATTTCCATGCACATGCAAATGTTTTTGTTGTTGTTCTTCTTCTTATTATTATTACTATTACTATTATTATTATTATCATCACATGCAAATGCACATGCATGTCCGTTATTTTTTATTACCGTGCATGCGCACACGTAATGCACTTACATTATTCTATTATCACATGCATTTTTATTATTATTGTTATTATTAGTATTATGGTTATAATTTTTATTATCATCAAATGAAAATACAAATGAACGTGTGTTATTATTTATTACCATACACAAGCACATTAAATACATGTGCATTATTCAATTATCACATGCACTGTT
Organism: Viscum album; assembly: GCA_963277665.1. Taxonomy (NCBI): domain Eukaryota; kingdom Viridiplantae; phylum Streptophyta; class Magnoliopsida; order Santalales; family Viscaceae; genus Viscum; species Viscum album. The sequence goes on along the minus strand of OY728167.1, from coordinate 1,252,015 downwards.
ATTGTTAATATTACTATTATTGTTACTACTATCACCACGTTCACTTTGAGTTATTATTTATTATCATGCACTACACATGCAATACACATGCATTATTCTATTATCACATGCATTGTTTTTATTATTAATATTATTATTACTGTTATTATTATTATTATTATTATTATTATTATCATCCCATGCACAAGAACATGCACATGCACGTGCATTATTATTTATTTTTTATTAGCATGCACGTTCACATGCAATGCACACACATTATTCTATTATCACATATTTTGTTATTCTTATTGTTATTATTATTATTGTGTGGGTTATTTTTGTTGTTGTTGTTGTTGTTGTTTTTAGTGTTATTGTCATCGCATGTGAATGCACATGAAAATAAATAAACACGCACATTCAATGCACATGTGTTATTCTATTATCACATGTGTTGTTATTAATTATTATAATAATAATATTATTATTATTATTATCATTATCATCATCACATTCAAATGCAATGTACGCGCGTTATTATTTATTACCATGCACGTGAACACGTAATGCACATGAAATATTATATTATCACTTGAATTGGTGCTACTACTATTATCCCTACTACTACTACTATTGTAATTATTATTATCATCCCATGAAAATGCAGATGCACGTGCGTTATTATTTATTATTTATTACCATGCACGTGCATATGCAATGCACTTGTATTATTCTTTTATTATAATTATTATTATCACAATTATTATTATTATTATTATTATTATTATTATTATCATTATCATTATTATTATCATTATCACATGAAAATCCGCATGCATGTGTGTTGTTATTTATTATTTATTACCATGCATGTGCGTTATTATTATTATTATTATTATTATTACAACTAGTGTTATTAATATTATTATCAAATGTAAATGCACATGCACATGCATGTGTGTTCTTATTTACTATTATTTATTGTTTATTTACTACTATGCACGTGCACATGCAATTCACTTGCGTTATTCTATTACTATTATTATTATTATTTGTATCATCAAATACAAAAACACATGCACGTGCGTTGTTATTTATTATTTACTACCATCCACGGGCATGCGTTATTATCATTATCCTTACATGTAAATGTACATACATGTGCGCTATTATATATTATTGACTACCATGCACATGAAAATGAAATGCACTTTAATTATTCTATTATCACATGTGTTATTATTATTTATTCTCATGCACGTGCACACGCAATGCACTTGCGTTATTCTATTATCACATGTGTTATTATTTATTATTTATTATCATTCACATGAAAATGCACATTCATGTGGACTTTGTTATTATTTATTTTTTATTAGCATGCACATGCACATGCACATGCACAGGCACATGCACATGCACATGCACATGCACTTAGATGTGCGTTATTATTTATTATTTATTATCATTCACATTCACATGCACATACACATGTAATTCACATGCGTTATTATTTATTATTTATTATTTATTATCATTCACATGCAAATGCACATGCATATGCACATGCACGTGCCTTATTACTACTATTATTATTAGAGGTATTTTTAGGGTTTAATATTATTTTTTATGATTTTTAGGTGTTATTAACATTTATTATGGTTTGTTAGGGTTTTAGGGTTTTTAATGGTATATTAGCATTATTTAGTGTTAGGTGGGGGTTATTAGGATTTTATTAGGGTTTATTACACTGTATCAAGGTTTATTAGGGTTTATTAGGTATTTTTAGGGTTATATTAGGATTGAGTTGGGATTATTAGGGTATATTATGGTATATTATGGTATATTTGTGTATGTTTAGGATTTGTTAGGGTTAATTAGGGTTTATTAAATTTTAAGAGGGTATATTAGGATTTTTTTAGTTTTTAGTAGGGTTTATTCAGGTTTATTAGCGCTTTTATGATTTGTTTGGTTTTATTAGAATTTATTAGTGGTTTTAGGGATTTTTAATGGTATATTTTCATTTTTAGGGTTTAGTGGGGTTTATTATGGTTTATTATGGGGTTTAAGGTTTATTAGGGTTGAGTAGGTATTTTTAGGGTTTTATTAGGGTTCAGTAGGTATCTTTAAGGTTTTATTATGGTTTATTAGGGTTGAGTACGGTTTATTAGGGTTTACTAGGGATTTTTAGAGTTGTTATTAGGGTATATGAGTGTATTTTAGATTTTGATAATATATATATGAGGGGTTGTTAGGAATTTTTAGGTTTTATTACCGTGTTTTTAGTGTTTGTGAGCATTTTTAATTGTTTATTAGATTTTATTTGAATTTATTAGTGTTTATTATGGTTTTAAGGGCTTTTTAATGGTTTGTTTGTGTTTTTTTGTTTATTGAGGCTTTGTTGGGTTTTATTAGGTTTTGTTATGGTGTGTCATGGTTAATTAGGGCTGAGAAGGTGTTTTTAGGGTTTTATTAGTGTTTTATTATGGTTTATTCATTTTTATTAAGGTTTATTATGAATATTTAGGGTTTATTAGGGTTTGTTAGGGCAGAAGCGGTGTGAGGTCGGGCTATTCCCGACCCCCGCATAATTTATTAAAGAGAAAGAGACTTAGATGACAAGGGAGGGGAGAGGACAATTGACCCACACCCAAAAACCTTTTAAAACCCCAAACCCAAAGACCCCAAAAAAAGAAAGACCAACAAAATTCACACAAAGACAAAAAAGTGGACAAATAGAAAAGTCCCCAACAGCGCCTCCCATCTAATCAGCAGCTCACATCCTTTAGCACCAAAGATAGAATTTATCAGCAATCATCCAGCAACACTAAATCCATCACCATCAATTTCATATGCCCAACATCAATCACCTACACCATCAGCATCTCCTTCAACACTTTCCAGAACCAGGGTATTCCTCTCGGTCCCACATCCATCACCACATAAACAAACATCTTCTAACACACCGCTACTCACCATCCAGCAACCAGCATCACCAAACCAAGAATCCAGAGCCTCCAGACCAAACATCTCAAATAGACCAGTCACAACCAAAAAACTGCAGCACCATTGATTCACAACTGATTTATTCACACGCCCCATCCAGCACTCGAGCGATACAACATCACCACCACCTGCACCGCCTCTTACATCATCCCTTCCCGCAACATCACAAAGCAAAGACAACAAGAAGCAACAACACAGAAGGCCACATTCCATTATAGTAGTGATAAAACGACACAACTTCGCAATCCCTTCATCAGCGGCATGAAAATGAACCAAAAGACCAGAGACACAGACCTATAGAATCTGCATGACCCAAAGCCAAGCCAACCTTGTCTGCGCCTCCCAAATCCTCTGAGTGAAACTAAACACCTGTGACACAACATCGGAACCCATACGCCAAGAGCTAACACAAAGCTGAACAAGACACCATGATCCAGAGTGCCAATGCCTCCAAGATGCCCCCAGAAATCACTTACCAGAACCAGAATCCCACATAACAGTATCGAGAACCATCCTTGTTATCCCGTCATAAAACCAGAAAAGCCACCCAAAAGGTCCAGAACTCAGATCGCGGCCATGGAGAATCATCTCTAGATTTCTCGCAATCAGCATGAAACAAAACTGCGCAAGAAGCGCCATCGCTTGAAGACCAGGTCCAACCTTTCCATCGACGATGCAGCTGGAGAGTTGACCAAAGATGCCGCTAAGTAAAAGGAAGCATCTCCTCAAGAGAGATGATGCCCAAGGAAGGGCAGAGACCAGATCATCCAATGATGATCAATTTCACCGCAAAATCCATGCCAAGATATCACCGCCTTTTCCCAAAAGAACATGCCAGATCCCATCGCCAACAAGTATCCTCCTTGCCTCCTGCAAGCTCACCAAGGAGTAGGAACACTTGAACAGAGATCTATCTGCATCATGAGACCCAAACCGGACGAGATCTAAGCCGTCGAAGAGGATTCCAAGAGGAAACCTTGGGAATCGCTTCATCAGGAGAGAGAGCCCGGGAGAGAGCGACGGTATATTTTCTCTATTCTTAGGTCTTAGGGTTTGTTAGGGGTTTATTATTATTTTTTGTTTTACTAAGTTATATTATTGTGTTTAGGTCCTTTTAGATAATATAGTGTTTTTTATTGTTTAGGAGCGTTTTTGTTTTTGTTTGTGAGCATTTTAGGGTATCTTTGGTTATATTAGTGTTTATTATGGTTTATTTGGGATTATAGGGATTTAAAAGTTATATTAGCGTTTTTGTCTTTATTAGGTTATATTAGTGTTTTTAGGTCTTTATAGATAATATAGTGCGTTTTTATTGTTTGTGGTCTTTTTTTATTGTTTGTGAGCGTTTTTAGGGTTTTTTCTGTTATATTAGAGTTTATCAGGTTTTCTAGGGATTTTTAAGGTATACTACATTTTTTTCTTTATTAGGGTTTTTTAGGGATTTATTAGGGGTTATTATGGTGTGTTAAGGTTTGATAGGGTTGAGTAGGGTTTATTTGGATTTATTTATTGTTTATTAGGGCTTTTAGTGTTTTATTAGGGGTTATTATGGTCTGTTAGAGTTTGTTAGAGGTTTTGTAGCATTTTTATGGTTTGTCTAGCATTGTTAGATTTTATGTATCATTTTAGCCTTTATGTAGTGTTTTTAGGGATTAGTTAGTGGTATTAGATTTTATATATCATTTTTAGGGTTTGTGTAACGTTTTTAGGGTTTTTGTAGCATGTTTAGGGTTTAGGTTTTATGTAGCATTTTTAGGGTTTATGTTGCGTTTTATAGGTTTATGTAGAATTTGTAGGGGTGATGTAGCATTTATGTTTCTTTTTTAGGGATTATGTAACGTTTTTAGGTTTCATGGAGTGTTTTTAGGGTTTATATTGTGTTTTTAAGTTTTATGAAGTGTTTTTAATGTTTATGTTGCATTTTTAGGGTTAATGTTGTTTATTTTAGGGTTTATGTTATAGTTCTAGGGTTTATGCAGTGCTTTTAGGGTTTATGTAGTGTTTTTTGGATTTATGTAGCGTTTTTTTGGTTTATGTTGCGTTTTTAGGGTTTATGTTGCATTTTTTGGGGCTTATGTATCATTTTTAGATATTATGTATCTATTTAAAGCCTTTTAGGGTTCTAATGGTTGTTTATGGATTGAAGTGTTTTTAGGGGTTTTAAGGGTTGTTAACCGGTGTTTATGGTTTTTTATGGTATATGATGTATTTTTAATGGATTTTGAGGGTTTTAGGGGTTTATTTGTTTTTTGGGATTGATAGGGGTTGTTAGGTTTTTTTAGTGTGTTTTAGGGTTTGTTTGGGTGTTGTAGCAATTTTTTGGGTTTATATAATACGTTTTAGCATTTTTTGGGGTTCATTAGGGTTTTTAGTGTTATTTAGAGTTTAATATGGTTCTTTAGGGTTTATTAGGGTTTGTTAGGGTTTATTAGTGTTCTTTAGGATTTGTTACAGTTTATTAGAATTTTTATTGTATATTAGGGTTTTATTGGGATTTTGTAGGCATTAATGGATTTTTCTAGGGTTTATCAACCTTTTTAGGGTTATTTCGGATTTATTAGGATTGATTAGGGTTTATTTTATTTATTAGTGTTTAGTAAAGTGTATTTCGGTTTATTACTATTTATTAGGGTTTATAATGATTTGTTAGGGTTTATTGCGCTTTATTAGTGGTTTGTTATGGTTTGTTTCAATTTGTTACGATTTATTTGGCGCTGTTAGGATTTGTTACGATTTATTTGGGGTTGTTACAGTTTGTTACGGTTTACTTTGGGGTTGTTTGGCTTTGTTAGGGTTTATTAGTGGGTGGCAGGGTTTTGTAGGCTATTTTTTGGAGGTTTTTGTAGCCTTTTGTCAGGTTTGGTAGGGATTTTAGTGATTATTAGGGTTTATTATGGTTTAATAGTGTTTTTATTATATATTAGGGCTTTTAGGGATTTTTTCACATTTATTAGGGTCTAATAGAGTTTTTTTGGGTTTATTACATGTTATTATGATTTATTAGTGTTTATTAGGGTTTTAAGGGTTTAATAGTGGGTTTTGGGGTAATTTGGGTTTATTAGTGGTTCTTAGTGATTATTAGTGGTTGTTAGGGTTTGTTAGATTTTGATAGGGTATTTAGGGTTTGTTACAGTTTGTTTGAGTTGTTTGGGGTTTTATGCATTTTTTGGGTTTTATGGGTTTGTTTGGATTTTTTTATGCTTTGTTAGGGTTATTTTAGCGTTTTTTGGGGTTTTGTTGAATTTTTGGGGTTTTGAAGCATTTTTTGGTTCTTTGTAGCAATTGTTAGGGTTTATGTAGCATTGTTAGTGGCATTAGTGGTACTTTAGGGGTTTATAAGGGTTTAATTGTTTATATTATGGTATATTATGGTTTAATATTTTTGAGGGTTTTGAAGTGTCTTTAGGGTTTTTCTTTCATTTTTTAGGGTTTGTGTAGCGTTGTTAGAGTTTACGTAGAATTTATAGTGAGTTGTAGTATTTTTAGGGTTTAGTAAGCGGTTTTAGGTTTTATGTATCATTTTTAGGGTTTCTTTAACGTTTTTAGGGTTTATGTAGCGTGTTTAGGGTTTAAGTTTTATGTTGAATTTTTTAGGGTTTATGTTTTCTTTTCCTGGGTTTATGTAGCGTTTTTAGGGTTGATGTAGCATTTATGTGGAATTTTTTTGGGTTTATGTAATGTTTTTAGGGTTCATGTAGTGTTTTTAGGGTTTATATTGTGATTTTTTGGGTTTTATATACCATTTTATAATGTTAATGTTGCGTTTCTTAGGGTTTATATTGGGTTTTTATGGTTTATGTTACAGTTCTAGGGTTTATGTAGTGCTTTTAGGGTTTATGTAGCGTTTTTTGGGTTTATGTTGCATATTTTGGTTTATGTTGTGTTTTTAGGGTTTTTGTTGCATTTTTAGGGTTAATGTAACTTTTTTATGGTTTATGTATCTATTTGAAGCCTTTTTAGGGTTTTAATGGTTGTTTATGGTTTGTAGTGTTTTTTAGGGTTTTTAAGGGTTGTTAATGGGTGTTTATGGTTTTTAAGGTATCTGATGGATTTTTAATGGTTGGGGGGGTGGTTATGGGTTTATTTGTTTTTTTGGGATTGATAGGGGTTGTTAGGGGTTTTTAGTGTCTTTTAGGGCTTGTTTGGGTATTGTAGTGGTTTTTAGGGTTTATTTAATGTCTTTTATCATTTTTGGGGTTCTTTAGGGTTTTTAGAGTTTTTTTAGTTTAATATGTCTCTTTAGGGTTTATTAGGGTTCTTTAGGATTTTTTAGTGTTATTTAGAATTTACTACAGTTTATTAGCACTTTTTTATTGTATATTTGGGTTTTATTGGGCTTTTGTAGGCTTTAATATCTTTTTATAGGGGTTATCGACATTTTTAGGGTTATTTATGGTTTATTAGGGTTTATTTTATTTATTAGGGTTTAGTAACATGTATTTGGGTTTATTACGATTTATTAGGGTTTATTATGATTTGTTAGGGTTTATTTCAGTTTATTAGGGGTTTTTTATGGTTTGTTTCAGTTTGTTACGATTTATTTGGGGTTGTTAGGATTTGGTACGATTTATTTGGGGTTTTTAGGGTTTGTTACCATTTATTTTGGGGTTATTAGGATTTTTTAGGGTTTATCAGTGGGTTGTAGGGTTTTGTATGCTATTATTTGGAGATTTTTGTAGCGTTTGGTCAGGTTTGTTAGGATTTTTAGTGATTATTAGGGTTTATTGTGGTTCAATAGTGTGTTTATTTTATATTAGTGGTTTTAGATCTTTTGTAGCACTTATTAGAGTTTAATAGAGTTTGTTAGGGTTTATTACAGGTTATTACGATTTATTAGTGTTTATTTGGGTTTTTAGGGTTTAATAGTGGGTTTTATGGGTTATTAGGGTTTATTAGTGGTTCTTAGGGGTTATTAGTGGTTTTTAGGGGTTGTTAGGTTTTGTTAGGGTGTTTATGGTTTGTTACAGTTTGTTTGAGTTGTTTGGGGTTTTATGCATTTTTTTGGGATTTATGGGTGTGTTTGGATTTTTTATGCTTTGTTGGGGTTATTTTAGTGTTTTTTTGTGGTTTTGTTGCATTTTGTGAGTTTTGAAGCATTTTTCGGGTTTTTGTAGCAATTGATAGGGTTTATGTAGTGTTATTAGTGGCTTTAGTGATTCTTTAGGGTTATTTAGTGGTTTTAGGGGTTTTTAGGGTTCTTTAGGGTGTATTAGGGTTTCTTTTGAGGTTTTTAGGGTTTTCAGGGGGATATTTAGGGTTTTTAAGAGTTTCATAGGGTTGTTTAGGGTTTTGTTAGGCATGTTTAGGATTTTTAGGGTTTTTTATCGTTTTTAGTGGATTTTAGGTTTTTTGGGTTTTTTGGGGTTTTTATAGGTTTTTTAGGGGTTTTTAGGTTTGTTTTGTGGTTTTTTCAGTTTTTTCAGTTTTTAGGGGTTTTAGGATTTTATACGGTTTTTAGGGTTTTTTATGAATTTTTAGGGTTTTTAATGTTTTTTGGGTTCTTTGGGTTTTTTGGGTTTTTATGGTTTTGTTTTGGTTTTATCAGGTTTTGCTGGGTTTGTTTGGGTTTTTTTGTGAATATTATCATTTTGAATGGTTTAATAGTGTTTTTGTAGAATATTGGGTTTTTTTGGTATTTTCTAGATTTTATTGGGGTCTAATTGGTTTTTTTTGGGTTTATTACGATTTATTAGTGTTTGTTAGGGTTTATTTGCAGGCTTTTGGGTTTATTAGGGTTTATTATGGTTTAGTATTGGTTGGTAGGGTTTGTTAGGATTTATTAGTTTTTATTAGAGTGATTTAGGGCGTCTAAGGGTTTGTTAGGGTTTCTAAGGGTGTTTTAGGGTTTCTAAGGGTGGGTTAGGGTGCTTATGGGCGGGTTAGGGTTTCTAAGGTTGTGCTATGGTTTCTAATGTGGTGTTAGGGTTTCTATGGGTGTGTTGGGGTTTCTAAGGGTGTGCTAGCATTTTTAAGGGTGTGTTAGCATTTCTAAGTGTGTTTTAGTATATCTAAGGGTGTGTTAGTGTTTCTTAGGTTTGCTTAGGGTTTTGTTAGGGTTTTTTTGTTTTTTAGGGTTATGTTAGGGTTTCTTATGGTTTCTTTGGGGTTTTAGAGTTTCTTCGGTTTTTTTGTTTTTATTGGGGTTTCTTATTTCTTCATGGGGTTTGTTAGGGATTTTTAGGTTTTGTTAGAGTTTTTAGGGTTTGTTATGATTTTTTAGGTGTTTCTGGGGTTTGTTAGGGTTTGTTAGGCTTTGTTAGCATTTTTAGTGTTTGTTTGGGTTTGTTAGGGTTATGCGTGGTTTTTAATGGGTTTTAGTGTTTATGGGGTTATTCATGGTTTTTTATCATTATTTAGTTGTTCATGGTTGTCCCAAATGTGTAGAGCTAGTCGCAAGATTCAATTTGACATGCGGTAGAGGTGAAATAGACACCCAGAAGCAAGACATGGAGAGTCCATGCAATGAACCTCCATGAAAGAAACATGTCCAACAAAATTGCGTCAACTTCGAGAAATCAACAAGTCCACAAAATATGATGCAACAACATCCATGAAAGGAGACATGCAGGCGTGACCATGACATAAAATAATGAGGAAATCAAAAAACAAAGCAGCACTGATAATAATCTAGAGAGTTTGATTGGACTCTTTCACCAACTTCTTATTAAAAACTCGATGTTTGATGTCGAGATACGTATTCGCAGAGATTTCACCATTTTTGATAAATTGATAAGCTATTTCAACCATGTGGTCCGAGTCTTCATTCAGATTCCCCTAATGAGGTAAAATAGGATCAACCTTAAACTGCATAGGAAAATATGGAACAATTTCCCAGGAAGCATCAAAAGTGACAACAGTCAAATCAACCACACTTGCTGATGTAGTAGTTTCAGTGTTGTCCTTTTGGGAAGCATCGAGTGATCTTTTCACAATTGTTCATTGAATATTAGAGTAGTCCCTTTGTTTCCTCGTTTTTTTGAAATTGGGTATGATGAATCCGTCAGCATCCTCCATTTGTTTTTTTCCCTTTTCTAGATATGAATTTTAAGAAGTCCTCCTCAATTTGAGTAGCTTTATCTTCAGCCTCTAGAAAGGGTGTGCAATGAGGTTGCGTAGGGAATGATTCTAGGATTTGATCTAGCACAGGTTTAACATTAGAGGGTTCACCCACCTCAATAGCTGCACTACTCTCAATGTTAAGAGTATTAACATCTGGAGTAGATGGCTCAGGAGTAGTATTAGAAATAGATAAGGAAGTTAAAACATTGCTTCTCTCAACAGGTTTATCATTAGTGCTCTTTGCAGCAGTCTTTTCCACCCAAATTGACTTTAAATGTGGGATATAGGAGGAAGTATCCCTTTTAGCATCACAATCTTTCATAAGATATCCAATTCTGGAACATTTTTACAATAATTTGGAACATTTTTAAAGAGAACCTCTTGAAAAAAACCCATTGTCGCCATTTTAAAGCCAAAAACACGATGCTAATTCATGGGAGATGTCAACTTCAGTACAAATCCTAGCGACTGAAGGTCTTGACCGAGTCAAAGTGGTGGTGTCTAACCTAATTGAGTGTCTGAATTGTTAAGAAATTGGAAATAAAGCGTTTTGTTTGAAGTGATGAAGAGTTAACCCAGGGAAACCAATCAATATAAGAATGATGTGGGGTTCGGAACCTACATCAAAATCCGAAGTCTACTTGAAGACTTTCATAATAGATTCTCCAAAATTCCAAGAACCACGGGTCCAGAATCAATAATAGTCATTCTATAAGGAAAAATGAAAACGAACATGCCACGAATTCAGTAGTCTGATATGAAAATTTGTGAAGCCTATACTCTCCATGGTTTTGCACAGAAACACCAGTGAAGGTCGACGCTTGACAAACATACCAATGAGAACAAATAGAAGTTTTGAAGAGAATATGTGTACCTCATCATTTGAGAAAGAAATCACTGATAGACCTCGATGTCTATATTTATTTGGAGAAATACTATTGGAGATCTTTGATTCCATGTGAGTGGCACAACCAGTGACAACTTCTGCGAAGGATCTGGCGTTCATGACCCCCTTTCGATTGTTGGGATTAGGGTTTCATTCATGTTCGCCCGTGGACAACACCATCGCCTCCCAATTTCTTCTTCTTCTTGTTGTTGTTTTTGTTATTATCATCACATGCAAATGCACATCCAAATGCACATACACTCACATTCAATGAACGTGGGTTATTCTATTATCACATGCATTGTTGTTATTAATATTAGTAATATTATTATCATCATCATCATCATCATCATCACACGCAAATGCAATGCACGAGAGTTATTGTTTATTACCATACACATGAACATGTAATGCACATGCAATATTCTATAATCATATGCATTAGTACTACTACTATTATCACCACTACTACAACTATTATTACTACTGCTTTTATTATTACAATCATCCCATGAAAATGTAGATTCACGTGCGTTATTATTTATAATTTATTACCATGAACGTGCATATGAAGTGCACTTGTATAGTTCTTTTATTATTATTATTATTATCAAATCGAAAGTAGTGAAGAGATCTACGCAGAAGGATGACTTGAACACAGTTCATGTCATGTTTGAGACCCTAAAATCCCAGAAACCCATCAGAGTGCCTCCAAAACTCGATTTCCATGTACGGATCCCTGTCAAATTTTTATTAAAATGGTCATAACTTATGATCTGTATGTCTGTTCAGCCTCCGGCACCTGTTTTTATCACAGTTCGTTCCATGAGATTCAGTTTGATTATTCACAGAGCATAAATACACACCATAAAAAGAAGTTATGAATTTTTCAATGACTCTGTGATTTGTTAGGTTTTTCGAGACCCCATTTCTAGCATTTTTGTCCTGTCTAATGTTTTTTCAAACAAATATAACTTATTATTACTATTATTATTATTTTCGTCATCATCCCATCCACATGAACATGCACATGCACATGCGTTATTATTATATTTTTATTACCATGCACGTTCACATGCAATGCACACACATTATTTTATTATAACATGCGTTGTTATTATTATTGTTATTATTATTATTGTGGTTGTTGTTGTTGTTGTTGTTGTTATTGTTGTTATTATTGTTATTATCGTCACATGAAAATGCACATGCGAATGCACATACATGAACATTCAATGCATGTGCATTATTATATTATCACATGCATTGTTATTATTAGTATTATTAATATTATTATGATTATCATCTTCATCATCACATGCAAAAGCAATGCACAAGTGTTATTATTTATTACCAAGCACTTGCACACGTAATACACGTGCAATATTTTATTATCACATGCATTGGTACTAATACTATAATCACCACTACTATTACTATTTTTACTACTGCTGTTATTATTACTATATCACATGCAAATTTAGATTCACGTGTCTTATTATTTATTATTTATTACCTTGCAGGTGCATCTGTAGTGCACTTGTATTATTCATTTATAATTATTATTATCACCATTATTATTATTATTATTATTATTATCATTATTATAATTATCATTATTATTATCCTTATCACATGAAAATGCACATGCATGTGCGTTGTTATTTATTATTTGTTAGCATGCACATTCATGCGTTATTAGTATTATTATTACAATTAGTATTGTTAATATTATCATCAAATTTAAAAGCACATGCACATTCATGTGCGTTCTTATTTATTATTATTTATTTATTACTTAATACTATGAACGTGCACATGAAATGCACTAGCGTTATTCTATTATTGTTATTATTATTATTTTGTATCATCAAATACAAATGCACATGCACGTGAGTAGATAATTATTATTTATTACCATGCACATGTATGTGTCATTGTCATTATCATTACATGTAAATGCACATGCATGCATGTTATTATATATTATTTATTAACATTCACATGAAAATACAATGCACTTGTGTTATTCAATTATCACATGTGTTATTATTAATTATTCTCATGCACGTGCACACGCAATGCACCTGCATTATCCTATTATCACATGTGTTATTATTTATTATTTATTATCATTCACATGCAATTGCACATTCATGTGGACTTGTTATTATTTATGGTTTATTACCATGCACACGCACTTGCACATGCACATGCACTTAGATGTGTGTTATTATTTATTTTTTATTATCATTAACATGAACATGCACATACACTTGTAATTCGCATGCGTTATTATTTATAATTATTATTTAGTGTCATTCACATGCAAATGCGCAGGCATATGCACATGCATGTGCATTATGATTTATTATTTAAACCATGCACATGAATATGCACATGCACGTGCGTTATTACTACTATTATTATTATTAGAGGTATTTTTAGTGTTTACTAGCATTTTTTAGAATTTTTATGTGTTATTAACATTTATTATGGTTTGTTAGGGTTTTAGGGGTTTTTAATGGTATATTAGCGTTTTTAGGGTTTGGTGGGGGTTATTAGGATTTTATTAGGGTTTATTAGGGTGTTTTAAGGTTTATTAGGGTTTATTAGGTATTTTTAGGGTTTTATTAGGATTGATTTGGGATTATTAGGGTATATTATGGTATATTATGTTATATCAAGGTATGTTTAGGATTTATGAGGGTTTATTATCATTTGTTATGGTTTATTAATTTTTAAGAGGTTATATTAGGGTTTTTTAGGGTTTAGTAGTGTTTGTTAGGGTTTATTAGTGCTTTTAATATTTTCTAGGTTTTATTAGTATTTATTAGGGGTTTTAGGGATTTTTAATGGTATAGTTGCATTTTTTAGGGTTTAGTGGGGTTTATTATTTTTTATTATGGTGTGTTAAGGTTTATTAGGGTTGAGTAGGTATTTTTAGGGTTTTATTTGGGTTTATTAGGTACCTTTAGGGTCTTATTAGGGTTTATTAGGGTAGGGTAGTGTTTATTAGGGTTTGTTTGGGGTTTATTATGGGTTATTAGTGTTTATTAGTGTCTATTAGGGTTGGTTATGGTTTCTTAACGTGTTTTTAGGGTTTATTAGGTTTTATTATCATTTCTAAGGGGTTATTAGGTATTTTTGGGGTTTTATTTGGGCTTAGTAGTGTATCTTAGGGATTTTAGGGATTATTAGAGTTTATTAGGGGTTTATTAGGGTTTAATTGTTTATATTATGGTATATTAGTGTTTAATATTTTTGAGGGTTTTGTAGCATCTTTAGGGTTTTTGTACATTTTTTAGTGTTTGTGTAGCGTTGTTTGAGTTTATGTAGTATTTTTATTGTTTATATAGTGCCTTTAGGGTTTAGTTAGAGGTTTTAGGTTTTATGTATCATTTTTAGGGTTTATTTAACATTTTTAGGGTTTATGTAGCTTGTTTATGGTTTAGGTTTCATGTAGCATTTTTTTAGGGTTTATGTTGCTTTTTTCGGTTTATGTATCATTTTTAGGGGTGATGTAGCACTTATGTTGCATTTTTAGGGTTTATGTTACGTTTTTAGGGTTCATGTAGTGTTTTTAGGGTTTATGTTCTTTTTTTAGGTTTTATATAGCATTTTTTTAATGTTTATGTTTCGTTGTTTAGGGTTTATGTTATGGTTCTAGGGTTTATGTAGTGATTTTTGGGTTCATGTTGCGTTTTTTTGGGTTTATGTTGCGTTTTTTGGGTTTCTGTTGCGTTATTAGGGTTTATGTTGCATTTTTTGGGTTTATGTAACTTTTTTTGGGTTTATGTATCTATTTGTGGCCTTTTTTAGGGTTTTAATGGTTGTTTATGGTTTGTAGTGGTTTTTAGGGGTTTTAAGGGTTTCAAACAGGTGTTTATGATATTTTATGGGTATCCAATGGTGTTTGGGGTTTTTATGGATTTAATTTTTTTTTCGAGATTGATAAGGGTTGTAAGGGTTTTTAGTGTGTTTTAGGGTTTTTTGGGTATTGTAGCGGTTTTTAGGGTTTATTTAATGTGTTTTATCATTTTTGGGTTCTTTAGGGGTTTATAGTGTTCTTTAGAGTTTATTATGGTTCTTTAGGGTTTATTTGGGTTCTTTAGGGTTTATTTGTGTTCTTTAGGATTTGTTACGGTTTATTAGCTTTTTTATTGTATATTAGGGTTGTATTGGGCTTTTGTAGGCATTAATATCTTTTTCTAGGGTTTATCAACCTTTTTTGGGGTTATTTAGAATTTATTAGGGTTTCTTAGTGTTTATTTTATTTATTAGGGTTTATTAACGTGTATTTCGGATTATTACAATTTATTAGGGTTTATTATGATTTTTTAGGGTTTATTGCGGTTTATTAGGGGTTTGTTATGGTTAGTTTCAGTTTGTTACGATTTATTAGGCATTGTTAGAATTTGTTACGATTTATTTGTGGTTTTTAGTGTTGGTTATGATTTATTCTGGGGTTATTAGGGTTTGTTAGGGTTTATTAGCAGTTTGTAGGGTTTTGTAGGCTATTATTTGGCGGGTTTTGATGTGTTTTGTCGGGTTTGTTAGGGTTTTTAGTGATTATTAGGATTTATAATGGTTCAATAGTGTTTTTTATTATATATTAGTGGTTTTAGGGATTTTATAGCATTTAATAGATTCTAATAGGGTTTTTTAGGGTTTATTAGAGGTTATTATGATTTATTAGTGTTTATTTGGGGTTTAGGGTTTAATAGTGGGTTTCAGGTGTTATTTGGGTTTATTAGTGGTTCTAAGGGGTTATTAGTGGTTGTTAGGATTTGTCAGGTTCTGTTAGGGTTCGTTAGGACATGTGTTATTCTATTATCACACATGTTATTATTATCCTTATTACCATTATCATTATTATCATTATCATTAGTATAATTATCAATATTGTTGTTATTATTATTATTATCGTCACATGCAAATGCAGATGCACATGTGTTATTATTTATTATTTATTATTTATTACTTATTTCCATGCATGTGCATATGTTGTTGTTGTTGTTCTTATTATTATTATTATTAGTATTATCACATGCAAATGCACATGCACGTTTGTCATTATTTATTACCATGCACGCGCACACGCAATGAACCTACATTATTCAATTATCACATGCATTTTTATTGTTAATGTTATTATTACTATTATTGTTATTATTGTTATTTTCATCAAATGCAAATGAAAATGCACGTGCATTATTATTTATTACCATACACGCGCACATTCAATACATGTGTGTTATTATATTATCACATGCGCTATTATTATTAATATTACTATTATTGTTGTTATTATCATCACATGCGCTACAAGTTATTATTTATTATCATGCACTACACATGCAATGCACGTGCGTTATTCTATTATCACATGCTTTGTTATTATTATTATTATTATTATTACTCTTATTATTATTATTATTATTATCATCTCATGCACATGCACATGCACATGCACATGCATTATTATTTATTTTTTATTACCATGAACGCGCACATGCAATGCACACACGTTATTTAATTATCACATAAATTGTTATTCTTATTGTTATTATTATTATCATGGTTGTTGTTGTTGTTGTTATTGTTTTTATCCTCACATGAAAATGCACATGCAAATACATAAACACGCACATTCAATACACGTGTGTTATTCTATTATCACATGTGTTGTTATAATTAATATAAATATTAATAATATTAATATTATTATTATTATTATCATCATCATCATCATCATCACATGAAAATGCAATGCACGCACGTTATTATTTATTACCATGCACGTGCACACGTATTGCACATGAAATATTCTTTTATCACATGCATTGGTACTACTACTATTATCACTACTACTATTGTTGCTGTTATTATTATTATCATCACATGCAAATGCAGATGCACCTTCATTATTATTTATTATTTATTACCATGCACGTGCATATGCAATTCACTTGGTATTATTATTATTTTATTATTATTATTATTATTATCATTATCATTATCATTATCATCATTATTATCATTATCACATGAAAATCCACATGCATGTGCATTTTTATTTATTATTCATTACCATGCACGTGCATGAGTTATTATTATTATTATTATTACAATTAGTATTATTAATATTATTATCAAATGTAAAGGCACATGCACATGCATGTGCGTTCTTATTTACTGTTATTTATTTATTTTTTTCTACTATGCACGTGCACATGCAATGAATTTGCGTTATTCTATTATTATTATTATTATTATTGTTATTATTATTATTATTATTTGTATCATCAAATATAAATGCACATGTATGTGAGTTGTTATTTATTAATTATTACCATGCACATGCATGCATCTTTATCATTATCATTACATTTAAATGCACATACACGTGTATTATTATATATTATTTATTACCATGCACATGAAAATGCAATGCAGTTTCATTATTCCATTATCACATGTGTTGTTATTATTTATTCTCATGCTGGTGCACACGCAATGCACTTGCATTATTCTATTATCACATGTGTTATTATTTATTAATTATTATCATTCAAATGCATGTGCACATTCATGTGGACTTTGTTTTTATTTATTGTTTATTACCATGCACATGCACATGCACATGCACTTGGATGTGCATTATTATTTATTATTTATTATCATTCATATTCATATGCACATACACATGCAATTCAGATGCGTTATTATTTAAAATTTATTATTTATTTTCATTAATATGCAAATGCGCATGCATATGCACTTGCACATGCGTTATGATTTATTATTTAATCCATGCACATGCATATGCACATGCACGTGTTTTATTACTAATATAATTATTAGAGGTATTTTTAGGGTTTACTATCATTTTTTAGTATTTTTAGGTGTTATTTACATTTATTATGGTTCGTTAGGGTTTAGGGGTTTTTTTAATGGTATATTAGTATTTTTTTGGGTTTGGTGGGGTTTATTGGGATTTTATTAGTGTTTATATTAGAGTGTCAAGATTTATTAGGGTTTATTGGGTATTTGTAGGGTTTTATTAGGATTGAGTAGGGTTTATTACGGTATATTATGGTATATTATGGTATATTTGGGTATGTTTAGGATTTATTAGGGTTTATTATGGGTCATTATGGTTTATTAAATTTTAAGAGGGTATATTAGGGTTTTTAGTTTATAGTACTGTTTATTGATGTCTATTAGCGCATTTAAACTTATTTAGGTTTTATTAGCATTTATTAGGGGGTTTTGGGCCTTTTAGTGGTATATTTGCGATTATTAGGCTTTAGTGGGGTTTATTATGGTTTATTATGGTGTGTTAAGGTTTATTTGGGATGAGGAGGTATTTTTAGGGTTTTATTAGGGTTGAGTTGGTATCTTTAGGGTTTTATTAGGGTTTATTAGGGTTGAGTATGGTTTATTAGGGTTTGTTAGGGATTTTTAGGGTTTACTGGTATTTGTTAGTGTTTTTATTAGGGTATATTATTGTTTTTTAGTTTTTGTTAATATATATGAGGGGTTGTTATGTCTTTTTAGATTTTATTATCGTGTTATTAGTGTTTGTGAGAATTTTTAATGGTTTACTAGATTTTATTGGAATTTATTATGATTTATTAGTGTTTCTAGAGATTTTTATTGGTTTGTTTGCGTTTTTTTTGTTTAATGGGGTTTTGATGGGTTTTATTAGGTTTTGTTAGGGTTTGTCAAGGTTTATTAGGGTTGAGAAGGAATTTTTAGGGTTTTATTATGGTTTTATTAGGATTTATTAGTTTTTATTAGGGTTTATTAGGGATTTTTAGGGTTTATTAGGGTTTGTTAGGGGTTTATTAGTTTTTTTGTTTTATTAGTTTATATAAGTGTTTGTCAGGTCTTTTTAGATAATATAGTGTGTTTTTATTGTTTGTGAGGATTTTGTTTTTGTTTGTGAACATTTTATGGTTCCTTTGGTTATAATAGAGTTTATTATGGTTTATTAGGGTTTATTGGGCTTTTTATGGTATATTAGCAGTTTTTGCCTTTATTAGGTTATATTAGTGTTTTTAGGTCTTTTTAGGTAATATATCGCATTTTTATTGTTTGTGATCATTTTTTATTTTTGGTGAGCGTTTTTAGGGTTTTTAGGTTATATTAGAGTTTATCATGTTTTCTAGGTATTTTTTAAGGTATACTATCATTTTATTTCTTTATTAGGGTTTTTAGGGTTTTATTAGGGGTTATTATGGTGTGTTAAGCTTTGTTAGGGATGAGCAGGTTTTATTTTTCTTTTTTATGGTCTATTAGGGATTTTTAGGGATTTTTTGGGGTTTATTAGGGTTTATTAATGTCTATTAGGGTTGTTTAGGGTTGTTTAGGTTTTCTTAACGACTTTTTAGGGTTTATTATGTTTTATTATCATTTATTAGGGTTTATTATGTATTTTTTGGGGTTTTATTAGGGTAGAGTAGAGTTTCTTAGGATTTTAGGGATTATAAGATGTTTTTTGAGATTATTAGATTTTATTAGTGGTTTATTAGGGTTTAATTTTATATAGTTTGGTATATTAGGGTTTAATATTTTTGAGGGTATTGAAGTGTCTTTAGGGTTTTTGTAGCATTTTTTAGGGTTTGTGTAGCATTGTAAGAGTTTATGTATCATTTTTAGTGTTTTTGTAGCGTTTTTAGGGTTTAGTTAGCGGTTTTAGATTTTATGTATCATTTTTAGGGTTTATGTATCATTTTTAGGGTATATGTTTTATGTAGCATTTTTAGGATTTATGTTGCATTTTTTGGGTCTATGTAGCATTTATGTTGCATTATTTAGGGTTTATGTAACGTTTTTAGGGTTCATGGAGTGTTTTTAGGGTTTATATTGCGTTTTTTGGTTTTATGTAGCATTTTTTAATGTTTATGTTGCGTTTTTAGGGTCTATGTTGTGTTTTTAGGGTTTATGTTATAGTTCTAGGGGTTATGTTGTGCTTTTAGGGTTTATGTAGCATTTTTTTGGGTTTATGTTGAGTTTTTTGTTTTATGTTGCATTTTTAGGTTTTTTGTTGCAGTTTTTAGGGTTTATGTAACATTTTTAGGGTTTATGTATCTATTTGAAGCCTTTTTTAGGGTTTTAATGGCTGTTTATGCTTTGTAGTATTTTTAGGGTTTTTGAAGGCTGTTAATGAGTGTTTATGGTTTTTATGGTATATGATGGATTTTTAATGGTTTTTTGGGGGTTATAAGGGTTTATTTGTTGTTTTGGGATTGACAGGGGTTGTTATGGTTTTCAGTGTGTTTTAGGGTTTGTTCGGGTACTATAGCGGTTTTTAGGGTTTATATAATGTGTTTTAGCATTTTTTGGGTTATTTAGGGATTTTTAGGGTTATTTCGAGTTTAATATGGTTCTTTAGGGTTTATTAGGGTTCTTTAAGATTTATTATTGTTCTTTAGGATTTGTTACAGTTTATTATAGTTTTTTATTGTATATTAGGGTTTTATTGGGATTTTGTAGGTATTAATAGTTTTTTCTAGGGTCTATCAGCCTTTTTAGGGTTATTTTGGATTTATTAGGGTTTATTAGGGTTTATTTTATTTATTAGGGTTTAGTAACATGTATTTGGGTTTATTACAATTTATTTGGGTTTGTTATGCTTTGTTAGGGTTTATTGTGGTTTATTAGGAGTTTGTTATGGTTTGTTTCAGTTTGTTACGTTTTATTTGGGGTTTTATGGTTTTTTACGATTTATTTTGCTATTGTTAGGTTTGTTAGTGTTTATTAGCGGGTTATAGGGTTTTGTAGGCTATTATTTGGTGGTTTTTATAGCGTTTTTTCAGGTTTGTTAAGGTTTTTAGTGATTATTAGGGTTTTATTATGGTTTAATAGTGTTTTTTATTGTATATTAGGGGTTTTAGGGATTTTGTAGAATTTATTAGGGTCTAATAGAGTTTGTTAGGGTTTATTATAGGTTATTACAATTAATTATTGTTTATTATGGTTTTTAGGGTTTAATAGTGGGTTTTAGGGGTTATTATGGTTTATTAGTGGTTTTAGGTGTTATTAGTGGTTGTTAGGGTCTTTTAGGTTTTGTTTGGGTTTTTAGGGTTGTTACGGTTTTTTTGAGTTGTTTGGGGTTTTATCCATTTTTTGTGTTTTATGGGTGTGTTGGGATTTTTTATGCTTTGTTAGGGTTACTTTAGTGTTTTCGGGTTTTGTTGTGTTTTGTGGGTTTTGAAGCATTTTTCGGGTTTTTTTGTAGAAATTGATAGGGTTTATGTAGCTTTGTTAGTGGCTTTAGTGGTTCTTTAGGGTTTTTAGGGTTGTTTGGGTTTTTAGGGTTCTTTAGGGTGTATTGGAGTTTCTTTTGATGTGTTTAGGATTTTCTAGGGGGTTTTAGGGTTTTTAAGGGTTTCATAGGGTTGGTTAGAGTTTTGTTAGGCGTTTTTAGGCTTTATAGGGTATTTTATCATTTTTAGTGGTTTTTAGGTTTTTTAGAAGTTTTTGAGGGTTTCTTTGAGGTTTTTTGGGTTTTTAGGTTTGTTTTTGGGTTTTTTTAGTTTTTTCAATTTTTGGGTTTTAGGGTTTTTAGGGTTTTTTAGGATTTTTTTGGGTTTCTAGGGTTTTTAGGGTTTTTAAGGTTTTTATGGTTTTTTTGTATTTTTACAGGTTTTTAGGGTTTTGTCAGGTTTTCTCGGGTTTGTTATGGTTTTTTGTGAATATTAGCATTTTGAATGATTTAATAGTGTTTTTGTTGTATATTTTGGGTTTTAGGTATTTTGTAGCTTTTATTGGGGTCTAATAGGGTTTTTAGTGTTTATTGCGATTTATTAGTGTTTATTAGGGTTGAGTAGTGGGCTTGAGGGTTTTTAGGGTTTATTAAAATTTATTAGTGCTTATTAGGGTTTAGTAGTGGGCTTTAGGGTTTATTTGGGTTTATTATGGTTTATTATTGGTTGGTAGGCAAGGAAGGCTCGGGGCCAGGCTATTCCTGACACCACCCAAAGTTTATTAAAGAGAATAAAGACACTGCAGACAAGGGAGGGGCGGGGTTAATCAACCCACACCCAAAAGCCCTTAACAAACACACACCCAAGGACCGCAAAAAAGAAAATAAAACCCAAAAGAAGCACCAAGCTTCCATCAGCAACCCATCCCTTCACAGGATCTACTATCCTTCATCATCCTCATAGTTCTCACCAGGAGGGTCTCCCTCGGCACCATAACCATAGTCCGCATCAGAGACTACTGATTCCCATTAAAAATAGTCATATTTCTTCAAGAAATTGGCATAATTCTCCCTTAACCCCACCTGCTCCACATTCAGTGGTTTCTTGGCAGCCCTTTGACCTCTTCCAGAGGCATTTTCCTTAGCCTTGCAGGATGCTCTTGTGGACACAGTCTTTATCAAGGAAGAGTAGCCCTTACTCGGCTTCCTCCTTTTTAGATCAACATGGATCCCAACATGCTTGTTTTCCTTCCCGGTGGCCTCCTCAAGCATGGACCTCTCTTTAAGAACCATATCCATGTTGTGATCTATCCTACTATTATCCTCCTGATGTTGGTCGGGAATGAAGGAGGATTCCTGGTTAAGTGGATAGCCCGCAAGAACCCCACAAGGACCTGGGTTGTCCACCATTGTCATATTCATCTCATGAGCATGTGCAAGGTTGCCCTTCCAAGGACCTGGGTGATCCGGGATGAAGGGGGCTCCTGATTCAGGGAACAGTCAGTAAGAACAGGTTCATCAGAACTGAAATATAAAAGAAACCCAAGTGCACATACGTAATTCCATGAGAACGTACTACAACAAAAAGGAAAAAAACTGCAAGTACCCAAAAGAAATTAGAAATATCAGCAACCACAAGCCCGAACAGCTCCTGCAACCCCAAGCTAGTAGAAACCAGCTTGATCTCCAACCTTCTCCAAGTGACCTGAAAAACATTTTGTATATACAGAGGGTGAGTATAATAGTATACTCAATAGGATCCTCCTTGAAGCCTCTCATTCAATAGTAAAGAAAGCATGCTAAAGCACAGTGAACAACAAGTGAAACCAACTCTTCACCTAAACAGGTATACTAAGTTCCCAACCTCACCATGGATACTCTAACCATGTAACGCTTATAAGAATATATCATATAATAAAGAATATCAGGGTACCCCGCTACTACTTCCCCAATGGTTTTCCACTTTTCCCAAACGTCTCACATCCTAAACATCTATCTCCAGAAGGCTTCCCCGTAGACACCTGGGCGATGCACCACAATATATACCTCGTGCAACAAAACCACAAAATCCACACACCAAAGTAACCAGGTAGTTTTTGGGAGCCACCATAGCTCACATAATGTGTATCATACGTCAGGTATTATACCTCAAGCCATTACAGCCCATACACCGAGTAAGGATCTTCAATCCATCACAACCTATACATGTTACACCTATAGTAGTCCAAAGAAAACTATATCCAGAATATATGTGTGTGAATAATCACAAGCCATTACAGCCCTCTACAATCATATATGGGGAAAACTATCCAATATGCCTGCCAGCACAAGTAACTACCAAGAGAAGAGAGCGGGGCCAAAGGGGGTAGTCATCCATCCATTCTCCAACCAGAATGTTGGGGAAAACACCCCCTAGGGCTCAGAATCCCTAGGGTGTTAGTTTCCCTTACTGACAGGGTGGAGTAGCGTATAGAAACACAAAAAAGTACAGAATATACTATAACTCACAACCACACTAAGGGCATAACATAGTCTTAGACACAACTATAGCTAACGTCTCTCATATTTCAGGCTGCTACTTCTAAGACAAGGTATCCTATAAGCACACATCCGCCTAAAGATCTTTATTAGATTAGTTCATTCACTTTTTATTAGTTCCACTTTATGTTAATTAATTATTTAAACATTAATTAACCGTGAAAAATTCCACATTAAATTTCAATAGCATCACACCCAAAGTCAACTATTTCTTCAAAAAAATTACAACCTCATCATTATATTCGAGCATCTCCAGCCCCATGGGTTAACACCATTTATTCAACTATTCATTATAGAAATGATTTCCCACATTCCCATGCATTCTAGAAATACATTATATGCTACTAAACACAAGGGGGCTCAACACGGTGAGTAGATGTACTACCTGTCGAGTCTTTGCTGCTTATAGCAAGAGAATATACCTATCCTTCCTTGAGAATCTAAACACGGAAAGCATGTGGCATACCCCGCGTGACTTCGCCTCTTTTGGAAGAAGGGTAAGTAAAACCAGATGCTTTGAGTAGTGGGGAAAATTAAAGCAGATAAACAACCAATCAAAATCACCAAGCATCCAACAATCACATCCATCCCAATTCCATCATCCTCGGTGTCCTCCCTGACACCCACATGCATAAATTGATGCATATCACCACTCTAGGTGTCATCTGCTACCACAAACAAAATGGCCCCAATGCCTCCATATATTACCTCAACCGTCTACGCTCACATCAAAACACAAGAAGCAGTAAAACAAACATCTTCACAGTTGGGCTCTTGGCCCTTAAACAAACAAGAGTGTAACTCAGAACCCTGCATGAAATTATCTTTTAACATCCAAAAGTTCATTAATCCATCTTGGATTAACTAATTTATTACTCGTTTGTTCTAAATTCGGGAAACCTAATAGTAAGCTATCAAAAATAAATGAACATGCTTACTGCACCAATTTGATTAACATCAAATTACAACAAGAACCAGATTCATTTAAATGCCTCTTTATCTTTAGCCAAAAAAATTATCAATTAATCCTGGTTTACATTCTTTACCAATTTCCATCAATAACAAGCATAAATATCACACAATCTAGAAAAAACAAGAGCAATAACATATGATCGATAACAATTAATTTATCCAGTTAAAATATTTATTATGTCAATTTCATTATCATACAGTGGGATAAAACATGATAAATACACAGTTTCACATAAAATAAATAGAAGCAATGAAACCCCTACTTCAAATAGTTCCTCACGTTCTTTATCCACACAACGTGTCACGATCCTCCTCTCGTGGCAACTGCATCCACCCGAGGATGCCATGGTATGGCAGCACCAACCAAACCCCAAGAAAAAACCCCATTTGAACCATGGAGATTAAATTCTAAAATATGGAAGGGAGAAACATGAGGAGATGATACCCAATGGAACGATGATAAAAAATAACTTATATCGAAGATTGACCGATACAGCTCAGTTACATCAAAACATAGCAGAACCAATCCGAGGATGAATGTTTGATTGTGAAAATCCTATGGGAAGGAATGAAAGGTTCTAGCGTCTCATAGCCGAGAACAAAGAGGAAGAAAAAGGGAGGAAGATATCTTGTCCCTTTTGAAGATTTAATGGGTTGACGGTTTAAGATACACTTAATTCCCCATTAAAATCGGATCACATTAACCCACCTGGTTTGACCAAGTAAAAACATCCAGTGCCATAGGAATAACTAATAAGGATTTATGGCCTTTGAATCAGCCTTAAGAGTCCTTAAAATAAGGCTTTAAATGTATTTTATGTCAAAGGAAACATCAATGGGGTGAAACTGTAGGAAGCTGGAAACACTGTACACCTACCGTTAGTGTACACCTACCGTTACTGTACACCTACCATTAGAGGTTACAGATAGAGGTTATCGATATACCTCACTGTTCTGGAAACACTGTACACCTTCAGTTACTATACACCTACCGTTATAGTACACCTACTGATAAAAGACACCGATAGAGGATACTGATAGAACTCACCGTTCTGGAAACACTATACACCAACCATTACTGTACACCTACCGATAGAGGTTACTAATAGAGGTTACTGATAGACCTCACCGTTCTGGAAACACTATACACCTACCATTACTGTACTCCTACCGTTAGAGGTTACTGATAGAGGTTATTGATAGACCTCACTATTCTGGAAACACTGTACACCTACCATTAGAGGGTACTGATAGAGGTTATCGATAGACCTCACTGATAGAACTGTTCACAAAACCTCACCGATAGAACACTTTTCACTGAACCTCACTGATAGAACACTATTCACTGAACCTCGCTGATAGAATACAGTTTACTGAACCTCATCCACAGAACACTGTTCACTGAACCTCATCGATAGAACACTGTTCACCTACCACTATAGGTTACCGATAGAACTGTTCACCGATGGAACTGTTCACAGAATTGGAAATTTGGAAAAGTGTTGGGTATATGTTACCTTGATCTCCAGGAACACATCAAACACCACATTTTCACAATGTAATGGACTGGAGAGATCCGGGCCATTACTATTAATGTGTATTTGGGTTTATTACAATTTAGTAGGGTTTATTATGATTTTTTAGGGTTTATTGCGGTTTATTAGGGGTTTGTTATGGTTTTTTTTCAGTTTGTTCCTATTTATTTGGCACTGTTAGGATTTGTTATAGTTTATTTAGGGTGGTTAGAGTTTGTTACGATTTATTATGGGGTTATTAGAGTTTGTTAGGGTTTATTAGCGGGTTGTAGAGTTTTTAGGCTATTATTTGGCCGGTTATATAGGGTTGTGTCGGGTTTGTTAGGGTTTTTAGTGATTATTTGGATTTATTATGGTTCAATAGTGTTTTTATTATATATTAGGGGTTTTAGGGCTTTTCTGCAATTTATTAGAGTCTAATAGGGTTTTTAGGGTTTATTACAGGGTATTATGATTTATTAGTGTTTATTATGGTTTTAGGATTTAATAGTGGGTTTCAGATGTTATTTGGGTTTATTAGTGGTTCTTAGGGGTTATTAGTGGTTTTTAGGGTTGTTAGGTTTTGTTAGGGTTTGTTAGGATATTTGTTATTCTATTATCACACCCGTTATTATTATCATTATTACAATTATCATTATTATAATTATTATTATTGTTATGACTATTATTATTATTATTATTATCGTCACATGAAAATGCATATGCACATGCGTTATTATTTATTATTTATTATATATCATTAATTTCCATGCACGTGCATATGTTGTTGTTGTTGTTCTTGTTGTTGTTATTATAACTATTATTATTATTATTATTATTATTATTATCACATGCAAATGCACATGCACGTCCATTATTATTTATTACGCTGCACACGCACACGCAATACACCTACATTATTCTATTATCACATGCATTTTTTTGTTATTGTTATTATTACTATTATTGTTATTATTGTAATTATCATCAAATGCATATGAAAATTCACATGCATTAATATTTATTACCATACACGTGCACATTCAATACATGTGCATTATTCTATTAACACATGCGTTGTTATTATTAATATTACTATTATTGTTGTTATTATCATCACGTGCACTATGAGTTATTATTTATTATCATGCACTGCACTGGTAATGCACGTTCATTATTATATTATCAAATGAGTTGTTGTTATTATTATTATTATTATTACTATTATTATTATTTTTATTATTATCATATCATGCACAGGAACGTGCATTATTATTTATTTTTTATTACCATGCACGTGCGCATGCAATGCACACACATTATTTTATTATCACATACATTGTTATTCTTACTGTTATTGTTATTGTTGTGGTTGTTATTGTTTTCATTGTTGTTGTTATTTTTATTATTATCACATGGAAATGCACATGAAAATGCACATGCAAATACATAAACACACACATTCAATGCACGCATGTTATTATTTATTACCATGCATGTGCACACATAATGCACATGAAATACTCTATTATCACATGCATTGGTACTACTTCTATTATCTCTACTACTACTGCTACTGTTATTATTATTATCATCACATGAAAATGCATATGCACGTGCGTTGTTATTTATTATTTATTACCATGCATGTGCATATGAAATGCACTTGTATTGTTCTTTTATTATTATTATTATTATTTTTATCACAATTATCACAATTATTATTATTGTTATTATCATTATCATTATCACATGCAAATCAACATGCATGTGCGCTGTTATTTATTATTTATTACCATGCACGTGCATGCATTGTTATTATTATTATTATTATTATTATTAGTATTTTTAATATTATTAACAAATGCAAATGCACATGCACATGCATGTTCATTCTTATTTTCTATTATTTATTTATTATTTACTACTATGCACGTGCACATTAAATTCACTTTCATTATTCTATTATTATTATTATTATTATTATTGTTTGTATCACCAAATACAAATGCACATGCACGTGCGTTGTTATTTATTATTTATTACCGTGCATGTGCATACATCATAAAAAAAAAGTATAAGTTGAAGCCTCAGTTTATTCGGGGAAGGGGCTACTGTACAAAGAAAATCATGCAACAAGCAGTACAAGGATGAACACGGCGAGACTCGAACTCAAGACCTCACAGAGACCCACAGCAGTAGCTACCAACTGAGCTGCACCCTAGGGGCTATGTGCATACATCATTATCATTATCATTACATGTAAATGCATATACACATGTGTTATTATATTTTATTTATTATCATGCACCTAAAAATTAAATGCACTTGTGTTATTCTATTATCACATGTGTTATTATTATTTATTCTCATGCACGTGCACACGCAATGCACTTGCGTTATTATATTATCACATGTGTAATTATTTATTATTTATTATCATTCACATGCAAATGCACATTCATGTGGACTTTGTTATTATTTATTGTTTATTACCATGAACATGCACATGCACATGCACATGCACATGCACATGAACATGCACTTGGATGTGTGTTATTATTTATTATTTATTATCTTTCACATGCACATTCACATACACATGCAATTCACATGCATTATTATTTATAATTTATTATTTATTATCATTCACAGGAAAAGGTGCATGCATATGCACATGCATGTGCGTTATGATTTATTATTTAAACCATGGACATGCATATGCACATTCACGTGCGTTATTACTACTCTTATTAATAGTGGTATTTTTAGGGTTTACTATCATTTTTTAGGATTTTTAGGTGTTATTATCATTTATTATGGTTTGCTAGGGTTTTAGGGTTTTTAATGGTATATTATCATTTTTAGGGTTTGGTGGGTGTTATTAGGATTTTATTAGGGTTTATTATGGTGTGTCAAGGTTTATTAGGGTTTATTAGGTATTTTAGGATTTTATTAGGATTGAGTTGGGTTTATTAGTGTATATTATGGTATATTAGGGTATGTTTAGGATTTATTATTGTTTATTATGGTTCATAATGGTTTATTAATTTTTAAGGGGGTTTACTAGGTTTTTTAGTGTTTAGTAGCATTTATTCGGGTTTAGCAGCGCTTTTAAGCTTTGTTAGGTTTTATTATCATTTATTAGGGGTTTTAGTGATTTGTAATGGTATATTTTCATTTTTAGGGTTTGGTGGGGTTTATTATGGTTTATTAAGGTGTTTTAAGGTTTATTAGGGTTGAGTAGGTATTTTTAGGTTTTATTAGGGTTGAGTCGACAACTTTAAGGTTTTATTAGGGTTTATTAGGTTTGAGTATGGTCTATTAGGTTTTGTTAGGTATTTTTTGGGTTTACTGGGGTTTGTTAGTATTTTTATTAGAGTATATGAGTGTTTTTTAGTTTTTGTTAATATATATGAGGGGTTGTTATGACTTCTTAGGTTTTATTAGCTTTTTTTTAGTGTTTGTGAGCATTTTTAATGATTTGTTAGCTTTTATTTGAATTTATTATGGTTTATTTGGGTTTCTAGGGACTTTTAATGATTTGTTTCCATTTTTTTGTTTATTGGGGTTTAGTTGGGTTTTATAATGTTTTTATGGTGTTTCAAGGTTTATTAGGGTTAAGAAGGTATTTTTAGTGTTTTATTTGGGTTTTATTAGTGTTTATTAGTTTTTATTAGGTTTTATTAGGGATTTTTAGGGTTTATTAGGGCTTGTTAGGGGTTTATTAGCTTTTTTGTTTAATTAGGTTATATTAATGTTTGTTAGGTCTTTTTAGATAATATAGCAAGCTTGTATTGGTTTTGTGTTTTTTTGTGAGCAGTTTTAGGGTTTCGTAGGTTATATTAGAGTTTATTATGGTTTATTAGGGTTTCTAGGCATTTTTATGGTATATTAGTGTTTTTTGTCTTTATTAAGATATATTAGTGTTTTTAGGTCTTTTTAGGTAATATAGCCCAATTTTATTGTTTGTGATCATTCTGTTATTGTTTGTGATTGTTTTAGGGTTTATTAGGTTATATTAAAGTTATCAGGGTTTCAAGGGATTTTTTATGGTATACTAGAATTTTTCCTTTATTTGGATATTGTAGGGTTTTATTAGGGGTTATTATGGTGTGTTAAGGTTTTTAGGGTCGAGTAGAGTTTATTTGGCTTTATTTATGGTTTATTATGGATTTTTAGGGTTTGTTTTGGGTTTATTAGGGTTTATTAGTGTTTATTAGTGCCTATTAGGGTTGGTTAGGGTTGTTTAGGTTTTCTTAACCTGTTTTTAGCGTTTATTAGGTTTTATTATCATTTATTAGGGTTTATTAGGTATTATTGGGGTTTTATTAGGGTTGAGTAGAGTTTATTAGGGTTTTTAGGGATTATAAGGTGTTTTTAGGGATTATAAGAGTTTATTAGGGCTTAATTAGGGTTTAATTTTTTATATTATGGTATATTAGGGTTTAATATTTTTGAGGGTTTTGAAGCGCCTTTAGGGGGTTTGTAGCATGTTTTTAGGGTTTGCGTAGTGTTGTTAGAATTTATGTATCATTTTTAGTGTTTATGTTGCATTTTTATGGTTAAGTTAGCGGTTTTAGGTTTTATGTATCATTTTTAGGGTTTGTGTAATGTTTTTAGGGTTTATGTAGCATGTATAGGGTTTAGGTTTTATTTAGCATTTTTTTGGGTTAATGTTCCGTTTTCTATGTTTATGTTGCGTTTTTAGGGGAGAGGTAGCGTTTATGGTTCATTTTTTAGGTTTTATGTAACGTTTTAGGGTTCATTTAGTGTTTTTAGGGTTTATATTGTGTGTTTAGGTTTTATGTAGCATTTTTTAATGTTTATGTTTCAATTTTTATGGTTTATTTTGTATTTTTAGGGTTTATGTTACAGTTCTAGGGTTTATGTAATGGTTTTAGGGTTTATGTAGTGTTTTTTGGGTTTTGGTTGCATTTTTTGGTTTATGTTGCATTTTTAGGGTTTTTGTTGCATTATTTAGGGTTTATGTAACATTTTTAGAGTTTATGTATCTATTTGAAGCCTTTTTAAGGGTTTTAATGGTTGTTTATGGTTTGCTGTGTTTTTAGGATTTTTAAGGGTTGTTAACGGGTGTTTATTGTTTTTATGGTATCTGATGGCTTTTTAATGGTTGGGGGGGTATGGGTTTATTTGTATTTTGGGATTGATAGGGGTTGTTAAGGTTTTTTAGTGTGTTTCAGGGTTTTTTGGGTATTATAGCAGTTTTAGGGTTTATGTAATGCGTTTTAGCATTTTTTTTGGTACTTTAGGGTTTTTAGCGTTCTTTAGAGTTTAATATGGTTCTTTTGGGTTATTAGGGTTCTTTAGGGTTTATTGGTATTCTTTAGGATTTGTTATAGTTTATTATAATTTTTTATTGTATATTAGGGTTTTGTTGGGCTTTTGTAGGCATTAATAGTTTTTTTAGGTTTTATCAACCTTTTTAGGGTTATTTAGGATTTATTAGGGTTTATTTTATTTATTAGGGTTTAGTAATTTGTATTTGGATTTATTACAATTTATTAGGGTTTATTCTGATTTGTTAGGGTTTATTGGGGTTTATTTGGGAATTGTTAGGGTTTGTTTCAGTTTGTTACTATTTATTTGGAATTTTTAGGATTTATTATGATTTATTTGAGGTTATTAGTGTTTGTTACGATTTATTTTGGGGTTATTAGGGTTTTTTGTGTTTATTAGTGTGTTATAAGGTTTTCTAGGCTATTATTTGGAGATTTTTGTAGCATTTTGTCGGGTTTATAAAGGTTTTTAGTGATTATTAGGGTTTATTATAGATTAATAGTGTTTTTATTGTATATCGGGGGTTTTAGGGATTTTTTAGCATTTATTAGTGTCTCATAGATTTTGTTAGGGTTTATTACAGGTTATTACGATTTATTAGTGTTTATTATGGTTTTTAGGGTTTAATGGTGGATTTTATGGGTTATTAGGGTTTATTAGTTGTTCATAGGGTCTATTAGTGGTTGTTAGGGTTTGTTAGGTTTTGTTAGGGTTTATTACGGTTTGTTTGAGTTGTTTGGGTTTTATAAGTTTTTTTGGGTTTTATGGGTGTGTTTGGATTTTTCATGTTTTGTTAGTGTTATTTTAGCGTTTTTTGGGGTTTTGTTTCATTTTTTGGGGTTTGAAGCATTTTTTGGGTTTTTGTAGCAATTGATAGGGTTTATATAGCATTGTTAGTGGCTTTTGTGGTTCTTTAGGGTTTTTAGGGTTTTTAGGGGTTTTTTGTGATCTTTAGGGTGTAATAGGGTATCTTTTGAGTTTTTAAGGGTTTTCTAGGGGATTTTTGGGTTTTTAAGGGTTTTATAGGGTTGGTTAAGGTTTTTTATAGGAATTTTTAGTATTTTTCAGGTTTTTACTGTTTTTAGTGGTTTTTAGGTTTTTTAGGGTTTTTTGAGGTTTTTTGTGGTTTTTTCTGTGGTTTTTTAGGTTTTTTTTCGAGTTTTTTTAGGTTTTTTAGGGTTTTATTGGTTTTAGGGTTTTTTGCGGCTTTTAGGGGTTTTTATGATTTTTAGGGTTTTTAGGGTTTTTATGGTTTTTAGGGTTTTTAGGGTTTTTTGTGAATATTATAAATTTGAATAGTTTAATAGAGTTTATGTTGTATATTTGGGTTTTTAGGTATTTTGTAGCTTTTATTGGGTTCTAATAGGGTTTTTAGGTTTTATTACGATTTATTAGTGTTTATTAGGGTTTAGTAGTGGGCTTTAGGGTTTATTAGGGTTTATTATGGTTTATTATTGGTTGGTAGGGTTTGTTAGGATTTATTAGCTCTTATTAAAGTTATTTAGGGTGTCTGAGGGTTTTTTAGGGTTTTTAAGGATGCGTTAGGGTTTCTAAGAGTGGGTTCGGTTTTTATGGGCGGGTTAGGGTTTCTTAAGGGCGTGCTATGGTTTCTAAGGGGTTTTATGGTTTTTTTGGGGATTCTATGGGTGCATTAGGGTTTCTAAGGGTGTGCTAGGGATTCTAAGGGTGTGTTGGGGTTTCTAAGGGTGCGTTAGGGTTTCTAAGGGTGTGTTAGTGTTTCTTAGGTTTTCTTAGGGTTTGCTAGGGTTTTTAGGGTTATGTTAGAGGTTCGTATGGTTTCTTAGGGGTTTTTAGGGTTTATTTGGGTTTTCTTTGTTTATTGGTGTTTCTTAGTGCTTCTTGAGGTTTGTTAGGGCTTGTTAGGTTTTGTTAGGGTTTTTTAGTGTTTCTTATGATTTTTAGAGTTTTTGGGGGTTTGTTAGGGTTTGTTAGTGTTTGTTAGGGTTTGTTAGGGTTTGATAAGTTTTGATAGGTTTTTTCATGGTTTTTAATTGTTTTTAGTGTTTATGTGGTCATTCATGGGTTTTTAGGGTTATTTAGTTGTTCATGGTTGTCACATATGTGTAGAGATAGTCGTAAGATTCAATTTGATATGTGGTAGTGGCGAAACGGACACCAAGTATAGAAGTTAAGATCATTTGTATAAATTAAGGGACTTTTGGGTATTTAAGAACGTTATAAGGTGTTCCTATTGGTCATAGATGTGTAGATCTAGTCGAAAGCTTCGATTTGATATGTGGTAGAGGCAAAACAGACTCCCAGAGAAGAAGTTATGGTGTTTTGGAGGGTTTAAGTACCTTTTTTGGCCTTCAAGGATGTGAGATGGTGCCTCAGTTGTTATATGAGTGTAGGTATAGTCTCAAGATTTAATTTTATATGTGGTAGAGGCAAAAAAACACCCATAGAAGAAGTTATTGCAAAAAGGACACCAGAAGCCAATCTTTTGACCATCCAAAAGTATTTTGGTTCTTTTTGGGGGTTGAAGAATGTCAGAAAGGGTTCTGGTGGTTACTAGAGTGTGTATCATTTCAAAATATTCAATTTGATATGTGGTAGAGCCAAAATTAACACACATAGTAGAATTTATTGTCGTTTTAAATTGAGCAACCCTCCTAGTACCTAAAAACGTAAGAAACCTACTACTCACTAAATTAGGCATAACATTTCCTTCGAGTGTCCATTTGAGCACTGTGAATAGTAAAATTGAAGCTCGTGAGATGATTGAGGACCAAGTCTAATTGAAACTATGAGAAGATCAGCAGAAGATATATTAGCTATACCACTCCAAAAAAATGTCTAACTTCCAATGGCCATAACTTTCACTCCGGTTGTCCGTTTGAGCTCTACCACATATCAAATTGAAGGAATCAAAGAGATCTATGAAGAAGGATAACCTGAACAATGTTGAAGTCATGTTTCGAACCCTACAATCCCAAAAAACTATCAGAAGGCCTCCAAAACTCTATTTCGGTGTTTGGGTCCCTGTCAAATATTTCTTATGACGGTCATAACTTCTGATCTGTGTGTTTGTTCGGCCTTCAACACCTGTTTTTTTCATAGATTGATCCAAGATATATATTTTAACTATTCACGGAGTGTAAATGGACACCTAAAGAAGAAGTTATGACTTTTTTAATGACTCTGTGATATGTTATGTTTTTCGAGACACCATTTTTAGCACTCTTGTTTCGACTGCTATTTTTTCAAACAACTATAACTTATTATTACAGGTATTATTATTATTATCATCATTTCATGAAAATTCACATGCACATGAACATGCGTTATTATTATATTTTTATTACCATGCACGTGCACATGGAATTTACACATGTTATTTTATTATCACGTGCATTGTTATTATTATTGTTACTATTATTGTGGTGGTGGCTGTTGTTGTTGTTTTTGTTGTTGTTGTTGTTGTTATCATCATCACATGAAAATGCACATCCAAATGCACATACATGTACATTCAATGAACGAGCGTTATTCTATTATCACATGCATTGTTTTTATTATCAATAATATTATTATTATCATCATCATCATCACAGGAAAATGCAATGCTTGGGAGTTATTATTTATTACCATACATATGCACATGTAATGCACATGAAATATTCTATTATCATATGAATTCATACTACTACTATTATCGCCACTACTACTACTATTACTACTACTACTGTTATTATTGATATCATCACATGCAAATGTAGATGCACGTGCATTATTATTTATTATTTATTACCATGTGCGTGCATATGCAATGCACTTGTATTATTCTTTTATTATTATTATTATTATCACAATTATTATTATTATCATTATTATCATCATAATCATTATTATTATCATTATACATGCAAATGCGCATGAATATGCGTTGTTATTTATTATTTATTACCATGCATGTGCAAGCCTTATTATTATTATTATTATTAAAATTAGTATTATTAATATTATCATCAAATGTAAGTGCACATGCAGATGTATGTGCGTTTTTATTTGTTATTATTTATTTATTATTTACTACTACACACGTGCACATGAAATGCACTTGCGTTATTCTATTATTATTATTATTATTATTATTATTATTATTATTATTATTATTATTATTATTCTTCATGTTGTTATTGTTTGTATCATCAAATACAAATGCACAAGCATGTGAATTGTTATTTATTATTTATTACCATGCACGTGCATGCGTCATTATCATTATCACTACATGTAAATGCACATGAATGTGCATTATTATATATTATTTATTATCATGCACATGCAAATTCAATGCACTTATGTTATTCTATTATCACATGTGTTATTATTATTTATTCTAATCGACATGCACATGCAATGAACTTGCGTTATTATATTATCACATGTGTTATTATTTATTATTTATTATCATTCACATACAAATTCACATTCATGTGGACTTGGTTATTATTAATTGTTTATTACCATGCACATGCACATGCACATGAACACACACTTATAGGTGCGTAAATATTTATTATTTATTATCATTCACATGCACATGCATATACACATGCAATTCACATACATCATTATTTATTATTTATTATTTATTATCATTCACATGAAAATGCACAGGCATATGTACATTCATGTGCGTTATGATTTATTATTTAAACCATGCATATGCATATGAACATACAAGTGTGTTATTACTACTACTATTATTGGAGGTATTTTTAGGGTTTACTATCATATTTTAGGATTTTTAGGTATTATTAACATTTATTATGGATTGTTATGGGTTTTAGGGTTTTTAATGGTATATTATCATTTTAGGGTTTGGTGGGGTGTTATTAAGATTTTATAAGGGTTTATTATGGTGTGTAAATTTTTATTAGGGCTTATTAGGTATTTTTAGGGTTT
The DNA here is from genome assembly GCA_963277665.1 of Viscum album. NCBI lineage: Eukaryota > Viridiplantae > Streptophyta > Magnoliopsida > Santalales > Viscaceae > Viscum > Viscum album. Next base: position 1,215,612 of record OY728167.1, on the reverse strand, counting down.
TATTAGGATTGAGTTGCATTTATTAGGGTATATTATGGTATATTTGGTTATGTTTAGGATTTATTAGAGTTTATTATGGTTCATTGTGGTTTATTAATTCTTAAGAGGGTATATTAGGGATTTATAGGGTTTTGTAGTGTTTATTCGGGATTATTAGCGCTTTTAAGCTTTGTTATGTTTTATTAGCATTTATTAGGGGTTTTAGGAAATTTAAATGGAATATTTGTGTTTTTTAGGGTTTAGTGGGGTTTAGTGGGTTTTTTTATGGTTTATTATGGTGTGTTAAGGTTTATTTGGGTTGAGTAGGTATTTTTTGGGTTTTATTAGGGATGAGTCGGTATCTCTACGGTTTTATTAGGGTTTATTAGTGTTGAGTACAGTTTATTAGGGTCTGTTAGAGATTTTTAGGGTTTACTAGGGTTTGTTAGTGTTTTTATTAGGGTATATGAGTGTTTTTTAGTTTTCTTAAAATATATGAGGGGTTATTATGACTTTTTAGGTTTTATTTGCATCTTTTGAGTGTTTTCGAGCATTTTTAATGGTTTATTAGCTTTTATTTGAATTTATTATGGTTTATGAGTGTTTCTAGGGATTTTTAATGGTATTTTTGCGTTTTTTTGTTTATTCGTGTTTAGTTTGGATTTATTAGGTTTTGTTATGGTGTGTCAAGGTTTATTAGGGTTGAGAAAGAATTTTTAGGGATTTATTATGGTTTTATTAGGGTTTATTTGTTTATATTAGAGTTTATTAGGGATTTTTAGGGTTTATTATGGTTTCTTAGGGGTTTATTAGTATTTTTTTATTATAATAGATTAGTGTTTTTTTGGTCTTTTTAGATAATATAGCGTGTTTTTATTGTTTGTGAGCATTTTGTTTTTGTTTGTGAGCGTTTTGTTTGGGTTTTTAGGTTATATTCGAGTTTATTATGGTTTATTAGGGTTTCTAGGGATTTTTAAGGCATATTATCATTTTTTTTCATTATTAGGTTATATTTGTGTTTTTAGGTCTTTTTAGGTAATATAGGGTGTTTTTATTGTTTGTGATCGTTTTTTATTGTTTGTGATCATTTTTAGGGTTTATTAGGTTATATTAGAGTTTATAAGGGTTTCTAGGGATTTTTAAGGTATACTAGCATTTTTTTTATTAGGGTTTTGTAGGGTTTTATTAGGGTTTATTATGGTGTGTTAAGATTTGTTAGGGTGAGTATGGTTTATTTGGCTTTATTAATGGTTTATTAGAGATTTTTAGGGTTTTTTTGGGGATTATTATGGTTATTAGTGTTTATTAGTGTCTATTAGGGTTGGTTAGGGTTGTTTAGGTTTTCATAACATGTTTTTAGGGTTTATTAGGTTTTATTATCATTTTTTTCTGTTTATTAGGTATTTTTGGAGTTTTATTAGGGTTGAGTAGAGTTTCGTAGGTTTTTAGGGATTATAAGGTGTTTTTAGAGATTATTAGAGTTTATTAGGGGTATATTAGGGTTTAATTTTTTATATTATGGTATATTACTGTTTAATATTTTTGAGGTTTTTAAAGCGTCTTTAGGGTTTTTGTAGCATTTTTGGGGTTTTTGTAGTGTTGTTAGAGTTTATGTAGCATTTTTTAGTGTTTATGTAGCGTTTTTAGTGTTTAGTTAGTAGTTTTAGATTTTATGTTTCATTTTTAGGGTTTATTTATTGTTTTTAGAGTTTATGTAAGGTATTTATGGTTTAGGTTTTATGTAGCATTTTTAGGGTTTATGTTGCGTTTTCTAGGTTTATGTAGCATTTTTAGGGGTTATGAAGCATTTATGTTGCATTTTCTAGGGTTTATGTAACGTTTTTAGGGTTCATGTAGTGTTTTTAGGGTTCATGTAGTGTTTTTAGGATTTATTTTTTGTTGTAATGTTTAATGTATCCTTTTTTAATATTTATGTTGCGTTTTTTGAGTTTATGATATGTTTTTTAGGGTTTATGTTACAGTTCTAGGGTTTTTGTAGTGATTTTAGGGTTTATGTAGCATTTTTGGGGGTTAGGTTGCGTTTTTTGGTTTATGTTGTGTTTTTTGGGTATTTGTTGCATTTTTAAGGGTTTATGTAAGGTTTTAGGGTTTATGTATCTATTTGATGTCGTTTTATGGTTTTAATGGTTGTTTTTGGTTTGTTGTTTTTTAGGGATTTTAAGTGTTGGTAATGGGTTTTTATGGGTTTATATAGTATTTGATGTCTTTTTAATGGTTTTTTTTGGGGGGGGGGGGTTATGGGTTTATTTGTTTTTTTTGGGATTGATAGGGGTTGTTTGGGTTTTTTATTGTGTTTCTGGGTTTTTTTGGGTATTGTATATGTTTTTAGGGTTTATATAATGTGTTTTAGCATTTTATTTTGGTTATTTACCATTTTTTAGTGTTCTTTGGAGTTTAATATGGTTCTTTAGGGTTTATTAGGGCTATTTAGGGTTTATTAGTGTTCTTTTGGATTTTTTATTTTTTATTAGACTTTTTATTGTATATTAGGGTTTTATTGGACTTTTGTAGGCATTAATAGACTTTTTAAGGGTTTATCTACCTTTTTCAAGTTATTTAGGATTTATTAGGGTTTATTAGGTTTTATTTTATTTATTAGGGTTTAGTAACATATATTTGTATTTATTACGATTAATTAGTGTTTATTGTTATTTTTAGGGTTTATTACGGTTTATTAGGGGTTTATTATGGTTTGTTTTAGATTGTTGTGATTTATTTCGAGTTTTTAGGATTTGTTACAATTTATTTTAGGTTGTTAGGGTCTGTTACGATTTATTTTGGGGTTATTAGGGTTTGTTAGGGTTTATTAGTTGGTTGTAGGGTTTTGTAGGCTATTATTTGGTGGTTTTTGTAGCGTTTTGTCATGTTTTTAGGGTTTTTAGTGATTAATAGGGTTTATTATGGTTTAGTAGTGTTTTTTATTGTATATTAGGGGTTTTAGGGCTTTTGTAGAATTTATTAGTGTCTAATAGAGTTTGTTAGGTTTTATTATAGGTTATTACGTTTTATTAGTGTTTATAAGGGTTTTTAGGGTTTAATAGTTGGTTTTAGGGATTATTAGGGTTTATTAGTGGTTCTTAGGGGTTATTAGTGGTTGTTAGGGCTTGTTAGGGTTTTTAGGGTTTTTTAGGGTTTGTTACGGTTTGTTTGAGTTGATTGGGATTTTATGCTTTTTTTGTTTTAGGGGTGTGTATGGATTATTTTTTTCCTTCTTAAAGTTATTTTATAATTTTTGGGTGTTTTGTTGCGATTTCTGGGTTTTAAAGCATTTTTCGGTTTTTGTAGCAATTGTTAGGGTTTATGTAGTGTTTTTAGTGGCTTTAGTGGTTCTTTAGGGGTTTTATGTTTCTTTAGGGTTCTTTATGGTTTATTAGGGTTTCTTTTGAGGTTTTTAGGGTTCGGTAGGGGTTTTTAGGGGTTTTCAGGGTTTCATAGGGTTTGTTAGGGTTTTTTTGGGCATTATTAGTTTTTTAGGGTTTTTAGCGTTTTTAGTGGTTTTTAGGGTTTTTAGCGTTTTTCGGTCATTTTGAGGTTTTTTCAGGTTTTTAGGGTCTTTTATGTTTGTTTTTTGTTTTTTTTTGTTTTTCCATGTTTTTAGGGTTTTTAGGAATTGTTAGGGTTTTTTTAGGGTTTTTAGGATTTTTTAGGGTTTTTTGGGTTTTTTGGGTTTTTTGGGTTTTTTGGGTTTTTAGGGTTTTTTAGAGTTTTGTTAGGTTTTTCCGGGTTTGTTAAGGTTTTTTTGCGTGAATATTAGCATTTTGAATGGTTTAATAGAATTTTTGTTGTATATATGGATTTTTATGTATTTTATAGCTTTTGTTGTGGTCTAATAGGGTTTTTAGGGTTTATTACGATTTATTTGTTTTTATTAGGGTTTAGTAGTGGGCTTTAGGGTTTATTAGGGTTTATTATGGTTTATTATTGGTTGGTAGGGTTTTTTAGGATTTATTAGTACTTATTATAGTGATGTAATGTGTCTAAGGGTTTGTTAGAGTTTCTGAGGTTGTGTTAGGGTTTCTAAGGGTGGGTTAGTGTTTTTAGGGGGCAGGTTAGGGTTTCTTAGAGTGTGTTGTGGTTTCAAAGGGTTTTTATGGTTGTTTTAGAGTTTATATTGGTGTGTTGGGGTTTCTAAGGGTGTGTAAGGGTTTCTAAGGGTGTGTTAGTGTTTCTAAGGGTGTGTTAGGGTTTTTAATGGTGTGTTAGTGGTTCTTAGGTTTTCTTAGGGTTTTTTTAGGGTTTTTAGAGTTTATTTAGGGTTTCTTAGGGTTTCATAGGGGGTTTTTATGGTTTTTTCGGGGTTTTTTAATTTTTTTGGGGTTTCTTAGTGCTTCCTCAGGCTTGTTAGGGATTGTCAGGGTTTTTAGGGTTTGTTAGGGTATGTTATGTTTTTTAGGGTTTTTGGTGTTTTTAGGGTTTGTTAGGGTTTCTTAGTGTTTGTTAGGGTTTGTTAGGGGTTTGCATGTTTTTTAATGATTTTTAGTATTTATGGGGTTATTCAAGGTTTTATAGGGTTATTTAGTTGTTCATGGTTGTCATAGATGTGTAGAGATAGTCGCAAGCTTCAAATTGTTATGTGGTAGAGGTGAAACAGACACCCAGAGCAAAAGGTATGGTCATTTGTAGGACTTCAGGAAGTTTTTGGACATTAGGACGTGATAAGGTGTTCTTATTGGCCATAAATGTGTTGATCTAGTCAAAATATTTGATTTGATATATGGTAGAGTCAAAATAGACTACCGAAGTAGAAGTTATGGTCTTTTGGAGAGTTTACGTACCTTTTCGTGCCTTAAAGGATGTGAGAAGATGCTTCATTGGTTATAGGAGTGTAGGTCTATTCGCACGTTTTGGTTTGATTTGTGGTAGAGGCAAAATAGACACCCATAGAAGAGGTTGTTGAAAAATAGACATCAGAAGTGTAGCGACCCCAATCCCGGGTGCCTTATGAGATATGATATACTAACATTTCATTATAATATTTACAAATAATATATCATGTCCCATTACTAGAGAAGACCGCGAGGCTAAGGAATCTAGGAAACCAGCTGCTTCTGATAAAATTCATTAGTACGAACCATGCCTGAAAAATTTTAAAACAAAAACTTAGGGTGAGAAAATATGCCCAGTAAGGGGTTTTAAAAAAACGTTTTAATAAAAAACTTTCTCAAAGAAGTCATTTAAAACACTTCACTAAAACAAAGCATTAGCTTTTCTTAAAACATGTAAATCCTACATTTTTTAAAACCACTTGCATGGAGAAGAAGTGCGTACTTAAAATAAGCTTTAAAGAAGACATAAATCAGAGTGTGCAAGCATGCGAAGAATAGATGATGCATAACTTACAACCAAAATTACTTCAGTTCTATTAGATTGAGTGAAAGCAAGGAAAACATTCATATCATGATTCATTGGCACATAAAATTCTTATAACAACATACTACACAAGTTACAGTTCATATCTCATAAATTCATTCTCATAGTCAAGGGAATTTTCAACTAGGGGATGTCCTGTTAGTTGAACTAACCCCCGGTTGACCATTTATCGTCACATGTAGAGGGAATTTATAATGACAGAATTTTTAAATACCTTACGTCAAGACCATAAAACATACTTAATATGGGTCAAGGCTAACCGCCAATCCTGTTTCCCATGGTAGCACAAGCCAAGGCTAACTGCCAAGACCGTCGCACATAACGTCTCACGAGACTCATCCTTTACCCAATGCATTGGAGGGATAAATAATTCCGGGCGCACCCGTACATAAACATTTAAGTCCAATACATCCCTCACATATCTTGACATGGTCCCCCTTTTTACATACAAATTCATAACTTGAAGTGGATCATAACGTAAATGTAAAAAGAACTAGGCTTTTGGCTTCAGATTAAGTAGTGATGTAAATAAACTAAATCAACTTACTCTTGTACATGAAAAAATAACTGGAACACTGAACATAAAGGATTTTCATATAAAATTACGTCATGTTCATTAAATAAAACCCATAAATTCAAATTTCATGTCTTTAAAACACGCACAAACTCATTCTTTACAAGTATAAATTTCATCAAGGGTACATAACTTTGCAGGTTAAGCCAGTTCACTGGTGCAACATACATGATGGCTTAGCATCCATTAAAATTATTAGAAACATATGTGTCAAAAAAATGTAAACCAAGTCTTGATAATAATTAATTGAAACAGGGTTTTGGAAACTGAACTGATGAATACACATTCACATGGCCACATATAAATTCTTAAGGGGTTCACGCCACATATTTCACAAAAAGTGCATGAATTGTCAAAAGCGCTGATAAATGAAATTTTCAGTTGTAAAAACTATTCTTATATTAGACTTTATCCTTAAACTCCATCATAAACATAAACATGTATATAAATAATTTTTTTGTGTTATTCTTGAAATAATAATCTTTACGGGTAAAAATAATTTTAAATAAACATCATGTTATATTGCGATAAATTTTAAAACGAGTAATCAAGATCGTCCCTTATGCTCGCACATAGATGTACATATACATCTATATAATCACATGTACATATACATCTATGTGCTTCATGTACTTGTATAATCCTACATGTTTATAAAATTACCCAAAATCTTCATTTTTCATTGGGCAAAACAAAACACAGGGTCATATACATATATAAAATAAGGTAAATACCTACATGTATTGCCTTATATATATATATCTGTATGTATATACATATATACGTATAAAACAAGTGTATATGAGTGTGTGAAATCACCGAAACTGAAGAAAACGAGACCCAATAGCTTCCCATTGCTCCTGTTCGATTCTCCACGCAGGAAGAGAAAGATAGGGTTAAAACATCTCTTATGGCCTTGTATATATAAAGGTATATATATATACGTAATGTGTATATAAACATGTAGGTTCACCAAAAATGAAATCGAACAAGACAAGAACCCTTAGCTTCGTTCGACTCACAAAACAGGAAGAGTGAAGTGGTGCAATACAGTTCTTACAGCCTTATATATATATATACACACATATATACATAGAGAGTATATAAAAAAAATCAGTGTATCAAAACTAGAGAAAACAAAACAAATAAAATGATTTCTCTTACCTTCGCTCGGAGAGAAGGAGAGAACAATGAAGGAGATGACGACGAGGTGGCCGAAAAGATCAGAGATTCATGAAGTAGAAACTCTCCTTGTTTCGGTGCAGACCGAGGTTTTTAAAAAAAAACAGAGACTCAACTTGAGTGGAGACGTGGACCGGGTATCCGAGGTAGAGTCGGTGCCTAACCTTTGGAAAAAATAGGAGAATTCGGTTCCACTCGCCGGCCTAGGGAAGAAGAAGATGCTGCCTATCCTACTGGTACTGCGGCGCGAGGAAGAAGAAAACCACGAGGGAAGAAGATCCATTTTCCAACAAACGGCCCAGATTGATGAGATCGAATCGGATGGCCAAGACACGATGCAGTATTAAAAGGGACAGATGGCAGGGATTGCATGGGTAAGGATCGGACGTCCCTTAACGCGACGTAGTGAGGAAGAAAACGCGAGTCTCACCCCCTTGGGATTTCTTATTTTTTTCAAACAACAATTCTTTTAATAATTTTTTTATTAACTTTATTATATGATCTTTATTATTATTACACTTCAATTATTAACCACTTTTATTATTTTAAGAAAGTCAATGGTTCATTTAATACTCATGTGTACGGATTAATCCACCCCTATCAAAACCATATTTTTATTTTCCTTTATTAATTATCTTAATTTTCCATAATTAAAGATTTATATTATTGCTATTAATAAAATTAAAAATTTAATATAACACATTAATAATTATTTTCAAATTCACACTTCAGAGTGTATTGATCTAAAAAATAACATCATGAAACAAGTTTGTAATACAAAAGAAACCATAATTTGAAATCCTTTCAAAACTGATAATAAAAAAAGGTCTAATAAACATTTTCTTTATTATTATTACTTATTTTAAATTTAGGGGTAAGTATAATACATTTATCTTAGAGTTTGAAGCAACATCTTTGTATACACACACATATATATATATATATATAACTCAAGAGTTTGCATAAATATTTTCTTAGACTAAGAAAAATAAATCTTCATCAGATTCAATAATAATATAAAATAAATGTTTACTTCCTTAAGTTAAAAACATGTATAATAAATAGTGGAAAAATAATAATATTAATTGTCACTGTTTTGCAATATAAAATATAATTCACATTTTGGGAAAACAAGAAATAAATTAATTATTTTATTATTTATGTCATTCTTTAAATATTAAAGAAAATAACATAATTAACTTTTTGAACCTTTCGGGGGTGATCAACTCTTATACTCAACAGTCCGCTTGAAGATTAAAACATTATAGGATAAGTGGATCATGGGAGAGCCAACGACTATATTTATAGTCGGTAGGGTCTAACGGTCGGATAAGTGTTCTATAAAAAGCTTGGTCTCGGGGTATCCCACACTCAAGGCGATTGAAGGAGAAAAAGAGGAGATGGTTCGAGTGATTCCTTTGGTGCTAAGTACGGCTGCGGTGGCTTCGGCCATCCTTATGTTTATTCTGATGGATGCCAAAGACCCTTACCGCCTTCTCGGGGTCCTTGTGGTGTTAAGCGGTCTCCCTATAATTGTAATAGGGTTTTTAATTGGAATATTTGGTTAGCTAAGTGATTTTATTAATATTTTCATGACTTATTATATTCCCTCTTTACTGATTTTATATGAAATTTGCATAATTTGTGTGAAATATTAATATTTTAATATTAAGTATAATTTTTGAGCATTTTTAGAAGTAGTCCAATTGATTCAGTTTAATGTTTTAATAATAACTATCACTATACTGATCTAAATTGTCTGGTTATTGTTTTTTAGGATTCTAATTTCAATATACAACATTTCATTATAAGGTGACACGAGCCAATTCTTCCATTTGAAGGGTCATATGGTCCTCACAAACAAGACCAAAGAATCTATGAACAAACTGGACTAGCCTTGAAGATTGATTTACTGGGCTCAATCCAGAAGTCCAAAAACATTAACTCTCCATCATAATTCGGGGGACACTACATTTCATCTTGGATACAATTTTTAGGGCCCAAATCTAAGAAAAAAGGGCTCAAATGAAGCTTTAAAATCCATCCCACCATTCTGGACGAGAATTAAAATCAGTATAGTATTCATGACATATCTCATGCTTTATGAATCACATAGAGCTGATATTTTTCAGTGTGAAATCGGAGATATAGGTGGCCAACTCTGTTGAAGAACCCATTCAGATTTGAGGGCATCTTCATATTCAAAAACCCTTTCACATTCTGGACTTCAAAAAGATTGGATTGAAATTGATAGTTTTACTTTGTTTAATCAACCGGCCATAACTTTTTATCCTTAAGTCCAAATGACTCCAAATTTTGAGAGTAGTAGACCAACTCTATTATATAAAACTTCTAAGAAGGATATTTCCCGATATTTGGCTGTCATGATGTCCATATATGCGATCCAAGTGGAGGGGTATTGCTGGAATGTAAACAGTCCACTCCTTGGGCAATAAATACTCTCCCCTTCTCTCCTTGAGAGGGGTTGGAATTTCAGAGAAAAGGAGGATTGATTGGGTGTACCAAGGCCATGAAAAAGGCTTGGGATGATCTTCAAAAATCAAGTTTTCACTTGATAATCCCTTCCTCCTCTCTTTGTTTTCATTTAATTTTGTATTTTTCTTCGTTGTAATTTTGCAAGTCTTTGTCTTTGTAATTCTGTTTTAATGCAATTTTATTATTCTTAATTTATTATTCTCATCCACCTTCTGTAGTTTAATATTAATGTTCTTAAAATAGTTTAAATTCAGTTCAATCTCCTTCCCTTATTTTTCTTCCTCATTCAATCAAAAATCCGTTTTTAATTATCATCATTGTTCGTGTGTGTGTGTTCGATGTACCACTCTTTTCTAATCCCTTTATTTTTTCTTCTATTCTTAATTTATCATCATAATTATTATAACGAGAATATTAAAAACCCAAATATATGAGTAAATATCTCATTGGGGTGAGTCAAAATGTAGGGATGTTAAGTGATTGAGAGTATTTGCTCGATGAGTATTCGTTAATTTAACATTGTGTATGTTGGACTTAATATGTCATTGATTAATGAAATCTTTTGTTTAGAATGTGGTTTCAATGGATTATTGGAACCACAAATACACTACCATAAACAAGTAATGGTAATGATTAGAAGCCTAAGTTAAGTTACGGCTTGGATTAAAGCTTTAACACTTGAGAATTTCGATCAAAATCATCTTGTGACATTGGTGTTAATTTAATGCAATATAAAGCAAGGCTCAAGGGTATCACAATCTTAACTACCTAATGATGAAATCACCCCAATATTTATCAATTTTTTAAATCAAACATCATACATAAATTATTTCATAATCTCTGCAAACAAACCCCCCCCAATCAGAATACAATTAACTAAAACCAAATCACTATTACAAAGTATCATCGTTGAGGATTCGACCCGAGTGTTGCTGTACACATTAGCAGAGCACCGGAACCTTGACCGGTCGATAGGTGACAATCGGCCGTGTGATTCAAATGGCGTCGTTTCCGGGTATGGTGCTTTAAGTAGTCATTATTTTTTTGTTTTTGTAAAAAAACAAAAAAAATCATTAAAAAAACAGACACAAAAATCTGAAAAACGAAACGCAGAGAAAAACTCACCTTCCACAACCATTCCAAACTTCTCTGAATGCCCCGTAGCCTCCCAAACAATCCCTCGGATTTTTTTGACCCTGAAATTGATAGAACTCTTCGTCGAATTAGGAGGACCATTAGGGATAACCAAATCACCCAAGAACCAATCATTGCCCTACCAATTGAAGTCAATATGGCCAATCCTAGGGAACAAACTCTAAAAGAACTTGCTACCCCTGATATGAATTACCAACCTCTTGGTATTAAATATCCAAACATAGAGGCTGAATTTGAACTCAAATCAGGTTTGATTCATCTTATTCCTCATTTCCACAGGCTATCTGGTGAGGATCCACATCTCCACCTTAAATAGTTCCACGTAGTGTGCTCTACCATGAAGCCTCAAGGGGTTTCTGAAGAACAAATCAAACTCCGAGCATTCCCTTTTTCCCTAGTTGACACTGCTAAGTCATGGCTCTACTACCTACCTCCTGGTTCCATAACTACATGGAATGACATGAAGTGACTATTCGTAGAGAAATTTTTTCCTGCTTCTCGTACTGCTTCTATACGAAAGGAAATAAGTGGTATACGTCAATTCCCAAGTGAATCACTCCATGAGTACTGGGAGAGGTTCAAAAAGCTTGTTGCAACCTACCCACACCACTAAATTCCTGACCAACTCTTGATCCAATACTTCTATGAGGGGTTATTGGCTATGGAGAGAACTCTCATTAATGCCGCAAGTGGTGGTGCTCTGGTTGATAAAACTCCTACAGCTGCAAGAGATCTCATAAGTATCATGGCAGCAAACACACAACAATTCCATACTCGAGCACATGCTCAAGTTAAACAAGCCCAAGATAATCAATCAATTGAGCCTAACAAAATGGCCGAGTGGATGGGTGAACTTACAGGTCTTGTGCGACAGCTAGCTGTGGCTACCAAATCCCCAACCTCGTCTTCTCCGCAATCAATGTTTCCTGGACCAATCAAAAACTGTGGAATCTGAAACTCTCCATCTCATCCAACTGACACTTGTCCAGAAATTCAAGAGGATCAATCCGATTCATCTGGACCAATGGATCTCAATGCATCATATGCTCAGAGGAACACCAATCCTCAACTATCAGGTCATTTTGTTAGAAACTTCAACCAACATCACTCTGAGCCCTTATCCTCTAACTTTAACCAAGGATTGAGGTATGGTAATCCCGTCTCTCATCCCCCTCAATTCCCTGCTCAAAACCGAAACCAATTCCAATATGGTCAAGGTGGTGGTAACTTCCATAAACCTTATCCTTTTGTTCCTCAACCTCAAAGGAACAATCCTCCTCCTGGATTCCATTATCCTAGTGAGCCTTCCCAATTCCAAAACCAATACAATCGATTTCCCAAGAACCAAAATCAATGCAATCCCAATCCGGGACAAGCCTCTTCTTCCAAGAAACCATGGGAAAGTGCAGTGGAAGATCTTGCCTCCTTCACCCATTCTAGCCTTAAAAAAATTGAAACTCAAATAGGTCAACTTGCATCCCACCTGAGCTAGCAACAACAATCAAATTCTTCCCAACTCCTAGCTCAACTATTACCCAACCCCAAGGGTAATGTAAGTGCAATTGCACTTAGATCGGGAAAGAAACTTTCTATGCCTCACGATAAATCCTCAAACCCTCCTTTGAATGTTGACCTAGAAAATGAAAAGAAAAATAAAATTGAAAAGGAATATAAATACATTCCTTCACCTCCTTCCATTCCACTTAAGAATCCAATTCCTTTTCCTCAAGCTGTCTCTAAACCAAGGAAGTCCTTTGAACCTGATCCTGAAATGCTCGACATGTTTAGACGTGTTTAAGTCAACATTATCCTCTTAGATGCCATAAAACAAATTCCTATGTATGCCAAGTTTCCCAAGGAGTTGTGTACCCATAAGAGGCAACTTAGGACCTTCAAAAATGTTTCTATCCAGCATTCTATTCCCATAAAGTGCAAAGATCCAGGTACCTTTATGGTTCCATGCCAAATTGGAAGTTCCAACTTTGATGATGCACTCATAGACCTAGGAGCCTCAATTAATGTCATGCCCAAATCCATATTCCCCAACCTTGGTCTAGGTCCCTTACATCCAATAGGTGTTTCCATTCAGTTAGCCAATCGAAGCACAACCAGTCCTAAGGTAATAATTGAGGATGTCCTTGTCCGAGTCAATGATCTTATCTTCCCTGCTGATTTCTATGTTCTTGACATGGAAGGTGAGACGAACTCTTCTCGATCTCCCCTAATTCTAGGAAGACCATTACTCATGACTGTGAGAACCAAGATTGATGTCCATTCAGGAATCTTATCCATGGAATTTGGTGACCAACTGGTCAAGTTCAACATTTTCCAAGCCATGCGATACCCATCTGAGGATCACTCTGCATTCTGAATCCATGCTTCTAAGGACACTTCTAAGAGTCAATTGAACCCCATTCCATCATGTTCATCCTGTTCTGAAGAGAGAGGATGTTGTGAAATCTGCACTAGGATTAACCAAGTCATAAATGGGGAAGTTGATGTGGACCATTCATTCATAGAATCCATCAATCTAGAGGAACTTGAAAACTCTCTTGAATTCCACATCAATTCTGATCTCTACTGCTCCACCTTGGACAATATTAAAGAAAATGAATCTGAAGCAACTGAACTCCCTTAATCAATTCCTGAGATGTCTACCCCACAAATAAAAGATGATACTAATCTGAAACCCCTTCCTATACACCTGAAATATGCATTCCTCTTCCATAATCACTCATATCCTGTCATTATCTCTGCCACACTTACTAAAACTGAGGAGCCCAAACTTGTTCAAGTGTTAGAGGAAAACAAAAAAGACTTAGTTTGGACCCTAGATGACATACCAGGAATAAACCCTGCCCTTTTCATGCATCACATCCATCTAGATGAGACATCCAAACTAGTTAGACAACCCCAAAGAAGACTCAATCCACTCATACTTGAGGTAGTTAGGGAATAGATCACCAAGCTTCTTCAAGATGGTATTATCTACCCAATTTCTGATAGTGAATGGGTTAGTCCAATTCAAGTTGTACCTAAGAAGGGTGGGATAACTATTTTCACAAATGAACATGGAGAGGTAGTCACAACTCGAGTGAAGAACAAATGGCGTGTGTGCAACGACTATAGGAAATTGAATGTTGAAACCCGAAAAGATCACTATCCTCTTCCATTCCTTGATGAAATGCTAGAAAGATTGGTTGTAAAGTCACACTATTGCTTTTTTGATGGATACATCGGTTATTTTAAAATCCCAATCACACCTCAGGACCAATAAAATACTACTTTCACATGCCCCTTTAGAATATATACATATAGAAGAATGCCTTTTGGACTTTGCAATGCTCCTGCAACATTCCAAAGGTGTATGATGAGTATCTTTTCAGAATTCATTGAACACTGCATGGAAGTCTTCATGGATGAATTCACCATTTATGGTGAGTCATTTGAGTCATTCTTGCATTCACTTTCTCCAGTCCTTCAAAAGTGTGTCCAATGTAACCTTGTGTTAAATTTTGAAAAATGTCACTTCATGGTTGCAAATGGGATTGTTCTAGGGCACATAGTTTCAAAAGATGGTATTGAAGTTGATCTATCCAAAATTAAAGTGATCCAATCACTAACTAAACCCACTTCTGTTCGATACATCCGTTCATTCCTCGGTCATGCCGGTTTCTATCGGAGATTCATCCATAACATCAGTAAAATTTCCCTCTCACTCACTCTTTTGGTCCAAAATGATGTCACTTTCCATTTCGATGAGGTTTGCAAGAGAGCCTTCATTGAACTCAAAACTGCTCTTACATCTTCCCCGATAATCTAACCCCCAGATTGGTCCTTACCCTTTGAGTTAATGTGTGATGCTTCTAATAGAGCCGTTGGGGATTTTCTTGGTCAAAGAAGAGAAATAATTCCTCATTTCATCTATTATGCCTGAAAAACATTGGATGAAACTCAATCTCACTACACTGTCACTGAAAAGGAACTTTTAGCAGTGGTTTTTGCCTAAGATAAATTCCGGACCTATCTCTTAGGTGCCAAAATCATCATCTTCACAGACCATTCTGCTATAAAGTTCTTACTCAAGAAAAGTGATTCCAAACCGAGGCTAATAAGATGGATCCTAATGCTCCAAGAGTTGGACCTTGAAATCAAAGATAGACCTGGAAAATAAAACCCTTTGGCTGATCACTTGAGTAGAATTTCTAATTCTTCTCATTCAGAAATCATCGATCCTGAATTCCTCACTGAGCACCTTTCATCTCTCACTCCAAAAATACCATGGTATTCCGCAATTGTAAATTACTTGGTTTCTGGTGTTTATCCTGAAAAGTTTTCAAAAGAACAAAAAATGAAGTTGAAAAGTGATTCAAAATACTATTTTTGTGAAGAAAATAAACTTTGGAAAACTAGGGCTGACATGGTAATAAGGAGATGTGTCGATGAAAATGAACATTCTTCCATATTAGAATTCTGTCACTCACTTCCAGAAGGTGGCCACTTTGGACCAAAAAGGACCTCCCGAAAGGTCCTAGACTCTGGATTCTTCTGGCCTTCACTCTTCAAGGACTCACATGAGTTCTATCAATCATGTCCCACTTTCCAAAAGTTCGGCACAATCTCCAAAAGAAATGAAATGCCCCAAAAGCCTTTAATATTTTATGAAATCATTGATGTTTGGGGTATTGATTTCATGGGACCATTTCCCCCTTCCAATGGATTCTCATACATTCTTCTTGCAGTCGATTATGTTTCAAGGTGGGTTGAGGCCAAACCCACTAGGAAGAATGATGCTCATACTGTTAGTGAGTTTCTAAAGACCCACATCTTCCAAAGATTTGGCACACCACGTGCCTTGATCAGTGACTTAGGAACCGACTTTTGTAATAGAACCACGGAATCTCTTCTAAAAAAGAATGGGGTTGTACATAAAACTTCAACTGCATATCATCCCCAAACAAATGGCATGGCTGAACTTTCTAATAGATATGTGAAGAGAGTACATGAGAGAATTGTTAAACCCACCCGAAAAGACTGGCCTGAGAGACATGGTGAAGCACTTTGGGCTTATCGAAATGCCTATAAAACACCCATTGAGATGTCTCCTTTTAGGCTAGTTTTTGGTAAAGCGTGTCAATTACCAGTTGAAATCCAACATAAGTCTTTTTGGGCTGTGAAAACCTGTAATTTTGATTGTGAAAAATCTGGTGAAGAAAGATTATTGCAGTTGGCTGAACTGGAGGAGCTTCGACTTGAATCCTATGAGAATTCCAATTTGTACAAAGAGAAGGCTAAGGTACTCCATGATAGAAACATCCTGAGAAAGGTATTTCATGAAGTTGAAAAGGTAATGCTCTTAAATTCTCGATTCTGACTTCACCCAGGTATGATTAATTCTCGTTGGGAAGGTCCTTTTGTTATTACTAATGTTTACCCATTTGGTGCAGTGAAAGTCGAAGACCCCTCTTCCAAAAGGACATTCACGGTTAACAGACATCGGTTAAAGCATCACCATGAGAGGTATCACAATCCGGTAACCACGTCAACTTCCATCAAATCCCCATCCACTTCAATAGAACCACCACTGGATGGAGACCAAACAAATCCAAACCAGGGGGCACCTCTTTCCCTTTAACTCTCTATATATATCTTCCTCTCTCTTCCTCTTTCTTCTTCCTCCTCTCTTTTTTTTGCCACTTTCTTCATCAAACCCTTTTTTTATTGTCTGGTTGTGTATTTTAAAAAAACCTTAAAAACCAAAAACAACCAAAAAAAACACAATCACTTAAAAAAATAAAAAATAAAAGAGTCATGCTTACTCACCATCGTTGTTGGATATTTTGTCCAACCATTTTGGGGATTTAACAGACATGTTTTCATCTAAAAAATTTTGTATTTTCATTATGACTTTGGATAAAGAATTTTGTGTCAAAACCAACACATTTTGAATGCTCAATTTTTGATTTGGAAAATTCTTTTCCCAAACCGCGAGAACAAACAATTGCTTTCATTCCAAGGCCACCTATGGCCATCTTTTCAAAATGTGTGTTTTCACCCCCATTTGTGAGTCTTGAGTTTGTGGACCTTCAATCTGAATTTCCTACCTTAGTGTGTATTAATATTATAGAGGCATTTTATGAACCACATGAGAATCACAATAGCCAAATAGCCTCCCATTTCCCTTACATTAATCCCCCTTTTGAAAGCCCCTTAAATCCTATGAAAACTTTTTCTTTGATATCAACATTACAATCCCAATACCTTATCCCACCCAATATCAACATGGATTTTCATTGCATATGTTTTTGAAATTTAAGTGTGAGGGGGAATGGATTTCATTTTTGGGTATCATTTCCTTACTTTATGTTGTGTTATCATATGCTTGAGGGAATTCATCCATTTTAGTGTGGGGGGGGGAGGTTTTCATTCAGTGGTATTTGGAAATTTATTGTACAAATTATATTGAAAAGTGTTCAAAAATAAATTCAAAAAAATCATCAAAATAAAAAAAAAAAAAAACAAAAACAAAAAAAAATGAAAAAATGGGTTGTGTCTTGGGTAGGTCAAAAATCACTCTTCCTCAACCTTTGATCTTGTTATAACTATTACAATTAGTGTCTTGAAAAGATCAATCATTGGTTGGGTTATGAGTGTGAGATCTTTTCCAAGTTCAACTTTTGAAAAAACAAAGAGAAAAAAAGGAGAAAAAAAAAGAACACTTTCATTATATTCTTATTGGGAGAAGTTCTGTGTTTTTTAAATATTTAATCTTCTAATTACCTTCATATTTTATTCCTCTATTGTGTCTTTCTTCACATAATAATTCCCTTGTAAATATGTGTTTTCATTTTCTTCCATGTTTTATTTCAAAAAATGTGCATTGCCTTTTCTATGTTGGTATTTTAACCCTCTTCTTATCTCTTTCAGACATTATATTCCTACCGTCCCCTAGCCACAAAAAAACCCCTTAAAAATACCTCTTGATTATTGTGCACTTTGGATAGGTATTGTAAGCTGAGAGCTCTTTTCAAACTCTAAGATTTTCACTTTTGGTTGGTGAAAGAGTGAACCTCCACAAATAAATTTTATCATCTTGAGAGGTGTGAGTTTTGAGTGTCCAAATTTTCCATTTCTAAATTTGAGCATGAAAAAATGAATTAGTTTTGGAACATTGTTTTTTTAACAACTTGTGGTGGAATTCAAAATGGATGAGTGAAATAGTCTAAACCTCCCTTGATTGGAGAAAACAAAATTTTAAAATCTGTTGGTGAGTAAAAATGATTTTGTCATGTTTTTATATTTGTTGCACATGAGGACATGCACAAAAATAAGTGTGTTTGAGTTGATGTTATTAATATTTTTATGACTTATTATATTCCCTCTTTACTGATTTTATATGAAATGTGCATAATTTCTATGAAATATTAATGTTTTAATATTAAGTATAATTTTTGAGCATTTTTAGAAGTAGTCCAATTGAGTCAGTTTAATGATTTAATAATAAATATCACTATACTGATCTAAATTTTGGGGTTATTATTTTTTAGGATTCTAATTTAAATATAAAACATTTCATTATAAGGTGACATGAGCCAATTCTGCCATTTGAAGGGTCATATGGTCCTCACAAACAGGACCAAAGAATATGTGAACAAACTGGACCAGCCTTGAAGATTGATTTAATGGGCTCAATCCAGAAGTCAAAAAACATTACCTCTCCACCATAATTTGGGAGACACTACAGGTCATCTTTGATAAAACTTTAAGGCCCATATCTAAGAACAAGGGGCTCAAATGAAGCTTTAAAATCCAGCCCACCATTATGGACGATAATTAAAATCAGTATAGTATTCATGATATATCTCATGATTTAAGCATCAAAACGAGCTGATAATTTTCAGTGTGAAAGAGGAGATATAGGTGGCCGACTTTTTTGAATAACCCATTCGGATTTGAAGGCATCTTCATATTAAAAAACCCTTTCACATTCTGGACTTCAAAAAGACTGGATTGAAATGGACAGTTTTACTTTGTTTAATCAACCGGCCATAACTTTTGATCCTTAAGTCCAAATGACTCCACATTTTAAGAGTAGTCGTCCAACTATATTATATACAACTTTTAAGCAGGAGAGTTCTCGAGATTCGTCTGACATGGTGTCCATATATGCGATCCAGTGGAGGGGTATTGCTGGAATGTAAACAGTCCACTCCTTGGGATATAAATACTCTCCCCTTCTCTCCTTGAGAGGGGTTGGCATTTCATAGAAAAGGAGGATTCATTGGAAGTACCAAGGCCCTTCCAAAGGCTTGGGAGGATCTGAAAAAAAATCAAATTTTCACTTGATAATCCATTCCTCCTCTCTTTGTTTTCATTTACTTTTGCATTTTTCTTCGTTGTAATTTTGCAAGTGTTTGTCTTTTTAATTCTGTTTTAATGCAATTTTCTTCTTCTTAATTTCTTATTCTCATCCACCTTCTGTATTTTAATATTAATTTTCTTAAAATAGTTTAAATTCAGTTGAATCTCCTTCCCTTATTTTGCTTCCTCATTCAATCAAAAATCCATTTTTAATTATCATCATTGTTCGTGTGTGTGTGTTCGACGTAGCACTCTTTTCCAATCCCTTTCTTTTTTCTTCTATTATTAATTTATCATCATAATTATTATAACCAGAATATTAAACACCCAAATGGCTGAGTAAATATCTCATTGGGGTGAGTCAAAATTTAGTGATATTAAGTGATTGAGAGTATTTGCTCGATGAGTATTCGTTAATTTAACATTGTGTATGTTGGACTTAATATGTCATGGATTAATGAAATATTTTGTTTAGCATGTGGTTTCCATGGATTATTGGAACCACAAATACACTACCATAAACAAGTAATGGTAATTATTAGAAACCTAAGTTATGTTATTACTTGGATTAAATCTTTAACACTTGGTAATTCCGATCAAAATCATCTTGTGACATGGGTGTTAATTTAATGCAATATAAAGCAAGGCTCAAGGATATCACAAGCTTAACTACCTAATGATGAACTCACCCAAATATTTATCAATTTGTTAAATAAAACATCATACATAAATTATTTCATAAGCTCTGAAAACAAACCCCCCCAATCAGAATACAAATAACTAAAAATAAACAACTATTACAAAGTATCATCGCTGAGGATTCGACCCGAGTGCTGCTATACACATTAGCAGAGCACCGAAACCTTGACCGGTCGATAGGTGAAAATAAGCCATGTGTTTCACTAAGCTTCTTGTTCGATAATTGTGAGTTTTAGTAACCAAGATGTCCCTCATTTGAATAAGAGGGCCTTTCATTCATTTTGATGCATTTTCTCTATTTTATTGCTATTATTATTTATAAGATGATTGTTTGTTCGATTAATGGATGAAATTGTAATATAAACTTGTCATTACTCAAAACACGATTTCTTGGGTCGTTACATTATTTCCCCCTTCAAATAATTGCATCCTCGTAATTCTATTCATAAAAAGAAAAAAACAGAAACCTTAGTCATACAACTCTACCGAAACAGGGGATCCAGCTCAGTTAACGAAATACCAAAGTTGGTACATAGTTCTTCTGTTTCCCTAGCCCAGATGCACTTTGAGAAGTATGTCTTGTACTCCTGCTCGTGTGTACTGCACACAGGCTTCCAAAGGGAGGCTCGTGCGGTGAAAATCTTGGAAACATCCGAGTAGATAAATTCCTTGATAACTCTCCGGGCAACATCATGATCGAGGTAATCGAGGGGAATGATGTGATTGAGGAGACTAAAATTTAAGACCTGGAACATATAGGCTGCACTAAGGTGGCCATCCTGGGCAGCGACAAGGAAGCAAGCTCTGGGGGAAATGTTTTGCGCCAGAGTAAAACACTGGAAGAGGCCTTCGTAGTACCTTCCCCTTTCGCCTATAGCAGGGGAGTTGAGCAGTGGCAATGAGGTGAAAAACACGATCATCCCCTTGACACGAATGATGAATCTCAGAACTGTTTGCTAAATCGAGCAGATGTTGGAAAGACCCTCGCAGGTGGAGAAAGGATGTATAATCCACCATGCATGTCCTGATCATAATAACCTCTAATAACTCATCAGGTAGTGATGAGCCGTTTGTTTGACTAGCCATCTAAAAGGAAAACATTCGAAAGGAAAATCTTAACAACATTGATAAGGTAGAGGCAGGAAAGGAAACATGAAACATTAATTTATGAAAAAGTTTACATAGCAAAGCCTGAGTTTACTAAACGTACACCACAAAGAGCGAAAAAACTCCGTAACTCTTATAACCACACACAAGCTGAACAGACAGGGTTAAACTCATGGGAACATCTATGATGCCTTCTGAGTTTAGCATGAGGGGTATGGAGTTGGGAAACATCATTATACACCTGTTTTCTAACAGAAAATCAGGTGGACTCGTCATCCAACACCCCAAAGTCCATTAATTGGCCCCAGAAGGCATAATGAAAAATTTGGCATAGGTAAGCCGCTCGGAGGTCTCCAGAAGCAGCAACTTCCTGAGAGGGGTTAACGAGCATCGTGCCAAATTCTTCGCCAGTTGTGAACACTATGAAGAGTACCTCGTGGTACCTTCCCCGACATTCATAAGAGGTAAATTGGGTCATCATCATTTGGAGATAATCCATCCTCAATCCCCGGTGAAGACTAATCACCCTAGGTGAGTTTGACACATCATACAGGTGCTTACATGACATGTGATTTCGGGCGTAATTTAGAAAGTTCTCACGGCTAGCTAGAGATACAATATTCTATAGAGCCTTAGTGGGAAGTGACAGTAGGTCGGTAGGTACATTTTCATCAGCCATCTGAAAGTTATAACATTTTTACTTATTCAATCATAGTAATACATTCATACCACCTGGTTTTCCAGAGTTTCTTGAACCCATCCTCTAATACCAACTATAGCGACCTCGATCCCGGGTGCCTTATGAGACATGATATACTAACATTTCATTACAACATTTACAAATAATATATCATATCTCATTACTACAAAATATCGTGAGGCTCATGATTCTGGGAAACCAGCTGCTTCTGAGAAACATCATTAGTATGAACCATGCCTGAAAATCTTTAAAACGAAAACGTAGGGTGAGAAAATATGCCTAGTAAGGGGTTTTAAAAAATGTTTTAAGAAAACACTTTCTCAAACCAGTCATTTAAAACACCTCACTAAAAAAAGCATTAACTTTTCTTAAAACATGTAAATCCTACATTTTTTAAAACCAATTTCACAGAGAATAAGTGCGTACTTAATATAAGCTTTAAAGAAGAACTAAATCAGAGAGCGCAAGAATGTGAAGAATAGATGATGCATAACTTACAACCAAAATTACTTCAGTTCTAAAATATTGAGTGCAAGTAGGGAAAACATTCATATCATGATTCATTGGCACATAAAATTCTTATAACAACATACTACACAAGTTACAGTTCATATCTCATAAATTCATTCTCATAGTCAAGGGAATTTTCAACTAGGGGATGTCCTGTTAGTTTAACTAACCCCCGATTGACCATTTATCGTCACATGTAGAGGGAATGCATAATGCCGGACATTGTCAAGACCTTACATCAAGACAATAAAACATACTTAATACGGGTCAAGGCTAACCGCCAATCCCGTTTCCCATGGTAGCACAAGCCAAGGCTAACTGCCAAGACCGTCGCACATAACGTCTCATGAGACTCATCCTTTACCAATTGCATTGGAGCGCTATATAATTACGGGCGCACCCGTCCATAAACATTTAAGTCCAATACATCCCTCACATATCTTGACATGGTACCCCTTTTTACATACATATTCATAACTTAAAGTGGAACATAACGTAAATGTAAAAAGAACTAGGATTTTGGCATCAGATTAAGAAGTGACGTAAATAAACTAAATCAACTTAGTCTTGTACATGAAAAAATAACTGGAACACTAAACATAAAGGATTGTCATGTAAAAGTATGTCATTTTCATTAAATAAAACCCATAAATTCATAGTTCATCTCTTTAAAACACACACAAACTCATTCTTTACAAGTATAAATATCATCAAGGGTACATAACATTGCAGGTTAAGCCCATTCACTGGTGCAAAATACATGATGGCTTAGCATCCATTAAAATTATTTGAAACTTATGTGTCAAAAAAATGTAAACCATGTCATGATAATAATTAATTGAAACAGGGTTTTGGAAACTGAACATATGAATACACATTCACCTGGACACAAATAAATGCTTAAGGGGTTCAGGCAACATATTTCACAAAAAGTGCATGAATTGTCAAAAGTGCTTATAAATGAAATTTTCAGTTGGAAGAACTATTCTTATATCTAACTTTATCCTTAAACTCAATCATAAACATAAACATGTATATAAATAATTTTTTTGTGTTATTCTTGAAATAATAATCATTACGGGTAAAAATAATTTTAAATAAACATCATGTTATATTGCTATAAATTTTAAAATGAGTAATCAAGATCGTCCCTTATGCTCGCACATAGATATACATTTACATATATGTTATTCATGTACTTGTATAATCCTACATGTTTATAAAATTACCCGAAATCTTCATTTTTCATAGGGAAAAAACCCCAAGGTCATATACATATATAAAAGAAGGTAAATACCTGCATGTATTGCCTTATATATATCTGTATGTATCTGTATGTATATAAATATTTACATATAAAACAATTGTATATGATTGTGTGAAATCACTGAAACTGAAGAAAACGAGACCCAAGAGCTTCCCTTTGCTCCTGTTCGATTCTCCACGCAAGAAGAGAAAGGAAGAGGTAAAACAGCTCTTATGGCCTTGTATATATATAGGTATATATATATATATGTAAAGTGTATATAAACATGTAGGTTCACAAAAACTGAAATCAAACAAGACAAGAACCCTTACCTTCGTTCGACTCACAAAACCGGAAGAGTGAAGTGGTGCAATACTGTTCTTATGGCCTTATATATATATATACACATATATACGTAGAGCGTATATAAAAAAAGCGGTGTATCAAAACTGGAGAAAACAAAACAAATGAAAATATTTCCCTTACCTTCGCTCAGAGAGAAGGAGAGAACGACGCAGGAGACGAGGAGGAGGTGGCCGAAACGATCAAAGATTCACGAAGTAGAAACTCTCCTTGTTTCGGTGTAGACCGAGTTTTTAAAAAAAAAACAAAGACTCAACTTGCGTGGAGACGTGGAGCGGTTATCTGAGGGGGAGTCGGTGCCTAACCTGTGGAAAAAAGAGAAGTCGGGTCCACTCGCCAGCCTAGGGAAGAAGAAGACGTTGCCTATCCTACCGGTACAGCGGCGTGAGGAAGAAGAAAACCGCAGGGGAAGAAGATCTGTTTTCCACTGGACGACCCAGATTGACAAGATAGAATCGGATAGCCAAGACATGATGCAGTATTAAAAGGGACAAATGGCCGAGATTGCATGGGTAAGGATCAGACGGCCCTAAATGCGACACAGTGAGAAAGAAAACGCGGGTCTCACCCCCTTGCGATTTCTTTTTTTTTAAACAACAATTCTTTTAATAATTTTTTTATTAAATTTATTATATGATCTTTATTATTATTACCCTTCATTTATTAACCACTTTTATTATTTCAAGAAGGTTAATGGTTCATTTAATACCCATGTGTACTGATTAATCCACCCCTATCAAAACCATATTTTTATTTTCCTTTATTAATTATCTTAATTTTCTATAATTAAAGATTTATATTATTGTTATTAATACAATAAAAAATTTAACAGAACACATTAATAATTATTTTCAAATTCACACTTAAGAGTGTATTAATCTAAAAATTAACATAATGAAACAAGTTTGTAATACAAAAGAAACCATAATTTCACATCCTTTTAAAACTGATAAAAAAAGGTCAAATAAACATTTGCATTATTATTATTACTTATTTTAAATTTAGGGGTAAGTATAATACATTTATCATAGAATTTGAAGCAAAATATTTGTATAAACAGATATATAAATATAACTCAAGAGTTTTCATACATATTTTCTTAGACTATGAAAAATAAATCCTCATCAGATTCAATATTATTATAAAATAAATGTTTACTTGCTTAAGTTAAAAACGTGTATAATAAATAGTGGAAAAATAGTAATATTAATTCTCACTATTTTGAAATATAAAATATAATTCACATTTTGGGAAAACAAGAAATAAATTAATTATATTATTATTGATGTCATTATTTAAATATTAAAGAAAATAACATAATTAACTTTTTAAACCTTTCAGGGGTGATCAACTCTTATCCTCAACGGTCCGCTTGAAGATTAAAACATTAGAGGATAAGTGGGTCATGGGAGAGAAAACGAATATATTTATAGCCGTTTGGGTCTAACGGTCAGATAAGTTTTCTATAAAAATCCTGGTCTCAGGGTATCCCACACTCAAGGAGACTGAAGGAGAAAAAGAGGAGATGGTTCGAGTGATTCCTTTGGTGCTCAGTACGGCTACGGTGGCTTCATCCAAACTTATGTTTATTTTGATGGATTCCAAATACCCTTACCTCCTTCTTGGGGTCCTTGTGGTCTTAAGCGGTCTCCTTATAATTATAATCAGGTTTTTAATTGGAATATTTGGTTAGCTAAGCTTCTTGTTTGATCATTGTGAGTTGTAGTAACCAAGATGTCCCTCATTTGAATAAAAGGGCCTTTCATTCATTTTGATGTGTTTTCTTCATTTTATTATTATTATTAATTTATAATATGGTTTTTTGTTCGATTAATGGATGACATTGTAATATAAACTTATCATTACTCAAAACATGGTTTCTTGGGTCGTTACAAGAAGCCATTCTTTTGACCATCTAAAGGGATTTTGAGTCTTTTTGTGGGTTAATGAATGTCAAAAAGGGTTCCAGTGGTTAAAAAAGTGTGTATCTTTTTACAATATTCAATTTGATATGTGTTAGAGCCAAAATGAACACACGTAGCAGAAGTTATTGTCGTTTTAAATTGAGCAACTCTCCTAGCACCTAAAAACCTATGAAACCCACAACTCACTAAAATAGGCATAACTTCTCCTTCGGGTGTCCGTTTGAGCGTTGTGACTAGTCAAATCAATGCTCGTGAGATGAGTGATAACCAAGTATATTAGAAACTATGATAAGATCAAAGAAATATAAGATATATTAGTTATACCACTCCTAATAAAGTCCAACTTCAAACGGCCATAACTTTCACTCCGGTTGTCCATTTGAGCTCTACCACATATCAAATTGAAAGAAGTGAAGAGATCTACGCAGAAGGATAACGTTATTAGAGTTCAACTCATGTTTGAGACCCTAAAATCCAAGAAACCCATCAGAAGGCCACCGAAACACCATTTCTGTGTATGGATCCCTTTCAAATTTTTCTTAAGATGGTAATAACTTCTGATCTGTGTGTCTGTTCGTCCTCCAACACCTATTTTTATTATATTTTGTTCCATGAGATTCAGTTTGACTATTCATGGAGGGGAAATGGATACCCGAAAAAGAATTTATGCCTTTTTCAATGACTCTGTGATTTGTTAGGTTTTTCAAGACCCCATTTCTACCATTTTTGTCATGTCTGCTATTTTTTAAAACAATTATAACTTATTATTACTATTATTATTATTATTGTTGTTGTTGTTGTTGTTGTTGTTATTTTCATCATCTCATCCACAAGAACATGCACATGCATGTGCGTTATTATTATATTTTTATTTCCATGCACGTGCACATGCAATGCACACATGTTATTTTATTATCACATGCATTGTTATTTTTATTATTGTTGTTGTTGTTGTTGTTGTTGTTGTTTTTATTATCATCACACGAAAATGCACATTAAAATGCACATACACTCACATTCAATGCACGTGCGTTATTCTATTATCACATGCATTGTTAATAATAATATCATCAACATCATCATCATCATCATCACCTGAAAAATCAATGCACGGGCATTACTATTTATTACCATGCATGTGCACATGTAATGCACGTGAAATATTCTATTATCACATGCATTGGTACTACTACTTCTATCACCACTAAAACTACTATTATTACTACTGCTGTTATTTTTACTATCATTACATGCAAATGTAGATGCACGTGCATTATTATTTATTATTCATTACCATGCACGTGTATTTTCAATGCAGTTGTATTATTCTTTTATTATTATTATTGTCCCTATTATTATTATTATTATTATTGTTATCATTATCGTTATTATTATCATTATCATATGCAAATGCACATGCATGTGCAATGTTATTTATTATTTATTATCAGGCACGTGCATGTGTTATTATTATTATTATTATTACAATTTGTATTATTAATATTATCATCAAATATAAATGCACAAGCACATGCATGTGCGTTCTTATTTATTATTATTTATCTTTTATTTAATACTATACACGTGCACATGAAATGAACTTGCGTTATTGTATTAATAGTATTAGTATTATTATTATTTTTGTTGTTGTTTTTGTTGTTGTTTGTATCATCAAATACAAATGCACATTCACATGCGTTGTTATTTATTATTTATTACCATGCATGTGCATGCATTATTATCATTATCATTACATGTAAATGCATATTAAGGTGCATTATTATATATTATTTATTATCATAAACATGCAAATGCAATGCACTTGCATTATTCTATTATCACATGTGTTATTATTATTTATTCTCATACACGTGCACATGCAATGCATGTGCATTATTCTATTATCACATGTGTTATTATTTATTATTTATTATCATTCACATGCAAAGGAACATTCATGTGGACTTGGTTATTATTTATTGTTTATTACCATGCACATGTACATGCACATTCACATGCACTTGGATGTGTGTTATTATTTATTATTTATTATCATTCACATGCACATGCAGATACACATGGAATTCACATGCATTATTATTTATAATTTATTATTTACTATTATTCACATGAAAATGTGCAGGCAAATGCACATGCACATGCACGTGCATTATGATTTATTATTTAAACCATGCACATGCATATGCACATGCACATGTGTTATTACTATTGTTATTATTAGAGGTATTTTTAGGGTTTACTAGAATTTTTTTAATTTTTAGGTTTTATTAACATTTATTATGGTTTCATAGGGTTTTAGGGGTTTTTAATGTTATATTAGCATTTTTACGGTTTGGTGGGGGTAATTGGGATTTTATTAGGGTTTATTTAGGATTGAGTTGGGTTTATTAGGGTATATTATGGTATATTATAGTATATTTGGGTATGTTTAGGATTTATTAGGGTTTATTATCATTCATTATGGTTTATTAATTTTTAATAGTGTATACTAGGGTTTTTAGAGTTTAGTAGTGTTTATTAGGGTTTATTAGTGCTTTTAATCTTCATTAGGTTTTATTAGCATTTATTTGGGGTTATGGGGCTTTTTAATGGTATATTTTCATTTTTAGGGTTTTGTGGGGTCTATTATGGTTTATTATAGTTTTTTAAGGTTTATTAGGGTTGAGTAGGTATTTTTAGGGTTTTATTTGTGTTGAGTAGGTATCTTTACGGTTTTATTTGGGTTTATTTGGATTTATTAGGGTTGAGTAGTGTTTATTAGGGTTTGATAGGGATTTTTAGGGTTTACTAGGGTTTGATAGAGTTTTTATTAGGGTATATGAGTGTTTTTTAGTTTTTGTTAATATATTTGAGTGGTTGTTAGGACTTTTAAGGTTTTATTAGCGTGTTTTTAGTGTCTGTGAGCATTTTTATGGTTTATTAGGTTTTATTATAATTTATTATGGTTTATTAGGGTTTATTGGGCGTTTTAATGGTTTGTTTGAGTTTTAATGTTTATTGGGGTTTATTTGGGTTTTATTAGGTTTATTATGGTGTGTCAAGGTTTATTAAGGTTGGGAAGGTATTTTTAGGGATTTATTATGGTTTTATTTGTGTTTATCAGTTTTTATTAGGGTTTATTTGGGATTTTTAGGGTTTATTAGGGTTTGTTTAGGGTTTATTAGTTTTTTTGTTTTATTCAGTTATATTAGTGTTTGTTATGTTTTCTTAGACAATATAGCGTGTTTTTATTATTTGTGAGCATTTTGTTTTTTGTGCGTGCATTTTTAGGGTTTATTAGGTTATATTGGAGTTTATTATGGTTTATTATGGTTTATTATGGTTTCTATGGATTGTTATGGTATATTAGCGTTTTTTGTCTTTATTAGGTTATATTAGTGTGTTTATGTCTTTTTATGTAATATAGAGCGTTTTTTTGTTTGTGATCATTTTTTTATTGTTTGTTTTCATTTTTTGGGTTTAATAGGTTATATTAGAGTTTATCAAGGTTTGTAGGGATTTTTTAAGGTATACTAGCGGTTTTTACTTTATTAGGGTTTTGCAGGGTTTTATTAGGGGTTATTATGGTGTGTTAAGGTTTGTTAGGGTTGAGTAGGGTTTATTTGGATTTATTTACGGTTTATTAGGGATTTTTAGGGTTTGTTTGTGGTTTATTAGGGTTTATTAGTGTTTATTAGTGTCTATTAGGGTTGGTTAGGGTTGTTTAATCTTTCTTAACGTGTCTTAATGGTTATTAGGTTTTATTAACATTTATTAGTGTTTTTTAGGTATTTTTTTGTGTTTCAATAGGGTTGAGTAGAATTTCTTAGGGTTTTTAGGGATTATAAGGTGTATTTTGGGATTATTAGAGTATATTAGGGGTTTATTAGGGTTTAATTTTTTTTATATTATGGTATATTAGGGTTTTAAATTGTTGAGGTTTTTGAAGCGTCTTTAGAGTTTTTGTAGCATTTTTTATGTTTTGTGTAGCGTTGTTAGAGCTTATGTAGCATTTGTAGTGTTTTTGTAGAATATTTAGGGTTTAGTTAGTGGTTTTAGGTTTTATGTATCAATTTAGTGTTTATGTAATGTTTTTAGGGTTTATGTAGCGTTTTTAGGGTTTAGGTTTTATTTAGAATTTTTTAGGGTTGATGTTGCATTTTCTGGGTTTATGTAGCATTTTTAGGGGTGATGTAGCATTTATGTTGCATTTTTTAGGGTTTATGTAACGTTTTTAGGGTTTATGTAGTACTTTTAGGGTTTATATTGTGTTTTTATGTTTTATGTAGCATTTTTAATGTTTATGATGCGTTTTCTAGGGTTTATGTTGTGTTTTTATGGTTTATGTTATAGTTCTCGAGTTTATGTAGTGCTTTTAGGGTTTATGTAGCATTGTTTAGGGTTTTGTTGTGTTTTTTGATTTATTTTACGTTTTTAGGTTTTTGCATTTTTTAGGTTTTATGTAATGTTTTTAGGGTTTTTGTATCTATTTGAAGCATTTTTAGGGTTTTAATGGATGTTTATGGTTTGTAGTGCTTTTAAGGTTTTTAGGGGTTGTTAACTTGATTTTATGGTTTTTATGGTATCCGATGTCTTTTTAACGGTTTTGGGGGGTTTTATGGGTTTATTTGTTTTTTTGGGATTGATAGGGGTTGTTAAGGTGTTTTAATGTGTTGTAGGGTTTGTTTGGGTATTGTAGTTCTTTTAGGGTTTATATAATGTGTTTTAGCATTTTTTTGGATTCTTTAGGATTTTTTAGTGTTTTTTAGTGTTTAATATGGTTCATTAGGGTCTATTAGGGTTCTTTAGGGTTTATTAGTGTTCTTTAGGATTTGTTACCGTTTATTAGCATTTTTTATTGTATATTAGGGTTTTATTGGGATTTTGTGGGAATTAATAGCTTTTTCTAGGATTTATCAACCTTTTTAGGGTTATTTAAGATTTATGATGGTTTATTAGGGTTTATTTTATTTATTAGGGTTTTGTAACGTGTATTTGGGTTTATTACAATTTATTAGTTTTTATTACGATTTGTTAGGGTTTATTGCGGTTTATTGGGGTTTTGTTATTTCTTATTTCATTTTGTTACGATTTATTTGGCATTTTTAGGATTTGTTACGATTTATTTGGGGTTGTTAGGGTTTGTTACAATTTATTTTGGGGTTATTAGGGTTTTTAGGGTTTTTTAGTGGGTTGAAGGGTTTTGTAGGCTATTTTTTGGAGATTTTTGTAGCGTTTTGTCGGGTTTGTTAGGGTTTTTAGTGATTATTAGAGTTCATTATGGTTTAATACTGTTTATTATTGTATATTAGTGGTTTTAGGGATTTTGTAGCATTTATTAGTGTCTAATAGAGTTTTTTTGGGATTATTACAGGTTATTAAAATTTATTTGTGTTTATTAGGGTTTTTTGGGTTTAATAGTGGGTTTTATGGGTTATTAGGGTTTATTAGTGGTTCTTAGGGGTTATTGGTGGTTGTTATGGTTTGTTAGGTACTGTTTGGGTTTTTAGGGTTTGTTACGGTTTGTTTTAGTTGTTTGGGGTTTATGTGTTTTTTTCGGTTTTATTGGTGTGTTTGGATTTTTTATGCTTTTTAGGGTTATTTTAGCATTTTGGGGTATTGTTGCATTTTTTGGGTTTTGAAGCATTTTTCGGGTTTTTTAGCAATTGATAGAGATTATGTAGTGTTATTAGTGGCTTTGGTGGTTCTTTAGGGTTCTTTAGTGTTTTCAGGGTTTTTTAGGGTTCTTTAGGGTGTATTAAGGTTTCTATTGAGGTTTTTAGGGTTTACTAAGGGATTTTTAGGGTTTTAAGGGTTTCATAGGGTTTTTTGTCATTGTTAGGCTTCTTAAGGGTTTTTATCATTTTTAGTTGTTTTTAGGGTTTTTAGGGTTTTTTAGGTTTTTTGAGGGTTATTAGGGGTTTTTAGGTTTTTTTTGGTTTTTTTCGGTTTTTTCGGTTTTTAAGGGGTTTTAAGGGGTTTTAAAGGGTTTTTGGGGTTTTAAGGATTTTTTAGGGTTTCATGGATATTTAGGGTTTTTTGCGTTTTTTGGGTTTTTTTGGATTTTTATGGTTTTTAGGGTTTTGTCAGGTTTTCCATGTTTGTTAGGGTTTTTTTGTGAATATTATCATTTTGAATGGTTTAACAGCATTTTTATTATATATTTGGCTTTTTAGTTATTTTGTAGCTTTTATTGGTGTCTAATAGGGTTTTTAGAGTTTATTACGATTTGTTAGTTTTTATTAGGGTTCAGAAGTGGGATTTAGGGTTTATTGGGGTTTATTAGGGTTTATTATTGGTTGGTAGGGTTTGTTAGGATTTATTAGTTCTTATTTGAGTGATTTAGGGTGTCTAAGGGTTTGTTAGGTTTTCTAAGGGTGTGTTATGGTTTCTAAGGGTGGGATAGGGGTTTTATGGGTGGGTTAGGGTTTCTAAGGGTGTGATATGGTTTCTAAGGGTTTCAGAGGTTGTGTTAGGGTTTTATATGGGTGCGTTGGAGTTTATAAGGGTTTTCTAGGGTGTCTAAGGGTGTGCTAGGGTGTCTAAGGGTGTGATAGGGTTTCTAACTGTGTGTCAGTGTTGCTATGGGTGTGTTAGGATTTCATAGGATTGCTTAGGGTTTTGTTAGGGTATTTAGGGTTTTTAGGGTTATGTTAGGGTTTCTTATAGTTTCTTCAGGGTTTTTAGGGTTTCTTTGGGGTTTCTTTGGGGTTATTATGTTTATTGGGGTTTATTAGAGCTTATTGGGGGGTTTTAGGGCATGCCTGTGTTTTTTAGGGTTTGTTTTGTTTTTTGGGTTTTTTGGGGTTTGTTAGTGTTTGTTAGGGTTTGTTAGGGTTTTTTAGTGTTTTTTAGGGTTTGTTAGGGTTTTGTGTGGTTTTAATTGGTTTTTAGTGTTTATGGGGTTATTCATGGTTTGTTAGGGTTATTTAGTTGTTCATGGTTGTCACAGATATGTAGAGCTGGTCGGAAGCTTCATTTTGATATGTGGTAGAGGCGAAACGGACACCGAGAGAAGATATTATAGTCATTTTTAAGACATAAGTACCTTTTGAGTCTTTAATAACGTGATAAAGTGTTCTTATTGGTCACATATGTGTAGATCTAGTCGAAATCTTTGATTTGATATATGGTAGAGGCAAAATGGACTCCCAAAGTAGAAGTTATATTCTTTGGGAGATTTTAAGTACCGTTTTGTGCCTTTAAGGATGTGAGAAGGTGTTTTAGTGGTTAGGGAATTGTAGTTCTAGTCTCAAGCTTTGATTTGATATGTGGTAGAGGAAAAAAAGACACCCATAGAAGAAGTTATTGCAAAATGGACACTAGAAGCCAATCATTCGACCATCCAAAGGGATTTTGGGTCTTTTGGGGGTTGAAGAATATCAGAAAGGGTTTCAGGGGTTACCAGAGTGTGTATCTTTTCACAATAATTGATTTGACTTGTGGTAGAGCAAAAATGAACACACTTATTAGATGTTATTGTCATTTTAAATTGATCAACCCTCCTTGCGCCTAAAAACCTAAGTAACCCGCAACTCACTAAAATAGGAATAACTTCTCCTTCAGGTGTCCGTTTGAGAACTGTGACTAGTAAAATAAAATATCATGAGATGAGTGAGGACCAAGTCTAATCAAAACTATGAGAAGATCAAAGAAACATAATATATATTAGTTATACCACTCCAAAAAAAGTCCAACTTCAAACGACCATAACATTCACACCGGTAGTCTGTTTGAGCTCTACGACATATCAAATCGAAGGCAGCGAATAGATCTACGCAGATGGATAACTTGAACAAAGTTAAAGTAATGTTTGGGACCCCCAAATCCCCAAAAACCATCAGAAGGCCTCTAAAACTCCATTTCTGTGTTCGGATCCCTGTCAAATTTTTCTTAAAACTGTCATAACTTCTGATCTGTGTGTCTGTTCGGCCTCTGGAACCTGTTTTTATCGAAGCTTTTTCCATGAGATTTAGTCTGACTATTCACGGAGCAGAAATGGACACATAATGAAGATGTTATTAAATTTCTTAATGACTCTATGATTTGTTAGGTTTTTCGAGACACCCCTTCTAGCACTTTTGTCCTGTCTGCTGTTTTTTCAAACAACTATAACTTATTATTACTGTTATTATTATTATTATTAACATCATCTCATGAAAATGCACATGAACATGCACATGTGTTATTATTATATTTTTATTACCATGCATGTGCACATGAAATGCACACATGTTATTTTATTATCACATGTGTTGTTATTATTATATTTATTATTATTATTGTGGTGCTTGTTGTAGTTGTTGTTTTTGTTATTATCATCACATGAAAATGCACATCTCGATGCACATTCACGCACATTAAATGAACGTGCGTTATTCTATTATCACATGAGTTGTTATTATTAATATTTTTTATATTATTATTATTATTATCATCATCATCATCATCACATGAAAATGCAACGCATGAGATTTATAATTTATTACCATACACATGCGCACGTAATGCACATGAAATATTTTATTATCATATGCATTAGTACTACTACTATTATCCCCACCACTACTACTATTATTACTAATGATGTTATTATTAAAATCATCACATGAAAATGAAGATGCACGTGCGTTATTGTTTATTATTTATTACCATGTACGTGAATATGCAATCCACTTGTATTATTATTATTTTATTATTATTATTATTATTATTATTATTATCACAGTTTTTATTATTATTATTACCATTATTTTTATCATTGTCACATGAAAATACAGATGCATGTGCATTGTTATTTATTATTTATTACCAGACACGTGCATACGTTATTATTATTATTGTTATTATTAAAATTGGTATTATTAATATTATCATCAAATGTAAATTCACATGCACATGAATGTGCATTATTATTTATTTATTATTTACCAATATTCATGTTCACATGAAATGCACTTGAGTTATTATTATTATATTATTATTATTATTATTATTATTACTATTATTAATCTTGTTGTTGTTTTTGTTTGTATCATAAAATACAAATGCACATGCATGTGCGTTGTTATTTATTATTTATTACCATGCACGTGCATGCGTCATTATCATTATCATTACATGTAAATGCACATGCATGTGTGTTATTATATATTATTTATTATCATGCACATGAAAATGCAATGCACTTGCGTTATTCTATTATCACATGTGTTATTGTTATTTATTCAAATGCAAATGCATTGCATTATTCTATTATCACATGTGTTATTATTTATTATTTATTATCATTCACATGAAAATGCACATTCATGTGGACTTGGTTATTATTTATTATTTATTACCATAAACATGCACATGCACATGCACTTGCACTTGCACATGCACAGGCACATGCACTTGCATGTGCGTTAGTATTTAATATTTATTATCATTCACATGCACATGCACATACACATGCAATTCAAATGCGTTATTATTTATAAGTTATTATTTATTATCATTCACATGAAAATGTGCAGGCATATGCACATGAACGTGCGTTATGATTTATTATTTAAACCATGCACATGCATATGGACATGCAAGTGTGTTATTACTACTATTATTATTAGAGGTATTTTTAGGTTTTACTATCAATTTTTAGGATTTTTAGGTGTTTTTAACATTTATTATGGGTTTTTTGGGTTTTTAATGGTATATTAGCGTTTTGTAGGGGTTGGTGTGGGTTATTAGGATTATATTAGGCATTATTATGGTGTTTCACGGATTATTAGAGTATATTTGGTATTTTTAGGGTTTTTTAGGATTGAGTTGGGTTTATTGGGGTATATTATGGTAGATTATGGTGTATTTTGTTATGTTTGGGATTTTATAGGGTTTATTATGGTTAATTATGGTTTATTAATTATTAAGAGGGTATATTAGGGTTTTTTAGTGTTTAGTAGTGTTTATTAG
Organism: Viscum album; assembly: GCA_963277665.1. Classification (NCBI taxonomy): domain Eukaryota; kingdom Viridiplantae; phylum Streptophyta; class Magnoliopsida; order Santalales; family Viscaceae; genus Viscum; species Viscum album. The sequence continues at coordinate 1,179,967 of OY728167.1, read as the reverse complement.
GGTGTATTAGAGCTTTTAATCTTTGTAAGGTTTTATTAGCATTTATTAGTGTTTTTAGGGCTTTTTAATGGTATATTTGCTTTTTTAGGGTTTAGTGGGGTTTATTGTGGTTTATTATGGTGTGTTATGGTTTATTAGGGTTGAGTAGGTATTTTTAGGGTTTTATTAGGGTTGAGTCGGTATCTTTAAGGTTTTATTAGAGTTTATTATGGTTGATTATGGTTTATTAGGGTTTGTTAGGGATTTTTAGGGTTTATTAGGGTTTGTTAGTGTTTTTATTAGGGTATATGAGTGGTTTTTAGTTTTTGTTAATATATATGAGGGGTTGTTATGAATTTTTAGGTTTTATTAGCGTTTTTTTAGTGTTTGTGAGCTTTTTAAATGGTTTATTAGCATTTATTAGAATTTATTATGGTTTATTAGTGATTTTAGGGATTTTTAATGGTTTGTTTGCATTTTTGTTTTGTTTATTGGGGTTTAGTTAGGTTTTATTAGGTTTTGTTATGGTGTGTCAAGGCTTATTGGGGTTGAGAATGTATTTTGTAGGGGTTATTTGGGTTTATTAGTGGATCTTAGGGGTTATTAGTGGTTGTTAGGGTTTGTTAGGTTTTTTTGGGGTATTTATGGTTTGTTAGGTTTTGTTGGGGTTGTTATGGTTTGTTACGGTTTGTTTGAGTTGTTTGGGGGTTCAGGCGTTTTTTTGGGTTTTAAGGGTGTGTTTGGATTTTTTATGCTTTGTTAGGGTCATTTTAGCATTTTTTTGGGGTTTTGTTGAATTTTTTGGGGTTTTGTTGCATTTTTGGGGTTTTGAAGCATTTTTTGGTTTCTGTATCAATTGTTAGGGTTTATGTAGCATTGATAGTGGCTTTAGTGGTTCTTTAGGGGTTTTAGGGTTATTTAGGGTTCTTTATGGTGTATTAGGGATTATTTTAGTGTTTTAGGGTTTTATAGGTGGTTTTTAAGGTTATTAAGGGATTCATTGGGTTTGTTAGGGTGTTGTTAGGCATTTTTAGTCTTTTAGGGTTTTTAGCGTTTTTAGGGGGTTTTAGGGTTTTAAGCGTTTTTTGAGGTTTTTTGAGGTTTTTTGAGGTTTTTTAGAGTTTTTAGGTTTTTTTTGCATTTTTTTCAGTTTGTTTTGTGTTTTTAGGGTTTTTATGGTTTTTTGATATTTTAGGGTTTTTTAGGGTTTTGTCAGGTTTTGACGGGTTTGTTTGGCTTTTTTTGTAAATAATAGCATTTTGAATGTTTTAGTATCATTTTTGTTGTATACTTGGGTTTTTAGGTATTTTGTAGCTTTTATTGAGGTCTAATAGGGTTTTCTGGTTTCACTACAATCTATTAGTGTTTTTTAGGGTTTAGTAGGGGCTTTAGGGTTTATTAGGGTTTATTATGGTTTATTATTGGTTGGTAGGGTTTGTAAGGATTTATTAGTGCTTATTAGAGTGATTTAGGGTGTCTAAAGGTTTGTTAGGGTTTCTAAGGGTGTGTTAGGGTTTCTAAGGGAGTGTTATGGTTTCTAAGGGTTTCTAAGGTTGTGTTAGGGTTTCTATGGGTGTGTTGGGATTTCTACGGGTGTGATAGGGTTTCTAAGGGTGTGTTAGGGTTTATAAGGGTGTGTTAGGGTTTCTAAGGCTGTGTTAGTGTTTTTTAGGTTTGTGTAGAGTTTTTTAGGGGTTTTAGGGTTTTGTTAGGGTTTCTTATGGTTTCTTAGGGTTTTATAGGTTTTATTCATGTTTTTCAGAGATTATTGGGGTTTCATAGTGCTTCCTGGGGTTTGTTAGGGCTTGTTAGGGTTTTTTAGGGTTTTTTAGGGTTTGTTAGGGTTTGTTATGTTTTTAGAGTTTTTTGGGGTTTGTTAGGGTTTTTTAGGGTATTTAGGGTTTGTGAGGGTTTGTAATGGTTGGTTAGGGTTTGTTTGTGTTTGTTAGGGTTTGTTTGGGATTTTCATGGTTTTAATGGTTTTTAGTGTTTATGGGGTTATTCACGGTTTTTAGGGTTATTTAGTTGTTCATGGTTGTCACAAATGTGTAGAGCTAGTCGCAAGATTTCAATTTGATATGTGGTAGAGGTGAAACGGGCACCCAGAGGAGAAGTTATGGTCAATTGGAATAATTAAGGAACTTTTGGGCCTTTAATAACGGGATAAGGGGTTCCTATTGTTCATAGATGTGTAGATCTCTTTGAAATCTTCGATTTGATATATGGTAGAGGCAAAACGGACACTCGGATTAGAAGTTATGGTCTTGTGGAATGTTTAAGTACCTTTTTAGGCCATCAAGGATGTGAGAAGGTGCTTCAGTGGTTATAGGATTGTAGGTATATTCACAAGATTCTATTTTAGATATGGTTGAGGCAAAACAGACAGTCATAAAAGAAGTTATTGCAAAACGGACACCAGAAGCAAATCTTTTTACCATCCAAAAGGATTTTGGGTATTTTGGGGGGTTGAAGAATGTTATAAAGGGTTCTAGTGGTTACCAAAGTGTGTATCTTATCTCAATATTTGATTTGATATGTGGTAGAGCCAAAATGAACACACGTATAAGAAGTTATTGTCATTTTAAATTTAGCAACTCTCCTAGCGCATAAATGCCTAAGAAACTCGCAACTCACTAAAATAGGCATAACTTCTCCTTCGGAAGTCCGTTTGAGCGATGTGACCAGTTAAATCAATGCTCATGATATGAGTGAGGACCATGTTTAGTAGAAACTAATAGAAGATCAAAGAAATATAAGATATATTAGTTATACAACCCCCAAAAAACTCCAACTTCAAATGGCCATAACATTCACTCTGGTTGTCCGTTTGAGCTCTACCACATATCAAATCGAAAGTAGTGAAAATGTGTACACCGAAGGATGACTTGAACGTATTTGAAGTCATGTTTGAGACCCTAAAATCCCAAAAAACCATCATAAGGCCTCCAAAACTCCATTTCTGTGTACGAAACCCTGTCAAATTTTTCTTAAAATGGTCATAACTTCTGATCTGTGTGCCTGTTCGACCTCCGACACCTATTTTTATCATAGATCGTTCTAGGAGATTCAGTTTGACTATTCACGGAGTGGAAATGGACACCTGAAGAAGAAGTTATTCCTTTTTCAATGACTCTATTATTTGGTAGGTTTTTTGAGACCCCATTTCTATGATTTTTGTCATGTCTTCTGTTTTTTCAAACGACTATAACTTATTATTATTGTTGTCATTATTATTATTGTCATCATCTCATCTACATGAGCTTTCATATGCACGTGTGTTATTATTATATTATTATTACCATGCACGTGCACATGCAATGCACACACGTTATTTTATTATCACATGTGTTGTTATTATTATTGTTATTATTATTATTATTATCATCGTCGTTGTTGTTGTTGTTGTCGTTGTCGTTGTTGTTATTGTTATTATCATCACATGCAAATGCAAATACGAATGCATTCACACACACATTCAATGCACGTGCGTTATTCAATTATCACATGGGTTGTAATTAATAATAATAATGATAATATTATTATTATTATCATCATCATCATCACATGTAAATGCAATGCACGGGCGTTATTCTTTATTACCATTCTTGTGCACACGTAATGAACATGCAATATTTTATTATCACATGCATTGGTACTTCTACTATTATCACCCCCACCACTACTATTATTACTACTGTTGTTATTGTTACTATCATCACATGCAAATGTATATGCACGTGCGTTATTATTTTTTATTTATTACCATGCTGGTGCTTATGCAATGCACTTGTATTATTCTTTTATTATTATTATAATCACAATTATTATTATTAATATTATTATTATCATTATCATTATCATTATCATTATAATTATTATTATCATTATCACATGAAAATGCACATGCATGTGCGTTGTTATTTATTATTATTTTCCATGCACGTGCATGAATTATTGTTATTATTATTACAATTTACATTATAAATATTATCATCAAATGTAAATACACATGCACATACATGTTCATTATTATTTATTTATTATTTAAAACTATGCACGTGCACATGAAATGCACTTGTGTTATTCTATTAATAATAATAATAATAATAATGTTATTATTATTATTATTATTATTGTTTGTATCATCAAATACAAATGTACATGCATGTGCATTGTTATTTATTATTTATTACAATGCACGTGCATGAGTCATTATCATTATCATTACATGTAAATGCACATGCATGAGCATTATTATATATTATTTATTATCATGCACATGAAAATGCAATGCACTTGCGTTATTCTATTATCACATGTGTTATTATTATTTATTCTCACGCACGTGCACACGCAATAAACGTGCATTATTCTATTATATCATGTGTTATTATTTATTATTTATTATCATTCACATGCAAATGCACATTCATGTGGACTTGGTTATTATTTATTGTTTATTACCATGCACATGCACATGCACGTGCACGTGCACATGCACTTGGATGTGCTTTATTATTTATTATTTATTATAATTCACATGCACATGAACATACACATGTAATTCACATGCGTTATTATTTATAGTTTATTATTTATTGTCAGTCATATGAAAATGCGTAGGCATATGACATGTACGTGCGTTATGATTTATTATTTAAACCATGCACAAGAATATTCACATGCACGTGAGTTATTACTATTATTATTATTTGAGTTATTTTTAGGGTTTAATAGCATTTTTTAGATTTTTTTGGTGTTATTAACATTTATTGTGGTTTGTTAGGGTTTTAGAGTTTTTAATGGAATATTAGCGTTTTTAGGGTTTTGTGGGGGTTATTAGGAATTTATTAGGGATTATTAGGGTGTGTTAAGTTTTATTAGGGTTTATTAGGTATTCTTAAGAGTTTATTAGGATTGAGTTGAGTTTATTAGGGTATATCATGGTATATTATGGTATATTTGGGTATGTTTAGAATTTATTAGGGTTTACTATCGTTCATTATGGTTTATTAATTTTTAAGAGGGTATATTAGGGTTTTTAGGGTTTAATAGTGTTTATTAGGGTTTATTAGTGCTTTTATGCTTTGTTAGGTTTTATTAGAATTTCTTAGGGGTTTAGGGCTTTTTAATGGTATATTTGCATTTTTTAGGGATTACTGGGGTTTACTGTGGTTTATTATAGTGTGTTAAGGTTTATTACGGTTGATTAGGTATTTTTAGGGTTTTATTAGGGTTGAGTAGGTATCTCTAGGGTTTTATTAGGGTTTATTAGGGTTGAGTTGTGTTTATTAGGGATTTTTAGGGATTTTTAGGGTTTACAAGGGTTTATTAGTGTTTTTATTAGGGTATATGAATGTTTTTTAGTTTTTGTTAATATATATGAGGGGTTGTTTGGACGTTTTAGGGTTTATTTGCGTGTTTTTAGTGTTTGTGACCATTTTTATGGTTTATTAGGTTTTATTAGAATTTAATATGGTTTATTAGGTTTTCTGGGGTTTTTAAATGGTTTGTTTGCGTTTTTTTTTGTTTATTGGGGTTTAGTTGGCTTTTATTAGGTTTTATTATGGTGTGTCAAAGATTATTAGGGTAGATATGGTACTATTAGGGTTTTATTATTGTTTTATTAGGGTTTATTAGTTTTTATTAGGAATTTTTAGGGTTTATTAGGATTTGTTAGGGGTTTATTAGTTTTTGTGTTTTATTAGGTTATATTAGTGTTTGTTAAGTATTTTTAGATAATATAGTGTTTTTTATTTATTGTGGGAATTTTTTTTGTGAGCATTTTTAGGGTTTATTAGGTTATATTATAGTTTATTATGGTCTATTATGGTTTCTAGGGATTTTTAAGTTATATTAGTGTTTTTTGTCTTTATTAGGTTATATTAGTGTTTTTGGTCTTTTTAGGTAATATAGCATGTTTTTATTATTTGTGATCATTTTTTATTGTTTGTGAGCATTTTTATGGTTTATTAGGTTATATTAGAGTTTATCTGAGTTTCTTGGGATTTTTTAATGTATACAAGCGTTTGTTTTAGTTATTAGGGTTTTGTAGGGTTTTATTAGGGGTCACTTTGTTGTGTTAAGGTTTGTTAGGGTTGAGTAGGTTTTATTTGGATTTATTTATGGTTTAATAGGATTTTTAGGTGTTTTGGGGTTTATTACGGTTTATTAGTATTAATTAGTGTCTATTAGGGTTGGTTAGGGTTGTTTAGGTTTTCTTAACGAGTTTTTAGGGTTTATTTGGTTTTATTATCATTTATTAGGGTTTATTCAGTATTTTTGGGGCTTTATTAGGGCTGTGTGGAGTCTATTAGGGTTTCTAGGGATTATAAGACATTTTTAGGGATTATTAGAGTTTATTAGGGGTTTATTAGGGTTTATGTTTTTACATTATTGGTTATTAGGGTTTAATATTTTTAAGGGTTTTGAAGCGTCTTTTGGGTTTTTGTAGCATTTTTTAGTGTTTGTGTAGTGTTGTTTGAGTTTATGTAGCATTTTTAGTGTTTATGTAGTGCTTTTAGGGTTTATTTAGTGGTTTTAGGTTTTATGTAGAATTTTTTAGGGTTTATGTAATGTTTTTAGGGTTTCTGTAGTGTGTTTAGTTTTTAGGTTTTATATAGCATTTTTTAGTGTTTATGTTGAATTTTATAGGTTTATGTAGCATTTTTAGGGTTGATGTAGTGTTTATGTTACATTTTTAGGGTTTATGTAACATTTTTAGGGTTCATGTAGCGTTTTTAGGGTTTATGTTGTGTTTTTAGGTTTTATGTAGCATTTTTTAATGTTTATGTTGCATTGTTTAGGGTTTAGGTTACGGTTCTGGGGTTTATGTAGTGCTTTTTGGGTTTATGTAGCGTTTTTTGGGTTTATGTTTCATTTTTTGGGTTAATGTTTCGTTTTATGGTTTATGTTTCATTTTTAGGTTTTATGTAATGTTTTTTGGGTTTATGTATCTATTTGTTTCCATTTTTATGGTTTTAATGGTTGTTTATGGTTTGTAGTAGTTTTTAGGATTGTTAAGGTTTGTTGACGGGTGTTTATTGTTTTTATGGTATTTGTTGGGTTTTCAATGGTTTTTTGGGGGTTTTTTCTGTTTATTGGTTTTTTCTTGATTGATAGTGGTTGTTCATGTTTTTAAGGTGTTTGGGAGTTTGATGGGGTATTTTAGTGGTTTTTAGGATTTATGTAATGTGTTTTATTGTTTTTAGGGTTTTTTAGGGTTTTTAGTGTTCTTTAGAGTTTATTATGGTTATTTAGGGTTTATTAGGGTTCTTTAGGGTTTATTAGTGTTCTTTAGGATTTGTTACGGTTTATTAGTGTTTTTATTGTATATTAGGATTTTATTGGGCTTTTTTCAGCATTAATAGATTTTTCTATGGTTTATGAAACTTTTTTAGGGTTATTTAAGATTTATTAGGGTTTCTTAAGGATTATTTTGTATCGGCCCAAAAATTCATTAATTGAAATCCCTCTTGATCTAATTAAATGTCTAATTATTTAAAATGTTTATATAAAATGTCAAATTATTGGGTTTTATGTTAAGAATTTTGACCATTGCTTATATAGCCATTGAACAGTGGTCACATGATTAGTATAAATATAGGGTTTTAACAAATCCAATTTACTCAGAAAAATGAAGTGATAACCTCATCCAGTAGACATGCCCCATACAAATCCCACTTGTCAGAGCTCGGAATGGAGGTTGCATCTTTGGGTTTCACTCTTGACCAAGCCCATGCCGAGCTTGAATATGTTAATCTCGAGTGGGATCGCCTACGAGAGAAGTGGAAATTGATAGAGATTACCACCTGAGCAATGTTATCTGAGCCACCCCAAGAGTCTGTCACCATCGCACACCTTACTCTTCGGACTTATGTGGGTGTTATAATGGGTTATGTAACAAGACCATAGCACTATGTTTATTTACATTATTTTTGTATATAAAAATAAATATACTTTTATTTTATTATTGTTACCTTGTAAATAGTTTTTAAAGCACGCATATTTTTTTAGTTAATATATCATTTTTGATGAATTTATGGATTTTTTAATTAAATAATATTTTCATAAAATATTATTATTATTATTAAATTAATTTTTTATTAAATATAAATGATTGTATAATTTTATGAATGAAATCATAGTTTTTATTAAGGTTTGAAATCCATTTTTGTCAAAACACATGAATTTCCGATAAATGTCGGTTATTTATTTTAAAAGTGAAAATTAAAATATTTAGAAAATTATTTAGATAAAATTAATATTATTTCTGGAATCAAGACGTTGAAATTATCAAACAGTGAATTTTTCATAATTTTCCGAGACAGTCTAATTTTTGGGTAAAAATTAAATATCGTTTAAATATATAATGTGTTTTATGACATCATAATGACCTAATAAAGATGTAATAAAATACTAAAAGCTTTATTTTTGGACAATAAATGTTTTAACATTACAATAATGTGATTTTGGGTTTTTTTGACTTATTTTACAAAGCATTAAAGGACCCTTCATGACTTATTAAACATCTTTTCTTTTTAAATTGTTTTCCTTGGGAGTGTGATTAACCTCCACATAAGAAACCCAATTATTTTAAGAATTTCGGACTTTGTCCTTATAAAATATAGTTTTCCACTTCCCTTTTCCAAAATCATGGGCAAAAACCATGGGATGGTTTGTGGTTTGGATTAGTTTAATGTGAGGGGTCCCAAACCTAAATAATAAAGAATTCACTCACCTTTCCTATATAAACCCAACCAAGATCCCACTTCCTCCTCACTCAAAGCCATTGAAATTCATCCAACCTCTGACCTACTCTCTCTAGAATCTTCCCAATGTGCCCCAAGCTCCCAAGAAGTCTCTCTCAATCCTTTATCAAGCCTTTGGAAGCACACTTCCAAGTAAGGGTTTTTCTTCCTTTCTAATTTTGGTCTATTTTTCTTAATGTTGTTATTCCCTTTTAATTTAAATTATAAATGTTGGGGTATGTTTTCTAAAGTCCCCCATACTTCCCTATTTATGTTTAAATGATGGTAGACCCCTTTCTCTCTCATTAAATGCCTCCCATGTACACCCGTTACTATGCCGAAATTTCGAAAGGAATTTCTCTCTCCTCTTTTTCATTCATGAATTTATTTTGTATCATTAATCTAATTACATTACAATTATTGGGACATGTATCTATATGAACACCCTTACTGTAAATTTAATTTATATATGATGAGAAACCCCTTTCTCCCTCATCAACCATTTTTATGAATTCTTATGTCATGCCGTTACGCTGCTAAAATTGCACCGATTTTCCAAGCCAATGTCATTGTCTATTGAATACCATACCCATTTCTCTATCCAGGGTATTCATCATTGTGCACATTTAATTTTCGATTATAAATATTCATGTAAGAATTCCACATTCCTTTATATGGGGATAAATGATTATGTTTTATAAATCCATGTTATATGATCCATGTGGCACACTTATGCATGAAAGGAAATGTTTAAGAAGGGTGTGCCCTTATAGCGCTCCAATGCATTGGGTTAAGTATAGTATCATGATATGTCATGTACAATGGGTGTTTACTCATTTTAAATCAAGTTCAATGACTTTTTACTCGTGCTTCATGTGCAATGCGGTTTTACTCATGCTCCATGTGCAATGAGACTTGGCTCATGCTAATTCCATGTTAAGTGTTGTTGCCACATTTCCATGTTATGATTATCATGATTTATCATGCCTTTATGTTTATGATTCTATTGTGCTCTAATGATATGCCTATTGTCTAACATGTATTTTATTCCTCATGTTACTCCATGTTTATTCCCTTAGTGTGCTTTATAGCTCACCCTTTTCTTATGCATGTCCTCAGGTTATCCCATGCAATGCTATGTATGAGGGAATGTAGTGGTCATGTAAAGGAAGTTATCAATAAAGATTTTGTATTTCATGTTTTAAGTTGTTATGTAATGATCCTAATCCCCAAAGACACTAGATCTCTCGATCTTAGATGTTGTGTCAAGTGAAGGTTTTATGTAATAAATCAGGTTTAAGTTTGTAATAAAAGTAGGGTTGTCACAGTTGGTATCAGGGGATAGGTTTAGTTATTTTTGGGACTAGGATTAGAAAACCATATCGAAGCCTTAGATATAGGACTAAGTATAATAAAAAAATCCCTATGTTTTGGTGATTATTGAGTTTGGGGTTTATCAAGAAAATAAATTTGTGTCTGGATATGAGAAGGTAGAGGCGGCTCTGGCATAGATGTATCCTAAGGGTGAAACCCAAAAACACCACTTTGAGCTAGACTCGAATGGGAACTGGGGCATGAAAATGGGACTTTCTACACTCTTGGTTACGACACTCCCAAGGGATATGATTTTATAAATTCACAAGCTTAGTATGAACCATTATTAAGGGACAAAAAAATTCCCTAAGAATATATGTTAGAAAGTAGATAATGGATAACATAGACTGAAGCAAATAGATTCATATGTTAAAGAAATAAGAGTTATTTATAAGTCATCAGTTTTACCCTTGTATTACCCTTTATGTGTTACCCCTAACTTTTCTTTTATTCCAGCCAATGGCCAATAATAGGAGGACTCGAGCTAACAACCGATGTGAAGATCAATGTGATGACTGTACTAATGAGATGCCCAATCTAATAGGAACAGGAATCACGAACTTTGTCACGCTTCTCTCTCAGCTAACTCAATCATTGAATAGAAACATGGGTCAAGATGAACGTTCAAACCCCCTTAAGAAATAACAAGTCGCTATCAAGAGCTTTATGATACAACGACCTCCTACTTTTAACGGATAATTTGATCCCTCAATCACTGAACAATGGATTAACTCCATTGAAAAGATATTCTCCATCCATCAATGTTATAAACAAGATAAGGTTATCCTTGATGATTATCATATGGAGGTTGAAGCTGATCAATAGTGGATGTTGATCAAAAATACGAAGCCTGAGAAGAAGATCAAGGTGTTGGAATGTAAGGATTTATAGAAGATGTTTTTTGATAAATATTTTCTGCACACCCTCCGTCTTAAGATGGAAAGGGACTTCCTTGCCCTCAAGAAAAAAGATGACAAATCTGTTGGACCATACGAGGCAAACTTCACATGTCTTGCACGATACGCTTCCGGCTTTGTTGTTACCCCTGAATTCATGGTTGACAGCTTCTTTGGTGGGCTGAAACCTAGCCTGCGGAATGCAATGGAAAACCGTGACTTCGACAGGTATGAGGAAATTGTCCGATGTTACCTCAATGTTGAAATGGAGATCGGAGAATCTTAGGGGTATCAGCGGGATAAGAAGCGTAAGTGGACTTCAATGCTAGTGGACTAATGGATAAATCCAATGATGCTAATAAGATCCAGAACCCCACTTGCCAAAGGGGCGGAAAGAAGCACCCTGAAAATTGCCTGAAGGGGAGAAGGAAATGCTTTAGGTGTAGAAGAGAAGGGCACCAAGCTGTTAACTACAGACAAGAAAAACCCGTGGCTGTAACAGAGGATAGGAACGCTCCATTCGAACCTCAACGCGTGGTTCATTGCTACAACTATAAAGAACCAGGGCATATTGCAAATCAGTTCCCTAAGCCTAGGATTTTTTGAGGCAACCAACAACCTCCAAGGTAGCAAGGGAAAGATTTTTCCATCACTACAGCCGATGTGAACCCTGAAAATGAAGTGGTGATAGGTAAACTAGTTATTCATTCAATAATAGAGAATTTACCTTTTGATTTAGGTTCTACACACTCTTTTATATCTTGAAATATTTGTAGAACAATCCCAAAACCACCACAAATCATGGAAGTGAAGATTTCGGTGAGTACGGAAAATGGGGAAATCATTGCATCCCATGAATATAACTCCTCCCCTGTCATAATCTGTGGATTGAACTTCCTGAAGAACCTCTTCATACCCCCTCTGGTATAATTTGATGCAATTATTGGCATGGACTATATTTCCATATATAGAGCCAACATAAATTGTCGTGAGAGGGGAATCACTCTCCGTGTGGAGAATCGACCCCCGATTCTTTACAAGTGCAAGGAGGAAGATGAATCTTATTTAGCTCCATCGTCTCAAGCATAGATATTACTGCCCTATGATCACGCGTATTTGGCTCAGATGATTGAGTCTAAGGAGTCCACCATCCTAGAAGACATGCCTATCATGAGGGAATTCGCCGAAGTGTTTCCCTAGGAATTTTATGGTCCTCCTCCTAGAAGAGATGTTGAATTCTCAATTGATCTTATACCTGGGGTATTAACAATATCCAAAATCCCTATAGAATGGTTGTTGTGGAGCTTGAGGAGTTGAAAAAACAACTACAGGATAATCTGGATAAAGGGTTTATACGCCCAAGTGCTTCACCATGGGGTGCACTAGTCCTCTTCGTCAAGAAGAAGGATGGGTCAATGCGCCTTTGCATCGATTATCGTGAGCTCAAAAAAAATCACTATAAAGAACAAGTATCCTCTCCCATGAATTTATGACTTGTTCGATCAACTATGTGGAGCACAATACTTCTCCAAGGTGGATTTGTGGTAGGGATATTATCAAGTAAGGGTGAAGAAGTAAGATATCCCCAAGACTGCTTTACATACAAGATATGGGCACTAGGAATTCATAGTAATGCCTTTCGGACTCTCTAATGCTCCGACAATCTTCATGGACTTGATGAATAGAGTCTTTAGAGATTACCTTGAAAAAAATTTAGTAGTCTTTATAGATGATATTATGATATACTCCAAAACCAAGGAGGATCATGAGGAGCATATGAGAACTTTAATAGAGACCTTACGGAAGGATAAGCTCTATGTAAAGTACAGAAAGTGTGAGTTCCAGTTGAAGGAGGTCTCATTATTGGTCCATATCATCACAAGCAATGGGATATTTATGGATCCCTCCAAAACAGATGCAATTGAGGGATGGATGAGGCCAACATCAGTATCACATATATATATCTTCTTGGGGTTAACTAGATATTATCGATGATTTTTGAGAAATTTCTCACCTTTGTCCAACCCTCTTACCGAGCTAACATAGAAGGGAGTAAAGTATTCTTGGAGTGATGAATGTGAAGAAAGCTTCAAGGAGTTGAAAATGAGGATTATCACTACGCCCATGCTCACTTTACCCACAAGTAAGTATCTTTTTTTGGTATTTAGTGGTGCTTCAAAGAAGGTCCTGGGATGTGTGTTGATGAAAAATAAAAAAGTAATTTCCTATGCTTCAAGGCAATTAAAATTTCATTAATAGAACTATCCAACACATGACCTCGAGTTGGCTATAGTGATCTTCACTTTGAAAATTTGGCGGCATTATATCTTTAGGGAGAAGTGTGAAATATATACAGACCACAAAATCCTCAATTATATATTCACACAAAAAATATATGGACATGCGCCAATGAAGATGGTTAGAGCTGATCAAAGACTATGACTGCTCAATCCATTACCACCCTGGGAAAGCGAACAAGGTGGTGGATGACCTAAGTAGAAAGGACCCTTAAATTATATCATTGATGATAATTTAAATGGATCCAATCTTTATTGATTTGATGAAGATGTAAATAGTAATCATAAATAAGGGAACATAACAAATCCTTTCACAAATTATTGCTCAGCCGCCACTTTTGGAAAGGTTAAAGGATGCTCAAAAGAATGATGTTGGAATTCAGGAAAAAGTGGAAGCTATCAAAAGAGAGAAATCCTCAGAGTTTAATGTTAATGAAGAAGGAATTGTGAGATTTGGGAAAATACTATGTGTTCCATCAAGTCTGGAGCTGAAGAAGGAACTTTTGGATGATGCACGTTGTTCAGATTTCTCAATTCACCTAGGAAAAACAAAGATGTATTGAGATCTCTGAGAGCATTATTGGTGGGATAATATGAAGAAGGAGATCACTGAATATACATAAAAGTGCTTGGGGTGTCAGCAAGTGAAGGCACAAAGGTAGAAATCTAAGGGGATGATGCAACTATTTCCCATAATAGAATAAATATGGGAGAACATCACCATGGACATTGTCACTAGACTTCCGAAGACATCCAAATGTAACAATGCAATATGGGTCATTGTGGATTATCTAACAAAAGGCTGCACACTTAATTACTATTTGGGAGGATATCTCATTGGATCAACTAGCACAGATATATATCAGAGAATTGGTAAGGTTACAGGGAGTACCACTATCTATTGTGTCCGATAGAGATCCAAGATTCACCTCTATGTTTTGGAAGAGTCTTCAACATACTCTGAATACTGAACTGAACTTCAGTACGTGTATTTGGATTTATTACGATTTATTAGGGCTTATTATGCTTTGTTAAGGTTTATTGTGGTTTATTAGGGGTTTGTTATGGTCAGTTTCAGTTTTTTGTCATTTATTTGGCGATGTAAGGGTTTGTTATGATATATTTGGGGTTGTTAGGGGTTTTTACGATTTATTTTGGTGTTATTATGGTTTGTTAGGGTTTATTAGTGGGTTGTTATGTTTTTAGGCTACTATTTGGAGGTTTTTTAGTGTTTTATCAGGTTTGTTTGGGGTTTTATTGATTATTAGGGTTTATAATGGTTTAATAGTGTTTTTATAGTATATTAGGGGTTTTAGGTCTTTTTTAGCATTTATTAGGATCTAATAGAGTTTTTTAGGGTTTATTACACGTTTTTATGATTTATTAGTGTTTATTAGGGTTTTTAAGGTTTAATAGTGGGTTTTATGGGTTATTAGGGTTTATTAGTGGTTCATAGAGGTTATTAGTGGTTGTTAGGGTTGGTTAGGGTTTGTTAGGGTTTTTAGAGTTTTTTACGGTTTGTTTGAGTTGTTTGGGGTTTTATGCGTATTTTTTGGGTTTTTTTGGGAGTGATTCAATTTTTAATGCTTTGTTAGGGTTATTTTAGCGTTTTTGCGGTATTGTTGCATTTTGTGGGTTTTGAAGCATTTATCAGGTTGTTTCAGCAATTGATACGGTTTATGTAGTGTTGTTAGTGGCTTTAGTGGTTCTTTAGTGTTCTTTAGGGTTTTTAGGGGGTTTTATGGTTCTTGAGGGTGTATTAGGGTTTCTTTTGAGGTTTTTAGGGTTTTCTAGGGGGTTTTATGGGTTTTAAGGGTTTCATAAGGTTGGTTAGGGGTTTGTTTGGAATTTTTAGGGGTTTTAGGGTTTTTTAGTGTTTTTAGTGGGTTTTTAGGGTTTTTGAGTTGTTTTTGAGGTTTTTTAGGGGTTTTAGGTTTGTTTTCGGTTTTTTCAGTTTTTTCAGTTTTTTAGTGGTTTTAGGGTTTCTAGGGTCTTTTAGGTTTTTTTTGGGTTTCTAGGGTTTTTATGGTTTTTTAGGGTTTTGTTAGGTTTTTCCAGGTTTCTTTGGGGTTTTTTGTGAATATTATCATTTTGAATCGATTAATAGCATTTTTGTTGTATATTTGGGTTTTTAGGTATTTTGTAGCTTTTATTGGTGTCTAATAGGTTTTTTAGGGTTTATTACAATTTATTAGTGTTTATTAGGGTTTAGTAGTGGGCTTTAGGGTTTAATATTGTTTATTATTGGTTGGTAATGTTTGTTAGGATTTATTAGTTCTCATTAGAGTGGTTTAGGGTGTTTAAGGGTTGTTAGGATTTCTAAAGTTGTGTTAGGGTTTCTATGTGTGGGTTAGAGTTTTTATGGGAGGGTTAGGGTTTCTAAGGGTGTGCTATGGTTTATAATGGTTTCTAAGGTTGTGTTAGGGTTTCTATGGGTGCATTGGGGTTTCTAAGGGTGTTCTAGGGTTTCAAAGGGTGTGTTCGGGTTTCTAAGTGCGTGTTAGGGTTTCTAAGGATGTGTTAGTGTTTCTTAGGTTTTCTTAGGATTTTGTTAGGGTTTTTAGGGTTATGTTAGGGTTTCTTAGGGTTTCTTATGGTTTCTTAGGGGTTTTTAGGGTTTCTTTGGGTTTTTTATGTTTATTGGGGTTTCTTAGTGATACTTGGAGTTTGTTAGGGGTAGTTAGGGTTTGTTAAGGTTTTTTTGGGTTTGTTATGTTTTTAGGGGTTTTTGGGGTTTTTTAGGGTTTGTTAGTTTTTATTAGGGTTTTTTAGGGTTTGTTAGGTTTTTTCATGGTTTTTAACGGTTTTTAGTGTTTATGGGGTTATTTATGGGTCTTTAGGGTTATTTAGCTATTCGTGGTTGCCACAGATGTGTAGAACTAGACGCAAGATTCAATTTGATATGTGGTAGAGGTGAAACAGACACCCAGAGCAGAAGTTATGGTCATTTGTAAGGGTTTGTTAGGGTTTCACTCTGGTTGTCCGTTTGAGCTCTACCACATATCAAATCGAAGGCAGTGAAAAGATCTACACAAAATGATAACTTGAACGAAGTTAAAGACATGGTTGGGACCCTAAAATCCCAAAAACCTATTAGAAGGCCTCCAAAACTCCATTTTCATGTCCGGATCCCTGTCACATTTTTCTTAAAAAGGTCATAACTTCTGATATGTTTGTCTATTCGGCCTCCGACAAATGTTTTTTTCATAGTTCATTCCGAGATATTTAGTTTGACTACACAAGGATTAGAAATGGACACCTGATGAAGTAGTTATACCTTTTTAATGACTATGTGATTTGTTAGGTTTTTCGAGACACCATTTCTAGCACTTTTGTCTTGTCTACTATTTTTTCAAACAACTATAATTTATTATTACTATAATTATTATTATTATTATCATCATCTCAGGGAAATGCACATGCACTTGCACTTGCGTTATTATTATAATTTTATTACCATGCATGTGCACATGAAATGCACACACATTATTTTATAATCACATGCGTTGTTATTGTTATTGTTATTATTATTATTGTGGTAGCTCTTGTTGTTGTTGTTGTTGTTATTGTTATTATCATCACATGAAAATGCACATCCAAATGCACATACCCGCACATTCAATGAACGTGCGATATTCTATTATCACATGTGTTGTTATTATTAATATTATTAATATTATTATTATTATCATCATCATCATCACATGCAAATACAATGTGCAGGAGTTATTATTTTTTATCATACACATGAAAATGTAGATGCACATGCGTTATTATTTATTATTTATTACCATGTATGTGCATATGCAATGCACTTATATTATTATTTTATTATTATTATTATTATTATCACAGATATTATTATTATTATTATTATTATTATTGTTATCATTATCATTATTATTATCATTATCACATAGAAATGCAAATGCATGTGTGTTGTTATTTATTATTTATTACCATGCATGTGCATGTGTTATTATTATTTTTATTATTACAATTAGTATTATTAATATTATCATCAAATGTAAAGGCACATGCACATGCATGTGCGTTCTTATTTATTATTATTTATTTTTTATTCACTACTATGCACGTGCACATGAAATGCACTTGCGTTATTCTATTATTATTTATTTATTATTATTATTATTATTATTATTATTCGTGTTGTGGTTGTTGTTTGTATCATCAAACAGAAATTCACATGCACGTGTGTTGTTATTTATTATTTATTACCATGCACGTGCATGCGTCATTATCATTATCATTACATGTAAATGCACATGCACATGCATTATTATATACTATTTATTATCATGCACATTAAAATGCAATGCACTTGCGTTATTCTATTATCACAAGGGTATTTATTATTTATTCTAATGCACGTGCACATGCAATGCACGTGCGTTATTCTATTATCACATGTATTATTATTTATTATTTATTATCATTCACATGAAAATTCACATTCATGTGGACTTGGTTATTATTTCTTGTTTATTACCATGAACATGCACATTCACATGCACATGCACTTGTATTTGCGTAATTATTTATTATTTATTATCATTCACATGTACATGCACATACACATGCAATTCACATGCGTTATTATTTATTATTTATTATTTATTATCATTCACATGAAAATGCGCAGGCATATGCACATGCGCGTGCATTATTACTACAATTATTATTAGAGGTATTTTTAGGTTTTACTATCATTTTTTAGGATTTTTAGGTGTTATTAACATTTATTATGGTATGTTAGGGTTTTAGGGTTTTTAATGATATATTAGAGTTTTTTAGGGTTTGGTGGGGATTATTAGGATTTTATTAGGGTTTATTATGGTGTTTTAAGGTTTATTAGGGTTTATTAGGTATTTTTAGGGTTTTATTAGGATTGATTTGGGTTTATTAGGGTATATTATGGTATATTATGAATATTTGGGTATGTTTAGGATTTATTAGTGTTTATTATGGTTCATTATGATTTATTAATTTTTAAGAGGGTATATAAGGATTTTATAGTGTTTAGTAGTGTTTATTTGGTTTTATTTGTGCTTTTAAGCTTTTTTATGTTTTATTAGCATTTATTAGTGGTTTTAGGGATTTTTAATGGTAAATTTGTGTTTTTGGGGATTAGTGGGGTTTATTATGGTTTATTATGGTGTGTTAAGGTTTATTAGTGTTGAGTAGGTAAATTTAGGGTTTTATTAGGGTTGAGTCGGTATCTTTAATGAATTATTAGGGTTTATTAGGATTGAGTACAGTTTATTAGGGTTTGTTATAGATTTTTAGGGTTTACAAGGGTTTGTTAGTGTTTTTATTAGGGTACATGGGCGTTTTATTGTTTTTGTTAATATATAAGATAGGTTTTTATGACTTTTTATGTTTTATTAGCATGTTTTTAGTGTTTGTGAGCATTTTTAATGGTTTATTAGCATTTATTTGAATTTATTAGGGTTTATTCGGGTTTCTATGATTTTTTAATGGTTTGTTTGCGTTTTTTTGTTTATTGGGGTTTAGTTGGGTTTTATTAGGTTTTGTTATGGTGTGTCATGGTTTATTAGGGCCGAGAAGGTATTTTTAAGGTTTTATTATGGTTTTATTAGGGTTTATTAGTTTTTATTAGGGTTTATTTGTGATTTTTAGGATTTATTAGGGTTTGATAGGGGTTTATTAGTTTTTTTATTAGGTTATATTAGTGTTTGTTAGATCTTTTTAGATAATATAACATGTTTTTATTATTTGTGAGCATTTAGTTTTTGTTTGTGAGCTTTTTTACGGTTTCTTAATTTATATTAGAGTTTATTAAGTTTTATTAGGGTTTCTAGGTATTTTTAAGGTATAATAGCATTTTTTGTCTTTATTAGGTTATATTAGTGTTTTTAGGTCTTTTTAGGTAATATAGTGCATTTTTTTATCGTTTTTTATTGTTTGTGAGTGTTTTTAGGGTTTATTAGGTTATATTAGAGTTTATCAGGGTTTCTAGGAATTTTTTAAGGTATACTAGCATTTTTTTTATTAGTGTTTTGTTGGGTTTTATTAGGGGTTATTATGGTGTGTTAAGGTTTGTTATGGTTCAGTAGGGTTTATTTCGCTTTATTTATGGTTTATTAGGGATTTTTATGGGTTTTGGGGTTTATTTGGGTTTATTAGTGTTCATTAGTGTCTATTAGGGTTGGTTAGGGTTGTTTAGGTTTTCATAACATGTTTTTAGGGTTTATTAGGGTTTATTATCATTTATTAGGGTTTATTATGTATTTTTGGGGTTTTATTAGGGTTGATTAGAGTTTCATAGGGTTTTTAGGGATTATAAGGAGTTTTTAGTGATTATTAGAGTTTATTAGGGGTTTTTTAGGGTTTAATATTTATACTATGGTATATTAGGGTTTAATATTTTTGAGGGTCTTAAAGCGTCTTTAGGGTTTTTGTAGCATTTTTTAGGGTTTCTGTAGAGTTGGTAGAGTTTATGTAGCATTTTTAGTGTCTATGTAGCGTTTTTAGGGTGTAGTTAGCAGTTTTAGATTTATGTATTATTTTAGAGTTTATATAAAGTTTTTTGGGTTTATGTAGCGTGTTTAGGGTTTAGGTTTTATATAGAATTTTTTAGTGTTTATGTTGCATTTTCTGGGTTTATTTAGCGTTTTTAGAAGTGATGTTGCGTTTATGTTGCATTTTTTATGGTTTATGTAATGTTTTTTAGGGTTCATGTAGTGTTTTTAGGGTTTATATTGTGTTTTTAGTTTTTATATAGCATTTTTTAATGTTTATGTTTAATTTTTTAGGGTTTATGTTGTGTTTTTTAGGGTTTATGTTACAGTTCTAGGGTTTATGTAGAGATTTCAGGGTTTATGTTGCATTTTTTTGGGATTATGTTGCGTTTTTTTGGTTTATTATGCGTTTTTAAGGTTTTTGTTGCATTTTTAGGGATTATGTAACGTTTTGAGGGTTTATGAATCTATTTGAAGCCTTTTTAGGGTTTTAATGGTTGTTTATGGTTTGTAGTTTTTTTAGGGGTTTTAAGGGTTGTTAATGAGTGTTTATGGTTTTTTATGGTATCTGATGGCTTTTTAATGGTTTGGGGGGTGGGGGGCAGTTTATGGGTTTATTTGTATTTTTGGGATTGATAGGGGTAGTTAGGGTTTTTTAGTGTGTTTTAGGGTTTGTTTGGGTATTGTAGCGGTTTTAGGGTTTATATAATGTATTTTAGCATTTGTTTTGGGTTCTTTAAGGGTTTTTAGTGTTCTTTAGGGTTTAATATGGTTCTTTGGGGTTTATTAGGGTTCTTTAGAGTTTATTAGTGTTCTTTAGGATTTGTTACAATTTATTAGCATTATATTGTATATTAGGGTTTTATTGGACTTTTGTAGGCATTAATAGCTTTTTTCTAGGCTTTATCAACCATTTTTAGGGTTATTTTGGATTTATTAGGGTTTATAAGGGTTTATTTTATTTATTAGGGATTAGTAACGTTTATTTGGGTTTATTACGATTTATAAGGGTTTATTATGATTTGTTAGAGTTTATTGATGTTTATTAGGGGTTTTATTATGGTTTTTTTTAGATTGATACGGTTTTTTGGCATTTTTGGGATTTTTTACGATTTATTTGGGGTTTTTAGGGTTTAATACGATTTATTTTGGGGTTATTAGGGTTTATTAGTGGGTTTTAGGGTTTTGTAGGCTATTATTTAGAGGCTTTTGTAGCATTTTGTCGGGTTTGTTAGGGTTGTTAGTGAGTATTAGGGTTTATTATGGTTTAATAGTGTTTTTATTATATATTAGGGGTTTTAGGGCTTTGTAGCATTTATTAGGGTCTAATAGAGTTTTTTTAGGGTTTATTACAGGTTATTATGATTTATTAGTGTTTATTATGGTTTTTACAGTTTAATAGAGGCTTTTAGGGGTTATTAGGGTTTATTAGTTGTATATAGGGGTTGTTAGTGGTTGTTAGGTATTATTAGGGTTTTTAGGGATTGTTACGGTTTGTTTGAGTTGTTTGGGATTTTATGTTTTTTTTGGGTTTTATGGGTGTGTTTGGAATTTTTATGCTTTGTTGGGGTTATTTTAGAATTTTTTGGGGTTTTGTTGCGTTTTTTGGGTTTAGAATTTTTTTTTGGTTTTTTGTAGCAACTGTTATGGTTTTTGTAGTGTTGTTAGTGGCTTTAGTGGTTCTTTTGGGTTTTTATGGTTCTTTAGGGTTTTTATGGTGTATTAGGGTTTCTTTTGAGGTTTCTAGGTTTTACCAGGGGGTTTTTAGGGTATTTAAGGGTTTCATATGGTTGGTTAATGTTTTTTAGAAATATTTAGGAATTTAGGGTTTTTTTAGCATTTTTAGGGGGTTCTAGTGTTTTAAGTGTTTTCTGAGGTTTTTCTGAGGTTTTTTTAGGTTTGTTTAGGGTTTTAGTTTTTTTCTTATTTTTTTTCTTTTTTCGGGTTTTTGGTGTTTTTAGGGTTTTTAGGGTTTTTTAGGGGGTTTTAGGGTTTTTATGGTTTTTTAGGGTTATTTATGTTTTTTAGGGTTTTTTGAGTTTTAAGGGTTTTTAGTGTTTTGTCATATTTTGCTAGGTTTTTAGGGTTTTTTTGTGAATATTAGCATTTTGAATGGTTTATAACCATTTTTGTTGTATATTTGAGTTTTTAGGTATTTTTTAGCTTTTAATGGGGTCTAATTGGGTTTTTAGGGTTTATTAAGATTTATAAGTGTTTATTAGGGTTTAGTAGTGGGCTTTAGGGTTTATTATGGTTTATTATTGGTTGATAGGGTTCGTTAGGATTTATTAATGCTTATTAGAGTGATTTAGGGTGTCTAAGGTTTTGTTGGGTTTTCTAAGGGTGCGTTTGGGTTTCTAAGGGTGGGTTAAGGTTTTTATGGGTGGGTTAGGGTTTCTAAGGGTGTGTTATGGTTTTTATGGGTTTCTAAGGTTGTGTTAGGGTTTCTATGGGTGTGTTGTGGTTTCTAAGGGTGTGCTAGTGTTTCTAAGGGCGTGTTAGGGTTTCTAGGGGTGTGTTAGGGTTTCTAAGGGTGTGCTAGTGTTTCTTAGGTTTTCTTAGTGTTTTGTAAGGGTTTTTTTGGTTTTGTTAGGGTTTCCTATGGTTTCATAGGCGTTTTTTTTGGGTTTCTTCGGGGTTTTTTGGGTTTATTGGGGGTTTTGTTAGTATATCTTGGGGTTTGTTAGGGCTTGTTAGGGTTTTTTTAGGATTTGTTAGGGTTTGTTAGGATTTTTTATGTTTTTTGGGTTTTTTGGGTTTTTTAGGCTTTGTTAGGGTTTGTTAGGGTTTGACAGGGTTTGTTAGGGTTTGTTAGGGTTTGTTAGTGTTTGTTAGTGTTTGTTAGGGTTTGTTAGGGTTTTTAGTGTTTTTAATGGTTTAAAGTGTTTACGGGGTTATTCATGGTTTGTTAGGGTTATTTAGTTGTTCATGGTTGTCACAGATGTGTAGAGCTAGTCGCAAGCTTCAATTTGATATGTGGTAGAGATGAAACGGACACCCAGTGAAGAAGTTATGATCATTTGGAGGACTTAAGGACCTTTTAGGACTTTAAGAACGTGTCAAAGTGTTTCTATTGGTCACAGATGTGTAGATCTAGTCGAATGCTTTGATTTGACATATGGTAGACGCAAAACGGACTCCCTGAGTAGAAGTTATGGTCTTTTGGAGGGTTTAAGTGCGTTTTTGGGCCTTCAAGGATGTGAGAAGGTAATTCAGTGGTTATAGGATAGTAGGTCTAGTCACAAGCATCGATTTGATATGTGGTAGAGGCAAAATGGACACCCATAGAAGAATTTATTGCAAAACGTACACCAGGAGCCAATATTTTGATAATCCAAAGGGATTTTGGGTCTTTTGGGGGGGTTGGAGAATGTCAGAAAGGGTACCAGTGGTTACCGGAGTGTGTATATTTTCACAATATTCGATTAAATAAGTGGTAGATCCAAAATGAACACATTTATAAGATGTTATTTTCTTTTTAAATTGAGCAACTCTCCTAGCACCAAAAAACCTAAGTAACCCCCAACTCACTAAAATAGGCATAACTTCTCCTTCGTGTGTCTGTTTGAGAACATTGACCAGTAAAATCGAAGCTCATGAGATGAATGAGGTCCAAGTTTAGTAGAAACTATGAGAAGATCAAATAAAATAAGATATATTAGTTATACCACTCCAAAAAAAAGTCCAACTTCAAACGACTATAACTTTCGCTTCGGTTGTCCGTTTGTGCTATACCACATATCAAATTAAAATTAGCAAAGATATCTACGCATAAGGATGACTTGAACATAGCTAAAGTCATGTTTCAGACCCTAAAATCCTATAAACCCATCATAAGGCCTCTGAAACTCCATTTCCATGTATGGATCCCCATCAAATTTTCCTTAAAATAGTCATAACTTCTGACCTGTGTGTCTGTTCGGCCTCCAGCACCTATTTTTATCATAGTTCGTTCCCTGAGATTCAGTTTGACTATTCACAGAGTAGGAATGGACACCCGAAGAAGAAGTTATGCCTTTATAAATGACTCTGTGATTTGATAGGTTTTTTAAACCCCATTTCTAGCATTTTTGTCATGTCTGCTGTTTTTTCAAACAACTATTACTTATTATTACTGTTATTATTATTATTATTATCATCATCTTATCCACATGCACATGCACATGCACGTGCATTATTATTATATTTTCATTACCATGAACGTGCAAAGGCAATGCACACACGTTATTTTATTATCACATGCGTTGTTATTATTATTGTTATTATTATTATTGTGGTTGTTGTTGTTGTTAATGTTATTATCATCACATGAAAATGCACTTGCGAATTCACATACACACACATTCAATGCACGTGCATTATTCTATAATCACATGCATTGTTATTATTAATATTAATATTAATATTAATATTATTATCATCATCATCACATGCAAATGCAATGCACGGGTGTTATTATTTATTCCCATTCATGTGCACACGTAATGCTAATGCAATATTCTAGTATCATGTGCATTGGTACTACTACTATTATCACCAATACTACTACTATTATTACTACTGCTGTAATTATTACTATAATCAAATGAAAATGTAGATGCACATGTGTTATTATTTATTATTTATTACCATGCACGTGCATATGCAATGCACTTGTATTATTATTTTATTATTATTATTATCATAATTATTATTATTATTAATATTATTATTATTATTATTAATATCATTATCATATTAAAATGCACATGCATCTGCCTTTTTATTTATTATTTATTAACATGCACGTGCATGCATTATTATTATTACTATTACAATTAGTATTATTAATATTATCATCAAATGTAAAGGCACATGCACATGCATGTGCGTTCTTATTTATTATTATTTAATTATTATTTACTACTATGCACGTGCACATGAAATGCACATGTGTTATTCTATTATTATTATTATTATTTTTGTTTGTATCGTCAAATAAAAATGCATATGCACATGCGTTGTTATTTATTATTTATTACCATAGACGTGCATGCGTCATTATCATTATCATTACATGTAAATGCACATGCATGTGCATTATTATATATTATTTATTATCATGCACATGAAAATTCAATGCACTTGCATTATTTTATTATCACATGTGTTTTTATTATTTATTCTCATGCAAATGCACACGCAATGCATGTGCATTATTCTATTATCACATGTGTTATTATTTATTATTTGTTATCATTCACAAGAAAATGCACATTATTGTGGACTTGGTTTTTATTTATTGTTTATTACCATACACATGCACATGCACATTCACTTGGACGTGCATTATGATTTATTATTTAAACCTTGCACATGCACTTG
This sequence comes from Viscum album, assembly GCA_963277665.1. Taxonomy (NCBI): domain Eukaryota; kingdom Viridiplantae; phylum Streptophyta; class Magnoliopsida; order Santalales; family Viscaceae; genus Viscum; species Viscum album. Next base: position 1,154,804 of record OY728167.1, on the reverse strand, counting down.
GACGTGCATTATGATTTATTATTTAAACCTTGCACATGCACATGCACATGCACATGCACATGCACATGCACTTGGATGTGTGTTATTATTTATTATTTATTATCATTCACATGCACATGCACGTACACATGTAATTCACATGCGTTATTATTTATTATTTATTATTTATTATCATTCACATGCAAATGCACATGCATATGCACATGCACCAGCGTTATGATTTATTATTTAAACCATGTACATGAATATGCACATGCATATTCACATGCAAATGAATTATTACTATTATTATTATTAGAGGTATTTTTTTGGTTTACTAGCAATTTTATAGAATTTCTAGGCGTTATTAACATTTATTATGGTTTGTTAGGGTTTTAGGGTTTTTAATGGTATATTAGCATTTTTAGGGTTTGGTGGGGGTTATTAGGATTTTATTAGGGTTTATTATGGTGTGTTAAGGTTTTTTTAGGGTTTATTAGGTATTTTTAGTGGTTTATTAGGATTTAATTGGGTTTATTTGGGTATATTATGGTATATAATGGTATATTTGGGAATGATTAGGATTTATTAGGGTTTATTATCGTTCATTATGATTTATTAATTTTTAAGAGGGTATATTAGGGTTTTTTAGGATTTAGTAGTATTTATTAGGTTTTATTAGTTCTTTTAAGCTTTATTTGGTTTTATTAGCATTTATTAGTGGTTTTAGGGCCTTTTAATGGTATATTTCTGTTTTTTGGGTTTAATGGGGTTTATTATTGTTTATTATAGTGTGTTAAGGTTTATTATGGTTGAGTAGATATTTTTAGGATTTTATTAGGGTTGAGTAGGAATATTTAGGGTTTTATTAGGGTTTATTAGGGTTGAGTAGTGTTTATTTGGGTTTTTTAGGGATTTTTAGGGTTTACTAGGGTTTGTTAGTGTTTTTATTAGGGTATTTGAGTGTTTTTTAGTTTTTGTTAATATATATGACGGGTTGTTAAGACTTTTTAGGTTTTATTAGCGTGTTTTTAGTGTTTTTGAGATTTTTATTTTATTTTATTAGGTTTTATTAGAATTTATTATGGTTTATTTGGGTTTCTAGGGCTTTTTAATGGTTTGTTTGCGTTTTTTTATTGGGGTTTAGGTGGGTTTTATTAGGTTTTACTATTGTGTGTCAAGGTTTATTAGGGTTGAGAAGGAATTTTTATGGTTTTATTATGGTTTTATTATGGTTTTATTAGGGTTTATTAGTTTTTATTAGGGTTTATTCGGGATTTTATGGGTTTATTTGGTTTTGTTAGGGGTTTATTAGTTTTATTGTTTTATTTGTTTATATTAGTGTTTGTTTAGTATTTTTAGATAATATAGCATTTTTTATTGTTTGTGAGTATTTTGTTTTTGTTTGTGAGCATTTTTAGGGTTTCATAGGTTATATTAGAGCTTATTATGGTTTATTATGGTTTCTAGGAATATTTAAGGTATATTAGCATTTTTTGTCTTTATTAGGTTATATTAGTGTTTTTATGTCTTTTTTGGTAATATAGCATGTTTTTATTGATTGTGATCTTTTTTATTGTTTGTGAGCATTTTTTGGGTTCATTTGGTTATATTAGAGTTTATCAGGGTTTCTAGGGATTTTTAAGGTATGCTAGCATTTGTTTTCATTATTTGGGTTTTATAGGGTTTTATTAGGGGTCATTATGGTGTGTTATGGTTTGCTAGGGTTGAGTAGGGTTTATTTGGATATATTTAATGTTTATTGGGGATTTTTAGGGTTTTTTGGGGTTTATTATGGTTTATTAGTGTTTATTATTGTCTATTAGGGTTTCATAGGATTGTTTAGGTATTCTTAATGTGTTTTTAGGGTTTAATAGGTTTTATTATCATTTATTTGGGTTTATTTGGAATTTTGGGGTTTTATTAGCATTTAGTAGAGACTCTTAGAGTTTTTAAAGATTATAAGGAATTTTTAGGGATTATTAGAGTTTATTATGGGTTTATTAGGGTTTAATTTTTTTATATTATGGTATATTAGGGTTTAATATTTTTGAGGGTTTGGAAGCGTCTTTAGGGTTTTTGTAGCATTTTTAGTGTCTGTGTAGCGTTGTTTGAGTTTATGTAGCAATTTTTGTGTTTATGTAGCGTTTTTAGGGTTTAGTTAGTGGTTTTAGGTTTTATATTTCAGTTTTTAGGGTTTATGTAATGTTTTTAGGGTTTATGTAAAGTGTTTAGGGTTTAGGTTTTATGTAGCATTTTTTAGGGTTTATGTTGCGTTTTATGGGTTTATGTAGCATTTTTAGGGGTGACGTAGTGTTTTTGTTTCATGTTTTAGTGTTTAAGCAACATTTATAGGGTTTATGTAGTTTTTTTAGGTTTTATGTTTTGTATTTAGGTTTTATGTAGCATTTTTTAAAGTTTAAGTTCTGTTATTTAGGGTTTATGTTATGGTTCTAGGGTTTATGTAGTGGTTTTTGGGTTTATGAAGCATTTTTTGGGTTTATGTTGTGTTTTTTGGTTTATGTTGCGTTTTTAGGGTTTATGTTGCATTTTTAGGGTTTATGTAATGTTTTTTGCTTTTATGTATCTAATTGTTGCCTTTTTTAGGGTTTTAGTGGCTATTAGGGTTTGTTAGGTTTTGTTAGGGTTTTCAGGGTTTGTTTCAATTTGTTTGAGTTGTTTGGGGTTTTAGGCGTTTTTTTTTGGGTTTTATGGGTGTGTTTGGATTTTTATGCTTTGTTTGGGTTATTTTAGCGTTTTTTTTGGGGTTTTGTTGCGTTTTGTGGGTTTTTAAGCATTTTTCGGTTTTTTTGTAGCAATTGTTAGGGTTTATTTTGGATTGTTAGTGGCTTTAGTAGATCATTATGGGGTTATCAGGGGATTATTAGTGTTTAATTTTTTATATTATGGTATATTAGGCTTTACTATTTTTGACGGGTTTGAGGCGTACTTAGTGTTTTTGTAGCATTTTTTAGGGTTTTTGTAGCGTTGTTAGAGTTTATGTAGCATTTTTAGTGTTTATGTAGCATTTTTAGGGTTTACATAGAAGTTTTAGGTTTTATGTATCATTTGTAGTGTTTATGTAACGTTTTTAGGGTTGATGTAGTGTATTTGGGGTTTAGGTTTTATTTAGCATTTTTTAGGGTTTATGTTGCATTTTATGGGTTTATATAGCATTTTTACGGGAGATGGAGCGTTTATGTTGCATTTTTAGGGTTTATCTAACTTTTTTAGGGTTCATGTAGTTTTTTAGGGTTTATATTCTGTTTTTAGGTTTTATGTAGCATTTTTTTAATGTTTATGTTGCGTTTTTAGTGTTTATCCTTTGTTTTTAGGGTTCATGTAACAATTCCAGGTTTTGTGTAGTGGTTTTAGGGTTTATGTAGCGTTTTTGGGTTTATGTTGCGTTTTTTGGTTTATGTTTTATTATTCAGGTTTTGGTTGCATTTTTTAGGGTTTATGTTTTTAGGGTTTATGTATCTATTTGAAACCTTTTTTAGGGTTTTAATGGTTGTTTATGGTTGGTAGTGGTTTTTTAGGGCTTTTAAGGGCTGTTAACTGGTGTTTATGGTTTTTGATAGTATCTGATGGCTTTTTAATGGTTTTGGGGGGTTTTATGGGTTTATTTTTTTTTGGGATTGATAGGGTTTGTTAGGGTTTTCAGTGTGTTTTAGGGTTTGTTTGGGTATTGTAGCAGTTTTTAGTTTTTATATAATGTGTTTATGCGCTTTTTTGGGTTCTTTAGTTTTTTTAGTGTTATTTAGTGTTTAATATGGTTCTTTAGGGTTTATTAGGGTTATTTAGAGTTTATTAGTGTTCTATAGGATTTGTTAGAGTTTATTATCATTTTTTATTGTATATTAGGGTTTTATTGGGCTTTTGTAGGCATTAATAGCTTTTTCTTGGGTTTATCAACATTTGTTAGGGTTATTTGGGATTTTTTAGTGTTTATTAGGGTTTATTTTATTTATTAATGTTTAGTAACGTGTAGCTAGGTTTATTACGATTTATTAGGTTTTATTATGCTTTTATAGGGTTTATTGTGGTTTATTAGGGGTTTGTTACGGTTTGTTTCAGTTTGTTACGATTTATTTGGAATTATTAGGATTTGTTGCGATTTATTTGGGGTTGTTTGGGTTTGTAATGATTTATTTTGGGATTTTTAGGGTTTTTTAGGGTTTATTAGTGGGTTGTAGGGTTTTGTAGGCTATTATTTGGAGGTTTTTGTATTGTTTTGTCGAATATGATAGGGTTTTTATTGATTATTAGGGTTTATTATTATTAAATAGTGTTTTTTATTGTATATTAGGGGTATTAGGGGTTTTGTAGTGTTTATTGGGGTCGAATAGAGTTTTTTAGGGTTTATTACAGGTTATTATGATTTATTAGTGTTTATTAGGGTTTTTAGGGTCTAATAGTGTGTTTTAGGGGTTATTAGGGTTTATTAGTGGTTATTACCGTTTATTAGTGGTTCTTAGGGTTTATCAGTGGTTGCTAGATTTTTTTTACGTTTTTTAGGGTTTGTTACGGTTTTTTTGAGTTTTTTGGGGTTTTATGCGTTTTTTTTTGGGTTTTATGGGCGTGTTTGATTTTTTAAGCATTGTTATGGTTATTTTAGTGTTTTTGGGGTTTTGTTGCGTTTTGTGGGTTCTGAAGCATTTTTCGGTTTTCTGTAGCAATTGTTTTGGTTTATGTAGCATTGTTAATGGCTTTGGTGGTTCTTTAGGGATTTATTAGGGTTTAATTTTTTATATTATGGTATTTTAGGATTTACTATTTTTGAGGGTTTTGATGCGTTTTTAGGGTTTTTGTAGCATTTTTTAGGGTTTTTGTAGTGTTTTTAGAGTTTATATAGCATTTTTAGTTTTTATATAGCATTTTTAGGGTTTAGTTAGTGGTTTTAGGTTTTATGTATCGTTTTTAGGGTTTATGTAGTGTTTTTAGGGTTTATGTAGTGTTTTTAGGGTTTAGGTTTTGTGTAGAATTTTTTAGGGTTTATGTTGTGTTTTTTGGGATTATGTAGCCTTTTTAGGGGTGATGTAGAATTTATATTGCATTTTATAGGGTTTATGTAATGTTTTTAAAGTTCATGTAGTGTTTTAAGGGTTTATATAGTCTTTTAATGTTTTATGTAACATTTTTTAATGTTTATGTTGCATTTTTTAGGGTTTATGTTGTGTTTTTAGGGTTTATGTTACTGTTCTAGGGTTTATATAGTGCTTTTAGGGTTTATGTAGCATTTTTTGGGTTTATGTTTCATTTTATGGTTTATGTTGTGTTTTTAGGGTTTTTTCCATTTTTTAGTGTTTAGGTAACGTTTTTAGGGTTTATGTATCCATTTGAAGCTTTTTTAGGGTTTTAATGGTTGTTTATGGTTTGTAGTGTTTTTAGGGTTTCTAAGGGTTATTAATAGGTGTTTTTCAGTTTTAATGACATCTGATGGCTTTATAATGGGTTTTTGGGGGTTTTATTGGTTTATTTGTTTTTTTGGAATTGACTGGTGTTGTTAGGGGTTTTTAGTGTGTTTTAGGGCTTGTTTGGGTATTGTAGCGGTTTTTTGGGTTTATATAATGTTTTTTTGCATTTTTTTGGGTTCTTTAGGGTTTTTTAGTGTTCTTTAGAGTTTAATATGGGTTTTTAGGGTTTATTAGTTTTCTTTATGGTATATTAGTGTTCTTTAGGATTTGTTACAGTTTATTAGCGTTATTTATAGTATATTTGGTTTTTATTGGGATTTGTAGGAATTAATGTATTTTTCTAGGGTTTATCATCCTTTTTAGGGTTATTTAGGATTTATTAGGGTTTATTATGGTTAATTTTATTTATTAGGGTTTAATAACGTGTATTTGGGTTTATTATAATTTATTAGGGTTTATTATGATTTGTTATGGTTTATTAGGGTCTATTAGGGGTTTGTTATGGTTTGTTTCAGTTTGTTACGATTTATTTGGTATTTTTAGGACTTGTTATGATTTATTTTTTGTTTTTAGGGTTTGTTACGATTTATTTTGGGGTTATTTGTGTTTTTTAGGGTTTATTAGTGGGTTGTGGGGTTTTGTAGGCTATTATTTTGAGATTATTAGGGTTTTTTATGGTTTAATAGTTTTTATGCTATATTAGGGGTTTTAGGGATTTTTTAGCATTTATTAGTGTCTAATAGAGTTTTTTAGGGTTTATTACAGGTTATTACGATTTATTAGTGTTTATTAGGGTTTTTTGGGTTTAATAGTGGGTTTTATGGGTTATTAGGGTTTATTAGTGGTTCTTAGGGGTTATTAGTAGTTGTTAGGGTTTGTTAGTTTTTGTTAGGATTTTTAGGGTTTGTTATGGTTTGTTTGAGTTGTTTGGCTTTTTATGCATTTTTTTGATTTTATGGGTGTTTTTGGATATTTTATGCTTTGTCCGGGTAATTTTAGAGTTTTTGGGGTTTTGTTGCATTTTGTTGGTTTTGAACCATTTTTCAGGTTTTTGTGCAATTCATAGGGTTTATGTATCATTGTTAGTGGCTTTAGTGGTTCTTTATGGTTCTTTAGGGTTTTTAGGATTTTTAGGGATTTTTAGGGTTCTTTAGGGTATATTAGTGTTTATTTGATGTTTTCAGTGTTTGGTCGGAGGGGGTTTAGAGTTTTTAAGGGTTTCATAGGGTTGGTTAGGGTTTTGTTTGGCATTTTTAGGATTTTTAGTTTTTTTAGCGTTTTTAGTGATTTTTAGCGTTTTTAGTGTTTTTTGAGGTTTTGGGGGGGGGGGGGGTTTAGGGTTTTTTATTTTTGTTTTTCGGTTTTTTAGGGATTTTAGGGTTTTTAGGGGTTTTATGGGTTTTTACGGATTTTTTTAGGGTTTTTAGGGTTTTTAGGGTTTTTTAGGGTTGTTAAGGTTTTTTTGGGTTTTTATTGTTTATTAGGGTTTTGTCTGGTTTTTCCGGGTTTGTTAGAGTTTTTTGTGAATATTTCATTTTGAATGTATGATAGCGTTTTTGTTGTATATTTGGGTTTTTATGTATTTTGTAGCTTTTGTTGGAGTCTAATAGGGTTTAACGGGTTTATTACGATTTATTAATGTTTATTAGGGTTTAGTAGTGGACTTTAGGGTTTATTAGGGTTTATTAGGGTTTATTATTGGTTGGTAGGGTTTTTTTGGATTTATTAGTTCTTATTAGAGTGATTTAGGGTGTCTAAGGGTTTTTTAGTGTTTGTAAGGGTGTGTTAGGGTTTCTATGGGTGGGTTAGGGTTTTTATGGGCATGTTAGGGTTTCTAAGGGTGCGCTATGGTTTCTAAGGGATTCTAAGGTTGTGTTAGGGTTTCTATTGGTGTGTGGGGTTTTATAAGGGTGTGCTAGGGTTTCCAAAGGTGTGTCAGGGTTTCTAAGGGTGTGTTAGCATTTCTAAGGTTGTGTTAGCATTTCTAAGGGTGTGTTAGTGTTTCTTAGGTTTCCATAGGGTATGTCAGGGTTTTTAGGGTTTTCAGGATCATGTTAGGGTTTCTTATGGTTTCTTAGGGGTTTTTTAGTTTTTCTTCAGGTTTTTTGTGTTTATTGGGGTTTATTAGTGCTTCTTGGGGTTTGTTAGGGATTTTTAGGGTTTGTTACGGTTTTTAGGGTTTGTTATGTTTTTAGGGGTTTTGGGGTTTGTTAGGGTTTGTCAGGGTTTTTTAAAGATTGTTAGTGTTTAATAGAGTTTGTTAGGGTTTTGTGTGGTTTTTAATGATTTTTATTTTGTATGGGGTTATTCATGGTTTGTTAGGGTTATTTAGTTATTCATGTTTGTCACAAAAGTGTGGAGCTAGTCGCAAGCTTCAATTTGATTTGTGGTAGAGGTGAAACAGACACCCAGAGTAGAATTTATGGTCATTTGGAGGACTTATAGACCATTTGGGTCTTTAAGAACGTGATAAAGAGTTCCTATTGGTCACAGATGTGTAGATCTAGTCGAAAGCTTCGATTTGTTATATTCTAGAGGCAAAACGGACTCCCATATTAGAAGTTAGGGTCTTTTGAAGGGTTTAAGTACCTTTTTGGGCCCTCAAGGATGTGAGAAGGTGCTTCAGTTGTTATAGGAGTGTAGGTCTAGTCTCAAGATTTTATTTGATATATGGTAGAGGCAAAGTGGACACACATTGAAGAAGTTATTGCAAAACGGACACCAGAAGCAAATCTTTTGACCATCCAAAGGGATTTTTGGCACTTTTGGGGGGATGAAGAAAGTAAGAACGGGTTCCAGTGGTTACCAGAGTGTGTATATTTTTAAAATCATCGATTTGATATATGGTAGATCCAAAATGAACACACATAGCATAATTTATTGACATTTTAAATCGAGTAACCCTCCTAACACCTAAAAACCTTGGAAACCTGCAACTCACTAAAATAGGCATAAATTCTTCTTCGGGTGTCCGTTTTAGCACTGTGACAAGTAAAATCAAAGCTCATGAGATAAGTGAAGACCTAGTATAATAGAAACTATGAGAAGATCAATGAAACAAATGAAATATTAGTTATACCACTCCAAACAAAATCTAAATTCAAACGGCCATAACATTCACTCTGGTTGTCCATTTGAGCTCTACCACATATCAAATTGAAGGAAGCAAAGAGATCTATACAGAACGATAACCTGAAAAAAGTTCATGTCATGTTTTTGACCCTAAAATCTCAAAAACCCATCATAAGGCCTCCAAAACTCCATTTCTGTGACCGGATCCCTGTCAAATTTTTCTTAAAACAGTAATATATTCTAATCTGTTTGTCTGTTCGGCCTATGGCACCAATTTTTATCAAAGTTCCTTCCATGAGATTTAGTTTGACTATTCACAGAGTGGAAATGGACACTTGAAGAATAAGTTATGTCTTTTTTAATGACTCTATGATTTGTTAGGTTTTTCGAGACACCATTTCTAGCACTTTTGTCCAATCTGTTGTTATTTCAAACTATAGCATATTACTACTGTTATTATTATTATTATCATCATCTCATGAAAATGCACATGCACATGAATGTGTGTTATTATTATATTTTTATTACCATGGAACACACATTATTTTATTATTACATGCGTTGTTATTATTATTGTTATTATTTTTATTGTGGTTGTTGTTGTTGTTGTTATCGTTAGTACCATCACATGAAAATGGACATCCAAATGCACAAACATTCACATTCAATGAAGTTGCGTTATTCTATTATCACATGCGTTGTTAATAATAATAATAATAATATTATTATTATTATTATCATCATCATCACATGCAAATTCAATGCACATGAGTTATTATTTATTACCATACACATGCACACGTTATGCACATGCAATATTCTATTATCATATGCATTAGTACTACTACTATTATCAACACTACTTCTACTATTATTACTACTACGGTGATTATTACTATCATCACATGCAAATGTAGATGAAGGTGCGATATTATTTATTATTTATTACAATGTATGTGCATATGCAATGCACTTGTATTATTCTTTTATTAATATTAATATTATTATTATTATTATTATTATCACATTTTTTATAATAATAATAATTATTATTATCATTATCATTATTATTATAATTATCACATTCAAATGCACATGCATGTGCGTTGTTATTTATTATTTATTACCATGCACGTGCATGTGTTATTATTATTATTATTATGATTAGAATTATTAATATTATCATAAAATGTAAAGGCACATGCACATGCATCTACATTCTTATTTATTTATTATTTATTACTATGCACATTCACATGAAACGCACTTGCGTTATTCTATTATTATTGTTGTTGTTGTTGTTTTTGTTGTTGTTCTTGTTGTTGGTATCATCAAATACAAATGCACATGCATGTGCGTTGTTATTTATTCTTTATTACCATGCATGTGCATGCGTCATTATCATTATCATTACATGTAAATTCACAAGCACATGCGTTGTTATACATTATTTATTATCATGCACATGCAAATGAAATGCACTTGTGTTATTCTATTATCACATGTGTTATTATTATATTTTCTAATGCACGTGCACACACAATGAGCTTGCGTTATTCTATTATCTCATGTGTTATTATTTATTATTTATTATCATTCACATGCAAATGCACATTCATGTGGATTTAGTTATTATTTATTGTTTATTATCATGCACATGCACATGCGCATGCACTTGTATGTGCGTAATTATTTATTATTTATTATCATTCACATGCACATGCACATACACATGCAATTCTCATGTGTTATTATTTATAGGTTATTATTTATTATCATTCACATGCAAATTCGCAGGCATATGCACATGCACGTGCGTTATGATTTATTATTTAAACAATGTACATGCATAGGCACATGCATGTGCATTATTACTACTATTATTATTAGAAGTATTTTTAGGGTTTACTACCATTTTATAGGATTTTTAGGTGTTATTAACACTTATTATTGTTTGTTTGGGTTTTATGGTTTTTTAATGACATATTAGCATTTTTTTGGGATTGGTGGGGGTTATTAGGATTTTATTAGTGTTTATTATGGTGTGTCTAGGTTTATTTGGGTTTATTAGGTATTTTTAGGGTTTTATTAGGATTGAGTTGGGTTTATTAAGGTATATTATGGTATATTATTGTATATTTGGGTATGTTTAGGATTTATTAGGGTTTATTATGGTTCATTATGGTTCATTATGGTTTATTAATTTTTAAGTCGGTATATTAGGGTTTTTTAGTGTTTAGTATTGTTTATTCAGGTTTATTAGCGCTTCTAAGCTTTTTATGTTTTATTAGCATTTGTTAGGGGTTTTAGGGCTCTTTAATGGTATATTAGCATTTTTTAGGGTTTAGTGGGTTTATTATGGTTTATTATGGTGTGTTAAGGTTTATTAGGGTTGAGTAGGTATTTTTAGGGTTTTATTAGGATTGATTTGGTATATTTATGGTTTTATTAGGGTTTATTTGGGTTGAGTACGGTTTATTAAGGTTTATTAGGGATTTTTATGGTTTACTAGGGTTTGTTGGTGTTTTTATGAGGGTATATGAGTGTTTTTTTAGTTTTTTTAATATATATGAGGGGTTGTTATGACTTTTTTAGGTTTTATTAGCATTTTTTTAATGTTTGTGATCATTTTTAATGGTTTATTAGCTTTTATTTGAATTTACTATGGTTATTTAGGGTTTCTAGGGCTTTTTTAAGGTTTGTTTGCTTTTTTTTGTTTATTGGGGTTTAGTTGGGTTTTATTAGAGTTTGTTATGGTGTGTCATGGATTATTAGGGTTGAGAAGGTATTTTTAGGGTTTCATTATGGTTTTATCAGGGTTTATTAGTTTTTATTAGGGCATGTTAGAGATTTTTAGGGTCTATTAGGGTTTGTTAGTGGTTTATTAGTTTGTTTTTGTTTTATTAGGTTATATTAGTGTTTGTCAAGTATTTTTAGATAATATAGCATTTTTTTATTGTTTGTGAGCGTTTTCTTTTTGTTTGTGAGAATTTTTTAGGGTTTCTTAGGTTTTATTAGAGTCTATTATGGTTTATTAGGGTTTCTAGGGAGTTTTACGTTATATTAGCATTTTATATCTTTATTAGGTTATATTAGTGTTTTTAGGACTTTTAAGTAATATAGCATGTTTTTATTGTTTGTGATCATTTTTTTATTGTTTGTGAGAATTTTTAGGATTTATTATGTTATATTAGAGTGTACCAAGGTTTCAAGTGATTTTTTAAGGTATACTAGAATTTTTACCTTTATTAGGGTTTTGTAGGGTTTTATTAGGGTTTATTATGGTGTGTTATGGTCTGTTAGGGTTAAGTAGGGTTTATTTGGCTTTATTTATAGTTTATTAGGGCTTTTAGGGTATTTTGGGGTTTATTAGTGTTTATTGGTATTTATTAGTGTCTATTACGGTTGGTTAGGGTGGTTTAGATTTTCATAACATGTTTTTAAGGTTTATTAGGTTTTATTATCATTTATTCAGGTTTATTAGGTATTTTTGGGGTTTTAATAGGGTTGAGTTGACTTTCTTAGCGTTTTTTGGGAATATAAGATGTGTTTAGGGATTATTAGAGTTTATTAGGGGTTTATTATGGTTTAAATTTTTATATTATGGTATATTAGTGTTTAATATTTTTGAGGGGTTTAAAGAGTCTTTAGGGTTTTTTAGCATTGATTAGGGTTTGTGCAGCATTGCTAGAGTTTATGTAACATTTTTAGTGTTTATGTAGCGTTTTTTGGGTTTAGATAGAGGTTTAAGATTTTATGTATCATTTTTAGGGTTTATGTAACGTTTTTAGGGAATATGTAGCGTGTTTCATGTTTAGATTTTATGTAGCATATTTTAGGATTTATGTTGCATTTTCTGGGTTTATGTAGCGTTTTTAGGGGTGATGTAGCATTTATGTTGCATTTTTAGGGTTTATGTAGCGTTTTTAGGGTTCATGTAGTGTATTTAGGGTTTATATTGGATTTTTTGGTTTTATTCAGTATTTTTTAATGTTTATGTTGCATTTTTTAGGGTTTATGTTGTGTTTTTTAGGGTTTTTGTTACAGTTCTAGGGTTTATGTAGTGGTTTTAGGGTTTGTGTACCGTTTTTTGTGATTATGTTGCGTTTTTTGTTTTAGGTAGCATTTTTTGGGTTTTTGTTGCATTTTTATGGGTTTATGTAATCTTCTTAGTGTTTATGTATCTATTTGATCCTTTTTTAGGTTTTTAATGGCTGTTTATGGTTTGTAGTTTTTAGGGTTTTAAGGTTTCTTAATGAGTATTTATGTTATTTTATAGTATCTGATGGCTTTTTAATGGTTTTTGGGGGGGGGGGGGGTTATGGGTTTATTTGTTTTTTTTCGGATTGATAGGGGTTGTTAGGGTTTTTTGGGCGTTTTAGGGTTTGTTTGCGTATTGTACCAGTTTTTAGGGTTTATATAATGTGTTTTAGCATTTTTTGGGTTCTTTAGGGTTTTTTAGTGTTCTTTAGAGTTTAATATGTTTCTTTAGGGGTTATTAGGGTTCTTTAGGGTTTATTAGTGTTCTTTAGGATTTGTTACTGTTTATTAGTGTTTTTTATTTTATATTAGGGTTTTATTGGGGTTTTGTAGGCATTAATAGATTTTTCTAGGGTTTATCAACCTTTTTTAGGGTTATTTTGGATTTAACATGGTTGATTAGTTTTTATTTGTTTATTAGGGTTTAATAACGTGTATTTGGGTTTATTAAAATTTATGAGGGTTTGTTATGATTTGTTAGGGTTTATTGCGGTTTATTAAGGGTTTGTTATGGTTTGTTTCCATTTGTTACGATTTATTTAGCATTTTTAGGATTTGTTACGATTTATTTGGGGTTTTTAGGGTTTGTTATGATTTATTTTGGGGTTATTACGGTTTGTTAGGGTTTATTAGTGGGTTGTAGGGTTTTGTATGCTATTATTTGGAGGTTTTTGTAGCGTTTTGTCAGGTTTGTTAGGGTTTTTATTGATTATTATGGTTTATTACGGTTTAATAGTGTTTGTTATTGTATATTATGGTTTGTGGGGATTTTTTAGCACTTATAAGGGTCTAATAGAGTTTATTAAGGTTTATTATAGGTTATTATGATTTATTAGTGTTTATTAGGGTTTTTTAGGGTTTAATATTGCATTTTAAGGGTTTCTAGGATTTATTAGTGGTTCTTAGTTGTTATTAGTGGTTGTTAGGGTTTGTTAGGGTTTTTAGGTTTTGTTATAGTTTGTTTGAGTTGTTTGGGGTTTTATGCGTTTTTTTTTGGGTTTTATGTGCGTATTTGGATTTTTTATGCTTTGTTTGGGTTATTTTAGCATTTTTTGGGGTTTTGTTTCATTTTTTGGGGTTTGAAGCATTTTTCGTTTTTTTGTAGAAATTGTTAGGGTTTATGTAGCATTGTTAGTGGCTTTAGTGGTTCTTTAGGGTTTTTTACTGTTATTTAGGGTTCTTTATGGTGTATTAGGGTTTATTTTGAGGTTTTTAGGGTTTTCTAGGGGTTTTTGGGGTTTTAATGGTTTCATAGGGTTGTTTAGGGTTTTGTTAGTCATTTTTAGGGGATTTTATGGTTTTTTGTGTTTTTTAAGGGTTTTTTGAGTTTTTTTGGGTTTTTTGGTTTGTTTTTGAGTTTTTCGGTTTTTTTATGTTTTTAGGGGTTTTAGGGTTTTTTAGGCTTTTTAGGGTTTTTAGGATTTTTAGGGTTTTATGGTTTTTTATTGCTTTTTAGGGTTTTTTTGGGTTTTTAGGGTTTTTAGGTTTTTTATGGTTTTGTCAGGTTTTACCGGTTTTGTTTGAGTTTTTGTGTGAATATTAGTGTTTTGAATGGTTTTATAGCATTTTTTTATATTTTGGTTTTTAGGTATTCTCTAGATTTTATTGGGGGTCTAATAGGGGTTTTAGGGTTTGTTATGATTTATTAAGGTTTATTAGGGTTTAGTAGTGGGATTTAGGGTTTATTAGGGTTTATTATGGTTTATTATTAGTTGGTAGGGTTTATTAGGATTTATTAGTGCTTACTAGAGTGATTTAGGGTGTCTAAGGGTTTTCTAGGGTTTCTAAGGGTGAGTTAGGGTTTCTAAGCTTGGGTTAGTGTTTTTATGGGCGGGTTAGGATTTCTAAGGTTGTGCTATGGTTTCTAAGGGTTTCTAAGGTTCTGTTAGGGTTTCTATGGCTGTGTTGGGGTTTTTAAGGGTGTGCTAGGGTTTCTAAGGGGTTTTTAGGGTTTCTAAATGTGTGTTAGGGTTTTTAAGGGTGTTCTATGTTTTCTTTGGTTTTCTTAGGTTTTTGTTATGGTTTTTAGGGTTTTGTTAGGTATTCTTATGGTTTCGTAGTGTTTCTTCATTTTTTTGGGTTTATTGGAAATTCTTACTGCTTCTTGGGTTTGTTAGGGATTTTTAGGTTTTGTTAGGGGTTGTTAGGTTTTTTAGGGTTCATTTTGTTTTTTATGGATTTTTGTTGTTTTTTGGGTTCGTTAGGGTAAGTTACGGTTTGTTAGGTTTTGTTAGTGTTTGTTAGGGTTTGTTAGGGTTTGTTAGGGGTTTTCATGGTTTTTAATTGCTTTTAGTGTTTATGGGGTTATTCATGGTTTGTTAGGGTTATTTAGTTGTTCATGGTTGTCACAGATGTGTAGAGCTAGTCGCAAGCTTTAATTTGATATATGGTAGAGGTAAAAAGGACACCCAAAGAAAAAGTTGTGGTCATTTAGAGGACATAAGGACCTTTTTGGACCTTGAAAACGTGATAAGGTGTTCTTATTGGTCATAGATGTGTAGATCTAGTCGAAAGCTTCGATTTGATATATGGTAGAGGCAAAACGGACTCCCGGAGTAGAAGTTATGGTCTTTTGGAGGGTTTATGTAGCTTTTTGGGCCTTCAAGGATGCGAGAAGGTGATTCTATGGTTATAGGAGTGTAGGTCTAGTCGCACGATTCGATTTGATATGTGGTAGAGGAAAAAAGGACACCCATAGAAGAAGTTATTGAAAAAAGGACACCAGAAGCCTATCTTTTGACCATCCAAAAGGATTTTGGGTCTTTTGGTGGGTTGAAGAATATCAGAAATTGTTCCAGTGCTTACGAGAGTGTGTATCTTTTCACAATATTAGATTTGATATGTGGTAGATCCAAAATGAACACACATAATAGAAGTTATTGTTTTTTAAAATTGAGCAACTCTCCTAGCGCCTAAAAACCTAAGATACCCGCTACTCACTAAAATAGGCATCACTTCTCCTTCGGGTGTCCGTTTGAGTGCTCTGACTAGTCAAATCGATGCTCGTGAGATGAGTGAGGACCAACTATAACTTGAGACTCTCTGTGTGTATCTTTAGCCTCCGGTGCCTATTTTTATCGTTGTTTATTCCATGAGATCCAATTTGACTATTCATGGAGCAAAAATGAAAACCCAAAGAAGAAGTTAGGCCTTTTTCAATGACTCTGTGATTTGTTAGGTTTTTCAAGACCCCATTTCTAGCATTTTTGTCCTGTCTGCTGTTTTTTCAATCAAATATAACTTATTATTATTATCATTATTATTATTATTATCATCATCATCTCATCCACATGCACATGCACATACACATGCATTATTATTATATTTTTATTACCATGCATGTGCACATGCAATGCACACACGTCATTTTATTATCACATGCATTGTTATTATTATTATTATTATTATAATTATTATGGATGTTGTTGTTGTTGTTATTGTTATTATCATCACATGTAAATGCACATGAAAATGCACATACAAGCACATTCAATACATGTGCGTTATTCTATTATCACATGCGTTGTAGTTATTATTATTATCATCATCATCATCACTTGAAAATGCAGCGCATGAGTGTTATTATTTATTACCATGCACGTGAAAATGTAATGAACATGCAATATTCTATTATCACATGCATTGGAACTACTACTTTTATTACTAATGCTATTATTATTACTACCATCACATGCAAATGTAGATGCACATGCGTTATTATTTATTATTTATTACCCTGCACGTTCATATGAAATGCACTTGTATTATTCTTTTATTATTATTATTATCACAATTATTATTATTATTATTATCATTATCATTATTATTATCATTATCACATGCAAATGCACATGCATGTGCATTGTTATTTATTATTTATTACCATGTACATGCATGTGTTATTATTATTATTATTACAATTAGTATTATTAATATTATCATCAAATGTAAATGCATGTGCATATGCATTTTCGTTATTATATATTATTATTTATTTATTATTTACTACTTTTCATGTTCACATGAAATGCACTTGCGTTATTCTATTATTTTTATTATTGTTGTTGTTGTTGTTTGTATCATCATATACAAATGCACATGCACATGTGTTGTTATTTGTTATTTATTACCATGCACATGCATGCATCAATATCATTATCATTACATGTAAATGCACATGCACATGTGTTATTATATATTATTTATTATCTTGCACATGCAAATGCAATGCAGTTGCCTTATTCTATTATCACATGTGTTATTATTATTTATTCTCATGCACATGCACTCACAATGCATGTGCATTATTATACTATCACATGTGTTGTTATTTATTATTTATCATCATTCACATGCAAATGAACATTCATGTGGACTTGGTTATTATTTATTGTTTATTACCATGCACATGCACATGCACATGCACACACACATGCACATGCACTTGGATGCACATTATTATTTATTATTTATTATCATTCACATGCAAATGCACATACACATGTAATTCACATGCGTTATTATTTATAATTTATCATTTATTATCATTCACATGCAAATGTGCAGGCATATGCACATGCACTTACATTATGATTTATTATTTAAACCATGCACATGCATATTCACATGCACGTGTGTTATTACTATTATTATTATTAGATGTATTTTTAGGGTTTACTAGCATTTTTTAGAATTTTTAGGTGTTATTAACATTCATTATGGTTTGTTAGGGTTTTGGGGGTTTTAATGGTATATTAGTGTTTTTTAGGGTTTGGTGGGGGTTATTAGGATTTTATTAGGGTTATTTATGGTGTGTTAAGGTTTATTAGGTATTTTTAGGGTTTTATTAGGACTGAGTTTGGTTTATTAGATTATATCAATGTATATTATGGTATATTTTTGTATGTTTAGGATTTAATAGGGTTTATTATCATTTATTATGGTTTATTAATTTTTAAGAGGGTATATTAGGGTTTTTAGGGTTTAGTAGTGTTTATTAGGTTTTATTAGTTCCTTTATGCTTTGTTACGTTTTATTAGCATTTATTTGGGGTTTTAGGGATTTTTAATGATATATTTGCGTTTTTAGGGTTTAATGGGGTTTATTATGATTTATTATAGCGTATTAAGGTTTATTCGTGTTGAGTAGGTATTTTTATGGTTGAGTAGGTATCTTTATGGTTTTATTAGGTTAAATTTTGGTGTGTCAAGGGTTATTTGGGTAGAGAAGGTATTTTTAGGGTTTTATTATGGTTTAATTAGGGTTTATTAGTTTTTATTAGGGTTTATTAGGGATTTTTAGGGTTTATTAGGGTTTGTTAGGGGTTTCTTAGTTTTTTTGTTTTATTTGGTTATATAATTGGTTTATTAAGTCTTTTTAGATAATATAGCGTTTTTTATTGTTTATGAGCATTTTTTTTTGTTTTTAAGCATTTTTAAGGTTTATTAGGTTATATTAGAGTTTATTATGGTTTATTATGGTTCCTATGGATTTTTAAGGTATATTAGCATTTTTTGTCTTTATTAGGTTATATTAATGTTTTTAGGTCTTTTTAGGTAATATAGCATGTTTTTATTGATTGTGATAATTTTTTTATTGTTTTTGAGGGTTTTTAGGGTTTATTAGGTTATATTAGAGTTTATCAGGGTTTCTAGGGATTTTTTATAGTATACTACCGTTTGTTTTCGTTATTAGGGTTTTTTAGGGTTTTATTTTGAGTCCTTATGGTGTGTTAAGGTTTGTTAGTGTTTAGTAGGGTTTATTTGGATTTATTTATCATTTATTAGGGATTTATAGTGTTTTTTGGGGTTTGTTAGAGGTTATTAGTGTTTATTAGTGTCTATAAAGGTTGGTTAGCTTTGTTTAGGTTTTCATAACGTGTTTTTGGGGTTTATTTGGTTTTATTATCATTTATTAGGGTTTATTAGATATTTTTGGGGTTTTATTAGGGTTGAGTAGAGTCTCTTAGAGTTTTAGGGATTATAAGGCATTTTTAGGGATTATTAGAGTATATTTGGGCTTTATTAGGGTTTAATTGTTTATATTATGGTATATTATGGTTTAATAATTTTGAGGGTTTTAAAGCGTCTTTAGGGTTTTTGTCACATTTTTTAGTGTTTGTGTAGCATTGTTTGAGTTTATGTAGCATTTTTAGTGTTTATGTAGTGATTTTAGGGTTTAGTTATTGGTTTTAGGTTTTATGCAGCATTTTTAGGGTTTATGTAACGTTTTAAGGGTTTATGTAGCGTGTTTATGGTTTAGGTTTTATGTAGCATTTTTTAGAGTTTATGTTGCGTTTTCTGGGTTTATGTAGTGCTTTTAGGAGTGATGCAACATTTATGTTGCATTTGATTGGGTTTATGTAACGTTTTTTGGGTTCATGTAGTGTTTTTAGGGTTTATGTTGTGTTTTTAGGTTTTATGTAGCATTTTTTATTGTTTATGTTGTGTTGTTTAGGGTTTATGATATGGTTCTAGGGTTTATGTAGTGCCTTTTGGGTTTATGTAGTATTTTTTGGGTTTATGTTATGTTTTTTGGGTTTATGTTGCGTTTTTATGGTTTATGTTGCATTTTAATGGTTTATGGAACAGTTTTTGGGTTTATGTGTCTATTTGTTGCCTTTTTTAGGGTGTTAATGGTTGTTTATGCCTTGTAGTGGTTTTTTGGGTTTTTAAGGGTTGTTAACGGGTGTTTATGATTTTTATGGTATTTGATGGGTTTTTAATGGTTTTTTTGGGTTTTTATGGGTTTATTTGTTTTTTCGGGATTGATTGGGGTTGTTAGTGTTTTTTTGTGTGTTTTAGGGTTTGTTTGGGTATTGTTGCGGTTTTTAGGGATTATGTAATGTGTTTTAGCATTTTTTGGGTTCTTTAGGGGTTTTAGTGTTCCATAGAGTTTATTATGGTTCATTAGGGTATATTAGGGTTCCTTAGGGTTTATTAGTGTTAATTAGGATTTTTTACAGTTTATTAGCATTTTGTATTGTATATGATTTTTTTCTTGTGATTATGTAGGCATTAATAGCTTTTTATAGGGTTTATCGACCTTTTTTGGGGTTATTTTCGACTTATTGGGGTTTCTTTGGGTTTATTTTATTTATTAGGGTTTATGAACATGTATTTAGGTTGATTATGATTTATTAGGGTTTATTATTATTTGTTTGGGTTTATTGCGGTTTTTATGGGTTTGTTGTTGTTTGTTTCAGTTTGTTACGATTTATTTGGCGTTTTTAGGATTTCTTATGATTTATTTGGGGTTGTTAGGGTTTGTTACGATTTTTTATAGTGTTATTAGAGTTTTTTAGGGTTTATTAGCAGTTTTTAGGGTTTTGTCGGCTATTATTTTGCAGATTTTGTAATGTTTTGAAGGGTTTGTTAGGGTTTTTAGTGGTTATTAGGATTTATTATGGTTCAATAGTGTTTTTTGTTGTATACTAGGGGTTTTAAGGATTTTGAAGTGTTTATTAATGTCTAATAGGGTTTTTAGGATTTATTATAGGTTATTATGATTTATTAGTGTTTATTAGGTTATTAGGGTTCAATAGTTGGTTTCAGGTGTTATTTGGGTTTATTAGTGGTTTTTAGGGGTTATTAGTAGTTGTTAGAGTTTGTTAGGTTTTGTTAGGGTTTGTTAGGACGTGTGTTATTCTATTATCACACAATTTATTATTATCATTATTATCATTATCATTATTATCATTATCATTATTATAATTATTGTTATTGTTATTACTATTATTACTATTATTATTATTATTA
The DNA here is from genome assembly GCA_963277665.1 of Viscum album. Lineage (NCBI taxonomy): Eukaryota > Viridiplantae > Streptophyta > Magnoliopsida > Santalales > Viscaceae > Viscum > Viscum album. Next base: position 1,134,319 of record OY728167.1, on the reverse strand, counting down.
TCGTCACATGCAAATGCAGATGCACATGCGTTATTATTTATTATTTATTATATATTATTTATTTCAATGCACGTGAAAATGTTGTTATAATTGTTGTTGTTGTTATTATTATTACTATTATTATTGTTATTATTATCATCACATGAAAATGCACATACACGTCCGTTAATATTTATTACCATGCACGCACACACGCAATTCACCTACATTATTATATTATCACATGCATTGTTATTGTTATTGTTATTATTACTATTATTGTTATTATTGTTATTATCATCAAATGAAAATGAATATGCACATGCGTTATTATTTATTACCATAAACGCTCACATTCAATACATGTGCATTTTTCTATTATCACATGCGCTATTATTATTAATATTACTATTATTGTTATTATTATGCAGTGAGTTATTATTTCTTATCAGGCACTGCACATGCAATGCATGCGTGTTATTCTATTATCACATGTGTTGTTGTTGTTGTTATTATTATTGTTATTACTGTTATTATTATTATCATCTCATGGACATGCACCTTCACATGCACGTGCATTATTTTTTTTTATTACCATGCACGTGCACATGCAATGCACACATGTTATTTTATTATCACATACGTTGTTATTCTTATTGTTATTATTATTATTATTGTGGTTGTTGTTGTTGTTCTTATCATCACATGCAAATGAACATGCAAATGCACATGAAAATACAAAAACACGCGCATTCAATGCATGTGCGTTATTCTATTATCACATGAGTTATTATTATTATTATTATTATTATTATTATTATCATAGTCATCATCATCACATGCAAATGCAATGCACACGCGTTATTATTTATTACCATGCACGTGCACAAGTAATGCACATGAAATATTCTATTATCAGATACATTGGTACTAATACTATTATCACTACTACTACTACCACTATTATTATTATTATCATCACATGAAAATGCAGATGCACGTGCGTTATTATTTATTATTTATTACCATGCACGTGCATATGCAATGAACTTGTATTATTATTTTATTATTATTATTATCATTAATATTATCACAGTTATTATTAATATTATCATTATCATAATCATTATTATTATCATTATCACATGAAAATCCACATACATGTGCGTTGTTATTTATTATTTATTGCCATGCATGTGCATGCATTATTATCATTATTATTACAATTAGTATTATTAACATTATTATCAATTGTAAATGCACATGCACATGCATGTGCGTTCTTATTTACTATTATTTATATATTATTTACTACTATGCACATGCTCATGCAATGCAGTTGCGTTATTCTATTATTATAATTATTGTTGTTCTTGTTGTTTGTATCATCAAATAAAAATGCACAAGCACGTGCGTTGTTATTTATTATTGGTTACCATGCACGTGCATGCGTAAATATCATTATCTTTACATGTAAATGCACATAAATGTGCATTATTATATATTATTTGTTACCATTCACATAAAAATGCAATGAACTTGCGTTATTCTATTATCACATGTGTTATTATTATTTATTCTCATGCATGTGCACAAACAATGTGCTTGCCTTATTATATTATCACATGTGTTATTATTTATTATTTATTACCATTCACATGCAAATGAACATTCATGTAGACATTGTTATTTTTTATTGTTTATTACCATGCACATGCACATGTACATGCACATGCACATTTACATGCAATTCACATGTGTTATTATTTATAATTTATTATTTATTATCATTCACATGCAAATGCGCATGCATATGCACATGCACGTGCATTATGATTTATTATTTAAACCATGCACATGCATATGCACATGCACGTTCATTATTACTAATATTATTATTAGAGTTATTATTAGGCTTTACTATTATTTTTTTAGGATTTTTAGGTGTTATTAACATTTATTATGGTTTGTTAGGGTTTTTCGGTTTTTTAATTGTATATTAGCATTTTTTAGGGTTTGGTGGTGGTTATTAGGACTTTATTAGGGTTTATTATGGTGTGTCAAGGTTTATTAGGGTTTATTAGGTATATTTAGGGATTTATTAGGATTGAGTTGGGTTTATTAGGGTATATTATGGTATATTATGGTATATTTGGGTATGTTTAGGATTTATTAGGGTTTATTATGGTTCATTATGGTTTATTAATTTTTAAGAGGGTATATTAGGGGTTTTTAGTGTATAGTAGTGTTTATTCAGGTTTATTAGCACTTTTAAGCTTTATTAGGTTTTATTAGCATTTATTAGGGGTTTTTGGGCTTTTTAATGGTATATTTACATTTTTTAGTGTTTAGTGGGGTTTATTTTGGTTTATTATGGTGTGTTAAGGTTTATTAGGGTTGAGTAGGTATTTTTTGGGTTTTATTAGGGTTGATTCGGTATCTTTAAGGTTTTATTAGGGTTTATTAGGGTTGATTATGGTTTATTATGGTTTGTTATGGATTTTTAAGGTTTACTAGGGTTTGTTAGTGTTTTTATTAGGGTATATGAGTGTTTTTTAGTTTTTGTTAGTATATATGAGGGGTTGTTATGACTTTTTAGGTTTTATTAGAATGTTTTTACTTTTTGTGAGCATTTTTAATAGTTTAATAGCTTTTATTTAAATTTATTGTGGTTTATTAGGGTTTCTAGGGCGTTTTAATGGTTTTTTTGCGTTTTTCTGTTTATTGGGGTTTAGTTGGGTTTTATTAGGTTTTGTTATGCTGTGTCAAGGTTTATTAGGGTTGATAAGTTATTTTTAGGGTTATATTAGGGTTTTATTAGGGTCTATTCATTTCTATTAGGGTTTATTAGGGATTTTTAGGGTTTATTGGGGCTTGTTAAGGGTTTATTAGTTTTTTTGTTTTATTAGGTTATATTAGTGTTTTTAGGTCTTTTTAGATAATATAGCGTGTTTTTATTGTTTTTGAGCATTTTGTTTTTGTTTGTGAGCGTTTTAGGGTTTCTTTGGTTATAATTGAGTTTATTATGGTTTATTAGGGTTTATAGGGATTTTTAAGGTATATTAGTATTTTTGTCTTTATTAGGTTATATTAGTGTTTTAGGTCTTTTTAGGTAATATAGCATGTTTTTATTGTTTGTGATCATTTTTTTATTATTTGTGAGTGTTTTTAGGGTTTATTATGTTATATTAGAGTTTATCAATGTTTCTAGGGATTTTTTAAGGTATACTAGAATTTTTTTCTTTATTAGGGTTTTGTAGGGTTTTATTAGGGGTTATTATGATGTGTTAAGAGTTGTTCGGGTTAAATAGGGTTTATCTGGATTTATTTATGGTTTATTTGGTCTTTTAGAGTTTTTTGGGGTTTATTAGGGTTTATTAGTGTTTATTAGTGTCTATTAGGGTTGGTTAGGGTTGTTTAGGTTTTCGTAACGTGTTTTTAGGGTTTATTCGGTTTTATTATTATTTATTAAGGATTATTAGGAATTTTTTGGGTTTTATTAGGGTTGAGTAGAGTTTCATAGGATTTTAGGGATTATAAGCTGTTTTTAGGGATTATTAGAGTTTATTATAGGTTTATTAGGGTTAAATTTTTTATATTATGGTATATTAGGGTTTAAAATTTTTTAGGGTTTTAAAGGGTCTTTAGGGTTTTTAGCATTTTTAGGGTATGTGTTGCGTTGTTAGAGTTTATGTCACATTTTTAGTGTTTATGTAGCATTTTTAGGGTTTAGTTAGCGGTTTCAGATTTTGTGTATCATTTTTAGGGTTTGTGTAACGTATTTAGGGTTTATGTAGTGTGTTTATGGTTTAGGTTTTATATAGCATTTTTTAGGGTTTATGTTGCGTTTTCTGGGTTTATGAAGCATTTTTTGGGGTGATGTAGCATTTATGTTGCATTTTTAGGGTTTATGTAACTTTTTAGGGTTTATGGTGTGTTTTTAGAGTTTTTATTATGTTTTTAGGATTTATGTAGCATTTTTTAATGTTTATGTTGCGTTTTTTAGGTTTTATGTTGTGTTTTTTAGTGTTTATGTTATAGTTATAGGGTTTATGTAGTGCTTTTAGGGTTTATGTAGTGTTTTTTGGGTTTATGTTGGGTTTTTTGGTTTATGTTGCATTTTTAGGGTTTTGGTTGAACTTTTTAGGGTTTATGTAACAATTTTATGGTTTATGTATCTATTTGAAGCCATTTTTAAGGTTTTAATGGTTGTTTATTGTTTGTAGTGTTTTTAGGGTTTTAAGGGTTGATAACGGGTGTTTATTGTTTTTAGGGTATCCCATGGATTTTAATGGTTTTTGGGCGTTTTTATGGGTTTATTTGTTTTTCTAGCATTGATGGGGGTTGTTAGGGTTTTTAGTATGTTTTAGGGTTTTTTTGGGTATTGTAGCGGGTTTTAGGGTTTATATAATGTGTTTTAGCATTTTTTGGTTCTTTAGGGTTTTTTAGTGTTCTTTAGAATTTAATATGGTTACTTAGGTTTTATTAGGGTTATTTAGGGTTTATTAGTGTTCTTTAGGATTTGTTATAGTTTATTAGTATTTTTTATTGTATATTAGGGTTTTATAGGGGTTTTGTAGGCATTAAAAGATTTTTCTAGGGTTTATCAACATTTTTTAGGGTTATTTAGGATTTATTAGGATCTATTAGGGTTTTATTTATTTATAAGGGTTTAGTAACGTGTATTTGGGTATATTACGACTTATTAGGGTTTATTATGTTTTGTTATGGTTTATTGCAGTTTATTAGGGGTCTGTTACGGTTTGTTTCAGTTTGTTACAATTTATTTGGCATTTTTAGGATTTATTACGATTTATTTGGAGTTGTTAGGGTTTGTTACGATTTATTTTGGGGTTATTAGGGGTTTTTAGTGTTTATTAGATGGTTATAGGGTTTTGTAGGCTATTATTTGGAGGTTTTTGTAGTGTTTTGTCGGGTTTGTCAGGGTTTTTAGAGATTATTAGGGTTTATTATGGTTTAATAGTGTATTTATTATATATTAGGGGTTTTAGGGCTTTTATAGTGTTTATTAGGGTCTAATAGAGTTTGTTTGGGTTTATTATAGGTTATTATGATTTATTAATGTTTATTAGGCTTTTTAGGGATTAATAGTGGGTTTTAGGGTTTATTAGGGTTTATTAGTGGTTCTTAGGGGTTATTAATGGTTGTTTGGGTTTGTTAGGTTTTGTTAGGGTTTTTAGGGTTTCTTACGGTTTGTTAGAGTTTTTTAGGGTTTTTTGTGTTTTTTTGGGTTTTATGGGCGTGTTTGGATTTTTTATGCTTTGTTAGGCTATTTTAGTATTTTTGGGGTTTTGTTGCATTTTGTGGGTTTTGAAGCATTTTTTGGGTTTTTTTAGAAATTGATAGGATTTATGTAGCATAGTTAGTGGCTTTATTCAGGATACCCCGATTTTTTTACATTCAAACACGTATAACTTCTGATCCGGATGTCTGTTAGTCCTGTACCACATATCATATAGAAGATTGTTTCATTTTCTTCGATTGGACTAGTTGTGGAGTTGAAACGGGCTTCTAATTTAGACTTATGGTTGTTTTAACATTAAATGGATTTTGAAACACACATATATATGTATTTATTTGTAAATATATATGTGTGTGTGTGTCTGTGTGTCTATGTGTGTGTGTTGTATGAATGTATGTATTTATTTATTTATAAACACACATAAAAAATATATTTTATAAATGTATTTAAAACTATTATTATAAATATCTATTAATATAAAAATAAATATGCGGATAAAAACATATTAATGTTAATATATATTAATTTAAGAATCAATATATATATACTAATAGATGAATAAAAATACATGTATTAATATAACGAAATATATTTATATTAATATGAATCTATATTAATATACGAATAAATATAACTATATATATTAATAAATAGATATTTCATTAAATAGAGAAAAAATGAAATCTCATAGTGGTAAAGGTGCATGCACGCGAGGGGGGAGGTTACGGGTTCGAGTTCGGGTGGAAGCATGGAGGTGCTCGCGTCTGGGGGAGGCACGCGAAGGGAAGCGCACCAGAGAGATTGAGGGGGTTCCGCCTAGTGCTAATAAAGGGGGAGGGCTGAGTTAAGTGCTGTTAAAAGCTCCCCTCCCTGCATTATATAAATATTTTTTAATTTTTTTTTACTTTTATCAGTACTGATAAAAGTCTCCTTTTATCAGCGCTCAAAAAAGCGCAGATAAAGGGGTCTTTTATCAGTGCTTTTACAGCACTGATAAAAGGGGAATTTATTAGGGATTTTATAAGGGAGGAATAAAGGGCCCTCCTCCCTATATCCTATCCTTGATTAATAGTGTTTTTATCACTTTTAATGCACTTATCTAATGCTGATAAATGTCGTTTTTGTAGTAGTGTGCACACACAATGCACGTGCGTTATTCTATTATCACATGTGTTATTATTTATTATTTACTATCATTCTCATTAAAATGCACAATCACGTGGACTTGGTTATTATTTATTGTTTATTACCATGCACATGCACATACACATGCACATGCACTTGTATGTGCTTTATTATTTATTATTTATTGTCATTCAAATGCACATGCACATACACATGCAATTCACTTGCGTTATTATTTATTATTTATTATTTATTATCATTCACATGCAAATGTGTACGCATGTGCTAATGCACGTGCATTATTATTTATTATTTGAACCATGAACATGCATATGCAATGCACGTGCATTATTACTATTGTTATTACTAGAGTCATTTTTAGGGTTTATAAGCATTTTTGAGGATTTTTAGGTGATATTAACATTTATTATGGTTTGTTAGGGTTTTAGGGTTTTTAATTTCATATTACCGTTTTTTAGGGTATGGTGGGTTTTATTATTGTGTATCAAGGTTTAATAGGATTTATTAGGTATTTTAGAGTTTTATTAGGATTGAGTTGTGTTTATTAGGGTATATTATAGTATATTTGGGTATGTTTAGGATTTATTAATTTTAAGAGGGTATATTAGGGTTTTTGAGGGTATAGTTGTATTTATTAGGGTTTATTAGGGCGTTTAAGCATTGTTTGGTTTTATTAGCATATATTAGGGGTTTTAGGGATTTTAATGGTATATTTGTGTTTTTTAAGGTTTAGTGGGGTTTATTATGGTTTATTATAGTGTGTTAAGGTTTATTATGGTTGATTTGGTATTTTTAGAGTTTTATTAGGGTTGATTAGGTATCTTTAGGGTTTTATTAGGGTTTATTAGGGTTGGGTATTGTTTATTAGGGTTTGTTAGGGATTTTTAGGGTTTACTAGGGTTTGTTAGTGTTTTTATTAGGGTATATGAGCATTTTTTAGTTTTTGTTAATATATATGAGGGGTTGTTAGGACTTTTTAGGTTTCATTAGTGTGGTTTTAGTGCTTGTGAGCATTTTTTATGGTTTATTATGTTTTATTAGAATTTATTTTTGGTTTATTAGGGTTTTTAGGGATTTTTAATGGTTTGTGTTTTTTTGTTTATTGGGGTTTAGTTGGGTTTTATTAGGTTTTATTATGGCGTGTCAAGGTTTATTAGGGATGGGAAGGTATTTTTAGGGTTTTATTATGATTTTATTAGGGTTTATTAGTTTTTATTAGTGTTTGTTTGGGATTTTTAGGGTTTATTAATGTTTGTTAGGGGTTTATTAGTTTTTTTTGTTTTATTATGTTATATTAGTTTTTGTTAAGTCTTTTTAGATAATATAGAATTATTTGTTGTTTGTTAGTGTTTTTTTGATTGTGAACAGTTTTAGGGTTTCTTAGGTCATATTAGAATTTATTATGGTTTATTATGGTTTCTAGGGATTTTTGAGGTATAATAGTGTTTTTTGTCTTTATTAGGATATATTAGCTTTTTTAGGTCTTTCTTGGTAATATAGCATGTTTTTATTGTTTGTGATCATTTTTTTTGTTTGTGAGAATTTTTATGGTTTATTATGTTATATTAGAGTTTATTAGGGTTTCTGGGGATTTTTTAAGGTATACTAGCATTTGTTTTCGTTATTAGGGTTTTGTAGAGTTTTATTATGGGTCATTATGGTGTGTTAAGGTTTGTTAGGGTTGAGAAGGGTTTATTTGGATTTATTTATGACTTATTGGGGATTTTAGGGTTTGTTTGTGGTTTATTACAGTTTATTAGTGTTTATTAGTGTCTATTAGCACTGGTTAGGGTTGTTTAGGTTTTCAAAATGTGTTTTTAGGGTTTATTAGGTTTTATTATCATTTATTTAGGTTTATTAGGTATTTTTGGGGTTTTATTAGGGTTGAGTAGAGTCTCCTAGGGTTTTTAGGGATTATAAGGTGTTTTTAGGGATTATTAGAGTTTATTGGGGGTTTATTAGGGTTTTTTTATATTATGGTATATTAGGGTTTAAAATTTATTTGGATTTTGAAGTGTCTTTAAGGTTTTTGTAGCATTTTTTAGTGTTTGGGTAGCGTTGTTTGAGTTTATGTAGCATTTTATGTGTTTATGTAGTGCTTTTTGGGTTTAGTTAGCAGTTTAGGTTTTATGTATCATTTTTTGGGGTTTATGTAATGTTTTTTGGGTTTCTGTATCGTGTTTAGGGTTTAGGTTTTATATACCCTTTTTTAGGGTTTATGTTGGGTTTTCTGGGTTTATATAGCGTTTTTATGGGTGATGTAGTGTTTATGTTGCATTTTTTAGGGTATATGTAACGTTTTTGGGGTTCATGTAGTGTTTTTAGGGTTTATGTTCTGTTTTTAGGTTTTATGTAGCGTTTTTTATTGTTTATGTTCCGTTGTTTAGGGTTTATGTTATGGTTCTCGGGTTTATGTAGTGCTTTTTGGGTTTATGTAGCGTTTTTTGGTTTATGTTGCGTTTTTTGGATTTATGTAGCGTTTTTAGGGTTTATGTTGCATTTTTAGGGTTTATGTAAAGTTTTTTGGGTTTATGTATCTATTTGATGCCTTTTTAGGGTTGTAAAGGTTGTTTATGGTTTGTAGTGGTTTTTAGGGTTTTTAAGTGTTGTTAACGGGCGTTTATGGTTTTTTGGTATTCGATTGATTTTCAATGGTTTTTTGGGGGGTTTTAAGGGTTTATTTGTTTATTCGGGATTGATAGGGGTTGTTAGGGTTTTCAGTGTGTTTTAAGGTTTGTTTGGGTATTGTAGCGGTTTTTAGGGTTTCTGTAATGCGTTTTAGAATTTTTTTGGTTCTTTAGGGTTTTTAGTGTTCTTTAGAGTTTATTATGGTTCTTTAGGGTTTATTTGGGTTCTTTTGGGTTTATTAGTGTTCTTTAGGATTTTTTACAGTTTATTAGCATTTTTATTGTATATTAAGGTTTTATTGGGCTTTTGTAGGCATTAATAGCTTTTTCTACTATTCATCAACCTTATTTAGGGTTATTTAGGATTTATTAGGGTTTCATAGGGTTTATTTTATTTATTAGGGTTTATTAACATGTATTTGAGTTTATTAAGATTTATTAGGGTTTATTATAATGTGTTAGGGTTTATTGAGGTTTATTAGGGGTTTGTTACATTTTTTTTCAGTTTGTTACGATTTATATGGCTTTGTTAGGATTTGTTATGATTTATTTGGGGTTTTAGGGTTTGATACGAATTATTATGGGGTTATTAGAGTTTTTTAGGGTTTATTAGAGGGTTGTAGGTCTTTTGTAGGCTATTATTTTGTGGGTTTTGTATTGTTTTGTCGGGTTTTTTTAGGGGATTTAGTGATTATTAAGAATAATTATGGTTCAATGGTGTTTTTTATTGTATATTAGGGGTTTTAGGGCTTTTGTAGTGTTTATTAGTGTCTAATAGAGTTTTTTAGGTTTTATTACAGGTTATTAAGATTTGTTGGTGTTTATTAGGGTTTTATGGTTTAATAGTGGGTTTCAGGTGTTATTTGGGTTTATTAGTGGTTCATTGGGATTTTTAGTGGTTGTTAGGGTTTGTTAGGACGTGTGTTATTCTATTATCACACACGCTATTATTATCATTATTATCATTATCATTATTATCATTATCATTATTATAATTGGCGTTATTGTTTTTACTATTACTATTATTATTATTATTATTATCCTCACATGCAAATGCACATGCACATGTGGTATTATTTATTATTTATTTTATATTATTTATTTCCGTGCATGTGCATATGTTTTTGTTGTTATTATTATTACTATTATTATTATTATTATTATTATTATTAGCACATACAAATGCATATGCACGTCCGTTATTATTTATTACCTTTCACGCGCACACGCAATGCACCTACATTATTCTATTATCACATGTATTTTTATTGTTATGATTGTTATTATCATCAAATGAAAATGAAAATGCGCGTGCATTATTATTTATTACCATACCTACGCACATTCAATACATGTGCATTGTTCTATTATCACATGCACTATTATTATTAATATTAATAGTGTTGTTATTATTATCATCTTGTGCGCTATGAGTTATTATTTATTATCATGCATTGCATGTGCAATGCACGTGCGTTATTCTATTATCACATGCATTATTGTTATTATTATTATTATTACTGTTATTATTATTATTTTTATCATCTCATGAACATGAACATGCACATGCACGTGCATTATTATTTATTTTTTATTGCCATGCACATGCACATGCAATTCACACAGGTTATTTTATTATCACATTCATTGTTATTCTTATTCTTATTATTGTTGTTGTTGTTGTTGTTATTGTTATTGTTATTATCATCACATGAAAATGCACATGGAAATGCACATGAAAATACATAAACACACACATTCAATGCATGTGTGTTATTCTATTATTACATGCGTTATTATTATTATTATTATTATCATCATCATCATCATCATAATCACAAGAAAATGAATTGCCCACGCGTTATTATTTATTACCATGCACGTGCACATCTAATGCACATGTAATATTTTATTATCACATCCATTGGTACTACTACTATTATCACTACTACTGTTGCTGCTGTTATTATTATTATCATCACATGAAAATGAAGATGCACGTGAGTTATTATTTATTATTTATTACCATGCCTGTGCATATGCAATGCACTTGTATTTTTTTTATTTCTATTATTTTTATCACAGTTTTATTATTATTATTATTATTATTATTATTATTATTATCATTATCATTATTATTATCATTATCACATGCAAATCCACATGCATGTGCATTGTTATTTATTATTTATTACCATGCACATGCATGCATTATTGTTATTATAATTACAATTAGTATTATTAATATTATCATCAAATGTAAACCCACATGCACATGCATGTGCGTTCTTATTTATTATTTAAAACTATGCACGTGCACATGAAATGCACTTGCATTATTCTATTATTATTATTATTATTATTATTATTCTTGTTTTTTTATGTTTGTATCATCAAATACAAATTCACATGCACGTGCATTGTTATTTATCATTTTTTACCATGCATGTGCATGTGTCCTTATAATTATCATTACAAGTAAATGCACATGCACGTGCATTATTATATATTATTTATTATCATGCCCATGCCAATGCAATGCACTTTCATTATTCTATCATCACATATGTTATTATTATTTATTCTAATGCACGTGCACATGCAATGCACCCGCGTTATTCTATTATCACATGTGGTATTATTTATTATTTATTATCATTCAAATGAAAAAGCACATTCACGTGGACTTGGTAATTATTTATTGTTTATTACCATGCACATGCACATGTATGTGCATAATTATTTTATATTTATTGTCATTCACATGCACATGCACATACACATGAAATTCACATGCGACATTATTTATAATTTATAATTTATTATCATTCACATGCAAATGTGCCGGCATATGCACATGCACGTGCGTTATGATTTATTATTTAAACCATGCACTTGCATATGCATATGCACATACGTTATTACTACTGTTATTATAAGATTTATTTTTAGGGTTTACTATCATTTTTTAGGATTTTTAGGTGTTATTAACATTTATAATGGTTTGTTAGGGTTTTAGGGGTTTTTAATGGTATATTATCCTTTTTAGGGTGAGGTGGGGGTTATTAGGATTTTATTAGTATTTATTATGGCGTGTCAAGGTTTATTCGGGTTTATTTGGTTTTCTGTGGCTTTATTAGGATTGAGGTGGGTTTATTAGGGTATATTATGGTATATTATGGTATATTTGGGTATGTTTAGGATTTATTAGGGTTTATTATGGTTCATTATGGTTTATTAATTTTTAAAAGGGATTTTTAGGGTTTTTTAGTGTTTAGTAGGGTTTATTCGGGTTTATGGGCGCTTTTAAGCTTTGTTATGTTTTCTTATCATTTATTATGGGTTTTAGGGCTTTTTAATGGTATATTTGGGTTTTTTCTGGTTTAGTGGGGTTTATTATGGTTTATTATGGTGTGTTAAGGTTTATTAGGGTTAAGTAGGTATTTTTAGGGTTTTATTAGGATTGAGTCGTTATCTTTAAGGTTTTATTAGGGTTTATTATGGTTGAGTATGGTTTATTAGGGTTTTTAGGGATTTTTACGGTTTACTAGTGTTTGTTAGTGTTTTTATTAGTGTATATGAGTGTTTTTCGTTTTTGTTAATATATATGAGGGGCTGTTATGGTTTTTTATGTTTTATCAGCTTGTTTTTAGTGTTTGTGAGCATTGATAATTTTTTATTAGCTATTATTTGAATTTATTACAGTTTATTAGGGCTTCTTGGGCTTTTTAATGGTTTGTTTGTGTTTTTTGTATATTGGGGTTTAGTTGGGTTTTATTAGGATTTGTTTTGGTGTGTCAAGATTTATTAGGGCTGAGAAGTTATTTTTAGGGTTTTATTATGGTTTTATTTGGGTTTATTAGTTTTTATTAGGATTTATTAGGGATTTTTAGGGTTTATTAGGGTTTGTTAGGGGTTTATTAGTTTTTTCATTGTTTTATTAGGTTCTATTAGTGTTTGTTAGGTCTTTTTAGATAATATAGCATGTTTTTATTGTTAGTGAGCATTTTGTTTTTGTTTGTGAGAGTTTTTAGGGTTTCGTAGGTTATATTAGAGTTTATTATGGTTTATTGGTGTTTTTTTGGGATATATAAGGTATATTAGCCTTTTGTCTTTATTAGGTTATATTATTGTTTTTAGGTCATTTTAGGTAATATACAAAGTTTTTTTTGTTTGTGTTCATTTTTAGGGTTTATTAAGTTATATTAGAGTTTATCCGGGTTTCTGGGGATTTATTAAGGCATTCAAGCATTTTTTTTCTTTATTAGGGTTTTGTAGGGTTTTATTAGGGGTTATAATGGCGTGTTAAGGTTTTTTAGGGTTGATTAGGGTTTATTTGGCTTCATTTATAGTTTATTAGGGATTTGTAGGGTTTTTTGGAGTTTATTTTTCTTTATTAGTGTTTATTAGTGTCTATTAGGGTTGGTTAGGGTTGTTTAGTTTTTCTTAACATGTTTTTAGAGTTTATTTGGTTTTATTATAATTTATTAGGGTTTATTAGGTATTTTTGGGGTTTTATTAAGGTTGAGTAGAGTTTCATAGGGTTTTTTGGGATTATAAGGGGTTTTTATGTATTATTAGAGTTTATTAGTGGTTTATTAGGGTTTAATTTTTTATATTATGGTATATTAGGGTTTAATATTTTTGAGGGTCTTAAAGCATCTTTAGGGGTTCTGTAGCATTTTTTAGGATTTGTGTAGCTTTTTTAGAGTTTATTTAGCATTTTTAGTGTTTATGTAGTGTTTTTGGGGTTTACATAGAAATTATAGATTTTATGCATCATGTTTAGGGTTTATGTAACGTTTTTAGGGTTTATATAGCATGTTTAGGGTTTAGGTTTTATGTAGCATTTTTTAAGGTTTATGTTTCGTTTTCTAGTTTTATGTAGTGTTTTTAGGGGTGATGTAGCGTTTATGTTGCATTTTTAAGTGTTTATGTAACGTTTTTAGGGGTTTATGTAGTGTTTTTAGGGTTCATATTGTGTTTTTAGGTTTTATGTAGCATTTTTTAATGTTTATGTTTCATTTTGAGGGTTTATGTTGTGTTTTTAGGGTTTATGTTACAGTTCTAGGGATTATGTAGTGCTTTTAGGGTTTATGTAGCATTTTTGGGTTTATGTTGTGTTTTTTGGTTTATGTTGCGTTTTTAGGGTTTTTGTTGCATTTTTTAGGGTTGATGTAACGTTTTTATGGTTTATGTATCTATTTGAAGCCTTTTTTAGGGTTTTAATGGTTGATTATGCTTTTCAGTTTTTAAGGGTTTTTAAGGGTTGTTAACGATAGTTTATGGTTTGTTATGGCATATGATGGCATTTTAATGATTTTTTGGGGGGTTTATGGGTTTATATGTTTGTTTGGGATTGATAGGGTTTGTTATGGTTTTTAGTGTGTTTTAGGGTTTGTTTGGGTATTGTAGTGGTTTTTAGGGTTTATATAATGTGTTTTATCATTTTTGGGTTCTTTAGGGTTTTTTTAGTGTTCTTTAGATTTTATTATGGTTCTTTAGGGTTTATTAGGGTTCTTTAGGGTTTATTAGTGTTCTTTAGGATTTTTTATAGTTTATTATCATTTTTTATTGTATATTAGGGTTTTATTGGACTTTTTTAGGGATTGGTAGCATTTTCTTGGGTTTATCTACCTTTTTAGGGTAGTTTAGGATTTATTAGGGTTTAGAAACGTGTATTTGGGTTTATTACGATGTATTAGGGGTTCTATGGGTGGGTTAGGGTTTCTAAGGGTGTGATATGGTTTCTAAGGGTTTCTAAGGTTATGTTCGGGTTTCTATGGGTGTGTTGGGGTTTCTAAAGGTGTTCTAGGGTTTATAAGGGTGTGTTTGGGTTTCTAAGGGTGTGTTTGGTTTTCTAAGGGTGTGTTAGTGTTTCTTAGGTTTTCTTAGGGTTTTGTTATGATTTTTAGGGTTTTGTTAGGGTTTTTATGGTTTCTTAGGGGTTTATTAGGGCTCCTTCGAGGTTTTTGGGTTTATTGGGTTTTCTTAGTGCTTCTTGGGGTTTGTTAGGGCTTGTTAGGTTTTTAAGGTTTTTTAGGGTTTGCTAGGCTTTTTCAAGGTTTTTGGGGGTTTGTTTGGGTTTGTTAGGGTTTTTAGGGTTTGTTTGGGTCTGTTTGTGTTTGTTTGGGTTTTCTAGGGTTTGTTAGCATTTTTCATAGTTTTTAATGGTTTTTAGAGTTTATGGGGTTATTCATGGCTTTTTAGGTTTATTTAGTTGTTCTTGGTTGTCACTTATGTGTAGAGCTAGTCGTAATCTTCAATTTGATATGTGGTAGAGGTGAAACGGACACCCAGAGCAGAAGTTATGGTCATTTGGAGGAAATAAGGACCTTTTGTAACTTTAAGAACGTGATAAGGTATTCTTATTGGTCACATATGTGTAGATCTAGTCGAAATCTTAAATTTGATATATGGTAGAGGCAAAATGGACTCCTGAAGTAGATGTTATGGACTTTTAGAGGGTTTAAGTATATGTTTGGACCTTCAAGGATGTGATAAGGTGCTTCAGTGGTTTTTGGAGTGTAGGTCTAGTCTCAAGAATCGATTTGATATGTGGTAGAGGCAAAACTGACACCCATAGAAGAATTTATTACAAAATAGACACCAGAAGCCAATCTGTTGACCATCCAAAGGGATTTTGGCTCTTTTTGGGCATTGAAGAATGTCATAAAGGGTTTCAGTGGTTACCAGAGTGTGTATATTTCCACAAACATCGATTTGATATGTGGTAGAGCCAAAATGAAGTCACGTAACAGAAGTTATTGTCATTTTAAATTGACCTACTCTCCTAGCACATAAAAACCTAAGAAACCCGCAACTCAATAAAATAGGCATAACTTCTCCTTCGGGTGTCCGTTTGAGAGTGGTGACCAGTCAAATCGAAGATCGTGAGATGAGTGAGGACAAAGTTTAGTAGAACCTATAATAAGATCAAATAAATATAAGATATATTAGTTATACCACTCCAAAAAAAAGTCCATCTTCAAACAACCATAACTTTCGCTCTGGTTGTCCATTTGAGCCCTACCACATATCAAATCGAAAGTAGCAAAGATATCTACACAGACGGATGAGTTGAACATAGTTAAAGTCATGATTGCGACCCTAAAATCCCATAAACCCATCAGAAGGCCCCCCAAACTCCATTTCCGTGTACGGATCCCTGTCAAATTTTTCTTAAAATGGTCATAACTTCTGATTTGTGTGTCTGTTCGGCCTCTGGAACCTATTTTTTATCGTAGTTCGTTCCACGAGATTCTGTTTGACTACTCACAGATCGGAAATGGACACCTGAATAAGAAGTTATGCCTTTTTCAATGACTCTATGATTTGTTAGGATTTTCGAGACCCCAATTCTAGCAGTTTTTTCATGTCTGCTGTTTTTTCAAACAACTATAACTTATTATTGCTATTATTATTATTATAATTGTCATAATCTCATCCACATTCACCTGCACATGCATGTGCGTTATTATTATATTTTTATTACCATGCACATTCCCATGAAATGCACACATGTTATTTTATTATCACATGCATTATTATTATTATTATTATTATTATTATTATTATTATTATTATTATTATTATTGTGGTTGTTGTTGTTGTTGTTGTTGTTGTTATCACATGAAAATGCACATGCGAATGCACATACACGCACATTCAATTCATGTGCATTATTCTTTTATCACATGTGTTTTTATTATTAATATTAATATTATTATTATCATCGTCATCACATGAAAATACAATGCACGAGCATTATTATTTATTACCATGCACATGCACACATAATGCACATGAAATATTCTATTATCACATGAATTGGTACTACTACTATTATCACC
This sequence comes from Viscum album, assembly GCA_963277665.1. Taxonomy (NCBI): domain Eukaryota; kingdom Viridiplantae; phylum Streptophyta; class Magnoliopsida; order Santalales; family Viscaceae; genus Viscum; species Viscum album. The sequence goes on along the minus strand of OY728167.1, from coordinate 1,117,451 downwards.
ACTACTACGACTATTATTACTACTGCTATTATTATTACAATAATCACATGAAGATGTAGATGCAGGGGAATTATTAATTATTATTTATTACCATGCATGTGCATATGCAATGCCCTTGTATTATTTTATTATTATTATTATTATTATCACAATTTTTTTTATTATCATTATCATTATTATTAACATTATCACATGCAAATGCACATGAATGTACGTTGTTATTTATTATTTATTACCATGCACGTGCATGCATTATTATTATTATTATTATTATTATTATTACAATTAGTATTATTAATATTATCATCAAATGTAAATGCACATGCACATGCATGTGTGTTCTTATTTATTTATTATTTACTACTATGCACATACACATGAAATGCACTTGCATTATTCTATTATTGTTGTTATTATTATTATTATTATTATTATTTGTATCATCAAATATAAATGTAGATTCACGTGCAGTGTAAGTTATTATTTTTTACCATGCACGTGCATGCGTCATTATCATTGTCAGTACATGTTAATGCACATGCACATGCATTATTATATATTATTTATTATTATGCACATGCAAATGCAATGCACTTCTGTTATTCTATTATCACATGTGTTATTATTATTTATTCTCATGCTCGTGCACACGCAATGCACATGCATTACTCTATTATTACAAGTGTTATTATTTATTATCATTGACATGCAAATGCAAATTCATGTGGACATGGTTATTATTTATTGTTTATTACCATGAGCATGCACATGCACATGAACATGCACTTGGATGTGCGTTATTATTATTTATTTATTATCATTCACATGCACATGCACATACACAAGTAATTCCCATGGGTTATTATTTATAATTTATTATTTATCATCATTCACATGAAAATGCGTAGGCATATGCACATGCACGTGCTTTATGATTTATTATTTAAACCATGCACATGCATCTGCACATGCACATGCGTTATTACTATTATTATTATTAGAGGTATTTTTAGGGTTTACTAGAATTTTATAGAATTTTTAGGTGTTATTAACATTTATTATGGTTTCTTAGGGTTTTAGGGGTTTTTAATGGTATATTAGTGTTTTTAGGGTTTGGTGGGGGTTATTAGGATTTTATTAGGGTTTATTGTGGTGTGATAATGTTTATTAGGGTTTATTAGGAATTTTTTGGATTTTATTAGGATTGATTTGGGTTTATTAGGGTATATTATGGTATATTATAGAATATTTGGGTATGTTTAGGGTTTGTTAGGGTTTATTATCGTTCATTAAGGTTTATTAATTTTTAAGAGGGTATATTAGGGTTTTTTTAGGGTTTAGTTGTGTTTATTAGGGTTTATTAGTGCTTTTATGATTTATTAGGATTTATTAGCATTTATTAATGGTTTTAAGGATTTTTCATTGTATATTTACGTTTTTTAGTGTTTAGTGGGGTTTATTATGGTTTATTATAGTTTGTTAATGTTTATTAGGGTTGAGTAGCTATTTTTAAGGTTTTATTAGGGTTGAGTAGGTATCATTAAAGTTTTATTAGGGCTGAATATGGGTGAGTAGGGTTTGATAGGGTTTGTTATGGATTTTTAGGGTTTACTAGGGTTTGTAAGTGTTTTTATTAGAGTATATGAGTGTTTTTTAGTTTTTGTTAATATATATGAGGGGTTGTTAGGACTTTTTAGGTTTTATTAGCGTGTTTTTAGTTTTTGTGAGCATTTTTTATGGTTTATTTGGTTTTATTATATTTTATTATGGTTTATTAGGATTTCTAGGTCTTTTTAATGGTTTGTTTGCGTTTTTTGTCTATTGACGCTTAGTTGGATTTTATTAGGTTTTATTATGGTGTGTCAAGGTTTATTAGGGTTGAGAAGGTATTTTTAGTGTTGTATTATGTATTTATTAGGGTTTATTTGTTTTTATTAGGGTTTATTCGGGATTTTTAGGGTTTATTAGGGTTGATAGGGGTTTATTTTATTTCTTTTTGTTTTATAAGGTTATATTAGTGTTTGTTAAGTCTTTTTAGATAATATAGAATTTTTTATTATTTGTGAGCATTTTTTTTGTGAGTATTTTTTGGGTTTCTAAGGTTATATTACAGTTTATTATCTTTTATTATGGTTTCTAGGAATTTTTAAGGTATATTGGAATTTTTTTTCTTTATTAGGTTATATTAGTGTTTTTTGGTATTTTTAGGTAATATATCGTGTTTTTATTGTATGTTGTCATTTTTTATTCTATGTGAGCATTTTTAGGGTTTATTAGGTTATATTAGAGTTTATTAGGGATTTTAGGGATTTTTTAAGTTATATAGAATTTGATTTTGTTATTAGGGTTTTTTAGGGTTTTATTAGGGGTCATTATGGTGTGTTAATGTTTGTTAGGGTTGAGTAGGGTTTATTTGGGATTTTTAGGGTTTCTTTGATTTTTATTACAGTTTATTACTGTTTATTAGTGTATATTATGGTTTGTTAGGGTTTTTTAGGCTTTCTTAACATGTTTTTAGGGTTTATTGAGTTTTATTATCATTTATCTGGGTTTATTAAGTATTTTTGGGGGTTTATTAGGGTTTAGTAGAGCCTCTTAATGTTTTAAGAGATTATAAGGCGTTTTAGGAATTATTAGAGTTTATTAGGGGTTTATTAGAGTTTAATATTTTATATTATGGTATATTATGGTTTAATATTTTTGAGGGTTTTGAAGCGTCTAGGTTTTTTGTAGTATCTTTTAGTGTCTGTGTAGCGTTGTTTTAGTTTTTATAGCATTTTTAGTGTTTATGTAGTGCTTTTAGGGTTTAGTTAGTAGTTTTAGGTTTTATGTAACATTTTTTTTGAGTTTATGTAACGTTTTAAGGGTTTATGTAGCATGCTTAGGGTTTAGGTTTTATATAGCATTTTTTAGTGTTTATGTTGCATTTTCTGGGTTTATGTAGCATTTTTAGGGGTGATGTAGCATTTTGGTTGCATTTTTTAGGGTTTATGTAACGTTTTTAGGGTTCATGTAGTGTTTTAGGGATTATGTTGCGTTTTTAGGTTTTATGTAGCGTTTTTTAATGTTTATGTTGTCTTGTCTTGGGTTTATGTTATGGTTCTGGGGTTTATGTAGTGCTTTTTGGGTTTAGGTAGTGTTTTTTGGGTCTATGTTGCGTTTTTCTAGGTTTATGATGTTTTATTGGGGTTTATGTTTCATTTTTACAGTTTATATAATGTTTTATGGGTTTATGTATCTATTTGTTGCCTTTTTAGGGTTTTAATGGTTGTTTATTGTTTGTTGTGGTTTTTAGGGGTTTAAAGGGTTGTTAATGGGTGTTTATGTTTTTTATGGTTTTTGATGGGTTTTCAATGGTTTTTCGGAGGTTTTTAAGGGTTTATTTGTTTTTTCGGGATTGATAGGGGCTGTTAGGGTTTTTAGTGTATTTTACGGTTTGTTTGGGTATTGTAGCGGTTTTTAGGGTTTGTGTAATGTGTTTTAGCATTTTTTGGGTTCTTTAGGGTTTTTTAGTGTTCTTTATAGTTTATTATGGGTTTTTAGGGTTTATTAGGGTTATTTAGTGTTTATTAGTGTTCTTTAGGAATTGTTACAGTTTATTAGCATTTTTATTGTATATTTGGGTTTTACTGGGCTTTTGTAGGCATTAATAGGTTTTTCTAGGGTTTATCAACCTTTTTAGGGTTATTTAGGATTTAATAGGGTTTCTTAGGGTTTTTCTATTTATTGGGGTTTATTAACATTTATTTGGGTTTATTACGATTTATTAGGGTTTATTATGCTTTTTAGGGTTTATTGCGGTTTATTAGGGGTTTGTTGTGGTTTGTTTCAGTTTTTCATGCTTTATTTGGTGTTTTTAGGATTTGTTATGATTTATTTTGGGTTTTTAGGGTTTTTTACGATTTATTATGGGGTTATTAGGGTTTGTTACGGTTTATTAGCGGGTTATAGGGTTTTGTATGCTATTATTTGGCGGGTTTTGTAGTTTTTTGTTGGGTTTGTAGTGATTATTAGGATTTATTATGGTTCAATTGTGTTTTTATTGTATATTTGGGGTTTTAGGCCTTTTGTAGCATTTATTAGAGTCTAATAGTGTTTTTAGTGTTTATTACAGTTTATTATGATTTATTAGTGTCTATTAGGGTTTTAGGGTTTAATAGTGGGTTTCAGGTGTTATTTGGGTTTATTAGTGGTTTATAGGGGTTATTTGGGGTTGTTATGATTTGTTAGGTTTTGTTGGGGTTTTTTAGGACACGTGTTATTCTATTATCACAGACATTACTATTATCATGATTATCATTATCATTATTTTTATGACTATTATTATTATTATCGTCACATGCAAATTCAGATGCACATGCGTTATTATTTATTATTTATTATTTATTTCCATGCACGTGCATATGTTGTTGTTGTTTTATTATTATTATTATTATTATTATTATTATTATTATCATCACATGCAAATGCACATGCATGTCCGTTATTATTTATTACCATGCATGTTCACATGGAATGAACCTACATTATTCTATTATCACATGCATTTTTATTCTTATTGTTATTATTACTATTATTGTTATTATTGTTATTATCATCAAATGAGAATGAAAATGCGTGTGCGTTATTATTTATTACAATACATGGGAACATTCAATACATGTGTGTTATTCTATTATCACATGTGATTTTATTATTAATGTTACTATTATTGTTATTATTATCATCACGTGCGCTATGAGTTATTATTTATTATCATGCACTGCACATGCAATGCATGTGCGTTATTCTATTATCACATGTGTTGTTGTTATTATTATTATTATTATTATTACTATTATTATTATTTTTATTAACATCATCTCATGCACATGAACGTGCATTATTATTTATTATTTATTACCAAGCACATGCACATGCAATGCACACACGTTATTTTATTATCACATACGTTGTTATTCTTATTGTTATTATTATAATTGTGGTTGTTGTTGTTGTTATTGTTATTATCACCACATGAAAATGCACATGAAAATTCACACGCAAATACATAAACACGCACATTCAATGCACCTGTGTTATTCTATTATCAAATGCGTTGTTATAATTATTATTATTAATATTAATATTATTATCATCATCATCATCATCACATGAAAATGCAATGCACACGCATTATTATTTATTACCATGCACGTGCACATGTAATGCACATGCAATATTCTATTTTCACATGAATTGGTACTACTACTATTATCAATACTACTATTGTTGTTCTTATTATCATCATCACATGCAAATGGAGATGCTTGTGCATTATTATTTATTATTTATTACCATGAACATGCATATGCAATGCACTTGTATTATTCATTTATTATTGCTATTATTATCACAATTATTATTATTATTATTACTATCATTCTCATTATTATAATCATTATCACATGAACATCCACATGCATGTGCGTTGTTATTTATTATTTAGTACCATGCTCGTGAATGTGTTATTATTATTATTATTACCATTAGTATTATTAATATTATTGTCAAATGTAAATTCCCATTCACATGAATGTGCGTTCTTATTTACTATTATTTACTATTATGCATGTTCACATGCAATGAACTTGCGTTATTCTATTATTATTATTATTATTATTATTATTATTATTAGTATTATTTTTGTTATTATTATTATTTGTATCATCAAATACAAATGCACATGCACGTGCGTTGTTATTTATTATTTATTACAATGCATGTGCATGTGTCATTATCATTATAATTATATGTAAATGCACATACACATGCATTATTATATATTATTTATAACCATGCACATGAAAATGCAATGCACTTGCGTTATTCTATTATCACATGTGTTATTATTATTTATTCTCATGCACGTGCACACACAATGCACTTGCATTATTCTATTATCACATGTGTTATTATTTATAATTTATTATCATTCACTTTCAAATGCATAATCATGTGGACTTTGTTATTATTTATTGTTTATTACCATGCACATGCACATGCACATGCACTTGGATGTGCATTATTATTTATTATTTATTATCATTCACATGCACATGCACATACACATGTAAGTCACATGCATTACTATTTATAATTTAATATTTTTTATCATTCACATGAAAATGTGCAGGCATATGCACATGCACGTGCGTTATGATTTATTATTTAAATCATGCACATGCATATACACATGCACGTGTGTTATTACTATTATGATTATTGGAGTAATTTTTAGGGTTTACTATCATTATTTATAATTTTTAGGTGTTATTAAAATTTATTATGGTTCGATTGGATTTTAGGGTTTTTAATGGTATATTAGTGTTTTTAGGGTTTGGTGGGGGTTATTAGGATTTTATTTGGTTTTATTATGGTGTGTTAATGTTTATTAGGGTTTATTTGGTATTTTTTGGGTTTTATTAGGATTGATTTGGGTTTATTAGAGTATATTATGGTATATTATGGTATATTTGGGTATGTTTAGGATTTGTTAGGGTTTATTATCATTCATTATGGTTTATTAATTTTTAAGAGGGTATATTAGGGTTTTTAGGGTTTAGTAGTGTTTATTAGGGTTTATTAGTTCATTTAAGCTCTTTTATGTTTTATTAGCATTTATTAGGGGTTTTAGGGCTTTTTAATGGTATATTTGTGTTTTTTAGGGTTTAGTGGGGTTTATTGTGGTTTATTATAGTGTGTTAAGGTTTATTAGGGTTGAGTAGGTATTGTTTGTTTTTTATTAGGGTTGAGTAGGTATCTTTAGGGTTTTATTAGGGTTTATTAGGGTTGAGTAGTGTTTATTAGGGTTTGTTAGGGATTTTTACGGTTTACTAGGGTTTCTTAGTGTTTTTATTATGGTATATGAGTGTTTTTTAGTTTTTGTTAATATATATGAGGGGTTGTTAGGACTTTTTAGATTTCATTAGCGCATTTTTAGTGTTTGTGAGCATTTTGTATGGTTTATTATGTTTTATTAGAATTTATTAGGGTTTCTAGGGATTTTTAATGGTTTGTTTTCTTTTTTTTTTCATTGGGGTTTAGTTGGTTTTTACTGGTTTTTATTATGGTGTGTCAAGTTTTATTAGGGTTGAGAAGGTTTTTTTAGGGTTTCATTATGGTTTTATTATGGTTTATTGGTTTTTATTTGGGTTTATTAGGTATTTTTAAGGTTTATTAGGGTTTGTTAGGGATTTATTAGTTTTTTTGTTTTATTAGGTTATATTAGTGTTTGTTAAGTCTTTTTAGATAATATAACATTTTAATTGTTTGTGAGCCTTTTGTTTTTTTTTGTGAGCGTTTTAGGGTTTCTTAAGTTATATTAGAGTTTATTATGGTCCATTATGGTTTCTAGGGATTGTTATGGTATATTAGCATTTTTTGTCTTTATTAGGTTATATTAGTGTTTTTAGGTCTTTTTAGGTAATATACCATGTTTTTATTGGCTGTGATCATTTTGTTATTGTTTGTGAGCATTTTTAGGGTTTATTGGGTCATATTAGGTTTATCAAGGACTATAGGGATTTTTTGAGGTATACTAGCGTATGTTTTTCTTATTAGTGTTTTGTAGTGTTTTATTAGGGGTCATTATGATGTGTTAAGGTTTGTTAGTGCTGATTAGGGTTTATTTGGATTTATTTATAGATTATTAGGGATTATTAGGGTTTTGGGGGGGTTTATTACAGTTTATTAGTATTTATTAGTGTCTATTAGGGTTGGTTAGGGTTGTTTAGGTTTTCTTAACATGTTTTTAGGGTTTATTAGGTTTTATCATTTATTAGGGTTTATTAGGTATTTTCTAGATTTTATTAGGGTTGAGTAGTGTCTCTTAGGGTTTTTAGGCATTATAATGCGTTTTTAGAGATTATTAGAGTTTATTAGGGGTTTATTAGGGTTTAATTTTTTATATTTTGGTATATTGGTGTTTAATATTTTTGAGGGTCTTGAAGCGTCATTAGGGGTTTTGTAACATTTTTTAGTGTTTGTGTAGCATTTTTTCAATTTATATAGCATTTTTAGTGTTTATGTAGCACTTTTAGGGTTTAGTTGGTGGTTTTAGGTTTTATGTAGCATTTTTTACGGTTTATGTAATGTTTTAGGGTTTATGTAGCATTTTTTTGGTTTAGGTTTTATGTTTCATATTTTAGGGTTTATGTGGCATTTTCTGGGTTTATGTAGCATTTTTAGGGGTGATGTTTCTTTTATGTTGGATTTTTTAGGGTTTATGTAATGTTTTTATGGTTCATGTAGTGTTTTTAGGGTTTATGTTGTCTTTTTAGGTTTTATGTAGCATTTTTTAATGTTTATGTTGCGTTGTTTAGGGTTTATGTTACGGTTCTAGGGTTTATGTAGTGCTTTTTGGGTTTATGTTTCTTTTTTGGGTTTATGTTGCATTTTAAGGGGTTATGTTGCATTTTTAGAGTTTAAGTAATGTTTTATGGGTTTATGTATCTATTTGTTGCCTTTTTTATGGTTTTAATGGTTGTTTATGGTTTTTAGTTGTTTTTAGGGTTTTTAAGGGTTGTTAACAGGTGTTTATGGTTGTTATTTTATTTGGTGGGTTTTTAGTGGTTTTTTGAGGGTTTTATGGGATTATTTCTTTTTTCGGGATTGATAGGGGTTATTAGGGTTTTTAGTGTGTTTTAGGTTTTGTTTGGGTATTGTATCGGTTTTTAGGGTTTATGTAATGTGTTTTAGCATTTTTTTTTGGTTCTTTAGGGGTTTTAGTGTTCTTTAGAGTTTATTATGGTTCTTTAGGGTTTATTATAGTTCATTAGGGTTTATTAGTGTTCTTTAGTATTTTTTATGGTTTATTAGCATTTTTATTGTATATTATGGTTTAATTGGGCTTCTGTAGGCGTTAATAGATTTTTCTAGGGTTTATCAACCTTTTGTAGGGTTATTTAGGATTTATTTGGGTTTCTTAGGGATTATTTTATTTATTAGGGTTTATTAACGTGTTCTTAGTTTTATTACAATTTATTAGGGTTTATTATGATTTGTTAGGGTTTATTGCTGTTTATTAGGGGTTTGTTATGGTTTGTTTTAGTTTGTTACGATTTATTTTGGCGTTGTTAGGATTGGTTGTGATTTATTTTGGGTTTTTAGGGTTTGTTACGATTTGTTATGGGGTTATTAGGGTTTGTTAGGGTTTATTTGCAGGTTGTAGGGTTTTGTTGGCTATTATTTAGCAGGTTTTGTAGTGTTTTGTCATGTTTGATAGGGTTTTAGTAATTATTATGATTTATTATGGTTTGATGGTGTTTTTATTATATATTAGGGTTTTTAGGGATTTTATAGCATTTATTAGAGTCTAATAGTGGTTTTAAGGGTTTATTACAAGTTATTATGATTTATTTGTGTTTATTTTGGTTTTAGGGTTTAATAGTGGGTTTTAGGTGTTATTTTGGTTTATTAGTGGCTCTTAGGGTTTATTAGTGGTTGTTAGGGTTTGTTAGGCTTTGTTAGGGTTTGTTAGAATGTGTGTTATTCTATTATCACACACGTTATTATTATCATTATTATCATTATCATTATTATAATTATCGTTATTGTTATTACTATTATTATTATTATTATTATTGTCACATGAAAATGTAGATGCAGATGCATTATTTTTTATTATTTATTCTATATTATTTATTTCCATGCATGTGCATATGTAGTTGTTGTTGTTATTATTATTATTATTTTTATTATTATTATTAATATTATAATCACATGCAAATGCACATGCACGTCCGTTATTATTTATTACCATGCACGCGCACACGCAATGCACCTAAATTATTCAATTATCACATGCATTTTTATTGTCATTGTTATTATTACTGTTATTGTTAATATTGTTATTATCATCAAATGAAAATGAAAATTCACGTGCATTATTATTTATTACCATACACAGGCACATTCAATACATGTGCGTAATTCTATTATCACCTACGCTATTATTGTTAATATTACTATTATTGTTATTATTATCATCACGTGCGCTATGAGTTATTATTTATTATCATGCACTGCACATGCAATGCACGTGCGCTATTCTATTATCACATGCGTTGTTATTATTATTATTATTATTACTTTTATTAATATTATTATTACCATCTCATGCACATGCACATTCACATGCACATGCATTATTATTTACTTTTTATTACCATGCACGTGCACATGCAATGCACACTCGTTATTCTATTATCACATACGCTGTTATTCTTATTGTTGTTATTATTTTTGTGGTTGTTGTTGTTGGTGGTGTTATTGTTATTATCATCACATGAAAATGCACATGAAAATGCACATGAAAATGAACATGCAAATACATAAGCACACACATTCAATGCACGTGCATTATTCTATTATCACATGCGTTGTTATTATTATTATTATTATTATTATTATTATCGTTGTCATCATCACATGAAAATGCAATGCACGTGCACAAGTAATACACATGCAATATTCTATTATCACATGCATTGTTACTATAACTATTATCACTACTACTACTGATGTTGTTATTGTTATTATCATCACATGCAAATGCTGATGCACATGCATTATTATTTTTTATTTATTACCATTCACATGCATATGCAATGCACTTGTATTATTATTATTATTATTATTATTATTATTATCACATTTATTATTATTATTATTATCATTATCATTATTAATATCATTATCACATGAAAATCCACATGCATGTGCGTTGTTATTTATTATTTATCACCATGCACAAGTATGCGTTATTATTATTATTATTATTTAAATATGTGTTATTAATATTACTATCAAATGTAAATGCACATGCACATGCATGAGCATTCTTATTTACTATCATTTATTTATTATTTACTACTATACATGTGCACATGCAATGCACTTGCGTTATTCTATTATTATTATTATTTTGTTGTTGTTGTTGTTGTTGTTTTTTATATCATCAAATACAAATGCACATGCACGTGCGTTGTTATTTATTATTTATTACCATGCATGTGCATGCATCATTATCATTATCATTACATGTGAATTCACATAAACATGCATTATTATATATTATTTATTACCATGCACATGAAAATGTAATGCACTTGCGTTATTCTTTTATCACATGTGTTATTATTATTTATTCTCATGCACGTTCCCACACAGTGCACTTGCGTTATTCTATTATCACATGTGTTATTATTTATTATTTATTATCATTCACATGAAAATGCACATTCATGTGGACTTTGTTATTATTTATTGGTTATTACCATGCACATTCACATGCACATGCACTTGGATGTGCGTTATTGTTTATTATTTATTATCATTCACATGCACATGCGCATACACATGCAATTAAAACGTGTTATTATTATTTATTGGTTATTACCATGCACATGCATATGCACATGCACATGCGTTATTACTACTACTATTATTAAACGTATGTTTATGGTTTACTATCATTATTTAGGATGTTTAGGTGTTATTAACATTTATTATGGTTTGTTAGGTTTTTAGGGTTTTTTAGTGGTATACTAGTGTTTTTTAGGGTTTGGTGGGGGTTATTAGGATTTTATTACGGTTTATCATGGTGTGTCAAGGTTTATTAGGGTTTATTAGGTATTTTTATGGTTTTATTAGGATTGAGTTGGGTTTATTAGGGTATATTATCGTATTGTTTTTTGTATATTTCGGTCTGTTTAGGATTTATTAGCATTTATTATGGTTCATTATGGTTTATTAATTTTTAAGAGGGTATATTAGTGGTTTTTAGTGTTTAGTAGTGTTTATTCAGGTTTATTAGTGATTTTAAGATTTGTTAGGTTTTATTATCATTTATTAGGGGTTTTAGGGATTTTTAATGGTATATTTTCGTTTTTAGGGTTTAGTGGGGTTTATTATGGTGTGTTAAGGTTTATTAGGGTTGAGTATGTATTTTAGGGGTTTTATTAGGGTTGAGTCCGTATCTTTAAGAATTTATTAGGTTTTTTTAGGGATTTTTAGGGTTTACTAGTTTTTGTTAGTGTTTTCATTAGGGTATATGAGTATTTTTTAGTTTTTGTTAATTTATATGAGTGGTTGTTATGACTTTTTAGGTTTTATTTGCCTCTTTTTAGTGTTTTTGGGAATTTTTAATGGTTTATTATCTTTTATTTGAATTTATTATGGTTTATTAGAGTTTCTAGGTCTTTTTAATGGGTTGTTTTCATATTTTAGTTTATTGGGGTTTAGTGGGATTTTATTAGGTTTTGTTATGGTTTGTCAAGGTTTATTAGGGTTGAGAAGGTATTTTTAGGGTTTATTTATTTTTATTAGGGTTTATTAAGGATTATTAGGGTTTGTTAGGGTTTGTTAGGGGTTTATTTGGTTTTTTGTTTTATTAGGTTATATTACTATTTGTTTGGACTTTTTAGAAAATGTAGCGTGTTTTTATTCTTTGTGAGCGTTTTAGGGTTTCATTGGTCATATTAGAGTTTATTATGGTTTTTTTAGTTTTTCTAGGGATTTTTAAGGTATATTAGCATTTTTTGTCTTTATTAGGTTATATTAGTGTTTAAGTTCTTTTTAGGTAATATAGCGCATTTTTATTGTTTGTGATCATTTTTTTATTGTTTGTGAGCATTTTTATGGTTTATTGGGTTATATTATAATTTATCAAGGTTAATAGGATTTTTTAAGGTATACTAGCATTTTTTTTCTTTATTAGGGTTTTGTAGGGTTTTATTAGGGGTTATTATGGTGTGTTAAGGTTTTTTAGGGCTGAGTAGGGTTTATTTGGCTTTATTTATGTTTTGTTAGGGCTTTTAGGGTGTGTTTGGGGTTTATTAGGGATTATTAGTGATTATTAGAGTCTATTAGGGATGGTTAGTGTTTTTTGGGATTTCTTAATGTGTTTTTTGGGTTTATTAGGTTTTATTATCATTTATTAGGTTTTATTAGGTATTTTTGTGGTTTTATTAGGGTTGAGTAGAGTTTCTTATGATTTTAGGGATTATAAGGTGTTTTTAGGGATTATTAGAGTTTATTAGGGTTTAATTTTGTATATTATGGTATATTAGGGTTTAATATTTTTGAGGGTTTTAAAGTATCTTTAGGATTTTTGTAGAATTTTTTACGGTTTGTGTAGCATTTTTAGAGTATATGTATCATTTTAAGTGTTTATGTAGCATTTTTAGGGTTTAGATAGCGGTTTTAGATTTTATGTATCATTTTTGGGTTTATTTAACGTTTTTAGGGTTTATGTAGCGTGTTTAGGGTTTAGGTTTTATGTAGCATTTTTTAGGGTTTATGTTGCATTTTCTGGGTTTATGTAGCCTTTTTCGGGGTGATTTAATGTTTTTGTTGCATTTTTTAGGGTCTATGTAACGTTTCTATGGTCCACTGAGTGTTTTTAAATTTCATATTGTTTTTTTAGGTTTTATGTAGAATTTGTTAATGTTTATGTTGCGTTTTTAGGGTTTATGTTGCATTTTTAGGGTTTATGATACAATTCTAGGGTTTATGTAGTGCTTTTAGGGTTTATGTATCGTTTTTTGGGTTTATGTAGCGTTTTTTTGGTTTATGTTGCATTTTTAGGGGTTTTGTTGCATTTGTAGGGTTTGTGTAACGTTTTATGGTTTATGTATCTATTTGAAGCCTTTTTTAGGGTTTTAATGGTAGTTTATGGTTTGTAGTGTTTTTAGGGATTTTAAGGGTTGTTAATGGGTGTTTACGGTTTTTTATGGTATCTGATGGCTTTTTAAAGTCTTTTTTTGGGGGGGGGGGGTTTATGGGTTTATTTGTTTTTTAGGATTGATAGGGGTTGTTAAGGGTTTTAGTGTGATTTAGGGTTTGTTTGGGTATTGTAGCAGTTTTTAGGGTTTATATAATGTGTTTTAGCAATTTTTTTGGGTTCTTTAGTGTTTTTAGTGTTCTTTAGATTTTAATATGGTTCTTTAGGGTTTATTAGGGTTTTTTAGGGTTTATTAGTGTTCTTCAAGATTTGTTATAGTTTATTTGCAATTTTTATTGTATTTTAGGGTTTTATTGGGCTATTGTAGGAATTAATAGCTTTTTATAGGGTTTATCAACCTTTTTTTGGGTTATTTATGATTTATTAGGGTTTATTGTGGTTTATTTTATTTATTTGGGTTTAGTATCGTGTATTTGAGTTTATTACAATTTATTATTGTTTATTAAGTTTTTTAGGGTTTATTGTGGTTTATTAGGGGGTTTTTATGGTTTGTTTCAATTTGTCATGATATATTTTATATTTTTAGGATTTATTACGTTTTATTTGGGGTTTTTAGGGTTTCTGACGATTTATTTTGGGGTTATTAGTGTTTGTTTGGGGTTTATTAGTGGGTTATATGGTTTTGCATGCTATTATTTGTTGGTTTATGTAGCGTTTTGTCAGGTTTTTTAGGGTTTTTAGTGATTATTAGGGTTTATTATTTTTTAATAGTGTTTTTATTGTATATAAGGGGTTTTATGGCTTTTGTAGCATTTATTAGGGTATAATAGAGTGTGTTTGGGTTTATTATACGTTATTGTGATTTATTAGTGTTTATTAGGGGTTTTAGGGTTTAATAGTGGGTTTTTGGGGTTATTAGGGTTTATAAATGGTTCTTAGGGGTTTTAGTGGTTGTTAGGGTTTGTTATGTTTTGTTAGTGTTTTTAGGGTTTGTTAGAGTTTGTTTCATTTGTTTGGGGTTTTATGTGTTTTTTTTGGTTTTATGGGTGTGTTTGGTTTTTTAATGCTTTGTTAGGGTTATTTTAGCATTTTTTGGGGGTTTTGTTGCGTTTTGTGGTTTTGGAAGCATTTTTTGGGGTTTTTTAGCAATTGACAGGGTTTATGTAGCATTGTTAGTGGCATTAGTCGGGATACCCCGATTTGTTAACATTCAAATAAGTATAAATTCTGATCTGGATTTCCGTTAGGCCTGTACCACATATCATATCGAAGATTGTTTCATTTTCATTGATTGGACTTGTTCTGGAGTTGAAACAGGCTTCTAGATTAGAAGTTATGGTCGTTTTAACATTCTATGGCTCTTTAAATACACACATATATATGTATTTATTTGTAAATATATATTTGTTTGTCTGTGTGTGTGTGTGTGTCTGTGTCTGTGTGTGTGTGTGTTGTATATATGAATTTATTTATTTATTTATAAACACACATAAAAAAATATTTTATAAATGTATTTAAAACTAATATTATAAATATAGATTAATATGAAAATAAATATATGGATAAAAAACAAATTAATATTAATATATATTAATATATGAATGAATGTATATATACTAATATACGAATAAATATATATGTATTAATATAACTAAATATATTTATATTAATATGAATCTATATTAATATATGAATAAATATAAATATATATATAAATATATATATATCATTAAATAGAGAAAAAATGGATTAGTGGTAAAGTTGCAGGCACGCAATGGGGGAGGTCACGGGTTTGAGTTCGGGTGGAAGCAAGTAGGTGCGCTTCTGAGGGATGCGCGCGAACGACGGCGCGTGGGAGAGATTGATGGGGGTTCGACTAGTGGTGATAGGGGGGGGGTTAAGCGTTGTTAAAAGATCCCCTCCTCGCTTTATATAAACATTTTATATTTTTTGTACTTTTATCAGCACTTTTTAGAAGCGTTGATAAAAGTCCCCTTTTATCAGCACTGAAAAAAGCGATGTTAAAGGGGTCTTTTATCAGCGCTTTTTTCAGAGCTGATAAAATGTGCCTTTTTCAGTGCTTTTCTAAGAGCTGATAAAAGAGACCCCCTATATCCTCACCTCGATTAACATCGCTTTTTTAACACTGTTAATACACTTTTATAGTATTCATAAATGCCGTTTTTGCAGTAGTGTGCACACGCAATGCACATGCGTTATTCTATTATCACATGTGTTATTATTTATTATTTATTATCATTCACATTCAAATGAACATTCACGTGGACTTGGTTATTATGTATTTTTTATTACCATTCACATGCACATGCACATGGACATACACATGCACATGCATTTATATGTGCGTTATTAATTAATATTTATTATCATTCAAATGCACATGAACATTAACATGCAATTCACATGCGTTATTATTTATTATCATTCACATGCAAATGCGCAGGCATATGCACATGCACGTGCATTATTATTTATTATTTAAACCATGCACATGCATATGCACATGCACATGCATTATTACTATTATTATTATTATTAGAGGTATTTTTAGGGTTTACTTTCTTTTTTAGGATTTTTAGGTGATATTAACATTTATTATGGTTTGTTAGGGGTTCGGGGTTTTTTAATTATATATTAGCATTTTTAGGGTTTGGTTTGGGTTATTAGGATTTTATTAGGGTTTATTATGGTGTGTCTAGGTTTATTAGGGTTTATTAGGTATTTTAGGGTTTTATTAGGATTGAGTTGGGTTTATTAGTGTATATTATGGTATATTTGGGTATGTTTAGGATTTATTAGGGTTTATTGTGGTTTATTAATTTTTAATATGGTATATTAGAGGTTTTTAGGGATTAGATGTGTTTATTAGGGTTTATTATCCCTTTTAAGCTTTGTTATGTGTTATTAGCATATATTAGGTGTTTTAGGGCCTTTTAATGGTATATTTTTATTTTTTTAAGGTTTAGTGGGGTTTATTATGGTTTATTTTGGTGTTTTAAGGTTTATTTGGGTTGACTAGGTATTTATAAAGTTTTATTAGGGTTGAGTAGGTTTCTTTAGGGTTTTATTAGCGTTTATTAGGGTTGAGTAGGGTTTATTAGGGTTTGTTTGGGATTTTTAGGGTTTACTAGTGTTTGTTACTGTTTTTATTAGGGTATGTGAGTGTTTTTTAGTTTTTTTAATATATATGAGCGGTTTGTCGGACTTTTTTATGTTTTATTAACGCGTTTTTAGTTTTTGTGAGCATTTTTTATTGTTTATTATGTTTTATTAGAATTTATTATGGTTTATTAGGTTTTCTTGGGAATATTAATGGTTTGTTTTCATTTTTTATTGGGGTTTAGTTGTGTTTTATTAGGTTTTATTATGGTGTTTCAAGGTTTATTAGGGTTGAGAGGGTATTTTTAGGGTTTTATTATGGTTTTTTTGGGTTTATTATTTTTTATTAGGATTTATTAGGGATTTTTAGGGATTATTAGAGTTTGTTAGGGGTTTATTAGTTTTTTTGTTTTATTAAGTTATGTTAGTGTCTTTAGGTCTTTTTAGATAATATAACGTGTTTTTATTGTTTGTGAGCATTTAGTTTTAGTTTGTGATCATTTTTAGGGTTTCTTAGGTTATATTAGAGTTTATTATGGTTTATTAGGGTTTTTAGGGATTTCTATGGTATATTAGAGTTTTTTTGTCTTTATTTGGTTATTTTAGTGTTTTTAGGTCTTTTTAGGTAATATAGCACATTTTTATTGTTTTTGATAGTTTTTTTATTGTTTTTGAGAATTTTTAGGGTTTATTAGGTTATATTAGAGTTTATGAGGGTTTCTTGGTATTTTTAAGGTATACTAGCATTTTTTCTTTATTAGGGTTTTGTAGGGTTTTATTAGGGGTTATTATGTTGTGTTAAGGCTTGTTAGGCTTGAGTAGGGTTTATTTGGATTTAATTATGGTTTATTAGGGATTTTTAGGGTTTGATTGGGTTTTATTTGGGTTTATGAGTGTTTATTAGTGTCTATTAGGGTCGGATGGGGTTGTTTAGGTTTTCATAATGTGTTTTTAGGGTTTATTAGGTTTTATTGTCATTTATTAGGGTTTATTAGGTATTTTGGGGTTTAATTAGGGTTGAGTAGAGTTTCTTAGGGTTTTAAGGGATTTTAAGGTTTTTTTAGAGATTATTAGAGTTTATTAGGGATTTATTAGGGGTTTATTAGGGTTTAATTTTTTATATTATGGTATATTAGGGTTTAATATTTTTGAGGGTGTTGAAGCGTCTTTAGGGTTTTGGTAGAATTTTTTAGCGTTTGTGTAGAATTGTTAGAGTTTATGTAGCATTTGTAGTGTTTATTTAGCATTTTTAGGTTTTAGTTAGCGGTTTTAGGTTTTAGTTATCATTTTTAGGGTTTATGTAATGTTTTTAGGGTTTATGTAGCGTGTTTAGGTTTTAAGTTTTATGTAGCATTTTTTTAGGGTTTATGTTGCGTTTTCTGGGTTTATGTAGCGTTTTTAGGGGTGATGTAGTGTTTATGTTGCATTTTTTAGGGTTTATGTAACATTTTAGGGTTTATGTAGTGTTTTGAGGGTTTATATTGTGTTTTTAGGTTTTATGTAGCATTTGTTAATGTTTATGTTACATTTTTTAGGATTTAGGTTTTGTTTTAGAATTCATGTTACAGTTCTAAGGTTTATGTATTGCTTTTTGGGTTTATGTAGCGTTTTTTGTGTTTTTTGGTTTCTGTTGCATTTTTAGGGTTTTTGTTGCATTTTTATTGTTTATGTAGCATTTTTAGTGTGTATGTATCTATTTGAATCCTTTTGGGGGTTTTAATTTTTTTTACGGTTTTTAGTGTTTTTTAGGGTTTTTAAGGGTTGTTAACGCGTGTTTATGGGGTTTTATGGTATCTCATGGCTTTTAATGGTTTTTTTGGGGGGGGGGGGTTTGTTTGTTTATTTTTTTGGTATTGATAGGGGTTGTTAGGTTTTTTTAGTGTGTTTTATGATTTGTTATGGTATTGTAGCGGTTTTAGGGTTTATATAACGTGTTTTAGCATTTTTTTGGGTTCTTTTGGGTTTCTTAGTGTTATTTAGAGTTTAAAATGGTTCTTTTTGGTTTTTTAGGGTTCTTTAGAGTTTATTAGTGTTCTAGAGGATTTTTTATAGTTTATTAGCATTTTTTATTGTATATTATGTTTTTTTCGACTTTTGTAGGAATTGATAGATTTTTCTAGGGTTTATCAACCATTTTTAGGGTTATTTAGGATTTATTAGGGTTTATTAGTGTTTATTTTATTTATTGGGGTTTAGTAAAGTGTATTTGGGTTTATTAAGATTTATCTGGGTTTATTATGATTTGATATGGTTTGTTGGAGTTTATTAGGGTTTTTTATGATTTTTTCTATTTGTTACGATTTATTTGGCATTGTTAGGATTTCTTATGACTTATTTGGGGTTGTTAGGGTTTGTTACAATTTATTTTGGGGTTATCGGGGTTTTTTAGGGTTTATTAGTGGGTTGTAGGGTTTTTTTGGGATATTATTTGTAGATTTTTGTAGCGTTTTGTAGGGTTTGTTAGGGTATTTTGTGATTATTAGGGTTTATTATGGTTTAATAGTGTTTTTATTGTACATTAGGGGTTTTAAGGATTTTGTAGTTTTTATTAGGGTCAAATAGAGTTTTGTAGGGTTTATTATAGGTTATTACGATTTATTAGTGTTTATTAGGGGTTTTAGGGTTTAAAATTGGGTTTTATTGGTTATTAGGGTTTATTAGTGGTTCTAAGGGGTTATTAGTGGTTGTTAGGTTTTGTTGGGTTTTGTTAGGTTTTTAGGGTTTGTAACGGTTTGTTTGAGTTGTTTGGAGTTTTATGTGTTTTTTGGGTTTTGTGGGTGTGTTTGTATTTTTTAAGCTTTGTTAGGGTTATTTTAGAGTTTTTTTGGGTTTTGTTTCGTTTTGTAGGTTTTGAAGCATTTCTGAGGTTTTTGTAGCAATTGATAGGGTTTTATGTAGCATTTTTAGTGGTATTAGTGGTTCTTTACGATTATTTAGGGTTTCTAGGATTTTTTAGGGTTCTTTAGGGTGTATTAGGGTTTCTTTTGAGGTTTTTAGGGTTTGCTAGGGGGGTTTTAGGGTTTTTAAGGGTTTAATAGGGTTGGTTAGGATTTTGTTAGGCATTTTTAAACATTTTAGGGGTTTTAGCATTTTTAGTGGTTTCTAGGTTTTTTAGGGTTTTTTGGTTTTTTTAGGGTTTTTTTGGGGGGTTTAGGTTTGTTTTCGGGTTTTTTCAGTTTTTTCAGTTTTTAAGGGGTTTTAGAGTTTTTTAGGGATTTTTAGGGATTTTTAGCGTTTTTAGGTTTTTTGGGTTTTTAGGGTTTTGTTAGGTTTTACCAGGTTTGTTAGGGTTTTTTGGATGAATATTAGCATTTTGAATGGTTTAATAGTGTTTTTGTTGTATATTTGGGTTTTTAGGTATTTTGTAGCTTTTATTGGGGTATAATAGGGTTTTAAGGGTTTATTGCGATTTGTTGGTGTTTATTAGGGTTCAGTAGTGGGCTTTAGGGTTTAATAGGGGTTATTATTGGTTGGTAGGGTTTGTTATGATTTATTAGTTCTTATTA
The DNA here is from genome assembly GCA_963277665.1 of Viscum album. Taxonomy (NCBI): domain Eukaryota; kingdom Viridiplantae; phylum Streptophyta; class Magnoliopsida; order Santalales; family Viscaceae; genus Viscum; species Viscum album. Next base: position 1,097,099 of record OY728167.1, on the reverse strand, counting down.
GAGTTATTTAGGGTTTCTAAGGGTTTGTTAGTGTTTCTAAGGGTGTGTTAGGGTTTCTAAGGGTGGGTTAGGGTTTTTATGGGAAGGTTAGGGTTTCTAAGGGTGTTCTATAGTTTCTAATTGTTTCTAAGGTTGTGCTTGGGTTTCTATGGCTGCGTTGGGGTTTCTAAGGGCGTGCTAGGGTTTCTAATGGTGTGTTAGGCTTTCTAACGGTGTGTTAGGTTTTCTAAGGGTGTGTTAGTGTTTCTTATGTTTGTTTAGGGTTTTTTAGGGGTTTTAGGGTTTTAGGGTTATGTTATGGTTTCTTAGGGGTTTTTATGGTTTCTTCTGTTCTTTTGTGTTTATTGGGGTTTCTTAGTGCTTCTGGGGGTTTGTAACGGATTGTTAGTGTTTGTTAGGATTTTTTAGGTTTTGTTATGTTTTTTGGGTTTTTGGGGTTTTTTGGGTTTTTTTGGGGTTTGTTAGGGTTTGTTAGTGTTTGTTAGGATTTGTTAGGGTTTTTCATGGGTTTTAATGGTTTTTAGTGTTTATGGGGTTATTCATGGTTTTTAGGGATATTTAGTTATTCATGGTTGTCCCAGATGTGTAGAGCTAGTCGCAAGCTTCAATTTGATATGTGGTGGAGGTGAAACAGACACCCAAAGCAGTAGTTATGGTCATTTGAAAGACTTAATTACCTTTTGGGACTTTAAGAACGTGATAAGGTGTTCCTTTTGGTCACAAATGTGTAGATCTAGTCAGAAGCTTCGATTTGATATATGGTAGAGGCAAAACGGACTCCCAGAGTAGAAGTTATGGTCTTTTGGAGGGTTTAATAACCTTTTGGGCCATCAAGGATGTGAGAAGGCGATCCAGTGGTTATAGGAGTGTAGGAATAGTCAGAAGCTTCGATTTTATATGTGTTAGTGGCAAAACGGACAACCATAGAAGAAGTTATTGCAAAACGGGAACTAGAATCCAATTTTTTGACCATCAAAAGGGATTTTGGGTCGTTTTGGGGGATGAAGAATGTCAGAAAGGGTTCTAGTGGTTACTAGAGTGTGTATCTTTTCACAATATTTGATTTGATATGTGGTAGAGCCAAAATGAACACATGTAGTAGAAGCTGTTGTCGTTTTAAATTGAGCAACTCTCCTAGCACCTAAAAACCTATGAAACCCGCGAGTCACTAAAATAGGCATAACTTCTCCTCCGGGTGTCCTTTTGAGCGTTATGACCAGTAAAATCGAAACTCATGAGATGGGTGAGGACCAAGTTTAGTAGAAACTATGAGAAGATCAAATAAATATAAGAAATATTAGTTATTCCACTCCAAAAAAAGTCCAACTTCAAACGGCCATAACTATCGCTCTGGTTGTCCGTTTGAGCTCTACCACATATCAAATAGAATGTAGTGAAAATATCTACGTAGAAGGATGACTTGAACATAGTTCAAGTCATTCTTGAGACCCTAAAATTACAGAAACCCATCATAAGGCCTCCAAAACTCCATTTCTGTGTACGAATCCTTGTCGGATTTTTCTTCAAATGGTCATAACTTCTTATATGTGTGTCTGTTTGGCCTCCGAAACCTTTTTTATTATAGTTCTTTCCATGATATTCAGTTTGACTATTCACAAAGCGGAAATGGACACCTGAAGAATAAGTTATGCCTTTTTCAATGACTCTGTGATTTGTTAGGTTTTTCTAGACCCCATTTCTAGCATTTTTGTCATGTCTTCTATTTTTTCAAACTACTATAACTTATTAATACTGTTGTTATTATTATTATTAACATCATATCATCCACTTGCATATGCACAAGCACATGCGTTATTATTATATTGTTATTACCAAGCACGTGCACATGCAATCCACACACGTTATTTTATTATCACATGCGTTGTTATTATTAATGTTATTATTATTATTGTGGTTGTTGTTGTTGTTGTGGTTGTTGTTGTTATTGTTATTATCATCAAATGAAAATGCACATGAGAATGCATATACACACACATTCAATGCACGTGAGTTATTCTATTATCACATGCGTTGTTATTATTAATATTATTATTATTAATAATATTATTATTATTATCATCATCATCACATGCAAATGCAATGCACGAGAGTTATTATTTATTAACATACACATGCACACATAATGCACCTACAATATTCTATTATCATATGCATTAGTACTACGACTATTATCACCACCACTACTACTACTACTACTATTACTACTGCTTTTATTATAACTATCATCACATGAAAATATAGATGCATGTGCGTTATTATTTATTATTTGTTACCATGTATGTGCAAATGCAATGCACTTGTATTATTCTTTTGTTATTATTATTATTATCACATTTATTATTATTATTATTATCATTATCATTATTATTATCATTATCACATGAAAATGCACATGCATGTGCATTGTTATTTGTTATTTTTTACCATGCACATGCATGAATTATTATTATTATTATAACAATTAGTATTATTAATATTATAATCAAATTTAAATGCACATGCACATGCATGTTCATTCTTATTTATTATTATTATTTATTATTTACTACTATACACGTGCACATGAAATTCACTTGTGTTATAGTATTATTATTATTATTATTATTATTATTATTCTTGTTGTTGTTGTTTTTTGTATCATCATATACAAATGCACATGTACGTGCGTTGTTATTTATTATTTATTACCATGCATGTGCATGCGTCATTATCATTATCATTACATGTAAATGAACATGCATGTGATTTATTATATATTATTTATTATCATGCACATGAAAACGCAATGCACTTGTGTTGTTCTATTATCACATGTGTTATTATTATTTATTCCAGTTCACGTGCACATGAAATGCACGTGCGTTATTCTATTATCACATGTGTTATTATTTATTATTTATTATCAATCACATGAAAATGCACATTCATGTGGAATTGGTTATTATTTATTGTTTATTACCATGAACATGCACATGCACATGCACATGCACATGCACTTTTATATGCGTAATTATTTATTATTTATTATGTTTCACATGAACATGCACATACACATGCAATTCACATGTGTTATTATTTATAATTTATTATTTATTATCATTCACATAAAAATGCGCAGGCATATGCACATGCACGTGCGTTATGATTTATTATTTAAACCATGCACAAGCATATGCACATGCACGTACGTTATTAATACTCTTATTATTAAAGGTATTTTTAGGGTTTACTATCATTTTTTAGGATTTTTAGGTGTTATTAACATTTATTATGGTATGCTAGGGTTTTAGGGTTTTATAATGGTACATTAGCATTTTAGGGTTTGGTGGGGTTTATTAGGATTTTATTAGGGTTTATTATGGGGTGTCAAGGTTTATTAGGGTTTATTAAATATTTTTAGGGTTTTATTAGTATTGAGTTGAGTTTATTAGTGTTGGGCAAAAATCCCTCAAGGTATCATTGAAGCCTTTTTGAGGTGATTGTGTTTGTTGACAAAGTGGACATCTGAGTTGTGATTGTTGACAAAGAGGATTTCATGATGGAATGTCGAGTTCAAGAGCTGAGTTCAACGATCCATGTTTGATTCAAGAACGTCGATAAAAGGAATGGAAGATCTGGAGGCGGTACAAAAGAACAGATACAAGGTGGCGCCGTTGTCCAGTGTTTGCCAAATTTTTGGGCCTGAAAATCGGCAAATGAAGAAAAGTGTTTTTGGCAAAGGGACTTGCGCGTCGTGGACTTGGAGTATAGGAAACTTGCGCGCCATATGTTTTTCAAGATCAGAAGATCAAAATATGGCTAAGGAAATAGGTTCGCGCAAGTTTGGGAGTTGGTCGCGCAAGTGTCTAAAAGGAGAGAAGACTTGCGCGCCGAGAATGGGTCGCGCAGGTGACTTGCGCGCCGTCGCGCAGGGTGGTCAGATTGCCTATAAACACTGGACCACCCCTCCTCATTTCTCACTGGAGTTCAAGACGAGAGCTCCCGTCGCGTAGGTGTGGTGGTCGCGCAAGTGGTGTGTGTGGTCGCGCAGGTGGGACTTGCGCGCCAGTGGTTGAAGTTGTGCGCCGGTGTTAGAAGTTGCGCACCGGTTGGCAGTTACGCGCCAATATTGGTTTGGGCGTAAAGGGAAGAGAGTCGCGCAAGTTTGGAGTTGAGGAAGCTTGAGTCGCGCAAGTGTCTGAGGAGGACTTGCGCGCCCGTTGTGACTTGCGCGCCGATACTTGCGCGCCGAGGTTGTCTTGCGCGCCAAGTAAGGTTTGTTCTAGCAGTGTTTTTCGGGCTGCGTGGAAGCAGGAAGTTTGCCCGATACCTTCGGTGCAAAGAGATATTCATCTACGGGTGAAAGTTGTACTTCAAAAGAGCATCTACACACAGAGGAAGATGCATTCATTCATGCAAATGAAGAGACCTACAGGTTTATAAACTGTGAGTGGATTCCATCCAAGAGCAGTGAGCTCAGGAAGAGGAAGAAGGTGATCCTCTCCACCGGCAGTGAGCCAGAGAGAGAGAAACAGGGAGTGACCCTTGGGAAAGCAGTGAGCTGACCCTAAACATTGTAAAGGCAGTGAGCCTGGGCATAGAAGTGATCTAGCCCGAACCTTGTAATCCAAAGCTAGTGAAGATTAGTGGAATTCGGTACGACCGGCAACCTGTCGGCGTATGCTCCTTGGACGTAGCCCTTAGCGGTGAACCAAGTAAAATTGTTGTGTCCTGTGCTTGCTTTACATTCTGTTTATATCGTGCAGCAGGAAAAAGAGAGAAGAGTGTTTTGCTTAACAGCGAAACAAGATCAGAACGGGCATTAATTTTGAATTAGTCATACCCTGATTCACCCCCCCTCTCAGGGTATCCAGCCTAGTGGACCTAACAATTAGGGTATATTATGGTATATTATGGTATATTTGGTTATGTATAGGATTTATTAGGGTGTATTATGGTTCATTATGGTTTATTAATTTTTAAGAGGGTATAATAAGGGTTTTTAGTGTTTAGTAGTTTTTATTCGGGTGTATTAGCGCTTTTAAGCTTTGTTAGGTTTTATTAGAATTTATTAGATGTTTTAGGGATTCTTAATGGTATATTTGTGTCTGAAGTGTTTAGTGGGGTTTATTATGGTTTATTATGGTGTATTAAGGTTTATTAGGGTTGAGTAGGTATTTTTAGGGTTTTATTAGGGTTGAGTCAGTATCTTTAAGGTTTTATTAGGGTTTATTAGGGTTGAGAACATTTTATTAAGGTTTATTAGGGATTTTTAGGGTTTGTTAGTGTTATTATTAGGGTATATGAGTGGTTTTTAGTTTTTGTTAATATATATGAGGAGTTGTTATTACTTTTTAGGTTTTATTAGTGTGTTTTTAGTGTTCGTGAGCATTTATAATTGTTCATTAGCTTTTATTTTAATTTATTAGGGTTTATTAGGGTTTCTATGGCTTTATAATGGTTTGTTTGCATTTTTTTTGTTTATTGGGGTTTAGTTTGGTTTTATTAGGTTTTGTTTTGGTGTTTCAAGGATTATTTGGTTTGAGAAGGTATTTTTAGGGTTTTATTATGTTTTTATTAGGGTTTTTAGGGTTTTTAGGGTTTATTAGGGTTTGTTAGGGGATTATTAGTTTTTTTATTAGGTTATATAAGTGTTTGTGTGGTCTTTTTAGATAATATAGCATGTTGTTATTTTTTGTGATCATTTCTTTTGTTTGTGATTGTTTTTATTTTTTCTTTGGTTATATTAGAGTTTGTTATCGCTTATTAGGGTTTCTGGGGATTTTTATGGTATATGAGCATTTTTTGTCTTTATTAGGTTATATTTGTGTTTTTTGGTCTCTTTATGTAATATAGCATGTTTTAATTGTTTGTGATTGTTATTTATTGTTTTTGAGCGTTTTTAGGGTTTATTATGTTATATTAGAGTTTAGCAGGGTTTCTAGGGATTTTTTAAGGTATAATAGCATTTTTTCCTTATAAGGGTTTTGTAGGGTTTTATTAGGGGTTATTATGGTGTGTTATGGTTTATTAGGGTTGATTAGGGTTTATTTGTCTTTATTTTTGGTTTATTTGGGGATTTTGGGGTTTTTGGGGGTTTATTAGGGTTTATTAGTGTTTATTAGTGTATATTAGGGTTGGTTATGGTTGATTTGGTTTTCATAACGTGTTTTTAGGGTTTATAATGTTTTATTATCATTTATTAGGGTTTATCAGGTATTTTTAGGGTTTTATTAGTCTTGAGTAGAGTTTCTTAGGCGTTTTAGGGATTATAAGGTTTTTTAGTGTTTATTAGAGTTTATTAGGGGTTTATTAGGGTTTAATTTTGTATATTACGGTATATTAGGGTTTAATATTTTTGAGTATTTTCATGCGTCTTTTGGGGGTTTGTAACATTTTTTAGGGTTTGTATAGCATTGTTAGAGTTTATGTAGCATTTTTAGTGTTTATGTAGTGTTTTTAGGGTTTAGTTAGCATTTTTAGATTTTATGTATAATTTTTAGTGTTTATGTAATGTTTTTAGGGTTTATGTAGCGTGTTTAGGGTTTATGTTTTATGTAGCATTTTTTAGGGTTTATGTTTCATTTTCTGGGTTTATGTAGTGTTTTTAGGGGTGTTGTAGCGTTTATGTTGCATTTTTTAGGGTTTATGAAATCTTTTTAGGGTTCATGTGCTGTTTTTAGGGTTTATATTGTATTTTTAGTTTTTATATAGCGTTTTTTTAATATTTATCTTTCATTTTTAGGGTTTATGTTGTGTTTTTTAGGGTTTATGTTACAGTTATAGGGTTTATGCAGTTCTTTTAGGGTATATGTAGCATTTTTTGGGTTTATGTTGCATTTTTTGGTTTATGTTGAGTTTTTAGGGTTTTTATTTCATTTTTAAGGGTTTATGTAATGTTTTAGGGTCTATATATGTATTTGAAGCCTTTTTTAGTGTTTTAATGATTTTTTTTGGTTGGTGGTTTTTTTAGGGTTTTAAGGGTTGTTAACTGGTGTTTATGGTTTTTTAGGGTATCTGATGGCTTTTAAGGGTTTTTTTGGGGGGTTTATTGGTTTATTTGTTTTTTGGGATTGATTGGGGTTGTTAGGGTTTGTTTGTGTATTGTATGTTGGATCCATGGCTGTTCTATGCAGGAATTGGAGTTTGGTTTGTGTTTGTTGTCAATCCTGAGTGGAAGTTCCGGATGTGTGCCAGCAATGTGGTCATACAGTTCAAGCAGACAACATTATTGAAGGTGGTGCGCACAAAGAGGAAGTGGTGCATGGAAAATAAGCGATGTGCATGAAATACTTGAGATGGGCGCAAAAAACAGCGTGGTGCGCGAAATAGCAGAGCGAAGTTTTTCTCGTGAATAGTGTTTCAAAATCAAAACGTCGAAAAATGGAAAAGTCATGGGCTGCGCGAAATTTCTGGAGAGGTGCGCGGAAAATGATACCTGCGCAAAATATTATGCGCCAGATGAGAGGTTTTCACACCGAAGGGGATTTTGCGCGTGGGGGTCTCAGACGCCGACAAATATGAGGTGACCCCCTTCATTCTGGACAGTTGAAGACTTACAGAAGATCTGAGGTCTGATGCGTGAAAAAGGTTCACGTAAAGGGGCTTGTGAAAAATATTCTGAGTTGCGCGGAAAATTTTGGGATGTGCGAAAAATGAATAGTTGCGTGTGAAAAGTGGGTTTGCCCATAAAAGATTCAGTTGCGTGAAAAAGGGGTTTTTGCGTGAAATATTTTTCCACGCGAAAAGTAAAGTTTGCGTGCAATAGGAAGGTTTTGCGCGCAAATGGTTGGTGTTGCGCACAATTGTCAGTGAAGTTTGTCTGCATGTTCTGATTATCTGGTTCAGTGGTTCTGTGTGTTCTAGTGCATCTATTCCAGACATCGATGCAAGTAGAGTCTCGTGCTGAGCAGAGGCAAAGACTTCAATGGAAATCTATTGAAGAGACCTTCACATCTATAAACTGAGTGAGACTTCACCAAGGGCAGTGAGCCAGGGGGAGTCAACGGGAGTGACCTGAGGGAAGCAGTGAGCCCTCCCTAAACCCTTGTAAAGGCAGAGAGCCTGGGATATTGTGATTGTTCTCGAACCATTTTAATCCAAAACTAGTGAAGATTAGTGGAATTTGGTACGACCGACAACGTTTCGGCGTATGCTCCTTGGACGCAGCCCTTAGTGGTGAACCAAGTAAAAACGGTTGTGCCTTCTCTCTGCATGTGAATGTCTGCTTTCTAATCTTATCCATCATATAAGTTTCAAAAGTTCCTTCCAACATTGGAACAAGATCCTATACTTTAGAATAAAAAGTTGTCACCCTGATTCACCCCTCCCCTCTTAGGGTGTCCAAGGGTCCTACATTGTAGTGGTTTTTAGGGATTATATAATGTGTTTTAGAATTTTATATTTTGGGTTCTTTACGGGTTTTTAGTATTCTTTAGAGTTTAATATGGTTCTTTAGGGTTTATTAGGATTCTTTAGGGTTTATTAGTGTTCTTTAGGATTTGATAAAGTTTATTAGAGTTTTTATTGTATATTAGGAACTTATTGTGCTTTTGTAGGCATTAATAGCTTTTTCTAGGTTTTATCGGCCTTTTTAGGGTTATTTTGGATTTATTAGGGTTTATTAGGTTTTATTTTATTTACTAGGGTTTAGTAAGGTGTATTTGAGTTTATTATGATTTATTAGGGTTTATTATGATTTTTTAAGATTTATTGCGGTTTCTTAGGGGTTTTTTATGGTTTGTTTCAGTTTGTTATGATTTATTTGGCATTGTTAGGATTTGTTACGATTTTTTCGGGGGTTGTTAGGGCTTGTTTCCGTTTATTTTGGGGTTATTAGGGTTTGTTAGGGTTTATTAGTGGGTTATAGGGTTTTATAGGCTATTATTTGGAGGTTTTTGTAGCGTTTTGTTGGGTTTGTTAGGGTTTTTAGTGATTATTAGGGTTTATTATGGTTTAATAGTGTTTTTATTGTATATTAGGGGTATTAGGGATTTTGTAGCGTTTATTAGTGTATAATATAGTTTGTTAGGGTTTATTACATGTTATTACAATTTATTAGTGTTTATTAGGGTTTTTAGGGTTTAATAGTGGGTTTTAGGAGTTATTAGGGTTTATTAGTGGTTCGTATAGGTTATTAGTGGAAGTTAGGAAAAGAAGGCTCGGGTCCAGGCTATTCCTGACACCCCCCAAAATTTATTAAACAAAAAGACACAAACACTGCAGACAAGGGAGGGGAGGGGTCGAACGACCCACACCCAAAACCCGTTACGACCTCAGCCCGAGGGTCACAAAAAAAAAAAGAAACAAAGTGCAAGACCAAAAAAAAAGACACAGTGTCCAAAAGAAAATCACACACAGAGTAGGTCAGTCAACATCGCCACCAAAATCCTCCAGCTCCACATCACGAAACCCCATGCCAACACCAAAGCCACCGCCATCATCAGCAAAGCTAAAATCTGATTCATCACCCTGGTCCATTGAGTCCCATCTAGGGTCAAAATCATCTCGTATGCCAAGTCTGGACTGCAGCTTCTCCCTAGATTTTACCTGCTCATCAGAAAAATAAGGCTTTTCTCGCTTATTCACCTTTAGATTCAGTTTGACATCTCGTGAGGAGGCCCTAGTTGCCATTGGGCGTGGGAGGGCAGAGTAATCCCTCCTCATTCTTCGTCTTGGCAGGGCAGAGGAGGTTCCCGCAGCAGACATCTTTGCTCCATTTCCACCATCACTAGCGGCTAATGGTGCCTTGCCTTTCTTGCTTTCTGCCTCAAGAGTTTCAGCACCTCCGCTGATTTTTTTCTCCCTTGATGTGACCATAGCAGCATTTATCCATTGATCAGCCTCAGCAAACCTCTCCCCAAGCCTCTTTGCCTCATCTTCAAGAGGGAACCTTTCCCTTTCAACCCATACCATCTCATGGAGCTATACACAAAAGTCTTCAGCAGGTGGAACACCATGAAGGATCATCGCCCTCTGCAGGTCCATGGAAGGACCACCAGCATCACCAGCATTACAGAGCTGGTCACTAGGCGGGTCCTCAACACTGCTGTCAGAGGGGCACGATAACCCAAGCCCCTTTCCAGGTCCCCCCATGCCAGGATACCCATGCAGGACCAGTGGGGCATAACGCCAGTCTATATCCCCATCCAGTATGGGCTTTTCCTCTGCTGAGCATGAACTCCAGTCATCTCCAGACCTGGTTTTCTAAGAAACAGCATCCTCCTCTGCATCATCCTCCACCCGCACCCCAACCATGGCAGGCTCAGCCGAACCTATAGCCTAAGAAACATTCACAGGAGCCTCATCCGTTAGAGCAGATCCACCAGCATTCTCATCAACCTTTAAGCCAGTTGTGTCATCCCATCCCAGATCCTTGCAGGAATTTTTCACATTTCCTGGCCAGACATCCATCACAATTGTCCTATCTATCTCAGTTTGTTTCCTAATATCTTCACCAGACCCGTGAACACCTTTAGCAGAGCCATGAATTCCTCCCTCAGCGAGCATGACTTCATCCTCAACAGTGTTCCCTGAGACACCGGCGCTTGCTTCCAGACTCACCAAGAAGCCACCCGAATCCATCAGAGAGATTTCTAACCCATTACTAGCCAACATAGAAGACGAGCAGGGCACATCGGTAGCCACAGAGTGAGAAACTCCCCAATCGTCCCCTTCACCTCCACCCAAGGGAGGCCGCTCCCACCAGCAGACAGAGATTCACCACCCCTAGAAGCGCCAGAACAAATTCCAGAACAGTCACTGTGCCCGAAGCTCCAGCACAAAGAGCAGAAGACTGGCCATTACTCGAAGACAACAGTTTTTTTGGGGTTTTCTTGCATTTTGTGGGTTTTCCAATTTTTTTCATTTTTTTATAACAATTGTTAGGGTTTATGTAGCATTGTTAGTGGCTTTAGTGGTTCTTTAGTGTTTTTAGGGTTCTTTAGGGTTCTTTATGGTGTATTAGGGTTTCTATTGAGGCTTTTTGGGTTTTCTAGGGGGTTTTCCAGGTTTTTAAGGGTATCATAGGGTTGGTTAGGGTTTTGTTAGGCATTTTTAGTCTTTTTAGGAGTTTTTTAGCATTTTTAGGGGTTTTTAGGGTTTTAGCATTTTTTGAGGTTTATTTGAGGGTTTTTATGTTTTTTTAGGGTTTATTAGGTTTGTTTTCGGGTTTGTTTTGGGTTTTTCCGTGTTTTTAGGGGTTTTAAGATTTTTTAGGGGTTTTAGGGTTTTTAGGATTTTTTAGGGTTTTTAGGATTTTTTAGGGTTTTTAGGAATTTTTAGGGTTTTTAGGTTTTTTAGAGTTTTTTGGTTTTTAGGGTGTTTTAGGGGTTTGTGAGGTTTTCCAAGATTGTTAGGGTTTTTTTGTGAATATTAGCATTTTGAATGGTCTAATAGCATTTTTTTTATATATTTGGGTTTTTACGTATCTTGTAGCTTTTATTGGGGTTTAATAGGGTTTTTAGGGTTTATTATGATTTATTATTATTTATTTGGGTTTGGTAGTGGGATTTAGGGTTTATTATTGGTTGGTAGGGTTTGTTAGGATTTATTAGTGCTTATTAGAGTGATTTAGGGTGTCTAAGGGTTTGTTAGGGTTTCTAAGGGTTGTTAGGGTTTCTATGGTTGGGTTAGGTTTTTATGGGCAGGTTAGGGTTTCTAAGGGTGTGCTATGGTTTCTAAGGGTTTCTATGTTTGTGTTAGGGTTTCTATGGGTGTGTTGGGGTTTCTAAGGGTGTGATAGGGTTTCTATGGGTGTTTTAGGGTTTTTAAGGGTGTGTTAGGGTTTATAAGGGTGTGTTAGTGTTTCTTAGTTTTGTTTAGGATTTTGTTAGGGTTTTTTGGGTTTTATTAGGGTTTGTTATGGTTTTAGGGGGTTTTTAGACTTTGTTCTAGTTTTTTTTGGATTTATTGGGGTTTATTAGTTCTTCTAGGGGTTTTTAGGGCCTGTTAGGGTTTTTTAGGGTTTTTTATGTTTTTAGGCTTTTTTGGGGTTTGTTAGGGTTTATTAGGGTTTGTTATGTTTTTAGGGTTTTTTGGGGTTTGTTAGGGATTGTTACAGTTTTTAGGGTTTTTTAGTGTTTGTTAGGGTTTTCTAGGGTTTTTTAGGGTTTTGAATGGTTTTTAATGGTTTTTAGTGTTTATGGGGATATTCATGGTTTGTTAGGGTCATTTAGTTATTCATGGTTGTCACAGATGTGTATAGTTAGTCTCAAGCTTCAATTTGATATGTGGTAGAGGTGAAATGGACACCCAGAGTAGATGTTATGGTCAATTGGAGGACTTAAAGACCTTTTGGGACTTTAAGAACGTGATAAGGTGTTCCTATTGGTCACAGATGTGTAGATCTAGTCTAAAGCTTAGATTTGATATATGGTAGAGGAAAAATGGACTCTCAGAGTAGAAGTTATGGTCTTCTGGAGGGTTTAAGTACCTTTTTGGGCCTTTAAGGATGTAAGAAGATGCTTCAGTGGTTATAGGATTGTAGGTCTAGCTGCAAGCTTCGATTTGATATGTGGTAGAGGCAAAATAGAAACCCATAGAAGAATTTATTGCAAAACGGACTCTAGAAGCCAATCTTTGGACCATCCAAAGGGATTTTGGGTCTTTTGGGGGGTTGAAGAATGTCAGAAAGGGTTTCGGTGGTCACCAGAGTGTGTATATTTTCACATTATTTGATTTGATATGTGGTAGAGCCAAAATTTACACACGCAGCTGAAGTTATTGTCTTTTTAAATTGAGCAAGCTTCCTAGCGCCTAAAACCTAAGAAACCCGCTACTCACTAAAATAGGAAAAAATTCTCCATCGGGTGTCCATTTAAGCACTGCGACCTGTCAAATCGAAGCATGTCAGATGAGTGAGTTCCATGTTTAGGAGAAAATATGAGAAGATCAAATAAATTTATGATATATATGTTTTATACCACTCCAAAAAAAGTCCAACTTCAAACGGCTATAACTGTCTCTCCGGTTGTCCATTTGAGCTCTACCACATATAAAATCAAATGTAGCGAAGAGATATATGCAAAAGGATGACTTGAACATTAATCAAGTCCTATTTGAGACCATAAAATCCCAAAAACCAATCATAAGGCCTCCAAAACTCCATTTCCGTGTACGAATCCCTTACAAATTTTTCTTGAAATGCTCATTGCTTCTGATCTGTTTGTCTGTTCGGCCTCCGACACCTATTTTTATCGTAGTTCGTTCCATGATATTTAGTTTGACTATTTAAAGAGTAGAAATGGAAATCTGAAGAAGAATTTATGACTTTTTCAATGACTCTGTGATTTGTTAGGTTTTTTGAGACCCCATTCTTGTATTTTTGCCATGTCTCCTATTTTTTCAAACAACTATAAATTATTATTACTGTTATTATTATTATTATTATCATCATCTCATCCACATGAACATGCACATATATGTGCATTATTATTATATTTTTATTACCATGCACGTGCACATGTAATGCTCAGACGTTATATTATTATCTCATGTGTTGTTATTGTTATTGTTATTATTATTATTGTTGTTGTTGTTATTCCTATTGTTGTTATTGTTATTATTATCACATGAAAATGCACATGTGAATGCACATACAGGCACATTCAATGCACGTGTGTTATTATATTATCACATGCATTGTTATTATTAATAATAATATTATTATTATTATCGTCATCATCATCACATGCAAATGCAATTCACAGGCATTATTATGTATTACCATGCATGTGCACACGTAATGCACATACAATATTCTATTATCACTTGCATTGGTACTACTACTATTATCAACATAACTACTACAATTATTACCGTTGCTGTTATTATTACTATCATAACATGCAAATGTAGATGCCCGTGCATTATTATTTATTATTTATTACCATGCACGTACATATGTAACGCACTTTTATTATTCTTTTATTATTATTATTATTATAAAAAAACTTATTATTATTAATATCAATATCATTATTATTAACGTTATAACATGTAAATTCACATGCATGTGTGTTGTTATTTATTATTTATTACCATACACGTGCTTGCGTTATTATTATTATTATTACAATTAGTATTATTAATATTATCATCAAATGTAAATTCACATGCACATGCATGTGCATTCATATATATATTTTTTTATTATTTACTACTATGCACGTGCACATGAAATGCACTTGTGTTATTCTATTATTATTATTATTATTATTATTATTATTATTATTTGTATCATAAAATACAAATGCACATGCACGTGGTTTGTTATTTATTATTTATTACCATGCACATCCATGCTTAATTATCATTATCATTACATGTAAATGCACATGCATGTGCGTTATTGTATATTATTTATTATCTACACATGAAAATGCAATGCAATTATGTTATTCTATAATCACATGTGTTATTATTATTTATTCTCATGCACGTGCACACGCAATGCACGTGTCTTATTCTATTATCACATATGTTATTACTTATTATTTATTATCATTCACATGCATGTTCACATTCATGTGGACTTGGTTATTATTTATTGTTTATTACCATGCACATGCACATGCACATGCACATGCACATGACCATGCACATGCACATGCACATGCACATGTACTTGGATGTGAGTTATTATATATTGTTTATTATCAATAACAAGCACATTCACAAACACTTGTAATTCACATGAGTTATTATTTATAATTTATTATTTATTATCATTCATATGCAAATGCACAGGCATATGCACATGCACGTGCATTATGATTTATTATTTAAACCATGCACATGAATATGTACATGCACGTGCATTATTACTAGTACAATTATTAGAGGTTTTTTAGTGTTTACTTGAATTTTTATAATTTTTAGGTGTTATTAAGATTTATTATGGTTGTTTACGGTTTTAGGGTTTTTAATGGTATATTTGCATTTTTAGGGTTTGGTGGGGGCTATTCGAATTTTATTAGGGTTTATTACGGTGTGTCAAGGTTTAAAGGGTTTATTAAATATTTTTAGGGTTTCATTAGGTTTGAGTTGCGTTTATCAGGGTATATTATGGTATATTTGGTTGTGTTTAGGATTTATTAGGGTGTATTATGGTTCATTATGGTTTATTAATTTTTAAGTGGATATATTAGGGGTTTTAGGGTTTAGTAGTGTTTATTAGGGTTTATTAGTGCTTTTAGGCTTTGTTTGGTTTTATTAGCATTTATTAGGGGTTTTAGGGCTTTTTAATGGAATATTTTCATTTTTTAGGTTTTAGTGGGGTTTATTATGGTTTATTATAGTGTGTTAAGGTTTATTAGAGTTGAGTAGGAATTTTTAGGGCTTGATTAGGGTTGAGTAGGTATAGTTAGGGTGATATTAGTGTTTATTAGGGTTGAGTAGTGTTTATTAGGGTTTCTTAGGGATTTTTAGTGTTTACATGGGTTTGTTAGTGTTTTTATTAGGGTATATGAGTGTTTTTTAGTTTTGTTAATATATATGAGGGGTTGTTAGGACTTTTTAGGTTTTATTAGCCTCTTTTTAATTATTATGAGCATTTTTTATGGTTTATTAGGTTTTATTTGAATTTATTATCGTTTACTAGGGTTTCTATGGAATTTTAATGGTTTGTTTGCATTTTTTTGTTTATTGGGGTTTATTTGGGTTTCATTTGGTTTTATTATGGTGTGTCAAGGTTTATTAGGGTTGAGAAGACATTTTTAGGGTTTTATTATGGTTTTATTAAGGTTTATTTGTTTTTATTAGTGTTTATTAGGGATTTTTAGGGTTTATTAGGGTTTGTTAGAGGTTTATTAGTTTTTTTGTTTTATTATGTTATATTAGTGTTTGTTATGACTTTTTAGATAATAGAGCATTTTTTATTGATTGTGAGAGTTTTGTTATTTTTTGTGAGCATTTTTAGGGTTTCTTAGGTTATATTGGAGTTTATTATGGTTTATTATGTTTTCTAGGAAATTTTAAGGTATATTCGCATTTTTTGTCTTTATTAGGTTATATTACTGTTTTTATAACTTTTTAGGTAATATAGCGTGTTTTTATTATTTGTGATCCTTTTTGTATTGTTTGTGAACGTTTTTAGGGTTTATTCTTTTATATTAGTGTTTATCAGGGTTTTTAGGGATTTTTAAGGTATAATAGTGTTTTTTTCGTTATTAGGGTTTTGTAGGGTTTTATTAGGGGTCATTATGGTGTGTTATGGTTTGTTAGGGTTGAGTAGGGTTTATTTGAGTAATATTTGTGTTGCAAAAATCTGAAAGGATCCCTTCTCCCCCGGCTTCTCCATCCCACTCTCAGCTCCACCTAGTGTTTCCTACTAAAACCCCTCGCCGCAGATCGGCGGCACACCTGTCCCTAGGTTATCTCCTTTTTTCTTCCTTTTTCCTCGCTTTTCTCTTCACTCTGCCTTCTCCTAGCCTCTTCAGTGCAGCCACTTCATGGGATCTGCCCCTTTTTCTGCATAGCGACTTGTCCGCGCTTGTTTGTATTCCTCTTTAGTTTTATCTTCAACGGCGGTCCCGGTGTACTCTTGGGGTATTTTTCCTCTTTAGTTTTAAACCCCTTTTTAGGGTTTTATTAGGATTGAGTTGGGTTTATTAGTGTATATTATGGTATATTATGGTATATTTGGGTATGTTTAGGATTTATTAGGGGTTATTATGGTTCATTATGCTTTATTAATTTTTAATATGGTATATTAGGGGTTTTTAGGGATTAGATGTGTTTATTAGGGTTTATTAGCCCTTTTAAGCTTTGTTATGTGTTATTAGCATATATTAGGTGTTTTAGGGCCTTTTAATGGTATATTTTCATTTTTTAAGGTTTAGTGGGGTTTATTATGGTTTATTTTGGTGTTTTAAGGTTTATTTGGGTTGACTAGGTATTTATAAAGTTTTATTAGGGTTGATTAGGTTTCTTTAGGGTTTTATTAGCGTTTATTAGGGTTGAGTAGGGTTTATTAGGGTTTGTTAGGGATTTTTAGGGTTTACTAGTGTTTGATACTGTTTTTATTAGGGTATGTGAGTGTTTTTTAGTTTTTTTAATATATATGAGTGGTTTGTCGGACTTTTTTATGTTTTATTAACTTGTTTTTAGTTTTTGTGAGCATTTGTTATTGTTTATAATGTTTTATTAGAATTTATTATGTTTTATTAGGTTTTCTTGGGCATATTAATGGTTTGTTTGCATTTTTTATTGGGGTTTATTTGGGTTTTATTAGGTTTTATTATGGTGTGTCAAGGTTTATTAGGGTTGAGAGGGTATTTTTAGGGTTTTATTATGGTTTTTTTAGGGTTTATTAGTTTTTATTAGGGTTTATTAGGGATTTTTAGGGATTATTAGGTTTTGTTAGGGGTTTATTAGTTTTTTTGTTTTATTAAGTTATGTTAGTGTTTTTAGGTCTTTTTAGATAATATAGCGTGTTTTTATTGTTTGTGACATTTAGTTTTAGTTTGTGATCATTTTTAGGGTTTCTTAGGTTATATTAGAGTTTATTATTGTTTATTAGGGTTTGTAGGGATTTCTATAGTATATTAGAGCTTTTTTGTCTTTATTAGGTTATTTTAGTATTTTTAGGTCTTTTTAGGTAATATAGCACATTTTTATTGTTTTTGATAGTTTTTTTATTGTTTTTTGGCATTTTTAGGGTTTATTAGGTTATATTAGAGTTTATGAAGTTTTCTTGGTATTTTTAAGGTATACTAGAATTTTTTCTTTATTAGGGTTTTGTAGGGTTTTCTTAGGGGTTATTATGTTGTGTTAAGGCTTGTTAGGCTTGAGTAGGGTTTATTTGGATTTAATTATGGTTTATTAGGGATTTTTAGGGTTTGGTTGGGGTTTATTTGGGTTTATGAGTGTTTATTAGTGTCTATTAGGGTCGTATGGGGTTGTTTAGGTTTTCATAACGTGTTTTTAGGGTTTATTAGGTTTTATTGTCATTTATTAGGGTTTATTAGGTATTTTGGTGTTTAATTAGGGTCGAGTAGAGTTTCTTAGGGTTTTAAGGGATTTTAAGATTTTTTTAGAGATTATTAGAGTTTATTAGGGGTTTATTAGGGGTTTATTAGGGTTTAATTTTTTATATTATGGTATATTAGGGTTTAATATTTTTGATGGTGTTGAAGCATCTTTAGGGTTTTGGTTGCATTTTTTAGCGTGTGTGTAGCGTTGTTAGAGTTTATGTAGCTTTTTTAGTGTTCATTTAGCATTTTTAGGTTTTAGTTAGCGGTTTTAGGTTTTAGTTATCATTTTTAGGCTATGTAATGTTTTTAGGGTTTATGTAGCGTGTTTAGGTTTTAAGTTTTATGTAGCATTTTTTAGAGTTTATGTTGCGTTTTCTGGGTTTTTGTAGCTTTTTTAGGGGTGATGTAGCATTTATGTTTAATTTTTTAGGGTTCATGTAACATTTTAGGGTTTATGTAGTGTTTTTAGGGTTTATATTGTGTCTTTAGGTTTTATGTAGCATTTGTTAATGTTTATGTTGCATTTTTTAGGATTTGGGTTGTGTTTTAGAGTTCATGTTACAGTTCTAAGGTTTATGTATTGCTTTTAGGGTTTATGTAGCGTTTTTTGTGTTTATATTGCGTTTTTTGGTTTATGTTTCATTTTTATGGTTTTTGTTGCATTTTTATTTTTTATGTAACGTTTTTAGTGTGTATGTATCTATTTCAATCCTTTTTAGGGTTTTTATGGGTTTTTATGGTTTTTAGTGTTTTTTTTGGGTTTTTAAGGGTTGTTAATGGGTGTTTATGGGGTTTTATGGTATCTCATGGATTTTAATGGTTTTTTTGGGGGAGGGGGGGTTTGTGGGTTTATTTTTTTTTGTATTGATAGGGGTTGTTAGGTTTTTTTAGTGTGTTTTAGGATTTGATAGGGTATTTTAGCAGTTTTTAGGGTTTATATAATTTGTTTTAGCATTTGTCTTTGGGTTCTTTTGGGTTTCTTAGTGTTAGTTAGAGTTTAAAATGGTTCTTTTCGGTTTTTTAGGGTTCTTTAGGGTTTATTAGTGTTCTAGAGGATTTGTTATAGTTTATTAGAATTTTTTATTGTATATTATGTTTTTTCGGCTTTTGTAGGAATTAATAGATTTTTCTAGGGTTTATCAACAATTTTTAGGGTTATTTAGGATTTATTATTGTTTATTAGGGTTTATTTTATTTATTGGGGTTTAGTAAAGTGTATTTGGGTTTATTAAGATTTATTTGGGTTTATTATAATTTGATAGGGTTTGTTGGAGTTTATTAGGGGTTTATTGTGATTTATTTCTGTTTGTTACGATTTATTTGGCATTGTTAGGATTTCTTACGACTTATTTGGGGTTTTTAGGGTTTGTTACAATTTATTTTGGGGTTATTGGGGTTTTTAGGGTTTATTAGTGGGTTTTAGGGTTTTTTGGGGATATTATTTGGAGATTTTTGTAGCGTTTTGTTGGGTTTGTTAGGGTATTTTGTGATTATTAGGGTTTATTATGGTTTAATAGTGTTTTTATTGTATATTTGGGGTTTTAAGGCTTTTGTAGTTTTTATTAGGGCCATATAGAGTTTTTTAGGGTTTATTACAGGTTATTACGATTTATTAGTGTTTATTAGGGGTTTTAGGGTTTAAAATTGGTTTTTATGGGTTATTTGGGTTTATTAGTGGTTCTTAGGGGTTATTAGTGGTTGTTAGGTTTTGTTGGGTTTTGTTAGGTTTTTTAGGGTTTGTAACGGTCTGTTTGAGTTGTTTGTAGTTTTATGAGTTTTTTGGGTTTTATGGGTGTGTTTGGATTTTTTAAGATTTGTTAGGGTTATTTTAGCATTTTTTTGGGTTTTGTTTCGTTTTGTAGGTTTTGAAGCATTTCTGAGGTTTTTGTAGCAATTGATAGGGTTTTGTGTAGCATTGTTAGTGGTATTAGTGGTTCTTTACGATTATTTAGGGTTGCTAGGGTTTTTTAGTGTTCTTTAGGGTGTATTAGGGTTTCGTTTGAGGTTTTTAGGGTTTGCTAGGGGGTTTTTAGGGTTTTTAAGGGTTTCATAGGGTTGGTTCAGATTTTGTTAGGCATTTTTAAACATTTTAGGGGTTTTAGTGTTTTTAGTGGTTTCTAAGTTTTTTAGGGTTTTTTCGGTTTTTTTAGGGTTTTTTTGGGGGTTTTAGGTTTTTTTTGGGTTTTTCAGTTTTTAAGGGGTTTTAGAGTTTTTTATGGATTTTTAGGGATTTTTAGCATTTTTAGGTTTTTTGGGGTTTTAGGGTTTTGTTAGGTTTTACCGGGTTTGTTAGGGTTTTTTGGAGGAATATTAGCATTTTGAATGGTTTAATAGCGTTTTTGTTGTATATTTGGTTTTTAGGTATTTTGTAGCTTTTATTGGGGTATAATAGGGTTTTAAGGGTTTATTACGATTTGTTAGTGTTTATTTGGGTTCAGTAGTGGGCTTTAGGGTTTAATAGGGTTTATTATTGGTTGGTAGGGTTTGTTATGATTTATTAGTTCTTATTAGAGTTATTTAGGGTTTCTAAGGGTTTTTTAGTGTTTCTAAGGGTGTGTTAGGGTTTCTAAGGGTGGGTTAGGGTTTTTATGGGCAGGTCAGGGTTTCTAAGGGTGTTCTATAGTTTCTAATTGTTTCTAAGGTCGTGCTAGGGTTTATATGGGTGTGTTGGGGTTTCTAAGGGCATGCTAGGGTTTCTAATGGTGTGTTAGGGTTTCTAACGGTGTGTTAGGTTTTCTAAGGGTGTGTTAGTGTTTCTTAGGTTTGTTTAGGGTTTTTTAGGGTTTTTTAGGGTTTTAGGGTTATGTTATGGTTTCTTAGGGTTTTTTATGGTTTCTTTTGTTCTTTTGTGTTTATTGGGGTTTCTTAGTGCTTCTGGGGGTTTGTAACGGATTATTAGTGTTTGTTAGGGTTTTTTAGGTTTTGTTATGTTTTTTGGGTTTTTGGGGGTTTTGGGGTTTGTTAGGGTTTGTTAGGGTTTGTTAGGGTTTGTTAGTGTTTGTTAGGATTTGTTAGGGTTTTTCATGGGTTTTAAGGGTTTTTAGTGTTTATGGGGTTATTCATGTTTTTTAGGGATATTTAGTTATTCAAGGTTGTCACAGATGTGTAGAGCTAGTCGCAAGCTTCAATTTGATATGTGGTAGAGGTGAAACAGACACCCAAAGCAGTAGTTATGGTCATTTGGGGGAATTAATGACCTTTTGGGACTATAATAACGTGATAAGGTGTTCCTATTGGTCACAAATGTGTAGATCTAGTCGGAAGCTTCGATTTGATATATGGTAGAGGCAAAACGGACTCCCGGAGAAAAAGTTATGGTCTTTTGGAGGGTTTAAGAACCTTTTGGGCCATCAAAGATGTGAGAAGGCGATTCAGTGGTTATAGGAGTGTAGGACTAGTCAGAAGCTTCGATTTTATATGTGTTAGAGGCAAAACGGACAACCATAGAAGAAGTTATTGCAAAACGGGCACCAGAAGCCAATTTTTTGACCATCAAAAGGGATTTTGGGTCGTTTTGGTGGATGAAAAATGTCAGAAAGGGTTCTAGTTGTTACTAGACTGTGTATTGTTTCACAATATTTGATTTGATATGTGGTAGAGCCAAAATGAACACATGTAGCAGAAGTTGTTGTCATTTTAAATTGAGCAGCTCTTCTAGCACCTAAAAACCTATGAAACCCGCAACTCACTTAAATAGGCATAACTTCTCCTCCGTGTGTCCTTTTGAGCATTTTGACCAGTAAAATCGAAACTCATGAGATGAGTGAGGACCAAGTTTAGTAAAAACCGTGAGAAGATCAAATAAATATAAGAAATATTAGTCATTCCACTCCAAAAAAAGTCTAACTTTAAACGGCCATAACTATTGCTCTGGTTGTCCGTTTGAGTTCTACCACATATCAAATAGAATGTAGTGAAAATATCTACGTAGAAGGATGAATTGAACATAGTTCAAGTCATTCTTGAGACCCTAAAATTACAGAAACCCATCAGAAGGCCTCCAAAACTCCATTTCTGTGTACAGATCATTGTCGGTTTTTTATTAAAATGGTCATAACTTCTTATATGTTTGTCTGTTTGGCCTCCGACACATTTTCTATTATAGTTCATTCCATGATATTCAGTTTGACTATTCACAGAGCAGAAATGGACATCTGAAGAATATGTTATGCCTTTTTCAATGACTCTGTGATTTGTTAGGTTTTTCGAGACCCCATTTCTAGAATTTTTGTCATGTCTGCTATTTTTTCAAACTACTATAACTTACTATTACTGTTGTTATTATTATTATTATCATCATATCATCCACTTGAATATGGACAAGCACATGCGTTATTATTATATTGTTATTACCAAGCACGTGCACATGCAATGCACACACGTTATTTTATTATCACATGCGTTGTTATTATTATTGTTATTATTATTATTGTGGTTGTTGTTGTTGTTGTTGTGGTTGTTGTTGTTATTGTTATTGTTATTATCATCACATGAAAATGCACATGAGAATGCACATACACACACATTCAATGAACGTGAGTTATTCTGTTATCACATGCGTTGTTATTGTTAATATTATTATTAATAATAATAATAATAATAATATCATCATCATCACATGCAAATTCAATGCACGAGAGTTATTATTTATTAACATACACATGCACACATAATGCATCTGCAATATTCTATTATCATATGCATTAGTACTACGACTATTATCACCACCACTACTACTACTACTATTACTACTGCTTTTATTATTACTATCATCACATAAAAATATAGATGGAGGTGCATAATTATTTATTATTTATTACCATGTACATGCAAATGCAATGCACTTGTATTATTCTTTTGTTATTATTATTATTATCACATTTATTATTATTATTATTATTATTATTATTATTATCATCATTATTATTATCATTATCACATGAAAATGCACATGCATGTGCATTGTTATTTGTTATTTTTTACCATGCACGTGCATGCGTTATTATTATTATTATTATAATTAGTATTATTAATATTATCATCAAATGTAAATGCACATGAACATGCATGTGCATTCTTATTTATTATTATTATTTGTTATTTACTACTATGCACGTGCACATGAAATTTACTTGCGTTATAATAATAATAATATTATTATTATTCTTGTTGTTTTTGTTTTTTGTATCATCAAATACAAATGCACATGTACGTGCGTTGTTATTTATTATTTATTACCATGCATGTGCATGCGTCATTATCATTATCATTACATGTAAATGCACATGAATGTGCATTATTATATATTATTTATTATCATGCACATGCAAATGCAATGCACTTGTGTTGTTCTATTATCACATGTGTTATTATTATTTATTCTAGTTCACGTGCAAATGAAATGCACGTGGGTTATTCTATTACCACGTGTGTTATTATTTATTATTTATTATTAATCACATGAAGATGAACATTCATGTGGAATTGGTTATTATTTATTGTTTATTACCATGAACATGAACATGCACATGCACATGCACATGCACTTGTATATGCGTAATAATTTATTATTTATTATGTTTCACATGAACATGCACATACACATGCAATTCACATGTGTTATTATTTATAATTTATTATTTATTATCATTCACATACAAATGAGTAGGCATATGCACATGCACGTGCATTATTATTTATTATTTAAACCATGCACAAGCATATGCACATGCACGTACGTTATTAATACTATTATAATTAAAGGTATTTTTACGGTTTACTATCATTTTTTAGGATTTTAGGTGTTATTAACATTTATTATGGTATGTTAGGGTTTTAGGGTTTTATAATGGTATATTAGCGTTTTAGGGTTTGGTGGGGTTTATTAGGATTTTATTAGGGTTTATTATGGGGTGTCAAGGTTTATTAAATATTTTTAGGGTTTTATTAGGATTGAGTTGAGTTTATTAGGGTATATTATAGTATATTATGGTATATTTGGTTATGTATAGGATTTATTAGGGGGTATTATGGTTCATTATGGTTTATTAATTTTTAAGAGGTTATAATAGGGGGTTTTAGTGTTTAGTAGTTTTTATTCGGGTGTATTAGTGCTTTTAAGCTTTGTTAGGTTTTATTAGCTTTTATTAGATGTTTTAAGTCTTTTTAATGGTATATTTGTGTCTTTAGGGTTTAGTGGGGTTTATTATGGTTTATTATGGTGTATTAAGGTTTATTAGGGTTGAGTAGGTATTTTTAGGGTTTTATTAGGGTTGAGTCAGTATCTTTAAGGTTTTATTTGGGTTTATTAGGGTTGAGTACATTTTCTTAAGTTTTATTAGGGATTTTTAGGGTTTGTTAGTGTTCTTATTAGGGTATATGAGTGGTTTTTAGTTTTTGTTAATATATATGAGGAGTTGTTATGAATTTTTAGGTTTTATTAGTGTTTTTTAGTGTTCGTGAGCATTTATAATTGTTTATTAGCTTTTATTTGAATTTAGTAGGGTTTCTATGGCTTTATAATGGTTTGTTTGCATTTTTTTGTTTATTGGGGTTTAGTTCGGTTTTATTAGGTTTTGTTATGGTGTGTCAAGGATTATTTGGTTTGAGAAGGTATTTTTAGGGTTTTTTATGTTTTTATTAGGGTTTTATTATGTTTTTATTAGGGTTTATTAGTTTTTATTAGGGTTTTTAGAGTTTTTAGGGTTTATTAGGGTCTGTTAGGGGATTATTAGTTTTTTTATTAGGTTATATAAGTGTTTGTGTGTTTTTTAGATAATATAGCATGTTGTTATTTTTTGTGATCATTTCTTTTGTTTGTGATTGTTTTTAGGGTTTCTTTGGTTATATTAGAGTTTGTTATGGTTTATTAGGGTTTCTGGGGATTTTTAAGGTATATTTGAATTGTTTTTCTTTATTAGGTTATATTAGTGTTTTTTGGTCTCTTTAGGTAATATAGCATGTTTTAATTGTTTGTGATTGTTTTTTAATGTTTTTGAGCGTTTTTAGGGTTTATTATGTTATATTAGAGTTTATCAGGGTTTCTTGGGATTTTTTAAGGTATAATAGAATTTTTTTTCTTTATTTGGGTTTTGTAGGGTTTTATTAGGGGTTATTATGGTGTGTTAAGGTTTGTTAGGGTTGATTATGGTTTATTTGTCTTTATTTTTGGTTTATTTGGGTTTTCTGGGTTTTCTGGGGGTTTATTAGGGTTTATTAGTGTTTATTAGTGTCTATTAGGGTTGGTTAGGGTTGATTTGGTTTTCATAATGTGTTTTTAGGGTTTATTAGGTTTTATTATCATTTATTAGGGTTTATTAGGTATTTTTAGGGTTTTATTAGTGTTGAGTAGAGTTTCTTAGGGGTTTTAGGGATTATAAGGTGTTTTTAGTGTTTATTAGAGTTTATTAGGGGTTTATTAGGGTTTAATTTTTTATATTACGGTATATTAGGGTTTAATATTTTTGAGTGTTTTCAAGAATCTTTCGGGGTTTCGTAACATTTTTTAGGGTTTGTGTAGCGTTGTTAGAGTTTATGTAGCATTTTTAGTGTTTATGCAGTGTTTTTATGGTTTAGTTAGCAGTTTTAGTTTCTATGTATAATTTTTAGTGTTTATGTAATGTTTTTAGGGTTTATGTAGCGTGTTTAGGGTTTAGGTTTTATGTAGCATTTTTTAGGGTTTATGTTTCATTTTTTGGGTTTATGTAGCGTTTTTAGGGGTGATGTAGTGTTTATGTTGCATTTTTTAGGGTTTATGAAACTCTTTTAGGGTTCATGTAGTGTTTTTAGGGTTTATATTGTATTTTTAGTTTTTATGTAGCATTTTGTAATGTTTATCTTTCGTTTTTAGGGTTTATGTTGTGTTTTTTAGGGTTTATGTTACAGTTCTAGGGTTTATGCAGTGCTTTTAGGGTTTATGTAGCATTTTTTGGGTTTATGTTGCATTTTTTGGTTTATGTTGTGTTTTTAGGGTTTTTGTTTTATTTTTAAGAGTTTATGTAACTTTTTAGGGTCTATGTATGTATTTGAAGCCTTTTTTAGGGTTTTAATGATTGTTTGTGGTTGGTGGTTTTTTTAGGGTTTTAAGGGTTGTTGACGGGTTTTTATGGTTTTTAGGGTATCTGATGGCTTTTTAAGGGTTTTTTTTGGGGGGGGGGGGTTTATTTGTTTATTTGTTTTTTTGGGATTGATTGGGGTTGTTAGGGTTTGTTTGGATATTGTATGTTGGAACCATAGTTGTTCTATGCAGGAATTGGAGTTTGGTTTGTGTTTGTTGTCAATCCTCAGTGGAAGTTCCAGATGTGTGCCAACAAAGTGCTCATACAGTTCAAGCAGACAACATTATTGAAGGTGGTGCGCACAAAGAGGAAGTGGTGCGCGGAAAATAAGGTATGTGCGTGAAATACTTGAGCTGGGCGCGAAAAACAGCGTGGTGCGCGAAATAGCGGTGCGAAGTTTTTCTCGCGAATAGTGTTTCAGAATCAAAACGTCGAAAAATGGGAAAGTCATGGGCTGTGCGAAATTTCTGGAGAGGTGCGCGGAAATCGATACCTGCGCAAAATATTATGCGCTAGGTGAGAGGTTTTCGCACCGAAGGGGATTTTGCACGCGGGGGTCTCAGATGCCTATAAATATGAGGTGACCCCTTCATTCCGGACAGTTGAAGACTTAGAGAAGATCCTAGGTCTGATGTGTGAAAAAGGATCACGTAAAGGGGCTTTTGCAAAATATTCTGAGTTGCGCGGAAAATTTCGGGATGCGCGAAAAATGAAGAGTTGCATGTGAAAAGTGGGTTCGCCCATAAAAGATTCACTTGCGTGAAAAAGGGGTTTTTGCGTGAAATATTTTTCCGCGCGAAAAGTAAAGTTTGCGTGCAATAGGAAGGTTTTTCACGCAAATGGTTGGTGTTGCGCACAATTGTCAGTGAAGTTTGTCTGCACGTTCTGATTATCCGGTTCAGTGGTTCTGTGCGTTTTAGTGCATCTATTCCAGACACCGATGCAAGTAGAGTCTCGTGCTGAGCAGAGGAAAAGACTTCAATGCAAATCTATTGAAGAGACCTTCACGTCTATAAACTAAGTGAGATTTCACCAAGGGCAGTGAGCCAGGGGGAGTCAACGGGAGTGACCCGAGGGAAGCAGTAAGCTATCCCTGAACCCTTTTAAAGGCAGAGAGCATGGGACATTGTGATTGTTCTCGAACCGTTGTAATCCAAAACTAGTGAATATTAGTGGAATTTGGTACGACTGACAACTTGTCGGCGTATGCTCCTTGGACGTAGCCCTTAGTACTGAACCAAGTAAAAACTATTGTGCCTTCTCTCTACATGTGAATGTCTTCTTTCTAAACTTATCCATCATACAGGTTTCAAAAGTTCCTACCTACGTTGGAACAAGATCCTATACATTAAAATAAAAAAATTTCACCCTGATTCACCCCTCCCCTCTCAGGGTGTCCCGGGGTCCTACATTGTAGTGGTTTTTAGGGATTATATAATGTGTTTTAGCGTTTTTTATTTTGGGTTCTTTGCAGGTTTTCAGAATTATTTAGAGTTTAATATGGTTCTTTAGGGTTTATTAGGATTCTTTAGGGTTTATAAGTGTTCTTTAGGATTTGATAAAGTTTATTAGCATTTTTATTGTATATTAGGAACTTATTGGGCTTTCTTAGGCATTTATAGATTTTTCTAGGGTTTATCGGCCTTTTTTAGGGTTATTTTGGATTTATTAGGGTTTATTAGGTTTTATTTTATTTACTAGGGTTTAGCAAGATGTATTTGAGTTAATTATGATTTATTAGGGTTTATTATGATTTTTTAGGATTTATTGCAGTTTATTAGGGGTTTGTTATGGTTTGTTTCAATTTGTTACGATTTATTTGGCGTTGTTAGGATTTGTTACGATTTTTCGGGGGTTTTTAGGGTTTGTTTCCCTTTATTTTGGGGTTATTAGGGTTTGTTAGGGTTTATTAGTGGGTTATAGGGTTTTATAGGCTATTATTTGGAGGTTATTTTAGCGTTTTGTCGGGTTTGTTAGGGTATTTAGTGATTATTAGGGTTTATTAAGGTTTAATAGTGTTTTTATTGTATATTAGGGGTATTACGGATTTTGTAGCGTTTATTAGTGTATAATATAGTTTGTTAGGGTTTATTACAGGTTATTACAATTTATTAGTGTTTATTAGGATTTTTAGGGTTTCATAGTGGGTTTTAGGATTTATTAGGGTTTATTAGTGGTTCGTATAGGTTATTAGTGGAAGTTAGGGTTTGTTAGGTTTTGATATGGTTTTTAGGGTTTGTTACGGTTTCTTTGAGTTGTTTTGGATTTTATGAATTTTTTTTGGGTTTTATGGGTGTGTTAGGATTTTTTATGCTTTGTTAGGGTTATTTTAGAATTTTTTGGGGTTTTGTTGGGTTTTGTGGGTTTTGAAGAATTTTTCTGTTTTTTGTAACAATTTTTAGGGTTTATGTAGCATTGTTAGTGGCTTTAGTGGTTCTTTAGTGTTTTTTAGGGTTCTATAGGGTTCTTTATGGTGTATTAGGGTTTCTATTGAGGTTTTTGGGTTTTTTAGGGGGTTTCAAGGGTTTTAAGGGTATCATAGGGTTGGTTAGGGGTTTGTTAGGCATTTTTAGTCTTTTTCGGGTTTCTTTAGCATTTTTGGGGGTTTTTAGGGTTTTAGCATTTTTTTGAGGTTTGTTTGAGGTTTGTTTAGGTTTTTTAGGGTTTATTAGGTTTGTTTTCAGGTTTGTTTTGGGTTTTTTCGTGTTTTTAGGGGTTTTAGTATTTTTTAGGGGTTTTAGGGTTTTTATGATTTTTTAGGGTTTTTAGGATTTTTTAGGGTTTTTAGGAATTTTTAGGGTTTTTAGGATTTTTAGAGTTTTTTGGTTTTCAGGGTCTTTTAGGGGTTTGTGAGGGTTTTCCAAGATTGTTAGGGTTTCTTTGTGAATATTAGCATTTTGAATGGTTTAATAGCATTTTTGTTGTATATTTGGGTTTTTAGGTATCTTGTAGCTTTTATTGGGGTTTAATAGGGTTTTTAGGGTTTATTATGATTTATTAGTATTTATTTGGGTTTGGTAGTGGGATTTAAGGGTTATTAGGGTTTATTATTGGTTGTTAGGGTTTGTTAGGATTTATTAGTGCTTATTAGATTGATTTAGGGTGTCTAAGGGTTTGTTAGGGTTTCTAAGGGTGTGTTAGGGTTTCTATGGTTGGGTTAGGTTTTTATGGGCGGGTTAGGGTTTCTAAGGGTTTCTATGTTTGTGTTAGGGTTTCTATGGGTGTGTTGGGGTTTCTAAGGGTGTGCTAGGGTTTCTATGGGTGTTTTAGGGTTTATAAGGGTGTGTTGGGGTTTATAAGGGCGTGTTAGTGTTTCTTAGTTTTATTTAGGATTTTGTTAGGGTTTTTTGGGTTTTATTAGGGTTTGTTATGGTTTTTAGGGGTTTTTTAGACTTTGTTCTGGTTTTTTTGGATTTATTGGGGTTTCATAGTTCTTCTAGGGGTTTTTAGGGCTTGTTAGGGTTTGTTATGGTTTTTTATGTTTTTAGGCTTTTTGGGGGGTTGTTACGGTTTGTTACGGGTTTTTATGGTTTTTTAGGGTTTGTTAGTGTTTGTTAGGGTTTTCTAGGGTTTTTAAGGTTTTGAATTGTTTTTAATGGTTTTTAGTGTTTATGGGGATATTCATGGTTTGTTAGGGTCATTTAGTTATTCATGGTTGTCCCAGATGTGTAGAGTTAGTCTCAAGCTTCAATTTGATATGTCGTAGAGGTGAAATGGACACCCAGAGCAGATGTTATTGTCAATTGGAGGACTTAAAGACATTTTGGGACTTTAAGAATGTGATAAGGTGTTCCTATTGGTCACAGATGTGTAGATCTAGTCTAAAGATTTGATTTGATATATGGTAGAGGCAAAATGGAATCTCGGAGTAGAAGTTATGGTCTTTTGGAGGGTTTAAGTACCTTTTTGGGCCTTTAAGGATGTAAGAAGATGATTCAGTGGTTATAGGAGTGTAGGTCTAGCCGCAATCTTCGATTTGATATGTGGTAGAGGCAAAATGGAAACCCATAGAAGAAGTTATTGCAAAACGGACTCTAGAATCCAATCTTTGGACCATCCAAAGGGATTTTGGGTCTTTTGGGGGGTTGAAGAATGTCAGAAAGGGTTTCGGTGGTTACCAGAGTGTGTATATTTTCACATTATTCGATTTGATATGTGGTGGAGCCAAAATTTACACACGCAACTGAAGTTATTGCCTTTTTAAATTGAGCAAGCTTCCTAGCGCCTAAAAACCTAAGAAACCTGCTCCTCACTAAAATAGGCAAAAATTCTCCTTCGGGTGTCCGTTTAAGTGCTGTGACCCGTCAAATCAAAGCATGTTAGATGAGTGAGTTCCATGTTTAGTAGAAACTATGAGAAGATCAAAGAAATTTAATATATATATGTTTTATACCACTCCAAAAAAACTCCAACTTCGAATGGCTATAACTGTCTCTCCGGTTGTCCGTTTGAGCTCTACCACATATAAAATCGAACGTAGCGAAGAGATCTATGAAAAAGGATGACTTGAACATTAATCAAGTCCTGTTTGAGACCATAAAATCCCAAAAACCAATCAGAAGGCCTCCAAAACTCCATTTCCGTGTACGGATCCCTTTCAAATTTTTCTTAAAATGCTCATTGCTTCGGATCTGTTTGTCTATTCGGCCCCCAGAACCTATTTTTATCGTAGTTTGTTCCATGATATTTAGTTTGACTATTTAAAGAGTAGAAATGGAAATCTGAAGAAGAATTTATGACTTTTTCAATGACTGTGATTTTTTTGGTTTTTTGAGACCCCATTTCTTTCATTTTTTTCATGTCTCCTGTTTTTTCAAACAACTATAAATTATTATTACTGTTATTATTATTATTATTATCATCATCTCATCCACATGCACATGCACATATACGTGCATTATTATTATATTTTTATTACCAAGCACGTGCACATGTAATGCACAGACATTATATTATTGTCTCATGTGTTGTTATTGTTAGTGTTATTATTATTATTGTGGTTGTTGTTATTCCTATTGTTGTTATTGTTATTATTATCACATGAAAATGAACATGTGAATGCACATACAGGAACATTCAATGCACATGGGTTATTATATTATCACATGCATTGTTATTATTATTATTATTAATATTATTATTATTGTCATCATCATCACATGCAAATGCAATTCACATGCCTTATTATGTATTACCATGCATGTGCACACGTAATGCACATACAATATTCTATTATCACTTGCATTGGTACTACTACTATTATCACCACAACTACTACAATTATTACCACTGCTGTTATTATTACTATCATTACATGCAAATGTAGATGTGCGTGCATTATTATTTATTATTTATTACCATGCACGTACATATGTAACACACTTTTATTATTCTTTTATTATTATTATTATCAAAAAACTTATTATTATTAATACCATTATCATTATTATTAACATTATCACATTTAAATTCACATGCATGTGTTTTGTTATTTATTATTTATTACCATACACGTGCATGCATTATTATTATTATTATTACAATTAGTATTATTAATATTATCATCAAATGTAAATGCACATGCACATGCATGTGCATTCATATTTATTTATTTATTTTATTATTTACTACTATGCACGTTCACATGAAATGCACTTGTGTTATTCTATTATTATTATTATTATTATTATTATTATTATTATTATTGTTTGTATCATCAAATAAAAA
Source organism: Viscum album (assembly GCA_963277665.1). Classification (NCBI taxonomy): domain Eukaryota; kingdom Viridiplantae; phylum Streptophyta; class Magnoliopsida; order Santalales; family Viscaceae; genus Viscum; species Viscum album. The sequence goes on along the minus strand of OY728167.1, from coordinate 1,065,340 downwards.
TGAACATGCACGTGGGTTGTTATTTATTATTTATTACCATGCACGTCCATGCTTAATTATCATTATCATTACATGTAAATGCACATGCACGTGCGTTATTATATATTATTTATTATCATGCACATGAAAATGCAATGCAATTGTGTTATTCTATAATCACATGTGTTATTATTATTTATTCTCATGCACGTGCACACACAATACACGTGTCGTATTCTATTATCACATGTGTTATTATTTATTATTTATTATCATTCACATGCATGTTCACATTCATGTGGACTTGGTTATTATTTATTGTTTATTACCATGCACATGCACATGCACATGCACATGACCATGCACATGCACATGCACATGCACATGTACTTGGATGTGCTTTATTATATATTGTTTATTATCAATAACAAGCACATTCACAAACACTTGTAATTCACATGAGTTATTATTTATAATTTATTATTTATTATCATTCATATGAAAATGCGCAGGCATATGCACATGCACATGCATTATGATTTATTATTTAAACCATCCACATGAATATGCACATGCACGTGCATTATTACTAGTACAATTATTAGAGGTTTTTTAGTGTTTACTTGCATTTTTATAATTTTTAGGTTTTATTAAGATTTAGTATGGTTTGTTACGGTTTTAGGGTTTTTAATGGTATATTAGCATTTTTAGGGTTTGGTGGGGGCTATTTGAATTTTATTAGGGTTTATTATGGTTTGTCAAGGTTTAAAGGGTTTATTAAATATTTTTAGGGTTTCATTAGGATTGAGTTGTGTTTATTAGGGTATATTATGGTATATTATGGTATATTTGGTTGTGTTTAGGATTTATTAGGGTGTATTATGGTTCATTATGGTTTATTAATTTTTAAGTGGATATATAAGGGGTTTTAGGGTTTAGTAGTCTTTATTAGGGTTTATTAGTGCTTTTAGGCTTTTTTAGGTTTTATTAGCATTTGTTAGGGGTTTTAGGGATTTTTAATGGAATATTTTCATTTTTTAGGGTTTAGTGGGGTTTATTATGGTTTATTATAGTGTGTTAAGGTTTATTAGGGTTGAGTAGGAATTTTTAGGGCTTGATTAGGGTTGAGTAGGTATATTTCGGGTGATATTAGTGTTTATTAGGGTTGAGTAGTGTTTATTACAGTTTGATAGGGATTTTTAGGGTTTGCATGGGTTTGTTAGTGTTTTTATTAGGGTATATGAGTGTTTTTTAGTTTTGCTAATATATATGAGGGGTTGTTAGGAATTTTTAGGTTTTATTAGCCTGTTTTTAGTTATTGTGAGCATTTGTTATGGTTTATTATGTTTTATTTGAATTTATTATCGTTTATTAGGGTTTTTAAGGCATTTTAATGGTTTGTTTGCATTTTTTTGTTTATTGGGGTTTAGTTGGGTTTCATTTGGTTTTATTATGGTGTGTCAAGGTTTATTAGGGTTGAGAAGGCATTTTTTGGGTTTTATTATGGTTTTATTAGGATTTATTTGTTTTTATTAGTGTTTATTAGGGATTTTTAGGGTTTATTAGGGTTTGTTAGGGGTTTATTAGTTTTTTTGTTTTATTATGTTATATTAGTGTTTGTTATGTCTTTTTAGATAATATAGCGTTTTTATTGATTGTGAGCGGTTTGTTATTTTTTGTGAGCATTTTTAGGGTTTCTTAGGTTATATTGGAGTTTATTAGGGTTTATTATGTTTTCTAGGAATTTTTAAGGTATATTCGCATTTTTTTGTCTTTATTAGGTTATATTACTATTTTTAGAAATTTTTAGGTAATATAGCGTGTTTTTATTGTTTGTGATCCTTTTTGTATTGTTTGTGAACGTTTTTAGGGTCTATTTGGTTATATTAGTGTTTATCTGGGTTTTTAGGGATTTTTAAGGTATAATAGTGTTTTTTTCGTTATTAGGGTTTTGTAGGGTTTTATTAGGGGTCATTATGGTGTGTTAAGGTTTGTTGGGGTTGAGTAGGGTTTATTTGAGTAATATTTGTGTTGCAAAAATCTGAAAGGATCCCTTCTCCCCCGGCTTCCCCATCCCGCTCTCAGCTCCACCTAGTGTTTCCTACTAAAACCCTTCACCGCAGGTCGGCGGCACACCTGTCCCTAGGTTCTCTTCTTTTTTCTTCCTTTTTCCTCGCTTTTCTCCTCACTCTGCCTTCTCCTAGCCTCTTCAGCACAACCACTTCATGGGATCTGCCCCTTTTTCTGCATAGCGGCATGTCCACGCTTGTTTGTATTCCTCTTTAGTTTTATCTTCAACGGCGGTCCCGGTGTACTCTTGGGATAATTTTCCTCTTTAGTTTTAAACCCCTTTTTCGGGTTTTATTAGGATTGAGTTGGGTTTATTAGTGTATATTATGGTATATTATGGTATATTTGGGTATGTTTAGGATTTATTAGGGTTTATTATGGTTCATTATGGTTTATTAATTTTTAATATGGTATATTAGGGGTTTTTAGGGATTAGATGTGTTTATTAGGGTTTATTAGCCCTTTTAAGATTTCTTATGTGTTATTAGCATATATTAGGTGTTTTAGGGCCTTTTAATGGTATATTTTCATTTTTTAAGGTTTAGTGGGGTTTATTATGGTTTATTTTGGTGTTTTAAGGTTTATTTGGGTTGACTAGGTATTTATAAAGTTTTATTAGGGTTCAGTAGGTTTCTATAGGGTTTTATTAGCATTTATTAGGGTTGAGAATGGTTTATGAGGGTTTTTAGGGATTTTTAGGGTTTACTAGTGTTTGTTGCTGTTTTTATTAGGGTATGTGAGTGTTTTTTTAGTTTTTTTAATATATATGAGCGGTTTGTTGGACTTTTTTATGTTTTATTAACGTGTTTTTAGTTTTTGTGAGAATTTTTTATTGTTTATTATGTTTTATTAGAATTTATTATGGTTTATTAGGTTTTCTTTGGCATATGAACGGTTTTTTTGCATTTTTTATTGGGGTTTAGTTGGGTTTTATTAAGTTTTATTACGGTGTGTCATGGTTTATTAGGGTTGAGAGGGTATTTTTAGGGTTTTATTATGGTTTTCTAGGGTTTATTAGTTTTTATTAGGGTTTATTAGGGATTATTAAGGATTATTAGGGTTTTTTAGGGGTTTATTAGTTTTTTTGTTTTATTAAGTTATGTTAGTGTTTTTAGGTCTTTTTAGATAATATAGCCTGTTTTTATTGTTTGTGAGCATTTAGTTTTAGTTTGTGATCATTTTTAGGGTTTCTTAGGTTATATTAGAGTTTATTATGGTTTATTAGGGTTTGTAGGGATTTCAATGGTATATTAGAGCTTTTTTGTCTTTATTAGGTTATTTTAGTGTTTTTAGGTCTTTTTAGGTAATATAGCACATTTTTATTGTTTTTGATAGCTTTTTATTGTTTTTGAGCATTTTTAGGGTTTATTAGGATATATTAGAGTTTATGAAGGTTTCTTGGTATTTTTAAGGTGTACTAGCATTTTTTCTTTATTGGGGTTTTGTAGGGTTTTATTAGGGGTTATTTTGTTGTGTTAAGGCTTGTTAGGCTTGAGTAGGGTTTATTTGGATTTAATTATGGTTTATTAGGGATTTTTAGGGTTTGGTTGGGGTTTATTTGGGTTTATGAGTGTTTATTAGTGTCTATTAGGGTCGGATGGGGTTGTTTAGGTTTTCATAACGTGTTTTTAGGGTTTATTAGTTTTTATTGTCATTTATTAGGGTTTATTAGGTATTTTGGGGTTTAATTACGGTCGAGTAGAGTTTCTTAGGGTTTTAAGGGATTTTAAGGTTTTTTTAGAGATTATTAGAGTTTATTAGGGGTTTATTAGGGGTTTATTAGGGTTTAATTTTTTATATTATGGTATATTAGGGTTTAATATTTTTGAGGGTGTTGAAGCATCTTTAGGGTTTTGGTAGCATTTTTCAGCGTTTGTGTAGCGTTGTTAGAGTTTATGTAGCATTTTTAGTGTTTATTTAGAATTTTTAGGTTTTAGTTAGCGGTTTTAGGTTTTAGTTATCATTTTTAGGGTTTATGTAATGTTTTTAGGGTTTATGTAGCGTGTTTAGGTTTTAACTTTTATGTAGCATTTTTTAGGGTTTATGTTGCATTTCCTATATTTATGTAGCGTTTTTAGGGGTGATGTAGCTTTTATGTTGCATTTTTTAGGGTTCATGTAACGTTTTAGGGTTCATTTAGTGTTTTTAGTGTTTATATTTGTGTATTTAGGTTTTATGTAGCATTTGTTAATGTTTCTGTTGCGTTTTTTAGGATTTAGGTTGTGTTTTAGAGTTAATGTTACAGTTCTAAGGTTTATGTATTTCTTTTAGGGTTTATGTATCATTTTTTTGTGTTTATGTTGCATTTTTTTGGTTTATGTTGCATTTTTAGGGTTTTTGTTGCATTTTTATTGTTTATGTAACGTTTTTAGTGTGTATGTATCTATTTGAATCCTTTTTAGGGTTTTAATGGTTTTTTATCATTTTTAGTGTTTTTTAGGGTTTTTAAGGGTTGATAATGGGTTTTTATGGGGTTTTATGGTATCTCATGGATTTTAATGGTTTTTTTTGGGGGGGGGGGGTTGTGGGTTTATTTGTTTTTTTGGTATTGATAGGGTTTGTTAGGTTTTTTAGTGTGTTTTAGGATTTGTTAGGTTATTGTAGCGGTTTTTAGGGTTTATATAATGTGTTTTAGCATTTTTTTTGGGTTCTTTTGGGTTTCTTAGTGTTAGTTAGAGTTTAAAATGGTTCTTTTCAGTTCTTTAGGGTTCTTTATGGTTTATTAGTGTTCTAGAGGATTTGTTATAGTTTATTAGCATTTTTTATTGTATATTATGGGTTTTTCGGCTTTTGTAGGAATTAATAGATTTTTCTAGGGTTTATCAACCATTTTTAGGGTTATTTAGGCAAGGAAGGCTCGGGGCCAGGCTATTCCTGACGCCCCCCAAAATTTATTAGAAGAAAGACGCAAAGAAACTGCAGACAAGGGAGGGGAGGGGTCAATCAACCCACACCCATAAGCCCTTAACAAACACACACAAAGACCGCAAAAAAAAGAAAATCAAAAGAAAAAAGACACAACACCAAACCCACAACAGCTTCAGTACCTTCTCAGCCAATTCTAGCAGTTGGCAGCATCATCACCCCTTTATCACTTCCCAGCCAAGCAGAAGCCAGCATCCACGGCTCACAGCCAAGCAGCGACCAGCGTCCAATCTCACGAGTTCCAGAAACCAACCCCTTCTCACCAAGAAGCTCCGCCACAAAAAGCTCCATCATCCAGCAGTCGCCAGCAACCAACAGTTCACAACCAACCAAATACCAGCATCCAATTTTATACAGACCAGCATCCACCACCTTCTCACCAAGAAGATCCATCACCATCAGCACAGAACCACTCAGCAGAACACATAGCCAACATACGCATCAAACCACAACCATACCGTCTTTGCCACCACGCAGTAGAACAAAAACCCTCGCCATGAACCAGAATATATAACCAACGACCCGCACCCGCAAAAAATCACAGCCGAACCAACCATTGCACAGAAAAATACAGGAGAAAACCAGACCGCAGCACCAAAGAAAACCCCACTCAGAAGTCCAAGACAATCTCATCTTCCCAAGAAACCAATAGCAGCCTCCAACAAAAGATAGCATCGAAACACTAGCATTAACAGCAAAAACATCACCACTTCCAAGACAACCAGTCCCAAAAAACTTGCAGCACAAAACACAACAAACAACACATCTAAAACCTTCATCTCCCAAGAGAACTTAGCTCCACATCCAACAATCAAGGCCATTTGACCGAACCACATCCATCATTCCACACCTCATATCAAAATTAACCGCATACCACCAGTAAGCACACATCAATACTCGTCTATCCCATTCTAGAAAAACCAGATGATTCATAGCCAACATCACAATCAAGAAATAGGAGAACATGGAATGCCAAAAGGTCCGTCTAGATCTAGCATCAACAGCATGGAGAAGAGACGAATCCGAGAGATTAGGAAGAGCACGCACCTGCATCATCTTCATGAACCGAGGAATGGATCGACTTAGAGAATGATACAAACCTTCTGTAGCGTAGAACTGAGAATCAGAGAGTTGAAAATAGAAAAATTCGTTGATGCCTTTCGCATTTAAGCCGGAGAAACCCGTTGAAAACTGCTTGCCTCCCCGATCAAGGATCGCCATCGTCATAACTGAGGATCTTGCATCCCAAGAAACAGATTTCAGATCTTCTGTGCCCGCACCACACCACTGCAATAATCCATCGAAAACAAAGCCAACAAGGACCGAGGAACACCATCGGAACCCAAATCTGTCGAGGAGAGTCCCCAAAGCCCGCAAACGCGCCTCCAGCCAGATGAAAACCACTCCACCCATACCTCTGTATCTATGGAGCGTGTAAGCTACGAGCCGCTTAAAAGAGGCCGAGAGCACAGATCTACACCGGCAAGAAGCCCCGCCGCCAAAACTTGTGTCTGCATCACACCGCAAGGTCTTGAAAGGAGCAGCAAAGCCGCCAAGAAGGGTTTATTAAGATTTATTTGGGTTTATTATGATTTGATAGGGTTTTTTGGAGTTTATTAGGGGTTTATTGTGATTTTTTTCTGTTTGTTACGATTTATTTGGAATTGTTAGGATTTCTTACGACTTATTTGGGGTTGTTAGGGTTTGTTACAATTTATTTTGGTGTTATTGGGGTTTTTAGGGTTTATTAGTGGGTTGTAGGGTTTTTTTGGGATATTATTTGGAGATTTTTGTAGAGTTTTTTCGGGTTTGTTAGGGTATTTTGTGATTATTAGGGTTTATTATGGTTTAATAGTGTTTTTATTATATATTAGGGGTTTTAAGGCTTTTGTAGTTTTTATTAGGGTCAAATAGAGTTTGTTAGGGTTTATTACAGGTTATTATGATTTATTAGTGTTTATTAGGGGTTTTAGGGTTTAAAATTGGGTTTTATGGGTTATTAGGGTTTATTAGTGGTTATTAGGGGTTATTAGTGGTTGTTAGGTTTTGTTGGGGTTTTTTTAGGTTTTTAGGGTTTTTAACGGTTTGTTTGAGTTGTTTGGAGTTTTATGTGTTTTTTGGGTTTTATGGGTGTGTTTGGATTTTTTAAGCTTTGTTAGGGTTATTTTAGCGATTTTTTTTGGGTTTTGTTTCATTTTGTAGGTTTTGAAGCATTTATGAGGTTTTTGTAGCAATTGATAGGGTTTTGTGTAGCATTGTTAGTGGTATTAGTGGTTCTTTACGATTATTTAGGGTTTCTAGGGGTTTTTAGGGTTCTTTAGGGTGTATTAGGGTTTCTTTTGAGGTTTTTAGGGTTTACTAGGGGGTTTTTATGGTTTTTAAAGGTTTCATAGGGTTGGTTAGGATTTTTTTAGGCATTTTTAAACTATTTAGGGGTTTTAGCGTTTTTAGTGGTTTCTAAGTTTTTTAGGGTTTTTACGGTTTTTAGGGTTTTTTTTGTGGGTTTTAGGTTTGTTTTCAGGTTTTTTCAGTTTTTTCAGTTTTTAAGGGGTTTTAGAGTTTTTTAGGGATTTTTAGGGATTTTTAGCGTTTTTAGGTTTTTTGGGTTTTTAGGGTTTTGTTAGGTTTTACCGGGTTTGATAGGGTTTTTTTGGGGGAATATTAGCATTTTGAATGGTTTAATAGTGTTTTTGTTGTATATTTGGGTTTTTAGGTATTTTGTAGCTTTTATTGGAGTATAATAGGGTTTTGAGGGTTTATTACGATTTGTTAGTGTTTATTAGGGTTCAGTAGTGGGCTTTAGGGTTTAATATGGTTTATTATTGGTTGATAGGGTTTTTTAGGATTTATTAGTTCTTATTAGAGTTATTTAGGGTTTCTAAGGGTTTGTTAGTGTTTCTTAGGGTGTGTTAGGGTTTCTAAGGGTGGGTTAGGGTTTTTATGTGCAGGTTAGGGTTTCTAAGGGTGTTCTATAGTTTCTAATTTTTTCTAAGGTTGTTATAGGGTTTCTATGGGTGCGTTTGGGTTTTTAAGGGCGTGCTAGGGTTTCTAATGGTGTGTTAGGGTTTCTAACGGTGTGTTAGGTTTTCTAAGGGTGTGTTAGTGTTTCTTAGGTTTGTTTAGGGTTTTTTAGGGTTTTAGGGTTATGTTATGGTTTCTTAGGGGTTTTTATGGTTTCTTCTGTTCTTTTGTGTTTATTGGGGTTTCTTAGTGCTTCTGGGGGTTTGTAACGGATTGTTAGTGTTTGTTAGGATTTTTTAGGTTTTGTTGTGTTTTTTGGGTTTTTGGGTTTTTTGGGGTTTGGTAGGGTTTGTTAGGGTTTGTTAGGGTTTGTTAGTGTTTGTTAGAATTTGTTAGGGTTTTCATGGGTTTTAATGGTTTTTAGTGTTTATGGTGTTATTCATGGTTTTTAGGGATATTTAGTTATTCATGGTTGTCACAGATGTGTAGAGCTAGTCGCAAGCTTCAATTTGATATGTGGTGGAGGTGAAACAGACACCCAAAGCAGTAGTTATGGTCATTTGGAGGACTTAATGACCTTTTGGGACTTTAAGAACGTGATAAGGTGTTCCTATTGGTCACAAATGTGTAGATCTAGTCGGAAGCTTAGATTTGATATATGGTAGAGGCAAAACGGACTCCCGGAGTAGAAGTTATGGTCTTTTGGAGGGTTTAAGAACCTTTTGGGCCATCAAAGATGTGAGAAGGAGATTCAGTGGTTATAGGAGTGTAGTACTAGTCAGAAGCTTCGATTTTATATGTGTTAGAGGCAAAACGGACAACCATAGATGAAGTTATTGCAAAATGGGCACCAGAAGCCAATTTTTTGACCATCAAAAGGGATTTTGGGTCGTTTTGGGGGATGAAAAATGTCAGAAAGGGTTCCAGTGGTTACTAGAGTGTGTATCTTTTCACAATATTTGATTTGATATGTGGTAGAGCCAAAATGAACACATGTAGCAGAAGTTGTTGTCATTTTAAATTGATCAACTCTCCTAGCACCTAAAAACCTATGAAACCCGCGACTCACTGAAATAGGCATAACTTCTCCTCCAGGTGTCCTTTTGAGCATTGTGACCAGTAAAATCAAAACTCATGAGATGAGTGAGGACTAGGTTTAGTAGAAACTATGAGAAGAACAAATAAATATAAGAAATATTAGTCATTCCACTCCAAAAAAAGTCCAACTTCAAACGGCCATAACTATCGCTCTGGTTGTCCGTTTGAGCTCTACCACATATCAAATAGAATGTAGTGAAAATATCTACGTAGAAGGATGACTTGAACATTGTTCAAGTCATTCTTGAGACCCTAAAATTATATAAACCCATCAAAAGGCCTCCAAAACTCCATTTCTGTGTACGGATCCTTGTCGGATTTTTCTTAAAATGGTCATAAATTCTTATATGTGTGTCTGTTTGGCCTCCGACACCTTTTTTATTATAGTTCGTTCTATGATATTCAGTTTGACTATTCACCGAGCGGAAATGGACACATGAAGAATATGTTATGCCTTTTTCAATGACTCTGTGATTTGTTAGGTTTTCCGAGATCCCGTTTCTAGCATTTTTGTCATGTCTGCTATTTTTTCAAACTACTATAACTTATTATTACTGTTGTTATTATTATTATTATCATCATATCATCCACTTGAATATGCACAATCACATGCATTATTATTATATTGTTATTAACAAGCACGTGCACATGCAATGCACACACATTATTTTATTATCACATGTGTTGTTGTTATTATTGTTATTATTATTATTGTGGTTGTTTTTGTTGTTGTGGTTGTTGTTGTAATTGTTATTATCAACACATGAAAATGCACATGAGAATGCACATACACACACATTCAATGCACGTGAGTTATTCTATTATCACATGCATTGTTATTAACAATAATAATAATAATAATATTATTATTATTATTATCATCATCATCACATGATAATGAAATGCACGAGAGTTATTATTTATTAACATACACATGCACACATAATGAACCTGCAATATTCTATTATCATATGCATTAGTACTACGACTATTATCACCACTACTACTACTACTACTATTACTACTGCTTTTATTATTACTATCATCACATGAAAATATAGATGCAAGTGGGTTATTATTTATTATTTATTACCATGTACGTGCAAATGCAATGCACTTGTATTATTCTTTTGTTATTATTATTATTCTCACATTTACTATTACTATTATTATTATTATTATTATTATCATTATCACATGAAAATGCACATGCATGTGCATTGTTATTTGTTGTTTTTTACCATGAACGTGCATGCGTTATTATTGTTATTATAACAATTAGTATTATTAATATTATCATCAAATGTAAATGCACATGCACATGCATGTGCATTATTATTTATTATTATTATTTATTATTTACTACTATGCACGTGCACATGAAATTCACTTGCGTTATAGTATTATTATTATTATTATTATTATTATTATTATTCTTGTTGTTGTTTTTTGTATCATCAAATACAAATGCACATGTACGTGCATTGTTATTTATTATTTATTAAGATGCATGTGCATGCGTCATTATCATTATCATTACATGTAAATGAACATGCATGTGCGTTATTATATATTATTTATTATCATGCACATGAAAATGCAATGCACTTGTGTTGTTCTATTATCACATGTGTTATTATTATTTATTCTAGTTCACGTGCCCATGCAATGCTCGTGCGTTATTCTATTATCACGTGTGTTATTATTTAATATTTATTATCAATCACATGCAAATGCACATTCATGTGTAATTGGTTATTATTTATTGTTTATTACCATGAACATGAACATGCACATGCACATGCACATGCACTTGTATATGCATAATTATTTATTATTTGTTATGTTTCACATGAACATGCACATACACATGCAATTCACATGTGTTATTATTTATAATTTATTATTTATTATCATTCACATAAAAATATGCAGGCATATGCACATGCACGTGCGTTATGATTTATTATTTAAACCATGCACAAGCATATGCACATGAACGTATGTTATTAATACTATTATTATTAATGGTATTTTTAGGGTTTACTATCATTTTTTAGGATTTTTAGGCGTTATTAACATTTATTATGGTATGTTAGGGTTTTATGGTTTTATAATGGTACATTAGCGTTTTAGGGTTTTGTGGGGTTTATTAAGATTTTATTAGGGTTTATTATGGGGTGTCAAGGTTTATTAGGGTTTATTAAATATTTTTAGGGTTTTATTAGGATTGAGTTGAGTTTATTAGGATATATTATGATATATTATGGTATATTTGGTTATGTATTGGATTTATTAGGGTGTATTATGGTTCATTATGGTTTATTAATTATTAAGAGGGTATAATAGGGGGTTTTAGTGTTTAGTAGTTTTTATTCGGGGGTATTAGCACTTTTAAGCTTTGTTAGGTTTTATTATAATTTATTAGATGTTTTAGGGATTTTTAATGGTATATTTGTGTCTTTAGGGTTTAGTGGGGTTTATTATGGTGTATTAAGGTTTATTAGGGTTGAGTAGGTATTTTTAGGGTTTTATTAGGGTTGAGTCAGTATCTTTAAGGTCTTATTAGGGTTTATTAGGGTTGAGTACATTTTATTAAGGTTTATTAGGGATTTTTAGGGTTTGTTAGTGTTCTTATTAGGGTATATGGGTGGTTTTTAGTTTTTGTTAATATATATGAGGAGGTGTTATGACTTTTTAGGTTTTATTAGTGTGTTTTTAGTGTTCGTGAGCATTTATAATTATTTATTAGCTTTTATTTGAATTTAATAGTGTTTATTAGGGTTTCTATGGCTTTATAATGGTTTGTTTGCATTTTTTTATTTATTGGGGTTTAGTTCGGTTTTATTAGGTTTTGTTATGGTGTGTCAAGGATTATTTGGTTTGAGAAGGTATTTTTAGGGTTTTATTATGTTTTTATTAGAGTTTATTAGTTTTTATTAGGGGTTTTAGGGTGTTTAGGGTTTATTAGGGTTTGTTAGGGGATTATTAGTTTTTTTAGGTTACATAAGTGTTTGTGTGGTCTTTTTAGATAATATAGCATGTTGTTATTTTTTGTGATCATTTCTTTTGTTTGTGATCGTTTTTAGGGTTTCTTTGGTTATATTAGAGTTTGTTATGGTTTATTAGGGTTTCTGGGGATTTTTAAGGTATATGAGCATTTTTTTTCTTTATTAGGTTATATTATTGTTTTTGGTCTCTTTAGGTAATATAGCATGTTTTAATTGTTTTTGATTGTTTTTATTGTTTTTGAGTGTTTTTAGGGTTTATTATGTTATATTATAGTTTATCAGTGTTTCTAGGGATTTTTTAAGGTATAATAGCATTTTTTCCTTTATTTGGGCTTTGTAGGGTTTTATTAGGGGTTATTATGGTGTGTTAAGGTTTTTTTAGGGTTTATTTGTCTTCATTTTTGGTTTATTTGGGGTTTTTGGGTTTTTTGGGGGTTTATTAGGGTTTATTAATGTTTATTAGTGTCTATTAGGGTTGGTTAGGGTTGATTTGGTTTTCATAACGTGTTTTTAGGGTTTATTAGGTTTTATTATCATTTATTAGGGTTTATTAGGTATTTTTAGGGTTTTATTAGTGTTGAGTAGAGTTTCTTAGGGGTTTTAGGGATTATAAGGTGTTATTGGTGTTTATTGGAGTTTATTAGGGGTTTATTAGGGTTTAATTTTTTATATTACAGTATATTAGGGTTTAATATGTTTGAGTTTTTTCAAGCGTCTTTCGGGGTTTTGTAACATTTTTTAGGGTTTGTGTAGCGTTGTTAGAGTTTATGTAGCATTTTTAGCTTTTATGTAGTGTTTTTAGGGTTTAGTTAGCAGTTTTATATTTTATGTATAATTTTTAGTGTTTATGTAATGTTTTTAGGGTTTATGTAGCGTGTTTAGGGTTTAGGTTTTATGTAGCATTTTTAGGGTTTATGTTTCATTTTCTGGGTTTATGTAGCGTTTTTAGGGGTGATGTAGCGTTTATGTTGCATTTTTTAGGGTTTATGAAACTTTTTTAGGGTTCATGTAGTGTTTTTAGGGTTTATATTGTATTTTTAGTTTTTATATAGCGTTTTTTAATGTTTATCTTTCGTTTTTAGTGATTATGTTGTGTTTTTTAGGGTTTATGTTACAGTTCTAGGGTTTATGCAGTGCTTTTAGGGTTTATGTAGCATTTTTTGGGTTTATGTTGCCTTTTTTGGTTTATGTTGTGTTTTTAGGGTTTTTGTTTCATTTTTAAGGGTTTATGTAACGTTTTAGGGTCTATGTATGTATTTGAATCATTTTTTAGGGTTTTAATGATTGTTTGTGGTTGGTGGTTTTTTTAGGGCTTTAAGGGTTGTAAACGGGTGTTTATGGATTTTTAGGGTATCTGATGGATGTTTAAGGGTTTTTTGGGGGGATTATTTGTTTTTTTGTTTTTTTGGGATTGATTGGGGTTGTTAGGGTTTGTTTGGGTATTGTATATTGGAACCATGGCTTTTCTATGCTGGAATTGGAGTTTGGTTTGTGTTTCTTGTCAATCCTCAGTGGAAGTTCCAGATGTGTGCCAGCAAAGTGCTCATACAGTTCAAGCATACAACATTATTGAAGGTGGTGCGAACAAAGAGGAAGTGGTGCATGGAAAATAAGGGTTGTGCGTGAAATACTTGAGCTGGGCGCGAAAAACAGCGTGGTGCGCAAAATAGCTGAGTGAAGTTTTTCTCGCGAATAGTGTTTCAGAATCAAAACGTCAAAAAATGGCAAAGTCATGGGCAGCGCGAAATTTCTGGAGAGGTGCGCGGAAAACGATACCTACGCAAAATATTATGCGCCAGATGAGAGGTTTTCGCACTGAAGGGTATTTTGCGCGTGGGGGTCTCAGACACTTATAAATATGAGGTGACCCCATTCATTCCGGATAGTTGATGACTTCGAGAAGATTTGAGGTCTGATGTGTGAAAAAGGATCACGTAAAGGGGCATGCGCAAAATATTCTGAGTTGCGCGGAAAATTTCGAGACGCGCGAAAAATGAATAGTTGCGTGTGAAAAGTGGGTTCGCCCATAAAAGATTCAGTTGCGTGAAAAAGGGGTTTTTGCGCGAAATATTTTTCCGCGCGAAAAGTAAAGTTTGCGTTCAATAGGAAGGTTTTCCACGCAAATGGTTGGTGTTGCGCACAATTGTCAGTGAAGTTTGTCTGCACGTTCTGATTATCCGGTTCAGTGGTTCTGTGCGTTCTAGTGCATCTATTCCAGACATTGATGCAAGTAGAGTCTCGTGCTGAGTAGAGGCAAAGACTTCAATGAAAATCTATTGAAGATAGCTTCACATCTATAAACTGAGTGAGACTTCACCAAGGGCAGTGAGCTAGAGGGAGTCAACGGGAGTGACCCGAGGGAAGCAGTGAGCTATCCCTGAATTCTTGTAAAGGCAGAGAACCTGGGACATTGTGATTGTTCTCGAACCATTGTAATCCAAAACTAGTGAAGATTAGTGGAATTTGGTACGACCGACAACTTGTCGGCGTATGCTCCTTGGACGTAGCCCTTAGTGGTGAACCAAGTAAAAACTGTTGCGCCTTCTCTCTATATTTGAACGTCTGCTTTCTAATCTTATCCATCATAGAGGTTTCAAAAGTTCCTACCAACGTTGGAACAAGATCCTATACTTTAAAATAAAAAGTTGTCACCCTGATTCACCCCTCCCCTCTCAGGGTGTCCAGGGGTCCTACATTGTAGTGTTTTTTAGGGATTATATAATGTGTTTTAGCGATTTTTATTTTGGGTTCTTTACGGGTTTTTAGTATTATTTAGAGTTTAATATGGTTATTTAAGGTTTATTAGGATTCTTTAGGGTTTATTAGTGTTCTTTAGGATTTTATAAAGTTTATTAGCATTTTTATTGTATATTAGGAACTTATTGGGATTTTGTAGGAATTAATAGCTTTTTCTAGGGTTTATCGGCCTTTTTTAGGGTTATTTTAGATTTATTAGGGTTTATTAGGTTTTATTTTATTTACTAGGGTTTAGTAAGGTGTATTTGAGTTTATTATGATTTATTAGTGTTTATTATGATTTTTTAGGATTTATTGCGGTTTATTAGGGGTTTTTTATGGTTTGTTTCAGTTTGTTACGATTTATTTGGCGTTTTTAGGATTTGTTATGATTTTTTTGAGGGTTGTTAGGGTTTGTTTCCCTTTATTTTGGGGTTATTAGGTTTTGTTAGGGATTATTAGATGGTTATAGGGTTTTATAGGATATTATTTGGAGGTTTTGGTTGCGTTTTGTCAGGTTTGTTAGGGTTTTTAGTGATTGTTCGAGTTTATTATGGTTTAATGGTGTTTTTATTGTATATTCGGGGTATTAGGGCTTTTGTAGCGTTTATTAGTGTATAATATAGTTTGTTAGGGTTTATTATAGGATATTGCAATTTATTAGTGTTTATTAGGGTTTTTAGGGTTTAATAGTTGGTTTTAGGAGTTATTAGGGTTTATTAGTGGTTCGTATAGGTTATTAGTGGAAGTTAGGGTTTGTTAGGTTTTGATAGGGTTTTTAGGGTTTGTTACAGTTTCTTTGAGTTGTTTTGGATTTTATGCATTTTGTTGGGTTTTATGGGTGTGTTAGGATTTTTTATGCTTTGTTAGGGTTATTTTAGAATTTTTAGGGGTCTTGTTGCGTTTTGTAGGTTTTGAAGAATTTTTCGGTTTTTTGTAACAATTGTTAGGGTTTATGTAGCATTTTTAGTGGCTTTAGTGGTTCTTTAGTGTTTTTTAGGGTTCTTTAGGGTTCTTTATGGTGTATTAGGGTTTCTATTGAGGTTTTTTGGGTTTTCTAGGGGGTTTTCAAGGTTTTTACGGGTATCATAGGGTTGGTTAGGGTTTTGTTAGGCATTTTCAGTCTTTTTAGGGTTTCTTTAGCATTTGTTTGGGGTTTTTAGGGTTTTAGCATTTTTTTATGTTTGTTTGAAGTTTATTTAGGTTTTTAGGGTTTATTAGGTCTGTTTTCGGGGTTGTTTTGGGTTTTTTCGTGTTTTTAGGGGTTTTAGGATTTTTTTAGGGGTTTTAGGATTTTTTAGGGTTTTTATGATTTTTTAGGGTTTTTAGGATTTTTTAGGGTTTTTAGGTTTTTTAGAGTTTTTTGGTTTTTAGGGTTTTTTAGGGGTTTGTGAGGTTTTTCCAAGATTGTTAGGGTTTTTTTTGTGGATATTAGCATTTTGAATGGTTTAATAGCATTTTTGTTGTATATTTGTGATTTTAGGTATCTTGTAGCTTTTATTTGGGTTTAATAGGGTTTTTAGGGTTTATTATGATTTATTATTATTTATTTGGGTTTGGTAGTGGGATTTAGGGTTTATTAGGATTTATTATTGGTTGATAGGGTTTGTTAGGATTTATTAGTGCTTATTAGAGTGATTTAGGGTGTCTAAGGGTTTGTTAGGGTTTCTAAGGGTGTGTTAGGGTTTCTATGGTTGGGTTAGGTTTTTATGGGCGGGTTAGTGTTTCTAAGGGTGTACTATGGTTTCTAAGGGTTTCTATGTTTGTGTTAGGGTTTCTATGGGTGTGTTGGGGTTTCTAAGGGTGTTCTAGGGTTTCTATGGGTGTTTTAGGGTTTGTAAGGGTCTGTTAGGGTTTATAAGGGTGTGTTAGTGTTTCTTAGTTTTGTTTAGGATTTTGTTAGGGTTTTTTGGGGTTTGTTAGGGTTTTTTAGACTTTGTTCTAGTTTTTTTTGGATTTATTGGGGTTTCTTAGTTCTTCTAGGGGTTTTTAGGGCTTGTTAGGGTTTCTTAGGGTTTGTTATGTTTTTAGGCTTTTTTGGGGCTTGTTAGGGTTTGTTACTATTTTTTAGGGTTTTTTAGGGTTTGTTAGTGTTTGTTAGGGTTTTCTAGGGTTTTTTAGGGTTTTAAATGGTTTTTAATGGTTTTTAATGGTTTTTAATGGTTTTTAGTGTTTATGGGGATATTCATGGTTTGTTAAATTCATTTAGTTATTCATGGTTGTCACAGATGTGTAGAGTTAGTCACAAGCTTCAATTTGATATGTGGTAGAGGTGAAATGGACACCAAGAGCAGATGTTATAGTCAATTGGAGGACTTAAAGACATTTTAGGACTTTAAGAACGTGATAAGGTGTTTCTATTGGTCACAAATGTGTAGATCTAGTCTAAAGCTTTGATTTGATATATGGTAGAGGAAAAATGGACTCTCGGAGTAGAAGTTATGGTCTTTTGGAGGGTTTAAGTACCTTTTTGGGTCTTTAAGGATGTAAGAAGATGCTTTAGTGGTTATAGGAGTGTAGGTCTAGCCACAAGCTTCGATTTGATATGTGGTAGAATCAAAATAGAAACCCATAGAAGAAGTTATTGCAAAACGGACTCTAGAATCCAATCTTTGGACCATCCAAAGGGATTTTGGGTCTTTTGGGGGGTTGAAGAATGTCAGAAAGGGTTTCGGTGGTTACCAGAGTGTGTATATTTTCACATTATTTGATTTGATATGTGGTAGAGCCAAAATTTACACATGCAACTAAAGTTATTGTCTTTTTAAATTGAGCAAGCTTCCTAGCGCCTAAAAACCTAAGAAACCCGCTACTCACTAAAATAGGCAAAAATTATCCTTCGGGTGTCCGTTTAAGCGCTGCGACCCATCAAATCGAAGAATTTCATATGAGTGAGTTCCATGTTTAGTAGAAACTATGAGAAGATCAAAGAAATTTAAGATATATATGTTTTATACCACTCCAAAAAAGTCCATCTTCAAACGGCTATAACTGTCTCTCGAGTTGTCCCTTTGAGCTCTACCACATATAAAATCGAACGTAGTGAAGAGATCTATGAAAAAGGATGACTTGAACATTAATCAAGTCCTGTTTAAGACCATAAAATCCCAAAAACCAATCAGAAGGCCTCCAAAACTCCATTTCTGTGTACGGATCCCTTTCAAATTTTTCTTAAAATGCTCATTGCTTCTGATCTATTTGTCTGTTCGGCCTCCGGCACCTATTTTTATCGTAGTTCGTTCCATGATATTTAGTTTGACTATTTAAAGAGTAGAAATGGACATCTGAAGAGGAATTTATGACTTTTTCAATGACTCTGTGATTTGTTATGTTTTTTGAGACCCCATTTCTTTCATTTTTGTCATGTCTCCTGTTTTTTCAAACAACTATAAATTATTATTACTGTTATTATTATTATTATTATTATCATCATCTCATCCACATGCACATGCACATATACGTGCATTATTATTATATTTTTATTACCATGCACGTGCACATGTAATGCACAGACGTTATATTATTATCTCATGTGTTGTTATTGTTAGTGTTATTATTATTATTGTGGTTTTTGTTATTCCTATTGTTGTTATTGTTATTATTATCACATGAAAATGCACATGTGAATGCACATACAGACACATTTAATGCACGTGGGTTATTATATTATCACATGCATTATTATTATTATTAATAAGATTTTTATTATTATCGTCATCATCATCACATGAAAATGCAATTCACAGGCATTATTATGTATTACCATGCATGTGCACACATAATGCACAGACAATATTCTATTATCACTTGCATTGATACTACTACTATTATCACCACAACTACTACAATTATTACCACTGCTGTTATTATTACTATCATCACATGCAAATGTAGATGTGCGTGCGTTATTATTTATTATTTATTACCATGCACGTACATATGTAACACACTTTTATTATTCTTTTATTATTATTATTATTATCAAAAAACTTATTATTAATAATATCATTATCATTATTATTAACGTTATCACATGAAAATTCACATGCATGTGTGTTGTTATTTATTATTTATTACCATACACGTTCATGCGTTATTATTATTATTATTACAATTAGTATTATTAATATTATCATCAAATGTAAATGCACATGCACATGCATGTGCATTCATATTTATTTATTTATTTTATTATTTACTACTATGCACGTGCACATGAAATGCACTTGTGTTATTCTATTATTATTATTATTATTATTATTATTATTGTTTGTATCATCAAATACAAATGCACATGCACGTGGTTTGTTATTTATTATTTATTACCATGCACGTCCATGCTTAATTATCATTATCATTACATGTAAATGCAAATGCACGAGCGTTATTATATATTATTTATTATCATGCACATGAAAATGCAATGCAATTGTGTTATTCTATTATCACATGTGTTATTATTATTTATTCTCATGCACGTGCACACGCAATGCATGTGTCTTATTCTATTTTCACATGTGTTATTATTTATTATTTATTATCATTCACATGCATGTTCACATTCATGTGGACTTGGTTATTATTTATTGTTTATTACCATGCACATGACCATTCACATGCACATGCACATGCACATGTACTTGGATGTGCGTTATTATATATTGTTTATTATCAATAACAAGCACATTCACAAACACTTGTAATTCACATGAGTTATTATTTATAATTTATAATTTATTATCATTCAAATGCAAATGCGCAGGCATATGCACATGCACGTGCATTATGATTTATTATTTAAACCATGCACATGAATATGCACATGCACGTGCATTATTACTAGTACAATTATTAGAGGTTTTTTAGTGTTTACTTGCATTTTTAAAAATTTTAGGTGTTATTAGTATTTATTATGGTTTGTTACGGTTTTAGGGTTTTTAATGGTATATTAGCATTTTTAGGGTTTGGTGGGGGATATTTGAATTTTATTAGGGTTTATTATGGTGTGTCAAGGTTTAAAGGGTTTATTAAATATTTTTAGGGTTTTATTAGGATTGAGTTGCATTTATTAGGGTATATTATGGTATATTATGGTATATTTGGTTGTGTTTAGGATTTATTAGGGTGTATTATGGTTCATTATGGTTATTAATTTTTAAGTGGATATATTAGGGTTTTTAGGGTTTAGTAGGGTTTATTAGGGTTTATTAGTGCTTTTAGGCTTTGTTAGGTTTTATTAGCATTTATTAGGGGTTTTAGGGCTTTTTAATAGAATATTTTCATTTTTAGGGTTTAGTGGGGTTTATTATGGTATATTATAGTGTGTTAAGGTTTATTAGGGTTGAATAGGAATTTGTAGGGCTTGATTAGGGTTGATTAGGTATATTTAGGGTGATATTAGTGTTTATTAGGGTTGAGTAGTGTTTAGTAGGGTTTGTTAGGGATTTTTAGGGTTTACATGGGTTTGTTAGTGTTTTTATTAGGGTATATGAGTGTTTTTTAGTTTTGTTAATATATATGAGGGGTTGTTAGGACTTTTTAGGTTTTATTAGCCTATTTTTAGTTATTGTGAGCATTTTTTATGGTTTATTAGTTTTTATTTGAATTTATTATCGTTTATTAGAGTTTCTACGTCATTTTAATGGTTTGTTTTCATTTTTTGTTTATTGGGGTTTAGTTGGGTTTCATTTGGTTTTATTATGGTGTGTCAAGGTTTATTAGGGTTGATAAGGCATTTTTAGGGTTTTATTATGGTTTTATTAGGGTTTATTTGTTTTTATTATTGTTTATTAGGGATTTTTAGGGTTTATTAGGGTTTGTTATGGTTTTATTAGTTTTTTTTGTTTTATTATGTTATATTAGTGTTTGTTATGTCTTTTTAAAATAATATAGCGTTTTTATTGATTGTGAGCGTTTTGTTATTTTTTGTGAGCATTTTTAGGGTTTCTTAGGTTATATTGGAGTTTATTATGGTTTATTATGTTTTCTAGGGATTTTTAAGGTATATTATCATTTTTTGTCTTTATTAGGTTATATTACTGTTTTTAGAACTTTTTAGGTAATATAGCGTGTTTTTATTGTTTGTGATCCTTTTTGTATTGTTTGTGAACGTTTTTAGGGTTTATTTGGTTGTATTAGTGTTTATCAGAGTTTTTAGGGATTTTTAAGGTATAATAGAGTTTTTTTTCATTATTAGGGTTTTGTAGGGTTTTATTAGGGGTCATTATGGTGTGTTAAGGTTTATTAGGGTTGAGTAGGGTTTATTTGAGTAATATTTGTGTTGCAAAAATCTGAAAGGATCCCTTATCCCCTGGCTTCCCCATCCCGCTCTCAGCTCCACCTAGTGTTTCCTACTAAAACCCTTCGCCGCAGGTCGGAGACACACCTGTCCCTAGGTTCTCTTCTTTTTTCTTCCTTTTTCCTTGCTTTTCTCCTCACTCTGCCTTCTCCTAGCCTCTTCAGCGCAGCCACTTCATGGGATCTGCCCCTTTTTCTGCATAGCGTCTTGTCCGCGCTTGTTTGTATTCCTGTTTAGTTTTATCTTCAACGGTGGTCCCGACGTACTCTTGGGATATTTTTCTTGGTTTTGTTGTCTTTTTTTTCTTTCATGGGTAGTTTTGGGGCCCTATTGGATGTTTTTACTGTCTAATATTCTGGCCGCTCATCCTCTACTCTGATCTATCGTCCCTCTGCAACACTCCAGGTCGGAGTTGATGCGGTGGAAACTTTGAGGTTCTGGTATTTTCGGTTTCACGACTGATGGTTTTCTAGCACTTCCCGAGTCAGTATGCCTCCATTTTCCTCTCTCGTTGTTGTTGCTTCGGTCAGAGCCCTCGAATGGTCTTTCCCTGCTCTGATCCCAAGTTCTGCTACGCCTCTCCAAGAAGGAATAGGTGTGGTGGTAACATTGGAATTTTGGGATGTGCGGATCGACGACCATCATATTTCTTGGCACAAGCCCTCGACGAATACTTTGATCTGTATTGGCATCGACATCGTCATGTGTCTGGTTTTTGGTCGACGACATCATGGTGAGATGGTATTTGATGGCTTTGTGCCAGGTCATTCTGTTATGCATTTGGATGTTCTACGACAGAATCTGCTATTCTACGGTGTTCGTTTGGATGGAGATGACGACAGTGTTGATTGGGGCAGCGGCAAAGGATTCTGGTGAGTGATCTCACCAACGGTCTAGTGAGGTGATGTGTATGGTGTGTCTGGGTGCACAGCATGAGGTGTGGTAGTGACCGGGAAATGAATGATGATGGTTTTTTAAATTTCGAATAATGACTTCTATTTTCTTATCACGACATTGGATGTGGTTGATGCTGATGAGGCGACAACATCGAAAGTGATGGTAGATTTTTTTTCGGGCGAGTGTTTTTGTATCTGGTCATGGTGGTTTTAGGTCTGTTGAAGTCTTTGTTTTGGAAGTGTGGTTTGTTTCTATTTTCATTATGATATGTATGGTTCCCACTAACCCACAAAGTGGTTTTTAGAAAATTAAAAATGAGATTTGGTGGTGTAGGGTTTATTTGGATTTATTTATGGTTTATTAGAGATTTTTAGGGTTTTTTGGGGTTTATTACGGTTTATTAGTGTTTATTAGTGTCTATTAGGGTTGTTTAGGGTTGTTTATGTTTTGTTAATGTGTTTTTAGGGTTTATTAGGTTTTATTATCATTTATTAGTTTTTATTAGGTATTTTTTGTGGTTTTATTAGGGTTTAGTAGAGCCTCTTAGGGTTTTTATGGATTATAAGGCATTTTTATGGATTATTAGAGTTTATTAGGGGTTTATTAGGGGTTTATTAGGGTTTAATTTTTTATATTATGGTATATTAGGGTTTAATATTTTTGAGTTTTATGAGGTGTCTTTATGGGTTTTGTAGCAATTTTTAGTGTTTTTGTAGCGTTGTTTGAGTTTATGTAGCATTTTTAGTGTTTATGTAGTGATTTTCAGGTTTAGTTAGCGGTTTTAGGATTTATGTAGCATTTTTTAGGGTTTATGTATTGTTTTTTGGATTTATGCAGCGTGTTTAGGGTTTTGGTTTTATGTAGCATTTTTTAGGGTTTATGTTTCGTTTTTTGGGTTTATGTAGCGTTTTTAGGGGTGATGTAGCATTTATAGTTCATTTTTAGGGTTTATGTAACATTTTTAGGGTTCATGTAGTGTTTTAGGGTTTATGTTGTGTTTTTCGGTTTTATGTAGCATTTTTTAATATTTATGTTGTGTTTTTTAGGGTTTATGTTACGATTCTAGTGTTTATGTAGTTAATTTTGGGTTTATGTAGCGTTTTCTTGGTTTATGTCGCGTTTTTTGGGTTTATGTTACGTTCTTAGGGTTTATGTTGCATTTTTACAGTTTAGGTTATGTTTTTTGAGTTTATGTATCTATTTGTTGCCTTTTTTAGGATTTTAATGGTTTTTATGGTTTGTAGTGGTTTTTAGGGTTTTAAGGGTTGTTAACCGGTGTTTATGGTTTTTATGGTTTTTGATGGGTTTTCAATGGTTTTTTGGGGTTTTTAAGGATTTATTTGTATTTTCGGGATTAATAGGGGTTGTTAGGGTTTTTAGTGTGTTTTAGGGTTTGTTTGGGTATTGTAGCGGTTTTTACGGTTTATGTAATAAGTTTTAGCGTTTTTTTGGGTTCTTTAGGGTTTTCTAGTGTTCTTTAGAGTTTATTATGGTTCTTTAGGGTTTATTAGGGTTCTTTAGGATTTTTTACTGTTCTTTAGGATTTTTTATGGTTTATTAGCGTTTTTTTTATTTTATATTAGGGTTTTATTCTACTTTTGTAGGCATTAATAGATTTTTCTAGGGTTTATCAACCTTTTAGGGTTATTTAGGATTTATTAGTGTTTCTTAGGGTTTATTTTATTTATTAGGATTTATTAACGTGTATTTGGGTTTATTACGACTTATTAGGGTTTATTATGATTTGTTAGGGTTTATTGCGGTTTATTAGGGGTTTGTTATGGTTTGTTTCAGTTTTTACAATTTATTTGGCTTTGTTACAATTTATTAGGGATTGCTAGGGTTTGTAACGATTTATTATGTGGTTATTAGGGTTTTTAGGGTTTATTAGCGGGTTATAGGGTTTTGTAGGCTATTATTTGGCGGGTTTTGTAGTTTTTGTCGGGTTTCATAGGGTTTTTATTGATTATTAGGATTTATTATGGTTCAATAGTGTTTTCTATTGTATATTAGTGGTTTTAGGGATTTCGTAGCGTTTATTAGAGTCTAATAGGGTTTTTAGGGTTTATTATAGGTTATTATGATTTATTAGTTTTTATTAGGGTTTAATACTGGGTTTTAGGTTTTATTTGGGTTTATTAGTGGTTCTGAGTGGTTATTAGTGGTTGTTAGGGTTTGTTAGGTTTTGTTAGGGTTTGTTAGGACATGTGTTATTCTATTATCACACACGTTATTATTATCATTATTATCATTATCATTATTATCATTATCATTATTATCATTATCATTATTATCATTATCATTATTATCATTATCATTATTATAAATATCATTATTGTTATTACTATTATTATTATTATCGTCACATGAAAATGCATATGCACATGCGTTATTATTTATTATTTGTTATTTATTATTTATTTCCATGCACAGGCATATGTTGTTGTTGTTGTTGTTGTTGTTGTTGTTATTATTATTATTATTACTGTTATTATTACTATTATTATCCTCACATGCAAATGCACATGCACGTCCGTTATTATTTATTACCATGCACGCGCACACGCAATATACCTACATTATTCTATTATCACATGCATTTTTATTTTTATTGTTATTATTACTATTATTGTTATTATTGTTATTATCATCAAATAAAAATGCAAGTGCACGTGCGTTATTATTAATTAGCACACATGCTCACATTCAAAACATGTGCGTTATTCTATTATCACACATGCTATTATTATTAATATTACTATTATTGTTGTTATTATCATCACGTGCGCTATGAGTTATTATTTATTATCCTGCACTGTACATGCAATGCACGTTCATTATTCTATTATCACATGCATTGTTGTTGTTATTGTTATTATTATTATTGTTATTGTTATTATTATTATTATTATCATCCAATGAACCTGCACATGCACAGGCACATGCATTATTTTTTATTTTTTATTACCATGCACGTGCACATGAAATGCACACACATTATTTTATTATCACATACGTTGTTATTCTTATTGTTATTATTATTATTATGGTGGTTATTGTTGTTGTTCTTATTAGTATCATCACATGCAAATGCACATGTAAATACATAAACATGCACATTCAACGCACGTGTGTTATTCTATTATCACATGCGTTAATAATAATAATATTATTATAATTATTATAATTATTATTATCATCGTCATCATCATCACATGAAAATGCATTGCACGCGTGTTATTATTTATTACCATGCATGTGAACACGTAATGCACAAGAAATATTCTATTATCACAAGCATTTGTACTACTACTATTATCACTACTACTACTACTTCTATTATTATTATTATCATCACATGCAAATGCAGATGCAGATGCATTGTTATTTATTATTTATTAACATGCATGTGCATATGCAATGAACTGGTATTATTCTTTTATTATTATTATTATTATTATCATTATCACAGTTATTATTATTATTATTATTTTCATTTTCAATATCATTATTATTATCATTATCACATGCAAATCTATAAGCACGTGCTTTGTTATTTATTATTTATTACTAGGAACGTGCATGCGTTATAATTATTCTTATTATAACAATTAGTATTATTAATAATATTATCAAATATAAATGCACAAGCCCATGCATGTGTGTTCTTATTTACTATTATTTATTTATTATTTACTACTATGCACCTGCATAGGCAATGCACATGCGCTATTCTATTATTATTATTATTATTGTTGTTGTTGTTGTTGTTGTTTTTGTTTGTATCATCAAATACAAATGCACATGCACGTGTGTTGTTATTTATTATTTATTACCATGCACTTGCATGCATCATTATCATTATCATTACATGTAAATGCACATACACGTGCGTTATTATATATTATTTATTACCATGCACATTAAAATGCAATGCACTTGCGTTATTCTTTTATCACATGTGTTATTATTATTTATTCTCATGCACGTGCACACACAATGCACTTGCATTATTCTATTATCACATGTTATTATTTATTATTTATTATCATTCACATGAAAATGCATATTCATGTGGACTTTGTTATTAATTTTTGTTTATTACCAGGAACATGCACATGAACTTGCACTTGGATGTGCATTATTATTTATTATTTATTATCATTCACATGCACATGCACATGCATATGCACATGCATGTGCGTTATGATTTATTATTTAAACCATGCACATGCATTTGCACATGAACTTGTGTTATTACTACTATTATTATTAGATGTATTTTTAAGGTTTACTATCATTTTTTAGGATTTTTAGGTGTTATTAACATTTATTATAGTTTGTTAGGGTTTTACAGTTTTTAATGGTATATTAGCATTTTTAGGGTTGGGTGGGGGTTATTATGATTTTATTATGGTTTATTATGGTGTATCAAGGTTTATTGGGGTTTATAAGGTATTTTTAGGGTTTTTTTAGGATTGTGCTGGGTTTATTAGGGTATATTATGGTATATTATTATATACTTGGGTATGTTTAGGATTTATTAGGGTTTATTATGGTTTATTAATTTTTATTAGGGTATATTAGGGGGTTTTAGTGTTTAGTAGTGTTTATTTGGGTTTATTAGCGCATTTAAGCTTTTTTATGTTTTATTAGCATTTATTAGGGGTTTTAGGGATTTTTAATGGTATATTTTTGTTTTAAGGGTTTAGTGGGGTTTATTATGGTTTATTTTGGTGTGTTATGGTTTATTAGGGTTGAGTAGGTATTTTAGGATTTTATTAGGGTTGTGTCGGTATCTTTAGGGTTTTATTAGGGTTTATTTGGGATGAGTATAGTTTATTAGGGTTTGTTAGGGATTTTTAGGGTTTATAATGGTTTGTTAGTGTTTTTATTAGGGTATATGAGTGTTTTTCAGTTTTTGATAATATATATGAGGGGTTGTTATGACTTTTTAGGTTTTATTAGCGTGTTTTTAGTGATTGTGATCATTTTTAATTGTTTATTATCTTTTATTTGAATTTATTATGGTTTATTAGGGTTTCTATGGATTTTTAATGGTTTATTTGCGTTTTTTTGTTTATTGGGGTTTAGTTGAGTTTTATTAGGTTTTGTTATGGTGTGTCAAGGTTGATTAGGGCGGAAAAGGTATTTTTATGGTTTTATTAGGGTTTTATTAGGGTTTATTAGTTTTTATTAGGGTTTATTAGGGTTTTATTAGGGTTTATTAGTTATTATTAGGGTTTATTAGGGATTTTTTGGGTTTATTGGGGTCTGATAGGGGTTTATTAGTTTTTTTGTTTCATTAGGTTATATTACTATTTGTTAGGTATTTTTAGATAATATAGCGTGTTTTTATTGTTTGTTAGTGTTTTGTTTTTGTTTGTGAGCAGTTTTAGGGTTTCTTAGGTTATATTAGAGATTATAAAGGTTTATTAGGGTTTCTAGGGATTTTTATGGTATATTAGCGTTTTTTTGTCTTTATTGGGTTATATTAGTGTTTTTTGGTCTATTTAGGTAATGTAGCACGTTTTTATTATTTGTGGTCATTTTTTATTGTTTGTGAGCATTTTTAGGGTTTATTAGGTTATATTAGTGTTTAGCAAGGATTCTAAGGATTTTTTAAGGTATACTAGCTTATTTTTCTTTGTTAGGGTTTTGCAGGGTTTTATTAGTGCTTATTATGGTGTGTTAAGGTTCGTTAGGGTTGAGTAGTGTTTATTTGGCTTTATTGATGGTTTATTAGGGCTTTTAGGGTTTTTTTGGGGTTTATTAGGTTTTATTAGTGTTTATTAGGGTCTATTAGGGTTGGTTAGGGTTTTTTAGGTTTTGTTAACATGTTTTTATGGTTTGTTAGGTTTTATTATCATTTATTAGGGTTTATTAGGTATTTTGGGGTTTGATTAGGGCTGAGTAGAGTTTTTTATGGTTTTTAGGGATTATAAGGTGTTTTTAAGGATTATTAGAGTTTATTAGGGGTTTATTAGGGGTTAATTGTTTATATTATGGTATATTAGGGTTTAATATTTTTTATGGTTTTAAAACATCATTAGGGTTTTTGTAGCATATTTGTAGGGTTTGTATAGCATTGTTAGAGTTTATGTAGAATTTTTAGTGTTTATGTTGCATTTTTAGGGTTTAGTTAGTGGGTTTAGGTTTTACGTATCATTTTTAGGGTTTATATAATGTTTTAGTGTTTACATAGCGTGTTTAGGGTTTAGGTATTATGTAGCATTTTTTAGGGTTTATGTTGTGTTTTCTTGGTTTAAGAAGAGTTTTTATGGGTGATGTAGCATTTATGTTGCATTTTTAGGGTTTAGGTAACTTTTGTAGGGTTCATTTAGTGGTTTTAGGGTTTATATTGCGTTTTTAGGTTTTATTTAGTGTTTTTTAATGTTTATCTTGCATTTTTAGGGTTTATGTTGTGTTTTTAGGGTTTATGTTACAGTTCGAGGGTTTATGTAGTGATTTTAGGGTTTATGTAGCATTTTTTGGGTTTATGTTGTGTTTTTTGGTTTTTATTGCGTTTTTAGTGGTTTTGTTGCATTTTTTATGGTTTATGTAATGTTTTTAGGGTTTATGTATCTATTTGTGGCCTTTTTTATGGTTTTAATGGTTTTTTATGGTTTTTAGTGTTTCTTAGGTGTTTTAAGGGTTGTTAATGAGTGTTTATGGTTTTTTATGGTATCTGATGGTTTTTAATGTTTTTTGGGGGAGTTATAAGGGTTTATTTATTTTTTTGGGGATTGATAGGGGTTGTTTGGGTTTTTTAATGTGTTTTAGGGTTTGTTTGGGTATTGTAGCTATTTTTGGGGTCTATATAATGTGTTTTAGCATTTTTTGGGTTCTTTAGGGTTTTTTATTGTTCTTTGGAGTCTAATATGGTTATTTAGGGTTTATTAATGTTCTTTAGGGTTTATTAGTGTTCTTTAGGATTTGTTTCAGTTTATTAGCATTTTTTATTGTATATTATGGTTTTATTGGGCTTTTGTAGGCATTAATAGCTTTTTATAGGGTTTATCAAACTTTTTTTGAGTTATTTAGGATTTATTGGGGTTTATTTTATTCATTAGGGTTTATTAACATGTATTTGGGTTTATTACGATTTATTAGTGTTTATTATGATTTTTTAGTGTTTATTGGGGTTTATTAGGGGTTTGTTATTGTTTTTTACGATTAATTTGGCGTTTTTAGGATTTTTTACAATTTATTTGGGGTTGTTATGGTTTGTTACGATTTATGTTGGGGTTATTAGGGTTTTTAGAGATTATTAGTGGGTTGTAGGGTTTTACATGCTATTATTTGGTAATTTTTGTAGCATTTTGTGGGTTTTTTTTGGGATTTTAGTGATTATTAGGGTTTATTATGGTTTAATAGTTTTTTTACAGTATGTTAGGGGTTTCAAGGCATTTTTGTGTTTATTAGGTTATAATAGAGTTCATTAGGGTATATTGAAGGTTATTACGATTTATTAGTGTTTATTATGGGGTTTAGGGATTAATAGTGGGTTTTATGGGTTATCAGGTTATATTAGTGGTTCTTAGGGGTTATTAGTGTTTGTTAGGGTTTGTTAGGTTTTGATAGGTTTTTTTGGGTTTGTTACGGTTTATTTGAGTTGGTTGGGGTTTTATGTGTTTTTTGGGGTTTTATGGGTGTGTTTGGATTTTTTATGCTTTATTAGGGCTATTTTAGCATTTTTTGGGGTTTTGATGCATTTTTTGGGTTTTGGGGCATTTTTTGGGGTTTTTTAGCAATTGATACAGTTTATGTAGCGTTGTTAGTGGCTTTAGTGGGTTTTTAGGGTTATTAAGGGCTTTTAAGATTTGTTAGTGTTCTTTAGGGTGTATTAGTGCTTCTTTTGATGTTTTTAGGGTTTTCTAGGGGGGTTTTAGGGTTATTAAGGGTTTCATAGGGTTGGTTTTGGGGTTTTTAAACATTTTTAGGCCTTTTAGGGTTTTTAACCTTTTAGTGGGTTTTGGATTTTTAGGGTTTTTTAGGGTTTTTTGAGGTTATTTGAGGTTTTTAGTTTTTTTTTGGGTTTTTTTTTCGGTTTTTTCGGTTTTTTGGGGTTTTGGGGTTTTAAGGGTTTTTAGGGGTTTTTGGATTTTTTTGTGTTTTTAGTTTTTTAGGGTTTTTAGTTTTTTTTTGGGTTTGTAGCGTTTTTTTGGGTTTTGTTATGTTTTTTCATGTTTGTTAGGGTTTTTTGTAAATATTATCATTTTGAATGGTTTAATAGCGTTTTTGTTGTATATTTGAGTGTTTAGGTATTTTATAGCTTTTATTGGGGTCTAATATGGTTTTTAGGGTTTATTACTATTTATTAGTGTTTATTAGGGTTTGGTAGTGGGCTTCAGGGTTTATTAGGGTTTATTATGGTTTATTGTTGGTTGGTAGGGTTTGTTAGGATTTATTAGTTCTTAATAGAGTGATTTAGGGTGTCTAAGGGTTTGTATGGCTTTCTAAGGGTGTGTTAGGGTTTCTAAGGGTGGGTTAGGGTTTTTATGGGTGGGTTACGGTTTTTAAGGGTGTACTATGCTTTCTAAGGGTTTCTAAGGCTGTGTTAGGGTTTCTATGGGTGTGTTGGGGTTTCTAAGGCTGTGCTATGGTTTCTAATGGTGTGTTAGGGTTTCTAATGGTGTGTTAGTGTTTTTAAGGGTGTGTTACTGTTTCATTGGTTTACTTAGTGTTTTGTTAGGGTTTTTTTGGGTTTTTAGGGTTATGTTAGGGTTTCTAATGGTTTTTAGGGGGGTTTTAGGGTTTATTCGGGTTTTTTGTATTTATTGGGGTTTCTTAGTGCTTCTTTGGGTTTGTTTGGGCTTCTTACGTTTTTTTAGTGCTTTTTTGGGTTAGTTATGTTTTTAGGGTTTTTTGGGGTTTGTTATGGTTTGTTAGGGTTTGTTAGTGTTTTTAAGGGTTTGTTATGGTTTTTTGGGTTTTGAGTTGTCTTTAATGATTTTTAGTGTTAATGGAGTTATTCATGGTTTTAGGGTTATTTAGTTGTTCATTGTTGTCACAG
This sequence comes from Viscum album, assembly GCA_963277665.1. NCBI lineage: Eukaryota > Viridiplantae > Streptophyta > Magnoliopsida > Santalales > Viscaceae > Viscum > Viscum album. The sequence goes on along the minus strand of OY728167.1, from coordinate 1,034,349 downwards.
ATTTGTAGAGCTAGTCGCAAGCTTCAACTTGATATGTGGTAGAGGTGAAACAGACACCCAGAGCAGAAGTTATGGTCATTTGGATTGCTTAAGGACCTTTTGGGTCTTGAAGAATGTGATAATGTGTTTCTATTGGTCACATATGTGTAGATCTAGTCGAAAGCTTCCATTTGATATATGGTAGGGGAAAAATGGACTCCCGGAGTAGAAGTTATGATCTTTTGGAGGGTTTAAGTATCCTTTTGGGCTTTCAAGGATGTGAGAAGGTGATTCAGTGGTTATAGGAGTGTTGTTCTAGCCTCAAGCTTCGATTTGATATGTGGTAGAGGAAAAATAGACACCCATAGAAGAAGTTATTGCAAAATGGACACCAGAATCCAATCTTTTGACGGTCCAAAGGGATTTTGGGTCTTTTTGGGGGTTGAAGAATGTGAGAAATGGTTCTAGTGGTTACTAGAGTGTGTATCTTTTTACAATCTTTGATTTGATATGTGGTAGATCTAAAATGAAAACACGTAGTAGAAGTTATTGTCATTTCAAATTGAGCAACCCTCCTAGCGCCTAAAATCCTAAGAAGCCCACAACTCACTAAAATAAGCATAACTTCTCCTTCGGGTGTCCGTTTGATTGCTTTGAATAGTAAAATCGATGCTCATGAGATGAGTGTGGACCAATTCTAATCTAAACAATGAGAAGATCAAAGAAACATGAGATATATTAGTTATACCACTCAAAAAAAAAGTCCAACTTCAAACGGCCATAACATTCACTCCGGTTGTCCGTTTTAGCTCTACCACATATCAAATAGATGGTAGTGAAGAGATCTACACAGAAGTGAATCTTGAGAAAAGTTCAAGCAATGTATGGGACCTGAAAATCCCAAAAAACAATTAGAAGGCCTCCAAAACTCTATTTCTGTGTCCGGATCCCAGTCAAATTTTTCTTAAAATGGTCATCACTTATGATCTGTGTGACTGTTCAGCCTCCGGAAACTATTTATATCTTAGTTCATTCCATGAGATTTAGTTTGGAAATTCACGGAGCAGAAATGGACACCAGAAGAAGATGTTATGCCTTTTTTAATGACTCTGTGATTTGTTAGGTTTTTCGAGACACCATTTCTAGCACTTTTGACCAGTCTGCTGTTATTTCAAATAACTATAACTTATTATTACTATTATTATTATTATTATTATTATTATCATCATCTCATGAAAATGAATAGGCACATTCACATGAATTATTATTAAATTTTTATTACCATGCACGAGCACATGCAATGCACACACGTTATTTTATTATCACATCCGTTGTTATTATTATTATTATTATTATTATTGTGGTTGTTGTTTTTGTTGTTGTTATTGTTGTTGTTGTTGTTGCTGTTGTTGTTATTGTTATTATCATCACGTGCAAATGCACATCGAAATGAACATACACACAAACTCATTGAACGTGCGTTATTCTGTTATCACATGTGTTGTTATTATTATTAATAATAATATTATTATTATCATCATCATCATCATCGTCACATGAAAATGCAATGCAGGGGAGTTATTGTTTATTATCATACACATGCACACGTAATGCACATGCAATATTCTATTATGATATGCATTATTACTACTACTATTATCCACACTACTACTACTATTATTACTACTGTTGTTATTATTACTATCATCACATGAAAATATAGATGCACATGCATTATTATTTATTATTTATTACCATGTACATGCATATGCAACACACTTGTATTATTATTTTATTATTATTATTATTATTATCACAATTATTATTATTATTGTTGTTGTTATTATTAATATTATTATCATTATCATTATTATTATCATTATCACATGCAAATGCACATGCATGTGCATTGTTATTTATTATTTATTACCAGGCACATGCACACGTTATTATTATTATTATTACAATTGGTAATATTAATATTATCATCAAATGTAAATGTACATGCACATGCATGTGAATTCTTATTTATTCTTATTTATTTATTATTTACTACTATGCACGTGCACTTGAAATGCACCTGCATTATTCTATTATTATTATTATTGTTGTTGTAGTTGTTGTTGTTTGTATCATCAAATACAAATTCACATGCACGGGTGTTGTTATTTATTATTTATTACCATGCACGTGAATGCGTCATTATCATTATCATTACATGTAAATGCACATGCACGTGCGTTATTATATATAATTAATAATCATGCACATGCAAATGCAATGCACTTGTGTTATTCTATTATCACATGTGTTATATTTATTTATTCTAATTCAAGTGAACACGCAATGCACGTGCGTTATTATATTATCACACATGTTATTATTTATTATTTGTTATCTTTCACATGAAAATGCACATTCATGTATACTTGGTTATTATTTATTGTTTATTACCATGCACATGCACATGAACATGCACATGCACTTGTATGTACGTAATTATTAATTATTTATGATCATTCACATGCACATGAACATACACAAGCAATTCACATGTGTTATTATTTATTATTTATTATTTATTATTTATTATCATTCACATGCAAATGCGCATGCATATTCACATCCACGTGAATTAATATTTATTATTTAAACCATGCACATGAATCTCCACGTGCATGTGCGTTATTACTACTACTATTATTAGAGTTATTTTTAGGTTTTACTATCCATTTTTTGGATTTTTAGGTGTTATTAACATTTATTATGGTTTGTTAGGGTTTTAGGGTTTTTTAATGCTATATTATCGTTTTTAAGGGTTTGCTGGGGGTTATTAGAATTTTATTAGGGTTTATTAGTGCGTGTCAAGTTTTATTAGGGTTTATTAGGCATTTTTAGTGTTTTATTACTATTGAGTTGGGTTTATTAGGGTATATTATGGTATATTATGGTATATTTGGGTATGTTTAGGATTTATTAGAGTTTATTTTGGTTCAATATGGTTTATTAATTTTTAAGAGTGTATATTAGGGTTTTTTAGCTTTTAGTGGTGTTTATTCGGGTTTATTAGTGCTTTTAAGTTTTGTTAGGTTTTATTAGAATTTATTAGGGGTTTTAGTGTTTTTTAATGGTATATTTGCTTTTTTAGGGTTTATTGGGGTTTATTATGGTTTATTATGGTGTGTTAAGGTTTATTAGGGTTGAGTAGGTATTTTTAGGGTTTTATTAGGGTTGAGTCTGTATCTTTAAGGTTTTATTTGGATTTGTTAGGGTTGAGTACGGTTTATTAGTGTTTATTATGGATTTTTAGGGTTTACTAGGTTTTATTAGTGTTTTTATTAGGGTATATGAGTGTTTTTTAGTTTTTGTTAATATATATGAGGGGTCGTTATGACTTTTCTGGTTTTATTAGCGTGTTTTTAGTGTTTGTGAGCATTTTTTATGGTTTATTAGCTTTTATATGAATTTATTATGGTTTATTAGGGTTTCTAGGGGTTTTAATGGTTTTTTTGCATTTTTTTATTTGGGTTTAGTTAGGTTTTATTAGGTTTTGTTATTGCGTGTCAAGGTTTATGTGGGATGAGAAGGAATTTTTAGGGTTTTATTATGGATTTATTAGCGTTTATTAGTTTTTATTAGGGTTTATTAGATATTTTTAGGGTTTATTAGGGTTTTTAGGGGTTTATTAGTATTGTTTTGTTTTATTAGGTTATATTAGTGTTTGTTTGGTCTTTTTAGATTATATAGCATGTTTTTATTGTCAGTGAGCGTTTTGTTTTTGTTTGTGAGTGTTTTTAGGGTTTCTTAGGTTATATTAGAGTTTATTGTGGTTTATTTAGGTTTCACGGGATATTTAAGGTATATTAGCCTTTTTTGACTTTATTAGGTTATATTAGTGTTTTTAGGTCTTTTTATGTAATATAGTGCGTTTTTATTATTTCTGATCATTTTTTATTATTTGTGATTTTTTTTGGTTTATTAGGTTATATTAGAGTTTATCAGGGTTTCTAGAGATTTTTTAAGGTATACTAGCATTTTTTTCTTTATTAGGGTTTTGTAGGATTTTATTAGGGGTTATTATGGTGTGTTAAGGTTTTTTAGGGTTGAGTAGGGTTTATTTGGCTTTATTTATGGTTTATTAGGGTTGTTTAGTGTTTGTTTGGGGTTTATTAGGGTTTATTAGTGTTTATTAGTTTCTATTAGGGTTGGTTAGGGTTGTTTAGGTTTTCTTAATGTGTTTTTAGGGTTTATTAGGTTTTATTATCATTTATTACGGTTTATTAAGTATTTTTGGGGTTTTATTTGGGTTGAGTAGAGTTTCATGGGGTTTTTAGGGATTATAAGGCATTTTTAGGGATTATTAGAGTTTATTAGGGGTTTATTAGTGTTTAATTTTTTATATTATTGTATATTAAAGTTTCTTATTTTTGAGGGTTTTAAAGAATCTTTAGGGTTTTGTAGCATTTTTTAGGGTTTTTGTAGCGTTGTTAGAGTTTATGTATAATTTATAGTGTTTATGTAGCGTTTTTAGGGTTTAGTTAGAAATTTTAGATTTTATTTATCATTTTAGGGTTTATGTAACGTTTTTAGGGTTTATGTAGCATGTTTAGGTTTTAGGTTTTATGTAACATTTTTCAAGGTTTAGGATGCGTTTTCTAGGTTTATGTAGCATTTTTAGGGGTGATGTAGTGGTTATGTTGCATTTATAGTGTTTATGTAACGTTTTTAGGGTTCATGTAGTGTTTTTAGGGTTTATGTTGTGTTTTTAGGTTCTATGCAGCATTTTTTTAATGTTTATGTTGCGTTTTTAGGGTTTTTGTTGCGTTTTTTATGGTTTATGTTACAGTTCTAGGGTTTATGTAGTGAGTTTAGTGTTTATGTAGAGTTTTTTGGGTCTATGTTGCGTTTTTTGGTTTATGTTGTGTTTTTAGTGATTTTGTTGCATTTTAAGGGTTTATGTAACGTTTTTAGGGATTATGTATTTATTTGAATCCTTTTTAGGGTTTTAATGGTTGTTTATTGTTTGTAGTTTTTAGGGGTTTTAAGGGTTCTTAATGGGTGTTTTTGGTTTTTTATGGTATCTGATGGCTTTTTACTGGTTTGGGGGGGGGCTATGGGTTTGTTTTTTTGGGATTTATAGGGTTTTTTAGTGTTTTTAATGTGTTTTAGGGTTTGTTTGGGTATTGTAGTGGTTTTTAGGGTTTATATAACGTGTTTTTTCTTTTTTTGGGTTCTATAGGTTTTTTAGTGTTCTTTGGAGTTTAATATGGTTCTTTAGGGTTATTAGGGTTCTTTAGGGTTTAATAGTGTTCTTTAGTTACTATTTATTAGCATTTTTTATTGTATATTAGGATTTTATTGGGCTTTTGTAGGCATAAATAGATTTTTTCTATGGTTTATCAACCTTTTTTAGGGTTATTTAGGATTTATTAGGGTTTATTAGGGTTTATTATCGTGTATTTGGGTTTATTATGATTTATTAGGGTTTATTATGATTGTTTTGGGTTTATTGGTGTTTATTAGGGCTTTGTTATGGTTTTTTTTCAGTTTGTTACGATTTATTTGGTGTTGTTAGGATTTGTTACAATTTATTTGGGGTTATTAGAGTGTGTTACGATTTATTTGGCGGTTATTAGGGTTTGTTAGGGTTTATTCGTGGGTTGTCTGGTTTTGTAGGCTATTTTTTGAAGGTTTTTGTAGTGTTTTGTCGGATTTGTTAGGGGTTTTAGTGATTATTAGGGTTTCTTATGGTTTAATAGTGTTTTATATTGTATACTGGGGGTTTTAGAGCTTTTGTAGCATTTATTAGGGTTAATAGAGTTTTTTAGGGTTTGTTAGTGGTTATTACGATTTATTAGTGTTTATTAGGGTTTTTAGGGTTTAATAGTGGGTTTTAGGGGTTATTAGGGTTTATTAGGGGTTCTTAGGGATTATTAGTGGTTGTTAGGGCTTGTTTGGTTTTGATAGGGTTTTTAGCTTTTGTTATGGTTAGTTTGAGTTGTTTGGGGTTTTATGCGTTTTTTTTTCAGTTTTATGGGTGTGTTTGGATTTTTTATGCTTTATTGGGGTTATTTTATCATTTTTTGGGGTTTTGTTGTGTTTTTTCTGTTTTGAAGCATTTTTTGGTTTCGTTGCAATTGTTAGGGTTTATGTAGCATTGTTAGTGGATTTAGTGGTTCTTTAGGGTTTTTTAGGGTTCTTTAGGGTTATTTATTATGTATTAGGGTTTATTTTTGAGTTTTTTATCATTTTCTAGGGGGGTTTTAGGGTTTTTAAGGGTTGGTTGGGGTTTTTCCAATCATTTTTTGGCATTTTAAGATTTTTAGGGGTTTTTAGGATTTTTAGCGTTTTTGAGGTTTTTTTGAGGTTTTTTCAGGTTTTTAGGTTTTTATAGGTTTGTTTTCGGGTTTTTCAGTTTTGTCATGTTTTTAGGGGTTTTTAGGTTTTTAGGGTTTTTTAGGGTTTTAAAGATTTTTTAGGGTTTTTATGGTTTTTAGGGATTTTAGGGTTTTTTTGGTTTATTGGGTTTTTAGAGTTTTGTCAGGTTTTACCAGGTTTGTTAGTGGTTTTTTAAATATTAGCATTTTGAATGGTTTAATAGCATTTTTCTGTATATTTGGGTTTTTAGGTACTTTGTAGCTTTTATTGGGGTCTAATAGGGTTTTAGGGTTTATTATGCTTTATTAGTGTTTATTAAGGTTTAGTAGTGGGCTTTAGGGTTTATTAGGGTTTATTATGGTTTATTATTGGTTGGTAGGGTTTGTTAGGATTTATTAGTGCTTATTAAAGTGATTTAGGGCGTCTAAGGGTTTGTTAGGATTTCTAAGGGTGGGTTAGGGTTTTTATGGGCAGGTTAGGGTTTCAAGGGTGTGCTATGGTTTCTAAGGGTTTTTATGGGCAGGTTATGGTTTCCCAGGGGGTTCTATGGTTTCTAAGGGGTTTTAAGGTTGTGTTAGGATTTCTATGGCTGTGTTGGGGTTTCTAAAGGTGCGCCAGGGTTTCTAAGGGTGTGTTAGGGTTTCTAAGGGATTGTGAGGGCTTCTAAGGGTGTTTTGGTGTTTCTTAGGTTTGCTTACGGTTTTGTTAGGGTTTTTAGGGTTTCGTTAGACTTTATTATGGTTTTTTAGGGGGGGGGGGTTTAGGGTTTCTTTGGGTTTATTGGGTTTATTGGGGTTTCTTAGTGCTTCTTGGGGTTTGTTAGGGCTTGTTAGGGTTTGTTACTATTTTTAGGGTTTGTTAGGTTTGTTAGGTTTGTTAGGGTTTTTTGGGGTTTGTTGTGGTTTGTTATGGTTTTTTAGTGTTTGTTAGGGTTTGTTATTATTTGTTTGGGGTTTTCAGGGATTTTAATGGTTTTTAGTGTTTATGGGGTTATCCATGGTTTTTAGGGTTATTTAGTTGTTCATGGTTGTCACAGATGTGTACAGATAGTCGCAAGCTTCAATTTGATATGTGGAAGAGGTGAAACGGACACCCAGAGCAGAAGTTATGGTCATTTGGATGACTTAAGGATATTTTGGGACTTTAAGAACGTGATAAGGTGTTCCTATTGGTCACATATGTGTAGATCTAGTCGAAATCTTAGATTTAATATATGGTAGAGGCAAAACGAACTCCCGAAGTAGAAGTTATGGTCTTTTGGAGGGTTTAAGTACCTTTTTGGGCCTTCAAGGGTGTGGTAAGGTGGTTCAGTGGTTATAGGATTGTATGTCTAGTCGCAAGCATTGATTTGATTTGTGGTTGAGGCAAAACAGACACCCATAGAAGAAGTTATTGAAAAACTCACACTAGAAGTCAATATTTTAACCATCCAAATGGATTTTGGATCTTTTGGGGGGGTTGAAGAATGTCAGAAAGGGTTTCAGTGGTTACCAGAGTGTGTATCCTTTCACAATCTTTGATTTGATATCTAGTAGATCCAAAATGAAAATACTTAGCAGAGGTTATTGTGGTTTTAAATTGAGCAACTCTCCTTGCGCTTAAAAACCTAAGAAACCCAAATCTCAATAAAATAATAATAACTTCTCATTTGGGTGTCTGTTTGAGCACTATGACCAGTAAAATCGAAGCCTATGAGATGTGTAAGGACCAAGTTTAGTAGAAACTATGATAAGATAAAATTAATATAAGATATATTAGTTATACCACTCCCAAAAAAGTCCAACTTCAAACGGCCATAACTGTTTCTCCAGTTGTTCCTTTAAGCTCTACCACATATAAAATCAAATGTAGAAAAGAGATCTAGGCAGAAGGTTGACTTTAACAAAGTTCATGTCATGTTTGATACCATAAAACCCCAAAATCCCATCAGAAGGCCTCAAAACTCCATTTCTGTGTACGGTTACCTATCAAATTTTTCTTAAAATGGTCATAACTTCTTATCGATGTGTCTATTCCGTCTCTAGCACCTGTTTTTATCGTAGTTCATTCCATGAGATTCAGTTTGACTATTCAAAGAGTGGAAATGGACACCTGAAGAAGAAGTAAATCCTTTTTCAATGATATGTGATTTGTTAGGTTTTTTGAGACCCCATTTCTAGCATTTTTGTCATGTCTGCTATTTTTTCAAACACCTATAACTTATTATTACTGTTATTATTATTATTATTATTATCGTCATCTCATCCACAAGCACAAGCACATGCATGTGCATTGTTATTATATATTTATTACCATGCACGTGCACATGCAAGGCACACACGTTATTTTATTATCACATGCATTGTTATTATTATTGTTATTATTATTATTATTGTGGTTGTTGTTGTTGTTGTTTTTATTATCATTACCATCACATGCAGATGCACATGAAAATGCACATACACACACACTCAATACACATGATTTATTCTATTATCACATGTGTTATTATTATTATTATTAATATTATTATTATTATCATCCTCATCATCACATGCAAATACAATGCACATGCGTTATTATTTATTACCATGAATGTGCACACGTAATACACATGCAATATTCTATTATCACATGCATTGGTAGTACTAATATTATCACCACTACTACTACTATTACTACTACAGATGTTATTATTAATATCATCACATGAAAATTTAAATGCACATGTGTTAAAATTTATTATTTATTACCATGCACGTGTATATGCAATGCACTTGTATTATTCTTTTATTATTATTATTATTATCAAATTTATTATTATTATTATTATTATCACTATCATTATTATTATCATTATCACATACAAATTCAAATGTATGTGCATTGTTATTTATTATTTATTACCATGCACGTGCATGCGTTATTATTATTATTATTATTACAATTAGTATTATTAATACTTACATCAAATGTAAATGCACATGCACATGCATGTGTGTTTTTATTTATTATTATTTATATATTATTTACTATTATGCTTGTACACAGGAAATGCACTTGTGTTATTCTATTATTATTATTATTATTAATTTTTTTGTATCATCAAATACAAATTCACATGCAAATGCATTGTTATTTATTTTTTATTACCATACACGTGCATGCATCATTATCATTATCATTACACGTAAATGCACATGCACGTGCATTATTATATATTATTTATTAACATGAACATGCAAATGCAATGCACTTCCGTTATTATATTATCACATGTGTTATTAATATTTATTCTCATGCACGTGCACACGCAATGCACATGCATTATTCTATTATCACATGTGTTATTATTTATTATTTATTATCATTCACATGAAAATGCAGATTCATTGGACTTGGTTATTATTTATTGTTTATTACCATGCACATGCACATGCACATTCACTTGGATGTGTGTTATTATTTATTATTTAATACCATTTTCATGCACATGCACATACACATGTAATTCACATGCGTTATTATTTATAGTTTATTATTTATTATCATTCACATGCAAATGCGCAGGTATGTGCATATGCACGTGCATTATGATTTATTATTTAAACCATGCACATGAATATCCTAATTCATGTGCGTTATTACTATTATTATTATTAGAGGTATTTTTAGGGTTTACTAGAATATTTTATAATTTTTAGGTTTTATTAACATTTATTATGGTTTGTTAGGTTTTTAAGGTTTTTTTAGTATATTAGCATTTTTTAGGGTTTGGTGGGGGTTATTAGGATTTTGTTAGGGTTTATTATGGTGTGTTAATGTTTATATGGGTTTATTATGTATTTTTAGGGTTTTATTAGGATTGAGTTGGGTTTATTAGGGAATATTAGTATATTATGGTATATTTTGCTATGTTTAGGATTTATTAGTGTTTTTTATCATTCATTATGGTTTATTAATTTTTATGAGGGTATATTTGGGTTTTTTATGGTTTAGTAGTGTTTATTAGGGTTTATTAGTGATTTTATGCTTTGTTAGGTTTTATTAGCATTTATTAGATGTCTTAGTGATTTTTATGGTATATTTGCGCTCTTTAGGGTTTAGTGCAGTTTATTATGATTTATTATAATGTGTTAAGATTTATTAGGGTTGAGTAGGTATTTTTAGGGTTTTATTAGGGTTGAGTCGGTATCTTTACGGTTTAATTAGGGTTTATTTGGGTTGAGTAGTGTTTATTAGGGTTTGTTAGGGATTTTTTGGGTTTACTAGGGTTTTTTGTGTTTTTATTAGAGTATATGAGTGTTTTTTAGTTTTTGTTAATATATATGAGGGGTTTTTATGACTTTTTAGGTTTTATTAGTGTGTTTTTTGTGTTTGTGAGCATTTTTTATGGTTTATTAGGGTTTCTAGGGATTTTTAATGGGTTGTTTGCCTTTTTTTTTTGTTTATTGGGTTTTAGTTGGGTTTTATTAGGACTTATTATGGTGTGTTAAGGTTTATTAGGGTTGAGAAGGTATTTTTAGGGTTTTATTATGGTTTTGTTAGGGTTTATTAGTTTCTATTAGGGTTTATTAGGGATTTTTAGGGTTTGTAGCACCCCAAACATTTTATGGTATGTTTTTGTTAAATACATTCTATTCATCGTTGTGTTCCTTCGAAACAACAATAGGTTATTTAAGATATAGTCAAAACCTAGCCATTAAATATAAATTTTCCACTTTTATGTTTTGAATTTCCAAAAATGGTCATCTAGAGTTGTGATCAGTAAGTCATTTGGAGTCTGATATAACAAACTTAATTTTTGGTGAATAGTTACATACACTTATGAATAGTAATATGAACCTTATGAATAGTAAATAATAATATTATTTCATTTTCTAGAGGCAATTAGATAATGAGATCTTAATTAGTTTTCCATGATAAATAAAACTAATTGCACTTTAAGATTGTTATTTTTTGAATTAACTATGACTTTATTTAAAAATTAAATTAATAAAATTTAGAAAATTATTTTTGAAATATGTATTCCACTTTTGAATTCTACACGTTGAAAAATGGTTAGGGTAAATTTTTGGGATTTTTCTGAAATTCTTGAAATTTTGATGAATAGTGAAATAAGATAAAATACCGTATATAAAAATTATGAGTAAAATACAATATTTATGACATCATAAGTGATGCAAGGACACATGGATCGAACTCAAATTCCATTATTACATTTTGAGGTCACATGAACTAATACTATTCATAATCCTGGGCAAAAATATTATAATAATGATTAAAATAATGAAAAATACCCCATCTCCTCCACTATAAAACCCCCTCACAACTCCCTATTCTCTTCACTCCTCTAAGCCTTGAAGCTCCTCAATGTTCTACCCAAATACCCTTCCCTAGTCACTCCCCACGACCAAGAAGATCTTGGTCTTCCCTGAAGACCAAAATCCCTTCCCTTAAGGAGGTTCTCGAAGATGTTATTTCAAGAGTTAAAACACCTTTCTTTTCTTTTAGTTTCATTTGAATTTATCATCATTTGTTATCCTCTCCTCACATCTTCTGTCCAAAATATCATGATAACTACAGTATCATCTACATACTGGATTTATATCATGTCAATGGAAGAACCATAATCAATATTCTTACTCCCTCCCTTTTATTTTTATAAACAAAATCAACGTCCATGAGGTTCCAATTTATAACCTTTTTGGACGACAAAGATTTGTTCTTCAATCGTTCTTTCATTACTGGTCATAAAACCAAAATTATGTTTGAACCAGGTCATAAAATATGTATTTTATCTTGATTAATGTTCTGTAATCTTTACATGTACATAATATGTAATAATAATACGAAACAAGTTTATTGAGAACAAAACTACCAAACCAAATTCAAGAGTTTATTTTTAAGTCATAAAATGAGTCATCCTCATGGTATATAACCAGAATCATTATAAGATAATTTATATCTATTTAATTTCACTAATAATTTATATTAACAATTCTGGATGTTTAACCGTATTTCAAACCAACATCCATTCATGAATACATGTAAACAAATCATGAAACCAAGTAAGAAAATGCTTCCAAAACAATAAGATTTAATGTCTTAAACCCATCAAAGAAGCCATTAATGAACTTAATAAGGTTATATAATATCAAATAAATGTTGATTAGGTTCTTTAATTATTAATTAATGAATCTAAATTTGATTATTCAGGACATTAATAACAATCAAAAACACACTAGAGAAAAAGGTACGGGGTTTCTCATCTCACTTTCATTTCTGTGAGATTTCCATTGTTCACCAATTATTCCTTATATTTGGTATGTGTGTACTTAAATTTTCTATATAATAACATGATTATATTTATATTCTGGTTATTAAATGATTCACTTGATGGTTATTAAGTTCTAGTCATACGGATCGACCGATTACATTGTGGGAAGGGACTTTGTCTCAGCTGCCATTTCCGTTTTGACTATCTTTGTATTGTGCACTGAATAATAATTATGCGGTTTACCTACTGCCCATTTGAGATCAAATTTCATTTGAAATTATATTTATATTAAATATCCATAATCTCATGTCATGGATATGTTTTTTGTGTAAACCGTATACCATTTTACATACGGTGATTATTTGGAATGTTATTTTAATTATGGAAATATTGATGAATCCGCATACTCAACTCTATACAGATATTGAAAGGGCATATTGATCTTGTATTGAATCAATGTATAATGAATTCTTTGGACATGCAGTGGCGGGTGGGGCCTGCTATATCCCCTCGATGCATCGGTAGGTCTTGTGAGACAAAACAGTTGGCAACAAACCCTTCGAGTTTGTTTCCAAAAATCAGACGGGTTTCTACCCACAGAACTAAACCATTTTTATGGTATTATGGTTTCATGTTCCAGATACATGACTTCCAGTTAATAAGGATTCTATTTATTCATTATCATATATTATTATCCATGAGATTTTCACTATGACAAAATCTATGGATGCAGTTTCATTTTTAGTTATTAATGGCATTAGTTATTAATTTATTCACTATGCCATATTGATTATGTCAGATTATTTGTGATTCACTTATTATTGCATTCATGCTTCTGCTATTTGTAACCCTTACTAAGCATTTGAGCTCACCCTTTTCATTATCTACCTTCAACAGGTGATGAAGAGAAGACCTTATTTTGAGTTCCTGTGGATTCATATTTTAGTTTTTGTTATGTATTGTTTTTTTGTAACCATTTTCAATGTAATTTGAGTTACATTTATGTATATAGTTTCTTCAAGACTACTAAACTGATCATTATTTCATGATGATCATTCCTTATAACCATGCCAATATCACAAGTAATGCACCGACTCCAATCTAGAGGGTTTGGGGTGTTACAGTTGGTATCAGAGGAAGTTTAGTAGAACACTTGGAAACTAGACTAAGAAATTTATAGTATGGAACAAAGCACTAATGTGGTACTTAAGGATAAACGTACAAGAATGTCCTGGTATTTTGGTAAGGAATATATTATGTCGATATTTTAAGCAATACATCCCTGTCTAGATACGAGCAGGTAGATGCGGCTCTGGTACAGATGTATCTAGGGGTAAAACCCGAAAACACCGCTTTGAGCTAGACTTGAACAAGAACTAGTGCATGAAAACATGTCTTGCTGCACTCTTGGTTATGACACTCCTGGGGGATATTCTTAGGATAATTCATATTTTCTTTATAGGCCATTATGAAGGAGTTAATGTAAATTTTTGCATAGAGGAACCATGTTTATAAGATTATCTATGCAAATAATTTAAATCTATGTTGAGTTCTTTTATATTTGAGATTCATAAACTAATCTAGTGTATCCCGTTATTTAGAAATGGCGTCTAATGGAAGAAGGGGAATCAATACTCATGGTCAAGGTAGGGATCTCCTTACTGAGAAAGTCAACACATTCAATGTTAGATCAGATCAGATCATGACCATATTGGGACAACTTACTCATGTTGTAACGAATAACCACTCAACACCTGTGATGGATCGTGTCATGCGGCAGAAGCCCCCATCTTTCAGTGGGACTACTAATACAGTGGTTTCTGAGCAATAGATCAAGTCCATTAAAAATATATTCATGGAGTTAAGATGCATTGAAAATGAAAAGGATGTACTGGTAGTATATTGTCTCAAGGGCGACAGTGATCAATGGTGGTCCTTTATTCAAAATACCACCGAGGAATAAGAGATAGAGGATATGGAATATCAGACTTTTAAGGAAATATTCTTCTAAAAATATTTTCCTCTTGAACAACAAACTGATCTGAAGAAGAAATTTCTTGGCCTGAGCAAAGGGAAGAAGACAATGTTTCAGAGTATGAGGCTACCTTCACAAGGCTAGCTAGGTATGTCGTGGATTACGTTCATGACTCACCAAACAAGATTGATCATTTCTTTGAAGGTCATATTCCATGTCTTCAAAGGGATTTGGCTTCTCAATAATTTTCATTATATGATGACATTGTATCAAGTTCCATCAAAAAAGAGAAATAATTTGCTAGATCAAAATTTTTCAAAGGAAACCATGATTAGAAGTGGCATTCTGATAACAAATGAAAAGGAGAAGCACCAAAGAAGAGAAAGGGAACGAATAGTTTCCCATTATGCGATAACTGTGGAAAGAATCATCTCAGGAAATGATTGAAAGGAAAGGGAGTCTTCTATAATAGTGGAGAAAAGGGTCATCGATTTGATGAATGCAAGGGGAAGAAACCATTCAATGATGTTCAATGCTACAACTGCAGAGAGATGGGACACTATGAAAATGAGTATCCTAAGCGCCAAGGAAACATGCCTTATAAAAATCCAAGAGAGAAAGGGAGAGCCTATGCGATTACAACTGCAGAGGTTGATGTTCCTAGTGACGTGGTGGCATGTACTTTAATTGTTTCCTCAAACTTAGCCAACACATTATTTGATCACGGATCATCGCATTCAATTATATTATCTCATTTTTCCAAGAAAATTAGATATTTCCAATTTGATTTAATAAAGGAGATGTCAGTCAAAACTCCCATGGGATGTATCATTGCAACAAAGGCATGTCGACTAGTCCACCTCCAAACACCAAAATGTGCTTTACTTGTTAGCCTTATCATCATAACCATGACTGAATTTTATATAATTATCGGTATGGAATGGCTATCAAATTATGATGCGAGGATTTATTGCAAGAAAAAGGAAGTTACAATTTTTGGAAATGGTGTATAATCCCTTGTCTTTAGGGCAGAAACCTTGACACCTCATTCTTATCTCAAACCACCCCCAGTAGCTCTATTGAATGAAATACTTGGAGAGGAAGATAAACCAATAACTATGGGAGAGGAAATAAATATTTAAATTCAAGATATGCACATATTGAAAGAGTACATTGATGTATTTTCATAGGATTTACCTGGACATCCTCTAGAGAGGGAAATTGAGTTTTTAATTAATTTAATTCCGGGTGCAAGACCTATATCAAAGACCCCATATAGAATGGCCACTGTGGATCTTGTGGAGCTAAAGAAACAACTAGAAGAGTTGAGTGAAAAAGGATTTATTCGACCTAGTGTTTCTATATGGGGATCCCCGGTCTTGTTTGTATAGAAGAAAGATGGATCCATGAGGCTATGCATTGATTACAGAGAAATCAATGCTTTTACAATAAAGAATAAGTATCCTCTACCTCAGATTGATGGTTTATTTGACCAAATACATGGAGCTCAATACTTTTCAAATATTGACCTTCGATCTGGATATCATCAACTGAGTCTGAGGAAGTAAGATATTAAGAAGACAACATTTCGAACCAGGTATGGGAATTACGAGTTTACAGTGATGCCTTTTGGACTGACGAATGCACCATCTGCTTTCATGGATTTAATGAATAGAGTTTTCAATGAATATCTTGATAACATTTTTGTGATATTCATTGATGATATCCTCATATACTCAAAAATTTATAAAGACCATGAGGGTCACTTGTGAGTTACTGTAGGAACTCTTAGAAGAAATCAATTATATGGGGAGTTTAGCATGTGCGAATTCTGACATCAGTCAGTTTCTTTTCTATGCCATGTTGTCTCAAAGGATGGAATACTAGTTGATCCTGAGAAGAAAAAGTCAATCCAAGATTATCCAACACGAACAAACATAACCGAGGTATGAAGTTTTATTGGCTTAGTTGGTTATTATCAGTGTTTCGTGCAGAATTTTTTCCGACTGGCTAACCCACTAACGAAGCTCACACAAAAAGGGGTTAAATTTGTTTGGACAAAATATTGTGAAGAATGTTTTGAAGAACTGAAGAAAAGATTAGTCAATGATCCTATATTGACTCTACCATTGGGGAATGATGGGTTTGTTTTTTATAGTGAATCTTCAAAGAATGGACTTGGTTGTGTCTTTATGCAAAATGATAGGGTTATTGCTTATGCATCATGACAACTAAAAATTCATGAGAAAAACTATCCTACTTATGATCTTCTGTTAGCTACTATAATATTTTCTTTGAAGATATGGATATTATTGAGTCAATAAAGTTATACTTATGAATTTTCCATTACTTCATGAAAAGGGGGAGATTGTTAAGTTATTAAGGTATCCTTATGACTTTACCACTCCTTCTTGTTTTGAAAATCACAAACACCTCATTTCAAGGAAAAACACATTTTACCCCTATTTTACTTCTATAAGGAAAATTTCCTTCCCCAAGGAAATTTACCCTTTCCTAGATTTAATTTTTCTTATCAATATATTTCTTCTGTATAAAAATTGGATAAATATATAAAACCTCATAATCATATAATACTTTGATATGAAGCATTCTGTTTTAGGATCCGAATTCTTGTAACGATCTTTTATGAAATTCTATACTGAATTGCCTGTTATGGACATTTATGAATTTCAACGCTGAATTCTGATTATGAACTTATATAAATTTCTAACTATGAATTCTGATGAAGAATTCTGATTACGAATTCTCATTATGAAATCTAGTCAAGAATTCGGATTACGAATTCTCATTACGAATTCTGATGAAGAATTCTAATTACGAATTCTCATTACGAATTTTGATGATTAATTCTGATTATGAATTCTCATTATGAATTCTGATGAATAATTATGATTACGAATTCACATTACAAATTCTGATGAATAATTTTGATTATGAATTTTGATTACGAATTCTGATGAAGAATTATTATTACGAATTATCATTATGAATTCCTTAGGAAAACAGAATCCGAATATATCTTTATTATAGACTCCAAATTCATTTTCTAGTTAGACTCTGAACTTTAACATTCAACACTCCGAACTTTCATTTTGTCTATTCTGAATATCAGTTTTAGTTATAACATCACTTGTTCTATTATAAAACGATGTCATGCCTTCATTTATCGACCAACCGTTGTTTGAGTGACATGTGTATAGGTCCTGCCAAAATTTGAGGAAGAATATGACCGTTGGAGGAGAGAGCCGACCGTTGAAGTCATGACTATAAATAAGAGCTCATTTGAAAGAGCTTAGAACTATTCTGTGACTCTAGAGACCACATTCTATTAAAGTTATTTCAAGAGAGATACTTTCATTGCTTTGTGCGTACTGAACTGCTCGTTCATATTTGCTTTGTGTGATTCCGAATGTTGGTGATTACATTCAAGGGATTCTGGGAATAGGAAGACATAGGTTCCAACTACCTTGAAGTTTAAGGGCTTCCTTACTGAGGAAGACAGAGGTTCCAACTAACATGAAGTTGAGGGCTTGTAGGGATAGCAATATAGAATCTGATCTTCGTATCGAGGGCTTACCCGGGTGTGGGTCAGACAGACTTCCTTGAAAATATAAATTAAGGGACCTTTATCCAAGGTTGTTGGATACCCTTCTCTTTGGGTTAAAGGAGTTATTGTTTGTTACTTGTAGTGTTACTACTTTTTTTTCTACTGTTCTTTTTGTATGTTAAGGAAAGTATAACTATATTATACTTCCTTACACTTGTATACTCTGATTTAGTAAGATTCTATACGCTTTAAGGTAGAATATTTTACTTGTAAACTTTTGTTAAGTTTGATTTCCAGATCCATATTTCCGGAACCTATCAAGGTTTTAGAACTTAGAGGTGTTGTGAATCTAATTAGTTTAACTTTTTTAAACATAGTTTTCTGTAACCAACATTAAAAGGTTCCAAAATAAATTTTAAACTGTACAATTCACCTCCCCTCTTGTATTTGAGTATCTCATCGATCCTACATTTGGTATTATAGAGTATATCATACTCACATACCATCTATCAATTGGTATCAGAGGAATGGGTATAATCTGAATTAATATAACGATTAGATTCAGATGACTTTCTTCTTCTTATAAATTTCGAAATTGAATATTCGGAATTGATTTTCCTGATTCATAGTTTTCAGAATCTGTTTTTCGAATCATAGTTCGGATTCAGTTTTTATTAGAGATGATTTTGCTCTATTTTTCCTTTGTTAAAATATTTTCCTTTTTTACAAACTTTTTCTACTAACATGTTTTTGTGGAAAGACATTTTCTTAAAGATTACAGGAATCAATGTTGGTTCCATAGACAATCTTAATCCAACCAGACAACCAATCATTGATGGAAATGATTACGAATATTAGAGAGATCGTATGAAGACTTTCATTATCAACACTGGAGTTGAAAATTTTGTTATGCTTACCGGTGGATACAAAATTCCTGATAAAGAAGTAAGTGCCTTTTCAAATCAAGAAAAGTATGAATATCAATTGAATTATATGGTAAACAACAATTTAATTTGTTCAACGAGTAGAATATATATAGCCAAATTTCATCCTGTGAAGCAGCAAATTCTATATGGACGAAACTTGAAGTTACTCACTTTGGAACTTCCAAAGTAATTGAGACCAAAAGAGCCATGCTTAGAGCTAAATATCATGGTTTTAGTTTTCCTTATGGTGAACCCATATGTAAGGTGAAACAAAGATTTATGACTATTGTGAATAGTTTACAATCAATGGGTGAAAAAGTAATAGATGATAAAGCTCTTGTTGACAAGATTATCGACATCATGCCGAATGAGTGGGAATGTAAAAGGACTGCAATTAATGAGAATAGAATGGTTACTCAGATTAACCTTGATGAGCTGTTCAGAAATCTTCTTCAGCATGAGACTATAATGAAGAGAGATGATGATATTGTGAAGAAGAATAATGGAAATGGTAGTGTAGCCTTTAATAATACTTCCAATCATATGAAAGCCAAGACTCTTGAAAGAGTTACCAGATCTAGATCTAAGAAAGTTGTTATCCATTCCGAATCTAGTGGAAGTGAATCCTCAGAAAATGAATTAGAAAATCTTTCTCAAATAATGAATAAGATAGATGGATAGAGGAACTTTCAATCTAGATATAAGAAGAAGAAATGGAAAGAAAATAAAGATTCAGAAGTTACATGCTATGAATGTAAGAGAGCTGGACACATAAGACCTGATTGCCCTATGATCAAGAGAAAAGAAAGAAAGGAAAGGAATTATGAGAAAAATAGAAATAAGTATTACAAGTCAAAATCTAAGAAAGTGTGGAAATCTAAGGACACATGGAGTTCTGGTGGTGGAGACTCTTCAGATGAATCTTTGGATTATGAATCTTCTGTACAGAAGAATCATGGTCTAATAGCCAGGCTATCTATTGATAATCATTACTTGATGGCTAAGGTAAACAATGCTAAATCAATGACTAATGTTTCTTTGAATTCTAATGATAGTAAATATAACTCTTTGGATGAAGAATCCTCTTCTGATGAAGATAATACTTTACCTACCTATGAAGAGGTTTATAGGTTTTCCAAACTCCTTGAGAATGAGAATTCAAAACTCATAAAAAAATTGATAAGGAAAATTCTAAGAATACTATTCTTACTAAGGAAATATCATATCTTTCTAAAGATCTTGATAAGAGAAATGTTAAATTTGAAATTATTTCAAAAAATATTGAGGAAGTAAGTTCTGAAAAGAATAAACTTTCTAAAGATCTAGAAAATGTAATTTCTAAGAAAAATGTTTTCGATCCTAGATCTAGCTCAAAATCAGATATTTT
Organism: Viscum album; assembly: GCA_963277665.1. Classification (NCBI taxonomy): domain Eukaryota; kingdom Viridiplantae; phylum Streptophyta; class Magnoliopsida; order Santalales; family Viscaceae; genus Viscum; species Viscum album. The sequence continues at coordinate 1,013,877 of OY728167.1, read as the reverse complement.
TGAAGACAAGAACTTAGTTATCAAACTCAAATCCGAAATATTTTCCTTGAGGAAGTGTTTTTTAATCATTACCTTATGTAAAGAAAATTTTGATAAAATGTATTCACAAGTCCGACCTCGAAGGAATACTTCTAGTATTGGATACACTAGTTCTAAACCGCTTTTTAGTAACAACTACTTTTTTCCTCAAAGTGCCCCATTATGTACTAAATGTTAGTGTGGTGCTCATTGGGCAAAGAATTTTTCCTTAAACAAAACCCAATATTTAGTATTTCATAAGGCTTATTTTTCTAAGAAGATGTGGGTACCCAAAACTTTTCTTTCTGAAACTTTGAGATCCAAGCAAGTCTAGATTCTGAAATTCTATCTTTTTCATATTTTCAAGAAAATAGGGAATGTACCAACAACAATACATAGTATATGGATAGTGGATATACCCAGCATATGACTGGTAACAAAAACTATTTTTAAAAGATTATCAAGATGAAAGGAGGAAAAGTAACTATTGGAGACAATGCTCAGGGAGAAATTATAGGTATAGATAACATAGTTCTTCTTGGAAAAACATTGATTTAAAATGTTTTATTTTTTAAGGGACTTAAGAACAACCTCATCAGCATAAGTCAATTATGTGATGAAGACTATCTTGTGAATTTTAGGACTGATAAGTGCTTAGTACACAATTCGAATGAAGAATTTATTATTTTTTCCAATAGGCAGGAGAATGTTTACACACTAAACATAGAAGACCTTAGGAGCCTATATTTACCTTGCCTTATTGTAATGGAAGATCATTCTTGGTTATGACATAAAAGGTTAGGAAAATGTAACCTTAGAAACCAATTCATACTATCTAAGAAAAGACTAGTTAAGGATCTACCAAAACATAGATTTGATTCTTCAAAAGTTGTGAACCTTGTCAATATGGAAAGAAACATAAATCATGTTTTAAATCCATTTGTGACGTCTCAACAACTGATGCACTACAGTTGGTGCACATGGATCATTTTGTTCCTACACAAACTGGAAGCATTGGGGGAAAATATTATGTATTCTTTTTGGTTGATGATTACATTACATTTACATGGGTCTATTTTCAAGCAAAGAAGTCTGAAGCTTTTTCTTATTTCAAAAGTTTTAGAGTACACATCAAAAATAAGAAAAATCTTCCCTAGAAAACTATTCATAGTGGTTATGGGGGAGAATTTCAAAATTCTGATTTTGAAACTTTTTGTTGTAGAAAAGTTATTACCCACAACTTTTCAGCACCCATAACACCTCAGCAGAATGGTGTTGTTGAAAGAAGAAATAAAATTCTTCAAAAGATAACTAGAACCATGTTGAGTGAGTATTCTGTTGCCAAACATTTTTGGTCTAAATCTGTAAGTACTGCTTGTTATACTATAAATAGAGTTTTGATTAGACATTTTCTTAATAAAACCCCTTATGAGCTATGGAATGGTAGAAAACCTAGACTTTCATAATTTAAGGTATTTGGTTGCAAGGTATTCATTCTGAATACTAAAGATAATTTACATAAAATTTCACCAAAATCTCATGAAGTAATTTTCTTAGGCTACTCCACAACTTCTAAGGTATATAGAGTGTTTAACAAAAACACTTGGAATGTTGAAGAAATAGTACATGTCAAATTTTATGAAACTGATCCTTTTATTTTTAAACAACCTCAACCTCCATCCTCGGATGTGTTTCCAAAAACTGATTATCAACCAATGATAGAAAATCCTTCTGATAAGGAAAATTTACAAGAAGATACTTCTGAAACATTTACCCCAGAAGATTTCCTACCCTATGTTGATGAACAGGTTCTTCAAAACCCAAATCATTCATTTCTTAAGAATCATCCTAGTGATAGTATCATTGGGGATGTAAATCAACCTATAATGACTAGAAGTTCCTTAAGACATGTAGTAGAACATCTAGAATTCCTTTCCCAATTGGAACCAAAAATCACTGATGAAGCTTTAGGTGATGATGATTGGATTAAATCCATGCAAGATAAACTAAATGAATTAAAAAGGAAGAAAGTCTGGACCTTGGTTGAAAGACCTAAGGAAACATCTGTAATTGGAGTAAAATAGGTCTTCAGAAATAAGTTTGATGAAAATGGAGTCATAGTTAGGAATAAATCTACATTGGTTGTTAAAGGCTATAGTCAACAACAAGGAATATACTATGAATAAACATATGCTCCAGTATCTAGACTTGAATCTATTCGTATTTTACTTTCCATTGCAGCATTATTCAATTTCAAGATTTTCAAATGGATGTAAAATTTTATTTCTTTAATTTTTATGTTCAAGAGGAAGTTTTTGTTGAACAACCTCATGGCTTTAAAGACAGAAAACATCATGACCATGTTTCTAGGCTTACCAAAGCTTTGTATGGCCTTAAACAAGCCCCTTGAGCCATGTATGATAGACTTACAAGATTTTTGCTTCAAAATAAATATGTTAAGAGAAATGCAGATCCAACCCTTTTTAAAAAGAAAGATAATAAAAATGTTTTTATTGTTCAAATTTATGTTGATGACATTATATTTTGTTCAACTTAGCAATATTTAACTGATTCCTTTGCAGATCTAATGAAATATGAGTTTGAAATGAGTATTATGGGCGAGATAATATTTTTCCTTGGTTTTTAAATTTCTAAAAAACCAGAAGGAACTTATATATCTCAACATTAGTATATTAATGATCTTTTTAAAAAGTATGGATATGAAAACACTAAAATTGTTAGTACTCCCATTGGTACATCAAACACACTTGACCTTGATGAAGCTAGGAAACCAGTGGATCAAACATCTTTTAGAGGTATGATAGGAAGCTTACTATACTTGATATCTAGTCATCCAGACTTTATGTTTTCAGTATTATTATGTTCTAGATATCAATCCAATCCTATGGAATCTCATTTAAAGGCAGTGAAAATAATTTTTTGCTACATAAAGGGAACCATGGATCTAGGACTATTTTATACTTCTATAAATGATTTTATCTTAAAATGTTTTTCAGATGATGACTTTTGTGGGTGTAGAATGGATAAAAAGAGTACATCCAGAACATGTCATTTTTAGAAGATTCATTAGTTTATTGGTCATGCAAGAAGCAACACTCAGTAGAACTATCCATTACTGAAGCTGAATATGTAGCAGCTAGAAGTTGTTGTGCTCAATTTTTGTGGATGAATCACACACTCACAGACTATGGTATGAGTTTAACCAAAACAAAAAATTTGTGTGATAATACAAGTTCCATTTCCCTTAGTAAAAACCCTGCACATCAATCTCGTACACAACACATAGATTTTAGGCATCACTTTCTTAGGGATCACACACAAAAGGAGATATTATTCTTCAGTTTATCAGAACACAAGATCAACTTGATGACATTTTCACAAAAATCTTTACCTTCCGATAGATTTGAATATATTAAACAGAAGTTAGGAATGATTACCGTAAGGTAGTTTTCCTTGATTAACTCTCTGTTAAACCAATATCCTTATAGTAATAAACTCCTTTTCATAGGGGGGGGGGGTACATTTGTTTTTTATCTTTTCAAAACATTTCGTAATGAGATTTTCAAAACTTTTCGTAATGGGATTTTAAAAAAAATTCATAATAAGCTTTTCAAAAAAAATTTAATGAGCTTGTCAAAATTGTTCGTAATGAGTTTTTTTTAATTTTCGTATTGAAAATTTTCGTAATGGAATTTTCGTACTCATACTTTTCGTAATATAGTTTTGGTATTCAACGTTTTTGCAATAAACTTTTCAACTTTATGTTTTTCGTAGTGAATTTTTCGTAGTAGGTTTTTCATAGTAAGATTTTCATAGTCAAATTTGATTCAAGAATAATATCACCTATTACAAATAATCTTCCATGAAATCTAAAAGGTATGATCTTCTTACTTAAGTTTTCATAATCATACTTTTATTTTCTTTTGTGTTTTTTAGATTCGTTATTCCATAAAATCCGAATGTTTTCCTTAAAACCTCAAATGATCGGATTCAAGATTTACTTGCGGCTAGTTTTTCATCCATTAGATATGATCAAAATGATTCACAACCATTAGATGGATTTTGGAAGATTAATGGTTAGCTCCTTTACCTATATAAAGGAGACCCCCGATGGTTGTCCCACATCAAATTCATGCCCTCACTTGTTGATGTTATGCCCTTACTTCTTAAGACCATTCTGAATCTTTTAGTGTTTATCCATTCCGAATGTTTGTAGAATCCACTTCTCATGAAATGTCTACATTGAAGCCAATATCAAGTTGGTTAGTCAACAGGGAAAGGTTGGTCTGTCCAAACTTTTTCAGTAAGTATGATTCTATTATTTCTAAGAATATAAAGCTCAATGGATGGGAAGATTTCTACATATCAAAGTCAGGGATCAGGATGTTGTTTATATGGATTTGCTTATAGAATTTTATGAGTCTGTTTCCTTCGATGATGAATATGGTAGAGAATAATTCTCCTTTAAAATCTATGGAAAGACTTACAAGATTTCTTACACCAAGGCTGCGAGCTTGGTGGGGATCTCATATGATGGAGAAGCCTAATTTTTCTCCCATAAGCTACCAGATGTACAAGGAAGTTTCAGCAAAGTGAAGTATATGGAATGACTTGGACTTAAAGAAGTCAAGAACAAAAATATTTCCAATCTTTCTACCAATAATCGGATTCTACAGTTGTGGGTTCAAGGGTTTTTTGTACCAAGAAGAGGTGACAAGGATAACTTAAAGAAGTGTGACATTTACATCTTGGATTTCTGTGTAAATCTAAGAAAGATCAATCTGATGAGGCACATCCTTAATACTGTTCAGAACATCAATAATGGGAATTTAAAATCTCAAATTAATATGTATCATGATCTTCTCTCCAAGCTTATTATTCGGTGTCTTGATTAATTCAAGATTGCTTGCACCTCCAAGACGAGGAATTTCAAGGTAATTATTATCAGTGATGATACCCACAAGAGAATGAAGGTTGGTTTCTCTAATGATTCAGGTGAGTTTTATGATTTTCCAGTGGAGGAGGCAGTGGTTGTTCCGAAAATTGTTGAAAAAGAAAAACAATCCAAGAAGTCCAGGAAGAAGAGGAAGTTGAAATAATTGGAAGTTTAAGATAAAACCCCCAAAGCCAAGGAATATCAATCCGCACCTCCTAAACCAAACAAGAAAAAGGCCTACCCAGATGAAGTATTTGCAAAGTGGAGATAGGTCAAGAAGAATAGAAAATCATGGGAGCCGCAGTTCGGTTTGGATCCTGCTGAGGCTAAGTCCATGAAAGAAAAAGTTGCTGTTGATCTAGAGAAATAGGCCAAAGAGAAGAAGCTAAAGAAGAAGATGAAAGAGGCTGAAATTTTTCAATCCCTTCTGAGGGATGCTGAAATAGCTTCCAAAAATATTCCTGTTCCGAAATCATTTTTGATGGAACAATTGCCTGAGACTCCAGGTAATAAGTCTCCGGAAAATCCCAAGGATAAGGAAATTGAGAAAGAAGTGATGGAGAAAGTTCATAAAGTTGCGGAGGAATTTAAACAAGATGAGATATGTGGAGGTTCTGATGATATAATTAAGAAAGTTGAAGAATATGAAGATAAGGGAACCCCATCCGAGAATTTGTCAATCCGGAATTCTCAAGACGGATGATCAAAAATTGCTACTCTGGGAGTTGATGAGAATGAAGAAGAAGAAGAAGTGAACAAATTGTCAGAATATAGCCATAATCATGAATTTATCCATCCTGAGGAAGTTGAAGATGGAGCTCAAAACGAAAAACCTGATGAAGGCAAGATAATACAGTTATCCGAGAGTGAGCATGAATCCCCTGATGAGGAATCCATACCGAAAATCAGCAAGGGTAAGAAAATGCTTGTTGACACCCCAACGAAAGATATCATATGGAAGAAGAATGTTGGAGGCTCTTATAAAAGGAAGCTAGAGGAAATAGAAGATAAACAATCTCCTGGAAAGTTTTCTGATTCAGAGTCATCTGCATTGGGACACGATTTTGTTGTTGAGTCCCTGAAGAAGTTGATAGATACAATTCTGATCTTTCCTACAATAGACTCCAGATGCCAGATGCTTCAGAACAACATGAATCAGAAGTCAGATTCTGTATCCATGGTGATGGATAAATGTGTGAATATTGAGGTAGAACATAAGAATTTTCTTATCCACTTCGAGGTCCATAGAAAGTCTTGTAGAAAAATAACACTATGGTCTAAGAAGATTGTTGAAGATATGGAAGAGCTCGATCAGTTCCAAGAAGATGTTAAGGAGGCCTTTATTACTGAGGATGTCAGAATTAAAAATCTTTCAGACTGTTTTCATGAAAATCTAAGTCTAGAACAAAGTTCTCAGATTTAGGATATGAAAGATCTGAATGGGAGGCTGAGTTTTATTGTTCAAATCCTGAAAACTGAAAAGAATCATCGGAGTGAGATGCAATAAAATCATTTGAAACAATATGATTTTATGTTTGCTCAGGAAGAGGCCATGATGGATCAGGAAAAGGTCTTTATAGCTCAGGAAGATAGGATAAAGGCATTAAAAAGCAAGCTGAGGAAGATCACAAAGAGCTGAAGAAGTTGAAGACCATTGTCAAAATGCTAATTCCCAAGAAAAAAGAAACAAAATAGACCACTCTGATATTTTTTTGCAGTTTTTCCCTATATTAATAAATTCAATCATAATAGAATGTTGGTTGGCCTGTTTTTTCTTGCACGTCTTTAATAATATATCAGGTACCATATTTCTTTTCCATTCCCTTAAACTCTTTTTTAAAATCACAAAGGGGGAGAACAAAAAAGAACTCAAAAGGGAGAAGGAAAAATCTAAAAGGGTGAAGAAAAATTTCTAAGTAAAGAAGAACTATCCCTATGAAAGGTGGAGCTTATTTAAGGGGGAGTTTCTCATTACGAAGACTTCCATTTTCAAGATAATGAAAATTCAATTCCGGAAATCTAGAATATGATCCTTTTAGTTCTAAAGCCTAAGGGGGAGTCACTCATATTCACCATTGTCCATGAAGAAAGGGAGATAAGTTTTAATTTTTCAAAATATAAAGAAATTTTTTCATGTCCTTATATTTTTTTTCATAAGGATGTTTGTGATTTCCAAAAAGGGGGATATTGTTGATTCAATAAGGTTCTCCTTATGAATTTTCCATTCATTCATGAAAAGGGTGAAATTGTTAAGTCATTATGGTCTCCTTATGAATTTACCACTCCTTGTCTTGAAAATCACAAACACCTCATTTCAAGGAAAAACTCATTTTACCTCTGTTTTACTTCTATAAGGAAAATTTCATTCCCCAAGGAAATTTACCCTTGCCTAGATTTCATTGTTCTTATCAATATATTTCTTAAGTATAAAAATTGGATTCATATCTAAATCCTCAGAATCGTATAATAATTAGATATGAATAATTCTATTTTAGGATCCGAATTGTTGTTACAAACTTTTATGAAATTCTATTCTGAATTCCATGTTACGAACTTTTATGATGTTTAACTCTGAATTTTGATTATGATGATATATAAAGTTCTAACTAAATATTCTGATGAAGAATTCTGATTTTGAATTCTCATTATGAATTCTGGTGAAGAATTCTGATTACAAATTCTAATTACAAATTCTGATGAAGAATTCTGATTACGAATTATTATTACGAATTCTGATGATGAATTCTGATTTCGAATTCCCATTACGAATTCTAATGAAGAATTATGATAACGAATTATTATTATGAATTCTGATGAAGAATTCTGATTATGAATTCTGATTATGAATTCTGATGAAAAATTCTGACTATTAATTCTCATTAGGAATTTCTTAGGAAAAGAATATTTGAATATCTCTTTATTATAGACTCTAAATTCATTTTCTAGTTAGACTCCGAACATTCACTTTCAAAACTCCGAACTTTCATTTTTTCCATTCGGAATATCAGTTTTAGTTATACCTTCACTTGTTCTATTATAAAACGATGTCATTCCTTCAGTTATCGACTAAACGTTGTTTGTGTGACACGTGTATAGGTCCCTCTGAAATTTAAGGAATAATATGACCGTTGGAGGAGGGACCCGACCGTTGAAGTCGTGCCTATAAATAGGATCTCATTTGAAAGAACTCATAACTGTTCTTTGACTCTAGAGACCACATGCTGTTGAAGTGATTTCTAGAGAGAGACTTTCATTGCTTTGTGCACACTGAACTGCTCGTTCAGATTTTCTTTGTGTGATTCGGAATGTTGGTGATTACATTCGAGATCATCTGGGGATAGGAAGACACAGGTTCCAACTACCTTGAAGTTCGAGGGCTTCCTTGCTGAGGAAGACAGAGGTTCCAACTACCTTGAAGTTGAGGGCTTGTGAGGATAGCAAAATAGACTCTGATAATCATAGAGGTATCTTGGGGAATTACTTACATAATCTTGTAACCATCTTGGCTACCTTAAAATTTGTAACCCTCACAGCTACCTTACTTTGTGTAACCATCGCAGTTACACTTGGAGTAAACATACGGACGACCTCCAACTTACTCATACCCAATGCATTGGAGGGAAATATAGGTCCCACAATTTATCATAAACAATTCCCAAGAACCATAACATAATCATAAAACATTAATAATTCCATAAAAACATTTCTTTGGAATTTTGTGAAACCGAATTTAAAAAGAGGATTTTAAAGAAAATCCCCTTATAAATATCATACAATTGAAGTGAGACTTAATAGAGTGGATGGAATATGTATATACTCTGTAGATACACATAATGAAACATAATATAAATATAACCCATAACACAAACAATTTAAATAGCACATAAATAATAAAGTAGAAGGTTAACCCAAAGAATGGAAATCGGGTTAAGAATTCCCTTACCGTAGGCTTGTTTTACTTCAAACATGTTTAAAACTCTTGTATAATGGTTAAAAGAGTGTTATTAGTATTTTAAAGAAACATTTTCATGTTTATAACATCTTATATGGTCATTTAATAACCTCATTTCACCCCTTAATTGTTAGTATTTTGTTCCTTGCATTATTTTGGATGAGTTCTTTTTTAATTTTCACGATCGGTTCATGATGAATCATTCTTGCTGATTGGAAGTGAAACTCCAGAATTGGAATGGAATATTATTTACATATTTCCAGTACCATAATTTATACCATTTATCACTTTTATTCTTTATATGATAATGACTTATAATTTAAAACATTAATGATGTTTGTTTAGATCATTTTAGTGGTTCTTTGATAATAACAATGTCATTTTGTCTTTTAAATTAGAACCATGAGTACAAAAGAATTACAGAACCATATACGAGTCATAAAAAATATATTATAACCTAGTTCAACCATATAAATGTTTTCATGACCATACTTGAAAGAATTAATGGAAATTGAAAATACATCGTCCACGATGTCGGTAATTCGACACAGATTGACAATGTTTTTTGATTCTTTAAATAAGTGGAAGAGGGGAATAATACTGATGAGGAATTTTGCATAAACATGAGAACATAATGAATATACAAGATTCTGGATATTTCATTCCTCTTGGTTTAGAGGGAGTGAGGAAACAATAAAAAAGAATCATGAAATAAAAGAAAATCTTGAGAAATTTCTCACGAAAATTCGGCAGCCTAACGACGTCTCTTAAAATTTCAGAAAAACAAGATTGATGAGAGTAATGGAATATCTCATCATTCATACAAAATATGGACTTTAAGGGGGAATATTTAATGAAATATCCCAACAAAAGACAAAGGGAATGGAAGATAATAACATAAAATGAATGAAAAGAAAGAAAATAAAAGAGGATGTTTACCTCTTGATCTCTTCTCCTTGAGATCCTCCTTAAGGGATTTGATTTTGGTCTTTTGGTGATACCAGAAGCTCTAGGAAATGGGGAAGAAGATTGGGGAGGGAATTTGGCAGAAATTAGACAATTCTCAAGGCTTGATAGGTGTGGGAAGAAGAGGGGAGTGAGGGTGGTATTTATAGTGGATGAGGGGAGGTATTTTAGATTATTTTAATCATTATTATAATATTTTTATCAAAACTATGAATAATATCAAATCAAGTGTACCTAAATAGTGATAATATCATTTGAGTTCAAATCCAGTGGCCTTGCATCACTTATGATGTCATAAATAGTGCATTTTTACTGATAAATTTATTATACGATATTTTATCATATTTCACTATTCACCGAAAATTCAAGAGTTCAGAAAAATACCAAAAATTTACCCCAACCATTTTTCGATGTGTAGAATTTAAAAATAAACTCCATTTTTTAAAAATAATTTTCTAAATATTATTAATTTAATTTTTAAATAAGGTCACAGTTAATTCGAAAAATAACTATATTGAAGTGCTATTAGTTTTATGTGACATTGAAAAATTAATTAAGATCCCATTATCTTATTTCCTTGGGAAAATAAAATAATAATAATATTTACTATTCATGAGGTCATATTACTATTCATATTACTATTCATAAGGGTATGTTACTATTCAACAAAAAAATTTTTGTTTCATCAGACTCTAAATAACATACTGAACACAATTGTAGATGATAGTTTCATGAAATTCAGAATATAGAAGAAATAAAATTATGTTTAAAGGATACTTATAAATATATACCTTAAACAAAATTTCAAGCATTTTCAATTTATTTTTAGAAAACCTTGGGATGTTACAAGATGTATGGTTTATAAACAAGTGAAAGATGGAAGTCAACAGCCTGGAGGAGTATTGCAACCTCTTCCCATACCTAAGTGAAAATGGGATAATATCACGATTGACTTTGTCATGGGACTACCAAAGACTCCTAGATAGAACGATGCATTATGGGTCACTGTTGATCATCTTACAAAGTCAGAACATTTTCATTCTATAAGGTAAGATCTACCACTTGAACTTCTAGAAAGACTATATATTAATAAAGTTGTGAGACTTCATGGATTTCCCCTATCGATTTTTTCTGATTGTGATCCATGTTTTACATCTTGGTTATGGAAAAGTATCCAAAAGGATTTTAATACTGAGCTTCATATGATTACTGCATATCACCCTCAAACTGACAGAAAGTCTGAAAAGACTATTCAAACTCTGGAAGACATGCTGAGATCATGCTCTCTTGACTTCCATGGTATGTGGGATCAATACTTTCCTTTGGTGGAATTTTCCTACAACAATAGTTTTCATTCTAGTATTCAAATGGCTCCATATGAATCATTATATGGAAAGAAATGTCGAACTCCAACATGTTGGGATGATGTTGGTGAAAGGAAACTTATAGGCCCATAACTTATTGAAAAGACCATGATAATGGTGAAAAAAATACAAGCCCATATTAAAGAATCCCAATGTAAGCAGAAGAGTTATGCTGACAACTGGAGAAAGGACTTGGAATTTAAAGTGGGAGATCATGTATCTCTGAATGTCTCTCCATGGAAGGGCGTCTTAAGGTTCAGTAAAAAAGGGAAACTGAGACCCAGGTACATCGGACCATTTGAAATCTTGGGAGGAATCTGAGATGTAGCTTACCGTTTAGCAATGCCGCCAAATCTCTCCAGAGTTCATGATGTGTTCCACGTATCATTGTTAATGAAATACATACCAGACCCAACCCATGTACTCACATATGAAGGAATATAATTGGAACCGGATTTGTCATACTGTGAAAAGACCATCAGGATTCTTGACACAAGGGAGCAGGAATTGAGAAATCAAACAGCACGTCTAGTAAAGGTTCTTTGGAGAAACCAGAATATGGAGGAAGTAACATGGGAACCAGATGATTTCATGATGGAGAACCACCCACATCTTTTTGGTGGGCTATATACATAAAATTTCGAGGATGAAATTTCTGAAGGAGGGAATAATGTAGCACCCCAAACATTTTATGGTATGTTATTGTTAAATACATTCTATTCATCACTGTGTTCCTTCAAAACAACACTAGGTTATTTAGGATATAGTCAAAACCTAGCCATTAAATTTAAATTTTCCACTTCTATGTTTTGAATTACAAAAAATGGTCATCTAGAGTTGTGATCAGTAAGTCATTTGGAGTCTGATAGAACAAACATAATTATTGGTGAATAGTAACATACCCTTCTGAATTGTAATATGAATAGTAATATGACCCTTATGAATATTAAATAATATTATTATTTCATTTTCTTAAGGCAACAAGATAATGATATCTTAATTAGTTTTTCAGTGAGAAATAAAACTAATTGCACTTTAAGATTGTTATTTTTCAAATTAACTATGACTTTATTTAAAAATTAAATTAATAACATTTAGAAAATTATTTTTGAAAAATGGATTTCACTTTTGAATTATACACGTCGAAAAATGGTCAGGGTAAATTTTGGGATTTTTCTAAAATTATAGAATTTTCGATGAATTGTGAAATACGATAAAATACCGTATATTCAAATTATTAGTAAAATATCGTATTTATTACATCATAAGTGCTTCAAGGCCACTTGGTTAGAACTCACATGCCATTTCTACTATTCTAGGTCACATGAACTAAAAATATTCATAATCTAGGAAAAAAATATTATAATAATGATTAAAATAATGAAAAATACCCCCTCTCCTCCTCTATAAAACCCCCCTCACCACTCCTTCTTCTCTTCACTCCTCAAAACCTTTAAGATCCTCAAAGTTCTGCCCAAATACCCTTCCCTAGTCACTCCCCACGACCAGGAAGCTCTTGGTATTTCCAAAATATCAAAATCCCTTCCCTAAGGAGGTTCTCGAAGAAGTTATTTCAAGAGGTAAAACACCTTTATTTTCTTTTAGATTCATTTGAATTTATCTTCATTTGTTATCCTCTCCTCACCTCTTCTATCCAAATAATCATGATAACTCCAGTATCATATAAATACAGGATTTATATCATGTTAATGGAAGAACCATCATCAATATTCTTACTCCCTTTTATTTTTATAAACGAAATCAACATCCATGAGGTTCCAATTTATAACCTTCGTGGACGACGAAGTTTTTTTTTCAATAGTTCTTTCATTACTGGTCATGAAACCATAATTATGGTTGAACCATGTTATAAAATATGTATTTTATGTTGATTAATGTTTTGGAATATTTACACGTACATAATATGGAATAATAATACGAAACAAGTTTATTGATCACAAAACTGCCAAGCCAAATTCAATTGTTTATTTTTAACTCATCAAATGAGTCATCCTCATGGTATATATCCAGAATCATTATAAGATCATTTATATCTCATTAATGTAACTAATAATGTATATTAACAATTCTGTATGTTTAAACATATTTCATACCAACTTCCCTTCATGAATACAAGTAAACAAATCATGAAACCAAGTAAGAAAATGCTTCCAAAACAATAAGATTTAATGTCTTAAACCCGTCAAAGAGGCCATTAATGATCTCGATAAGGTTATCTCATATCAATTAAATATTGATTAGGTTCTAGAATTATTCATTAATGAATCTAAATTTGACTATTCAGGTCATTAAGAACAATCAAGAACACACTAGAGCAGAAGGTAAGGTGTTTCTCATCTCACATTCATTACTGTGAGATTTCCATTGTTCGCCAATTATACCTTATATTTGGTATATGCGTACTTCCATTTGATATATAATAACATGATTATATTTATATTCATTTTATTCAATGATTCGATAGATAGTTATTAAGTTCTGGTCATACGGTTCAACTAATTACATTGTGGAAAGGGACTTTGTCTTAGCTGCCGTTTTTGTTGTGACAATCTTTGTATTGTGCACCTAATAATCCTTATGCGGTGTACCTACTTCCCATTTGAGATCACATTTCATTTAAAAATTATATTTATATTAGATATCCATAATATCATGTCATGGATATGTTTTTTGTCTAAACCGTATACCATTTTACATATAGTGATTATTTGGAAAGTTATTTTAATTATGGAAATATTTATGAATCTGTATACTCTACTCTATACGCATATGGAAAGGGAATATTTCTATTGTGTTGAATCAATGTATAAAAATGATTTGGACATGAAGTGTAGGGTGGGTCCCACTATATCCCCTCTATGCATCGGTAGGTCTCATGAGACAAAACAATTGGCAACAAACCCTTCGAGTTTGTTTCCAAAAATCAGACGGGTTTCTACCCATAGAACTAAACCATTTTTACGGTATTATGGTTTCACGTGCCAGATACATGACGTCCAATTAATAAGCATTATATTTATTCATTATCAGTTATTATTTTTATCCATCAGATTTTAACTATGACAAAATCTATGGATGCAAAAAGATTTTTAGTTATTAATGGCATTAGTTATTCATTTATTCACTATGCCATATTGATTATGTCAGATTATTTGTGATTCACTTATTATTTACTCATGATTCCACTATTTTTAACCCTTACTGAGCGTTTTATCTCACCCATTTCATTGTCTACCTTCAACATGTGATGAAGAGAAGGTCTTCTTTTGAGTTCATGTGGATGCAGATTTTAGTTGTTGTTATGTATTGTTTTTTTGTAACCATTTCTGATGTAATTTGAGTTACATCTATGTATCTAGTTTCTTCAAGACTACTAAACTGATCGTTCCTCTGGGATTTTCATTCTTTATAACCATGCCAATATCACAAGTAATTCACCTGCTCCAGTCTAGAGGGGTCGGGGTGTTACAGGGTTTATTAGGGTTTGTTAGGGGTTTATTATTATTTTTCTTTTATTATGTTATATTAGTGTTTGTTAATTATTTTTAGATAATATAGAATTTTTTACTATTTGTGAGCATTTTTTTGATTGTTAGTGTTTTTAGGTTTTCTTAGGTTATAAGAGAGTTTATTATGGTTTATTATGGTTTCTTAGTATTTTTAAGGTATATTAGAATTTTTGCCTTTATTAGGTTATATTAGTGTTTTAGGTCTTTTTATGTAATATAGCATGTTTTTATTGTTTTTGATCATTTTTTTATTGTTTGTGATCCTTTTAGGGTTTACTAGGTTATATTAGAGTTTATCAGGCTTTCTAGGGATTTTTTATGGCATATTAGCATTTTTTCTTTATTAGGGTTTTGTAGTGTTTTATTAGGGGTCATTATTGTGTGTTAAGGTTTGTTAAGGTCGAGTACGGTTTATTTGGATTTATTTATGGTTTATTAGGGATTTTTAGGGTTTATTTGGGGTTTATTACGATTTATTAGTGTTTATTGGTGTCTATTAGGGTTGGTTAGGGTTGTTTAGGTTTTCCTAACGTGTTTTTAGGGTTTTTTAAGTTTTATTATGATTTTCTAGGGTTTATTATGCATTTTTGGGGTTTTATTAGGGTTGAGTAGAGTCTCTTAGGGTTTTTTGGGATTATAAGGTGTTTTTAGGTATTATTAGAGTTTATTAGGGGTTTATTAGGGTTTAATTTTTTATATTATGGTGTATTAGGGTTAAATATTTTTGAGTGTTTTGAAGCGTCTTTAGGGGTTTTGTAGCATTTTTTAGTGTTTGTGTAGTGTTGTTTGAGTTTATGTAGCATTTTTAGTATTTATGTAGCGCTTTTAGGTTTTAGTTAGCGGTTTGTCGGTTTTATGTTGCAATTTTTAGGGTTTATGTAATGTTTTAGGGTTTATGTAGTGTGTTTAGGGTTTAGGTTTTATGTAGCATTTTTTAGGGTTTATGTTGCATTTTCTGGGTTTATGTAGCATTTTAGGGGTGATGTAGCATTTATATTGCAATTTTTAGGGTTTATATAACATTTTTAGGGTTCATGTACTGTTTTTAGGGATTATGTTGTGTTTTTAGGTTTTATGTAGCATTTTTTACTATTTATGTGTTTTGTTTAGGGTTTATGTTACGGTTCTAGGGTTTATATAGTGTTTTTTGGGTTTATATAGCGTTTTTGGGTTTATGTTGCGTTTTTTGGGTTTATGTTGTGTTTTTAGGGTTTATGTTGCATTTTTAGGATTTATGTAATGTTTTTTGCATTTATGTGTCTATTTGTTTCCTTTTTTGTGTTTTAATTGTTATTTATGGTTTGTAGTGGTTTTGGGGGTTTTAAGGGGTTTTAACAGGTGTTTATGGTTTTTATGGTATTTGATGGGGTTTCAATGGGTTTTGGGAGGGGGTGTTTTAAGGGTTTATTTGTTTTTTGGGATTGATATGGGTTGTTATGGGTTTTTAGTGTGTTTTAGGGTTTGTTTGGGTATTGTAGCAGTTTTTAGGGTTTATGTAATGTGTTTTAGCGTTTTTTGGATTCTTTAGGGTTTTTAGTGTTCTCTAGAGTTTATTATGGTTTTTAGGGTTTATTAGGGTTTATTAGGGTTTATTTGTGTTCTTTAGGATTTGTTATAGTTTATCAGCTTTTTTGTGGCATATTAGGGTTCTATTGGGATTTTGTAGGCATTAATAGCTTTTTCTAGGGTTTATCAACATTTTTTAGGGTTATTTTGGATTTATCAGGGTTTCATTGTGTTTATTTTATTTATTAGGGTTTATTAACATGTATTTGGGTTTATTATGATTTATTTGGGTTTATTATGATTTGTTAGGGTTTATTGTGGTTTATTAGGAGTTTGTTATGATTTGTTTTAGTTTGTTACGATTTATTTGGTGTTGTTAGGATTTTTTACGATTTATTTGGGGTTGTTAGGGTTTATTAGGATTTATTATGGGGTTATTAGGGTTTTTTAGGGTTTATTAGTAGGTTGTAGGGTTTTTTAGGCTATTATTTGGCGGGATTTGTAGTGTTTTGTCATGTTTGTAAGGGTTTTTAGTGATTATTAGGATTTATTATGGTTCAATAGTGTTTTTATTCTGTATTAGGGGTTTTAGGGATTGTGTAGCATTTATTAGAGTCAAATAGGGTTTTGAGGGTTTATTACAGTTTATTATGATTTATTACTGTTTATTAGGGTTTTAGGGTTTAATAGTGCGTTTCAGGTGTTATTTGGGATTATTAGTGGTACGTAGGGGTTATTAGTGGTTGTTTGAGATTGTTAGGTTTTGTTAGGGTTTGTTAGGACTTGTGTTATTCTATTATCACACACGTTATTATTATCATTATTATCATTATTATCATTATCATTATTATAATTATCATTATTGTTATTATTATTATTATTATTATTATTATTATCGTCACATGCACATGGGTTATTATTTATTATATATTATATATTATTTATTTTCCTGCACGTGTATATGTTGTTGTTGTTGTTGTTATTATTATTATCATCATGACATGCATATTCACATGCATGTCCGTTATTATTTACTACCATGTACGCGCACATGCAATGCACCGACATTATTCTATTATCACATGCATTTTTATTGTTATTGTTATTATTACTATTATTGTTGTTATTGTTATTATCATCAAATGAAAATGAAAATGCACATGCGTTATTATTTATTACCATACATGCGCATATTCAATACATGTGGATTGTTCTATTATGACATGCGCTATTATTATTAATTTTACTATTATTGTTATTATTATCATCACGTGTGCTATGAGTTATTATTTATTATCATGCACTGCACATGCAATGCATGTGCGTTATTCTATTATCACATGCGTTGTTGTAGTTATTATTATTATTTTTATTGTTATTATTATTATTATTATCATCTCATGCCCATGCACAAGCAGATGCCCATGCATTATTATTTATTTTTTATTACCATGAACTTGCTCATGCAATGCACACACATTATTTTATTATCACATATGTTGTTATTCTTATTGTTATTATTATTATTATTATTGTTGTTGTTGTTGTTGTTGATATTATCATCACATGAAAATGCACATGCAAATACATAAACATGCACATTCAATGCACGTGCATTATTATATTATCACTTGTGTTGTTATTATTAATATTATTATTATTATCATTGTCATCATCATCACATGCAAATGCAATGCACGCTGGTTATTATTTATTACCATGCATGTGAACACGTAATGCAAATGAAATATTCTATTATCACATGCATTGGTACTACTACTATTATCTCTACTATTACTACAGTTATTATTATTATCATCACATGAAAATTCAGATGCACGTGTGTTATTATTTAGGGTTTTTGTAGCATTGAGGATTTTAAAGCATCTTTAGTGTTTTTGTAGCATTTTTTAGGGGTTGTGTAGCATTGTTAGAGTTTATGTAGCATTTTTTTGTTTATGTAGCGTATTTATGGTTTAGTTAGATGTTTTAGATTTTATGTATCATTTTTAGGGTTTATGTAACGTTTTTAGGGTTTATGTAGCGTGTTTAGGGTATTGGTTTTATGTAGCATTTTTATGGTTTTTGTTGCATTTTCTGGGTTTACGTAGAATTTTTTGGGGGTGATGTTGCATTTATGTTGCATTTTTTAGGGTTTATGTAATGTTTTTAGGGTTCATGGTGTGTTTTTAGGGTTTATATATATTTTTAGGTTTTATATAGCATTTTTTAATGTTTAGGTTGCGTTTTTAGGGTTTATGTTGTATTTTTTAGGGTTTATGTTACAGTTCTAGGGTTTATGTAGTGCTTTTAGGGTTTATGTAGTGTTTTTTGGGTTTATGTTGCGTTTTTTGGATTATGTTGCGTTTTTAGGGTTTTTGTTGCATTTTTAGGGTTTATGTGACGTTTTTTGTGTTTATGTATCTATTTGATGCCTTTTTTAGGGTTTTAATGGTTGTTTTTTTTGTAGTTTTTTTATGTTGTTTAAGGGTTGTTAACGGGTGTTTATGGTGTTTTTATGGTATCTGGTGGATTTTTAATGGTTTGGGGGGGGGGGGTGGGGGTTATGGATTTATTTGTTTTTTGGGGATTGATAGGGGTTATTGGTGCTTTTTAGTGTGTTTAATTTGGGTATTGTAGCGGTTTTTAGGGTTTATATAATGTGTTTTTGTGTTTTTTTGGGTTCTTTATGGGTTTTTAGTGTTCTATAGAGTTTAATGTGGTTCTTCTAGGTTTATTAGGGTTCTTTAGGGTTTATTAATGTTCTTTAGGATTTATTATAGTTTATTTTCATTTATTATTGTATATTAGGGTTTTATTGGGATTTTGTAGGCATTAATAGCCTTTTCTAGGGTTTATCAACCTTTTTAGGGTTATTTATGATTTATTAGGGTTTATTTTATTTATTATGGTTTAGTAACGTGTATTTGGGTTTATTGTGATTTATTAGGGTTTATTATGCTTTGTTATGGTTTATTGCGGTTTATTAGGGGTTTGTTATGGTTTGTTTCCATTTGTTATGATTGATTTTGCATTGTTAGGATTTGTTATGATCTATTTGGGGTTTTTAGGGTTTGATACGATTTATTTTGGGGTTATTAGGGTTTGTTAGGGTTTATTAGGGGGTTGTAGGGTTTTGTAGGCTATTTTTGCATGTTTTTGTAGCATTTTGTCGGGTTTGTCATGGGTTTTAGTGATTATTAGGGTTTATTATGGTTTAATAGTATTTTTTTATTGTATATTAGGGGTTTTTGGGATTTTTTATTGTTTATTAGGGTCTAATAGAGTATGTTAGGGTTTATTAGAGGTTAGTATGATTTATTAGTTTTTATTATGATTTTTAGGGTTTAATAGAGGGTTTAGGGTTTATTAGGGTTTATTAGTGGTTCTTAGGGGTTATTAGTGGTTGTTAGGGTTTTTTAGGTTTTTTAAGGGTTTTAGGGCTTGTTACGGTTTGTTTGAGCAGTTTGGGGTTTTATGCATTTTTTGGGTTTTATGGGTGTGTTTGGATTTTTTATGCTTTGTTAGTGTTATTTTAGCGTTTTTTGGGGTTTTATTGCATTTTGTAGGTTTTGAATCATTTTTCAGTTTTTTTGTACCAATTGTTAGGGTTTATGTAGCGTTGTTAGTGGATTTAGTGGTTCTTTAGGGGTTTATTAGGGTTTAATTTTTTATATTATGGTATATTATGGTTAAATATTTTGTGGGTTTTAAAGCGTATTTAGGGTTTTGTAGCATTTTTTAGGGTTTGTGTATCGTTGTTAGAATTTTTGTAGCATCTTTTAGTGTTTATCTAAAATTTTTAGTGTTTAGTTACTGGTTTTAGGTTTTAGGTTTTATGTATCATTTTTAGGGTTTATGTAATGTTTTTAAGGTTTATGTAGCGTGTTTAGAGTTTAGGTTTTATGTAGCATTTCTTAGGGTTTATGTTGCGTTATCTGGGTTTATGTATCATTTTTAGGGGTGATGTAGTGTTAATGTTGCATTTTTTAGGGTTTATGTAACATTTTTAGGATTTATGTAACATTTTTAGTGTTCATGTAGTGTTTTTAGGGATTATATTTTGTTTTTAGTTTTTATGTAGTGATTTATAATGTTTATGTTCTGTTTTTAGGGTTTATGTTGTGTTTTTTAGGGTTTATGTTACAGTTCTAGGGTTTATGTAGTGCTTCTTGGGTTTATTTAGCGTTTTTGGTTTATGTTGCGTTTTTGGTTTTTTGTTGTGTTTTTAGGGGTTTTTTTATAGTTTTAGGGGTTATTAGAGTTTATTAGAGGTTCTTAGGGGTTATTAGTGGTTGTTAGGGTTTGTTAGGTTTTGTTAGGGTTTTTAGGGTTTGTAATAGTTTGATTGAGTTGTTTGGGGTTTTATGTATTTTTTTGGGTTTTATGGGTGTGTTTGGATTTTTTATGCTTTTTTAGGCTTATTTTAGAATTTTTGGGGTTTTATTCTGTTTTGTGTCCTTTGAAGCATTTTTTGGTTTTTTAGCAATTTTTAGGGTTTATGTTGCATTGTTAGTGGCTTTAGTTGTTCTTTAGAGTTTTTAGGGTTCTTTAAGGTGTATTAGGGTTTCTTTTGAGGTTTTTAGGGTTTTTGAGGGCGGTTTAGGGTTTTAATTGTTTGATACGGTTGGTTAGGGTTTTGTTTGGAATTTTAGAGTTTTTGGTGTTTTTTTAGCGTTTTTAGGGGGTTTTAGGATATTTAGGGTTTTTTGAGTTTTTTTAGGTTTTTTAGGCATTTTTAGGTTTTTTTGGGTTTTTTCGGTTTCTTCGTTTTTTAAGGGTTTTAGTGTTTTTTACGGGTTTTTTGGGTTTTTGGGTTTTTAGGGGGTTTTAGGGTTTTGTCAGGTTTTGCCATGTTTGTTAGGTTTTTTTGTGAATATTGGCGTTTTGAATGGTTTAATAGAATTTTGGTTGTATATTTGGGTTTTTAGGTATTTTGTAGCATTTATTGGGGTCTAATAGGGTTTTTAGTGTTTATTATGATTTATTAGTGTTTATTAGGGTTTAGTAGTGGGCTTTAAGGTTTATTATGGTTTATTATTTGTTGGTAGGGTTTTTTGGGTTTTAGTAATGCTTATTAGAGTGATTTAGGGTGTCTAATGGTTTGTTAGGGGTTTTAAGGGTGTGTTAGGGTTTCTAAGGGTGGGTTCGGGTTTCTAAGGGTGTGCTATGGTTTCTAAGGGTTTCTAAGGTTGTGTTAGGTTTTATAATGGTGTGTTGGGGTTTCTAAGGGTGTCCTAGGGTTTCTAATGGTGTTTTAGGGTTTCTAAGGGTGTGTTAGGGTTTCTAAGGGTGTGTTAGTGTTTCATAGGTTTGCATAGGGTTTTGTAAGGGTTTTAGGGTTTTTTTAGGGTTTCTTATGGTTTCTTAGGGGGGGTTTTAGGGTTTCTTCGGGTTTTTTGTGTTTATTGGGGTTTCATAGTGCTTCTTGGGGTTTGTTAGGGCTTGTTTGGGATTGTTAGGGTTTTTTATGTTTTTAGGATTTTTTGGGGTTTGTTAGGGTTTGTTAGGTTTTTTAGGGATTGATAGCGTTTTTAGTGTTTTTTAGGGTTTGTTAGGGGTTTTCATGGTTTTAATTGTTTTTAGTGTTTATGGGGTTATTCATGGTTTTTTAGGGTAATTTAGTTGTTCATGGTTGTCACAGCTTTGTAGAGCTAGTCACATGCTTCAATTGGATATGTGGTAGAGCTGACACAAACACCCAGAGCAGAAGTTATGGTCATTTGAATGACTTGAGGACCTTTTGGGACGTTAAGAACATGATAAGATGTTCCTATTAGTCCCATACGTGTAGATCTAGTCGATAGCTTCAATTTGATATATGGTAGAGGAAAAAGAGACTCGCGAAGTAGAAGTTATGGTTTTTTGGAGGGTTTAAATACATTTTTGGGCCTTAAAGGATGTGAGAAGGTGATTTAGTGGTTATATGAGTGTAGGTCTAGTCGCAAGCTTCGATTTGATATGTGGTAGTGGAAAAACGGATACACATAGAAGAAGTTATTGCAAAACGGACGCCAGAAGCCAATCTTTTGACCATCCAAAGGGATTTTGGGTCTTTTTGGGGGTTGAAAATGACAGAAATGGTTCCAGTGGTTACCAAAGTGTGTATGTTTTCACAATCATTGATTTGATATGTGGTACAGTCAAAATGAACACACGTAGAAGAAGTTATTTTCTTTTTAAATTGAGCAACTCTCCTTGCGCCTAAAAACCTAAGAAACCCGCAACTCACTAAAAAAGGAATAACTTCTCCTTCGGGTGTCCATTTGAGAGTTGTGACAAGTCAAATAGATGTTCGTGAGATGAGTGAGGACCAAGTTTAGTATAAACTTTGATACGATCAATGAAATATAAGATATATTAGTTATACCACTCCAAAAAAAAGTCCAACTTCAAAAGGCCATAACATTCGCTCCAGTTGTCCGTTTGAGCTCTAACACATATCAAATCGAAAGTAGCAAAGATCTCTACGCAGAAGGATGACTTAAAAAAAAGTGAAAGTCGTGTTGGAGACCCTAAACTCCCAAAAACCCATCAGAAGGCCTCCAAAACTCCATTTTCGTGTACGGACCCCTGTCAAATTTTTCATAAAATTGTCATATCTTCTGATTTGTTTGCCTATTTGGCCTCCGACACCTGCTTTTATCATAGTTCATTCCATGAGAATCATTTTTACTATTCACAGAGCAGAAATAGACACCCGAAGAAGAATTAAAGCCTTTTTCAATGATTTGTGATTTGTTAGGTTTTTCGAGACCCCATTTCTAGCATTTTTTTCATGTCTTCTGTTTTTTCAAACAACTATAACTTATTATTACTGTAATTATTATTATTACTATTATTATTAATATCATCATATCATCCACATGCACATGCACATGAACATGTGTTATTATTATATTTTTATTACCATGCACGTGCACATGCAATGCAGACATTTTATTTTAACATCACATGCATTGTTATTATTATTGTTATTATTATTATTGTGGTTGTTATGGTTGTGGTTGTTGTTGTTGTTATTGTTATTATCATCACATAAAAATGCACATGCGAATACACATACACGCACATTCAACACACGTGCATTATTCTATTATCACATGTGTTGTTATTATTATTATTATTAATATTATTATTATCATCATCATCAACAACAACACAGGCTAATGCAATGCATGGGCATTATTATTTATTACCATGCACATGCACACGTAATGGACATGCAATATTCTATTATCACATGCATTGGTACTACTACTATTATCACCACTACTAATACTATTATTACTACTGTAGTTATTATTACAATAATCACATGCATTTGTAGATGCACATGTGTCATTATTTATTATTTATTACCTTGCACGTGAATATGCAATGCACTTGTATTATTATTTTATTATTGTTATTATAATCAAGATTTATTATTATTATTATTATTATTATTATTATTATTATCACATGAAAATGCACATACACATGTGTTATTATATATTATTTATTATCATGCACATGAAAATGCAATGCTATTTCATTATTATGTTATCACGTGTGTTATTATTATTTATTCTCTTGCACGTGCACATGCAATGAACGTGCATTATTCTATTACCACATGTGTTATTATTTATTATTTATTATCATTCACAAGCAAATGCACATTCATGTGGATTTGGTTATTATTTATTGTTTATTACCATGCACATGCACATGCACATGCACATGCACATGCACATGCACATGCACATTCACATGCACATTCACATGCACTTGAATGAGCATTATTATTTATTATTTATTATCATTCACAGGCACATGCACATACACAATGAATTCACATGCGTTATTATTTATAATTTATTATTTATTATCATTCACATGAAAATGAATAGGCATATGCACATGCACGTGTATTATGATTTATTTTTTAAACGATGCAAATGCATATGCACATGCACGTGCATTATTACTACTACTATTATTAGAGGTATTTTTAGGGTTTACTAGCATTTTTTAGAATTTTTATGTGTTATTAATATTTATTATGGTCTGTTAGGGTTTTAGGGTTTTTAATGGTATATTAGCATTTTTAGGGTTTAGTGGGGGTTATTAAGATTTTATTAGGGTATATTATGGTGTGTCAAGGTTTATTAGGGTTTATTAGGTATTTTTAGGTTTTTATTAGGATTGAGTTGGAATTATTAGGGTATATTATGGTATATTTGGGTATGTTTGGCATTTATTAGGGTTTATTATGGTTCATTATGGTTTATTAATTTTTAATGGGGTATATTAGGGTTTTTTAGTGTTTAGTAGTGTTTATTGGGGTTTATTAGCACTTTTAAGCTTTGTTAGTTTTTTTGCATTTATTAAGGGGTTTGGGCATTCTAATGGAATATTTTCTTTTTTAGGGTTTAGTGGGGTTTATTATGGTTTATTATGGTGTGTTGAGGTTTATTAGGGTTCAGTAGGTATTTTTAGGATTTTATTAGGGTTTAGTCAGTATGTTTATGGTTTTATTAGGGTTTATTAGTGTTGAGTATAGTTTATTAGGGTTTGTTAGGGATTTTTAGGGTTTACTAGGGTTTGTTAGTGTTTTGGTATGGTATATGAGTGTTTTTTAGTTTTTGTTAATATATAAGAGGGGTTGTTCTGACTTTTTAGGTTTTCTTAGAATGTTTTTTGTGTTTGTGAGCATTTTTAATGGTTTATTAGCTTTCATTTGAATTTATTATGGTTTATTAGGGTTTCTGGTGCTTTTTAATGTTTTTTTCATTCTTTTTGTTTGTTGGGGTTTAGTTGGGTTTTATTAGGTTTTTTTATGGTGTGTCAAGGATTATTAGTGTTGAGAAGGTATTTTTAGGGTTTTATTGGGGTTTTATTAGGGTTTATTAGTTTTTATTAGGGGTTATTAGGCATTTTTAGGGTTTATGGTGTGTTAGGGGTTTATTAGTTTTTTCGTTTTATTAGGTTATATTAGTGTTTGTTAGGTCTTTTTAGATAATATAGCGTGTTTTTATAGTTTGTGAGCATTTTGTTTTTGTTTGTGATGTTTTTAGGGTTTATTTGGTTATATTAGAGATTATTATGGTTTATTAGGGTTTCTAGGGATTTTTAAGGTATATTAGCATTTTTTGTCTTTATTAGGTTATATTAGTGTTTTTAGGTCTTTTTAGGTAATATAGCACGTTTTTATTGTTTTTCATCGTTTTTATTGTTTATTGGCATTTTTAGGGTTTATTGGATTATATTAGAGTTTATCAGGGTTTCTGGGGATTTTTTATTGTATACTAGCATTTTTTTCTTTATTAGGGTATTGTAGGGTTTTATTAGGGGTTATTATGGTGTGTAATGGTTTTTTAGGGTTGAGTAGGGTTTATTTGGCATTATTTATGGTTATTATGGCTTTTTATGGTTTTTTGGGGTTTATTAGGGTTAATTAGTGTTTATTAGGGTCAATTAGGGTTGGTTAGGGTTGTTTAGGTTTTCTTAACATGTTTTTAGGGTTTATTAGTTTTTATTATCATTTATTAGGGTTGATTATGTATTTTTTGGATTTTATAAGGGTTGAGTAGAGTTTCATAGGATTTTAGGGATTATAAGGTGTTTTTAGGGACAATTAGAGTTTTTTAGAGGTTTATTAGGGTTTAGTTTTTTATGTTATGGTATTTTAGGGTTTAATATTTTTGAGGGTTTTAAACCGTCTTTAGGGTTTTTGTAGCATTTTTAGGGTTTTTGAAGCTTTGTTAGTGTTTATTTAGCATTGTTAGTGTTTATGTAGAATTTTTAGCGTTTAGTTAGTGGTTTTAGATTTTATGTATCGTTTTTAGGGTTTATGTAACGTTTTTAGGGTTTATGTAGCGTGTTTAGGGTTTAGGTTTTATGTAGAATATTTAGGGTTAATGTTGCATTTTTTTGGTTTATGTAGCATTTTTTGGGGTGATGTAGCATTTATGTTGCATTTTTTAAGGTTTATGTTATGTTTTAGGGTTTATGGAGTGTTTTTAGGGTTTATATAGTGTTTTTAGGTTTTATGTAGCATTTTTTAATGTTTATGTTGCGTTTTTAGGGTTTATGGTGTGTTTTTAGGGTTTATGTTATAGTTATAGGGTTTATGTAGTGCTTTTAGGGTTTATGTAGTGTTTTTTGAGTTTATGTTGGGTTTTTTTGTTTATGTTGAGTTTTTAGGTTTTTTGTTGCATTTTTTAGGGTTTATGTAACTTTTTTAGGGTTTATGTATCTATTTGAAGCCCCTTTTAGGGTTTTAATGGTTGTTTATGGGTTGTAGTGTTTTTTAAGGGTTTTAAGGGTTGTTAGTGGGTGTTTATGTTTTTTATGGTATATGATGGCTTTTTAATGCTTTCTTGGGGGTTTTATGGGTTTATTTGTTTCTTTGGGATTGATAGGGGTTGTTAGGGTTTTTTAGTGTGTTTTAGTGTTAATTTGGGTATTGTAGCAGTTTTTAGGGTTTATATAATGCGTTTTAGCGTTTTTTTGGGTTCTTAAGGGTTTTTCGTGTTCTTTAGAGTTTAATATGGTTTTTAGGGTTTATTAGGGTTCTTTAGGGTTTATTAGTGTTATTTAAGATTTGTTATAGTTTATTAGCCTTTTTATTGTATATTAGGGTTTTATTGGGCTATTGTAAGCATTAATAGCTTTTTCTAGGGTTTATCAACCTTTTTCAGACGTATTTTGGATTTATTAGTGTTTATTGGGGTTTTATTTATTTATTAGGGTTTAGTAACGTGTATTTGGGTTTATTATGATTTATTGGGGTTTATTATGATTTGTTGGGGTTTATTGGGGTTTATTAGGGGTTTTTTTATGGTTTGTTTCAGTTTGTTATGATTTATTTGCCGTTGTTAGGATTTGATAGTATTTATTTTGGGTTGTTAGGGTTTTTTACGATTTATTTTGGGGTTATTAGGGTTTTTTAGGGTTTATTAGTTGGTTGTAGGGTTTTGTAGGCTATTATTTGGAGGTTTTTTGTAGCATTGTGTTGGGTTTGTTAAGGGTTTTAGTGATTATTAGGGTTTATTATGGTCTAATAGCGTTTTTATTGTATATTAGGGGTTTTACGGATTTGGTAGCATTTATTAGGGTCTAATAGAGTTTGTTAGGATTTATTACAGGTTATTAGGATTTATTAGGGTTTATTAGGGTTTTTAGGGTTTAATAGTGGGTTCTATGGGTTATTAGGGTTTATTAGTGGTTCTTAGGCGTTATTAGTGGTTGTTAGAGTTTTTTAGGTTTTGTTAGCGTTTTTAGGGTTTGTTACGGTTTGTTTGAGTTGTTTGGGGTTTTATACATTATTTGGGTTTTATGGGTGTGTTAGGGTTTTTATGATTTTTTAGAGTTATTTTAGCGTTTTTTGGGGTTTTGTTGTGTTTTGTGGGTTTTGAATCATTTTTCGGGTTTTTGTAGCAATTGATAGGGTTTATGTAGTATTGTTGGTGGCTTTTGTGGTTCTTTAGGGTTCTAAGGGTTTGTTAGGGTTTCTATGGGTGTGTTAGGGTTTCTAAGGGTGGGTTAGGGTTTTTATGGGTGGGCTAGTTTTTCTAAGGTTGTGATATGGTTTATAAGGGTTTCTGAGGATGCGTTAGGGTTTCTATGGTTGTGTTGGGGTTTCTAAGGGTGTGATAGGATTTCTAAGGGTGTGTTAGGGTTTCTAATGGTGTGTTAGTGTTTCTAAGGGTGTGTTTGTGTTGCTTAGGTTTTCTTAGGGTTTTTAGGGTTTTTAGGGATATGTTAGGGTTTCTTAGGGTTTCTTAGGGGTTTTTAGGGGTTCTTCATGTTTTTTGTGTTTATTGAGGTTTCTTAGTGCTTCTTGGGGTTTGTTAGGCCTTGTTAGGGTTTGTTAGGGTTTTTTAGGGATTATTATATTTTTAGGGGTTTTTTGTGGTTTGTTAGCATTTATTGGGGTTTGTTAGTGTTTTTGAGGGTTTGTTTGGGTTTTCTAGGGTTTTGTGTGGTTTTTAGTGTTTATGGGGTTATTCATGGTTTTTTAGGGTTATTTAGTTGTTCATGGTTATCACAGATGTGTAGAGCTAGTCACAAGTTTCAATTTGTTATGTGGTAGAGGTGAAACGGACACCCAGAGCAGAAGTTATAGTCATTTGGAGGACTTAAGGACCTTTTGGGTCTTTAAGAATGGGATAAGGTGATCCTATTGGTCACAGATGTTTAGAACTAGTCCAGAGCTTCGATTTAATAAATGGTAGAGGCAAAACAGACTCCTGGAGTAGAAGTTATGGTCTTTTGAAAGGTTTAAGTACCTTTTTGGGCCTTCACGGATTTTAGAAGGTGCTTCGGTGGTTATAGGAGTGTAGGTATAGTGTCAAGCTTAGATTTAAGATGTAGTAGAGGCAAAACGGGCACCCATAGAAGAAGTTATTGCAAAACAGACACCAGAAGCCAATCTTTTGACCATACATTGGGATTTTGAGTCTTTTTGGGGGTTAAAGAATGTGAGAAAGGGTTACAGTGGTTACCAGAGTGTGTATATTTTAACAATCTTCTATTTTATAAGTGGTAGAGCCAAAATGAACATATGTATCATAGGTTATTGTCGTTTTAAATTGAGCAACCCTCCTAGCGCTAAAAACCTATGAAACCCACAACTCACTAATATAGGCATAAATTCACCTTCGGGTGTCCGTTTGAGCATTGTGACTAGTAAAATAGAAGCTCATGAGATGAGTGAAGGCCAAGTCTAATCGAAACTGTGAGAAGTTAAACGAAACAGAAGATATATTAGTTATACCACTCAAAAAAATTCTAACTTCAAACGACCATAACTTTCACTCCGGTTGTCCGTTTGAGCTCTACCACATATCAAATTGAAGTCAGAGAAGAGATATACGCAGAAGGATAACTTGAACAAAGTTCAATACATGTTTGGGATCCTAAAATCCCAAAAACCCATCATAAGGTTTCCAAAAAATCCATTTCCAAGTCTGAATCCCTGTCAAATGTTTTTTAAATGTTCATAACTTCTGATCTGTGCGTCTGTTTGGCCTCTGGAAGCTATTTTTATCGTAGTTCATTCCATGAGATTTAGTTTGACTATTCACAGAGTGGAAATGGACACCTGAAGAAGAAGTTATGCAATTTTTAATGACTCTATGATTTGTTAGGTTTTTTGAGACACCATTTCTAGCACTTTTGTCCTGTTTTTTGTTTTTTTCAAACAACTATAACTTATTATTACTGTTATTATTCTTATTATTATCAGCATCTCAAGAAAATGCACATGCAAATGCACATGCGTTATTATCATATTTTTATTACCATGCACGTGCACATGCAATGCACACACGTTATTTTATTATCACATGCGTTGTTATTATTATTGTTATGATTATTATTGTGGTTGTTGTTGTTGTTGTTGTTATTGTTATTTTCATCGCATGAAAATGCACATCCAAATGCACTTACAAACACATTCAATGAACATGGGTTATTCTGTTATCAGATGCATTGTTGTTATTAATATTAATAATAATAATATTATTATTATTATTATCATCATCACATGAAAATGCAATGCACGAGAGTTATTATTTATTACCATACACATGAGCTGATAATGCACATGCAATATTCTATTATCATATGAATTAGTACTACAACTATTATCAACACCACCACTACTATTATTACTATTGTTGTTATTATTACTATCATCACATGCTAATGTAGATGCATGTGCATTATTAATTACTATTTATTACCATGTACGAGCATATGCAATGCACTTGTATTATTCTTTTATTATTATTATTATTGTTATTGTTATTATCAAAATTATTATTATTATTATTATTATTATTATTATCATTATCATTATTGTTATCATTATTACATTCAAATTCACATGCATGAGCGTAGTTATTTATTATTTATTACCATGAACGTGCATGCGTTGTTATTATTATTATTATTATTATTATTACAATTAGTATTATTTATATTATCATCAAATGTAAATGCACATGCACATGCATGTGCGTTCTTATTTATTATTATTATTTATTTCTTATTTACTATTACGCACGTGAACATGAAATGCACTTGCGTTATTCTAATATTATTGTTGTTGTTGTTGTTGTTGTTGTTTTCATTGTAGTTGTTGTTGTTTGTATCAGCAAATACAAATGCACATGCACACACGTTGTTATTTATTATTTATTACCATGCATGTGCATGCGTCATTATCAATATCATTACATGTAAATGCACATGCACATGCGTTATTATATATTATTTATTATCATGCACATGAAAATGCAATGCACATGCGTTATTCTATTATCACATGTGTTATTATTATTTATTCGGATGTACGTGCACACACAATTCACGTTCATTATTCTATTATCACATGTGTTATTATTTATTATTTATTATCATTCACATGCAAATGCACATTCATGTGGACTTGGTTATTATTTATTGTCTATTACTATGAACATGCACTTGTATGTGCGTAATTATTTAATATTTATTATTATTCACATGCACATGCACATACACATGCAATTGACATGGAGAAATACTTTTTTATTATTTTCCAAACACTTTTAGGAAAAGTGAGAACCCCAAGGACACAAACAATCCCGCTAAACACATCCAAAATAGACCAAACAACCAAACACCCAGATCAACCAACAAAAACTAAAAGCCAAAGTCTCCATACCCATCATCATAACCAATACAGGAGTCAACAATTCACATGAATTATTATTTATAATTTATAATTTATTATCATTCACATGCAAATTTGAAGGCATATTCACATGCACGTGGATCATGATTTATTATTTAAACCATGCACATGCATATGAACATGCACATGCGTTATTACTACTTTTATTATTATAGGTATTTTTAAGGTTTATTATTATTTTTTTTGGATTTTTAGGCGTTATTAACAATTATTAAGGTTTGTTAGGGTTTTAGTCTTTTTAATGGTATATTAGCATTTTTTATGGTTTGTTGGGGGTTATTAGGATTTTATTAGGGTTTATTATGGTGTGTAAAGGTTTATTTGGGTTTATTAGTTATTTTTGGGTTTTATTAGGATTGAATTTGGTTTATTAGGTTATATTATTGTATATTTGGGTATGTTTAGGATTTATTAGGGTTTATTATGGTTCATTATGGTTTATTAAATTTTAAGAGGGTATATTAGGGTTTTTTACTGGTTAGTAGTGTTTAATCAGGTATATTAGCGTTTTTTAGATTTGTTATGTTTTGTTAGCATTTATTAGTGGTTTTAGGTTTTTTTAATGGTATATTTGCGTTTTTTAGGGTTTATAGGGGTTTATTATGGTTTATTATGGTGTGTTAGGGTTTATTAGGGCTGAGTAGGTATTTTTAGGGTTTTATTAGGGATGAGTCGGTATCTTTAAGGTTTTATTAGGGTTTATTATGGTTGAGTACGGTTTATTAGGGCTGATTAGGGATTTTTAGGGTTTACTAGGGTTTGTTAGTGTTTTTATTAAAAAATATGAGTTTTTTTTAGTTTTTGTTAGTATATATGTTGGGTTATTAAGACTTTTTAGGTTTTATTACTGTGTTTTTAGTGTTTGTGAGAATATTTAATGGTTTATTAGCTTTTATTTGAATTTTTTATGGTTTATTAGGGTTTCTACGGCATTTTAATTGTTTTTTTTCATTTGTTTTGTTTATTTGGGTTTAGTTGGATTTTATTAGGTTTTGTTATGGTGTTTCAAGTTCTATTGGGGTTGAGAAGGTATTTTTAGGGTTTTATTATGGTTTTATTAGGGTTTATTAGTTTTTATTAGGGTTTATTAGGGTTTTTTAGGGTTTATTAGGGGTTGTTAGTGGTTTATTAGTTTTGTTGTTTTATTAGGTTATATTTGTGTTTGTTTAGTCTTTCTAGATAATATAGCGCTTGTTTATTTTTTGTGAGTGTTTTTTTTGTTTGTGAGCGGTTTTAGTGTTTCTTAGGTTATATTAGAGTTTATTATGGTTTATTAGGGTTTCTAGAGATTTTTTTGGTATATTTTCAATTTTTGCCTTTATTAGGTTATATAAGTGTGTTTAGGTATTTTTAGGTAATATTGCACATTTTTATTGATTGTGACCATTTTTTATTGTTTGTCAGCGTTTTTAGGGTTTATTTGTTTATATTAGAGTTTATCAGGGTTTCTATGGATTTTTTATGAATACTATCATTTTTTCATTAATAAGGTTTTGTAGGGTTTTATTAGGGGTTATTATGGTTTGTTAAGGTTTTTTAGGGTTGATTAGGGTTTATTTGGATTTATATATAGTTTATTAGGGCTTTTAGGGTTTTTGGGGTTTATTAGAGTTTATTAGTGTTTATTAGTGTTTATTAGGGTTGGTTAGTGTTGGTTAGGGTTGTTTAAGTTTTCTTAACGTGTTTTTAGGGTTTATTAGGTTTTATTATCATTTATTACTGTTTATTAGATATTTTTGGTGTTTTATTAGTGTAGAGTAGAGTTTCATAAGGTTTTTAGGGATTATTTGAGTTTATTAGGGGTTTATTAGGGTTTAATTTTTTATATTATGGTATATTAGGGTTTAATATTTTTGAGGGTTTAAAATCATCATTAGGGTTTTTTAGCATTTTTTAGGGTTTGTGTTGTGTTGTTAGAGTATATGTAACACTTTTAGTGTTATTGTAGCATTTTCAGGGTTTAGTTAGCAGTTTTAGATTTTATGGATCATTTTTATGGTTTATGTAACGTTTTTAGGGTAAATGTAGTGTGTTCAGGGTTTAGGATTTATGTAGCATTTTTTAGGGTTTATGTTGCATTTTATGGGTTTATGTAGCATTTTTAGGGGTGATGTAGTGTTTATGTTGCATTTTTAGGGTTTATGTAAGGTTTTTTGGGTTCATGTAGTGTTTTTAGGGTTTATATTGTGTTTTTAGGTTTTATGTAGCATTTTTTAATGATTATGTTGCGTTTTTTAGGGTTTATGTTACAGTTCAAGGGTTTATGTGGTGCTTTAAGGGTTTATGTAGTGTTGTTTGGGTTTATGTTGTGTTTTTTGGATTATGTTGTGTTTTAGGGGTTTTTTTCATTTTAA
Organism: Viscum album; assembly: GCA_963277665.1. Taxonomy (NCBI): domain Eukaryota; kingdom Viridiplantae; phylum Streptophyta; class Magnoliopsida; order Santalales; family Viscaceae; genus Viscum; species Viscum album. The sequence goes on along the minus strand of OY728167.1, from coordinate 980,499 downwards.
GGGTTTATGTAATGTTTTTTAGGGTTTATGTATCTATTTGAATCCCTTTTTAGGGTTATAATGGTTATGTATGGTTTTTAGGTTTTTAGGGTTTTTAAGGGTTGTTAATGGGTGTTTATGGTTTTTTATATTATATGATGGCTTTTTAATGGTTTGGGGGGTTATGGGTTTATTTGTTTTTTTTTGGGATTGATAGGGGTTGTTTGGGATTTTTAGTGTGTTTTAGGGTTTGTTTGGTTATTGCAGCGGTTTTTAGGGTTTATATAATGTGTTTTACCTTTTTTTGGGTTCTTTAGGGTTTCTTAGTGTTCTTTAGAGTTCAATATGGTTCTTTAGGGTTTATTAGGGTTATTTACGGTTTATTAGTGTTCTTTAGGATTTGTTATAGTTTATTAGCATTTTTATTGTATATTAGGGTTTTATTGGGATTTTCTAGGCCTTAATAGCCTTTTCTAGGTTTTATCCATATTTTTTTGGGTTGTTTAGGATTTATTATAGTTTATAAGGTTATTTTTTATTTATTAGGGTTTAGTAACGTGTATTTGTGTTTATTACAATTTATTAGGGTTTATTATGATTTTTAGGGTTTATTGCAATTTATTAGTGTTTTGTTATGGATTGTTTTGGTTTGTTACGATTTATTTGGCATTTTTAGGATTATTTATGATTTATTTCGGCTTGTTAGGGTTTGTTACAATTTATTTTGGGGTTATTAGGGTTTGATAGGGTTTATTAGTGGGTTGTAGGATTTTGTAGGCTATTATTTGGAGGTTTTTGTTGCGTTTTGTTGGGTTTGTTAGGGTTTTTAGTGATTATTAGAGTTTATTATGGTTTAACAGTGTTTTTTATTGTATATTAGGGGTTTTAGGGATTTTTAAGCATTTATTAGGGTCTAATAGAGTTTGTTAGGTTTTATTACAGGTTATTACAATATATCTGTGTTTATTAGGGTTTTTAGGGTTTAATAGTGAGTTTTAGGGGTTATTTATTCAGGTTTATTAGTGGTTCTTAGGGGTTATTAGGGGTTGTTTGGGTTTGTTAGTTTTTGTTTGGGTTTTTAGGGTTTGTTACGGCTTATTTGAGTTGTTTGGGTTTTTATGCGTTTTTTTGGGTTTTATAGGTGTGTTTGGATTTTTTATGCTTTGTTAGGGTTATTTTAGCGTTATTTGGGGGTTTTGTTGCGTTTTGTGGGTTTTAAAGCATTTTCGGGTTTTTGTAGCAATTGAAAGGGTTTATGTATCATTGTTAGGGGATTTAGTGGCTCTTTAGGGTTATTTAGGGGTTTTAGGGTTTTTAGGGTTCTTAATGGTGTATTAGGGTTTCTTTTGAGGGTTTTAGGGTTTTCTGGGGGGGTTTTAGGGGTTTTAAGGGTTTCATAGGGTTGGTTAGGGTTTTGTTAGGCATTTTTTTCTCTTTTAGGGGGTTTTAGCGTTTATAGTGGTTATTAGGTTTTTCAGGGTTTTTTAAGGTTTTTTTGAGGTTTTTTAGGGATTTTTAGGTTTGTTTTCGGGTTTTTTTTTCCAGTTTTTTCGGTTTTCTAGGGGTTTAAGGTTTTTTTTTGGTTTTTAGGGGTTTTAAGGATTTTTTGGGGTTTTTTGGGTTTTTAGGGTTTTTATTGTTTTTTTTTTGTTGTTATGGTTTTTTAGGGTTTTTTAGGGATTTGCTGGGTTTTGTTAGGGTTGTTTTGTGAATATTCGCATTTTGAATGGTTTAATAGCGTTTCTGTGGTATATTTGGGGTTTTAGGTATTTTTTAGCTTCTATTGGGGTCTAATAAGGTTTTTTGGGTTTATCACGATTTATTAGTGTTTGTTAGGGTTTAGTAGTGTGATTTAGGGTTTATTAGGGTTTATTATGGTTTATTATTGGTTTGTAGGGTTTGTTAGGATTTATTAGTTCTTATTAGTGTGATTTAGTGTGTCTAAGGGTTTATTAGAGTTTCTAAAGGTGTGTTAGGGTTTCTAATGGTGGGTTAGGGTTTTTATGGACGGGATAGGGTTTCTAAGGGTGTTTTGTGGTTTCTAACGGCATCTAAGGTTGTGTTAGGGTTTCTATGGGAGTGTTGGGGTTTCTAAGGGTGTTTTTGGGTTTCTTAGGGTGTGTTGGGGTTTCTAATGGTGTGTTAGGGTTTCTAAGGGTGTGTTTGTGTTTCTTAGGTTTGCTTAGGGTTTTGTTAGGGTTTTAGGATTTTTAATATTATGTAATGTTTTTTATGGGTTCTTAGGGGGGTTTTATGGTTTCTTCATGTTTTTTTGTGTTTATTGGGGTTTCTTAGTGCTTATTGGGGTTTTTAGGGCTTGTTAGGGTTTTTTAGGGTTTTTTAGGGTTTGTTATATTTTTTAGGGTTTTTTAGGGTTTGTTAGGGTTTTTAGGATTTGTTAGGGTTTGTTAGGCAAAGCAGGTTCGGGGCCAGGCGTATCTCGACCCCACAAAATCAAAAAAATTATGTACAAGGATTTACATTTAGGGTCTGCACAACCGAGTCTGCAAATCACCCTTCATGTCCGAGTCCACAAGGGGAGTAAAAAATCTGGTGCTACAAATGACCACATGGAACATCCATCCTCAATTGCTTTCTTGGGGAGAATATCTGCCACCTTGTTCGCTTCCCTGTATGCATGTGTGACCATAATTTTCATATCCTGAGAAATCCTCAGACACTCAACACATTGTGGGAGGAGCCTCCATGGTATTTTCCTTGTTTTTCTTTTGAGGGCTTCCACCGCCAACATCGAGTCAGATTCAATCCATAGCTACTTCCACCTAAATTGAATTGCAAACTGGACAGCCTTAATCATGGACCAATGCTCTGCTTCATATGCACACCCATTCCCAATGAAGTGATAAAATCATCCTTTAACAAAGCCTATGTACGTCCAAAAAATACCACCACAACTGGAGAGACCAGGCACACCCAGGGCAGCACCATCCACATTGACTTTTATCCATTCCGAGATTGGTGGAATCCACTGAATGAATTTAAAGTCCTTTGGTTTCCTGCATCTTCCAGAAACTCTGAGAGTTCTCAACACAATAAGATCATTAACATCATTATCCATCGTACCATCTTGGATATGAGACACCATGTAGACAGCTTTGTGGATCACAACCACACTAGTTCGGAGGCAGCATGAAGCATTATCAAAAACCACTTTATTTCGGGCTGCCCACACAAAAGCGGTAAGGGCCGCAACAGCTGCAAGAAGCAGGTTGGCAACCTGTTGACTGCATTGCACACTGACAACACTACTAAAAAGAGCAGAAAACATGTTGTCCGTGCAAATTTTTAGCTGGAAAATGCCCTGTAAATACTCCCAAAGACCAGCAGCCAATCGACAATTAAGAAAAATGTGCTACAGATTTTCCTCATCTTGAAGACAGATCGGACAAGCAGAGGCCAAGCACCACCCATCTCTTTTCAACTACTCTTGAACTAGAAATCTATTTCTCCAAATTTTTCACAGTAGAAGGTGGCTGGAAGGGGGAATGAAGGGCCTCCGAAATTTAGAGATCCATACAGGGGGTTGAATTCCCAACTCACATTCAAACTGGTAAAACTCCTTCGCACTCAACAGCCCAACCATATTGGGATTTCAAATAAGACAGTCCACATCCATGAAGCTGTAAATTTGTATTTCTGCGATAATATTCTGCGGCAGGATGCTTTCAATCTCTCTCATGTTATTGTTGAGATCAGCAATGGACCAATGCTTAAAATTATGAGGGGGCTGGACAGATTCATGGATGGGCTGATCAAGCAAGGTGGTCTTCCAACAATTCAAAGATGAATGCCTTGAGACCGCCTATTTAGAGTTAGAAATAATGCTTCTATAGGAGGACCTGATTGTGGTCTATACCAAAGATGGGATGAAGCCAAGGAATTCCTCACATAGTTTGGAAGTGAACCTTTCCCTCAAGAATTCAAGACTCCTGTCCTTCAGGTTAAAAAGACTCCATGTAAATCCAACAATTAAGGCATCAATGAATTTCCTGAGGTCCTTGATGCCTAGCCCACCCATTTCGACGGGATTTGTGCATTATTTCTATTCCATAGATACAATCTTCTTTTCATTTATGCATACCGTCCATGTAAACTTTCTGATTTTTGCTTGCAGGCTCATGATGAGACTTGTCGGCCATCTATAAATGGAGAACACATGCACAAAAATGGATGTAATAACAGATTTGATCAGGAAAATTTGACCCACCAGAGATAAGCATTTTCCTTTCCATCTCGCAAGTTGCTAAGTAATTTTTAGTGAAATTCCCTCAAGGTATCCACTTTTCACCTTCCCCCAGAAGAAGGGAATCCCCAGGTACATGAAGGGAGGGAACCCCTCATGAAACCAAGATTTATGACAATTTTGCATTGGTTCGAGGACGAAATCCCATTGCCAAAAATAACAGAGGACTTTTTCCAACTAGTCGATTTCCCCACAACCTCTTCATAATGTTGTAGAGGTTATTTAATTGAGGATAGGGTACGCCTATTAGCCTTCCCAAAAAGGAGAATGTCATCCGCATATAGAAGATGAGTTGGCACATAAAGATCTTTCCCACCTTTTATCGGAGCATAAAAACCAGCTTGAATGGGATCAATTATGCATCTGCTAAGGTAATCCTCAACCAGAGCAAAGAGGAGGCCAGAAATCGGGTCACCTTGCCTGATGCCGTGAGAGAAATTAAAGAATCCCTTAGGGGATCCATTAACCAGAATAGAGATCCCGACACTGGTCAAGATAGTATAGATCAGCTTTATAAAAGAGGTGGAGAAGCCATACCTGCTGAGAACAGTAAAGATGATGCTCCATTTGATCGTATCAAATTACTTTAAGATGTCCAACTTCATATCAATGCTTCCATACTTAGATTCATTCCTCCTGATGATGATACCCTCCGATGCAGAATATAGGAATCTCTGAATATTATGTCCTGGGACAAACCCAAATTGGTTTGGAGTGATTATCCCACCAACAATCTTCCCCAGCCTGATCGCTAGAATTCTACTTATTATCTTATGAATAGTGTTTCCAATCACCACCGGATGAAAGTCCCCAACATCCATGGCATTCTCTTTCTTTTGAAGTAGAGAAAGGAAGTTGGAATTCGTTCCACGAGGGATAGAGTAGGAGATAAAAAATTCTCTGATAGCATTAGTGACCTCCACATGTAAAATATCCCAATAGAACATGAAGAACATATTACTGAATCCATCTGTCCCAGGAGTGCAGTCCATATTCAGAGAAAAAATACCAGACCTGACTTCCTCCTCAAACAGAGCATTAGTAAGATGCTTATTCTACTGATCATTAATGCATGTATCAATAGATCCAAAATGTATAGGGGCTGCTCATTCCTTCCAACATTGTAATGTGCTTTGAAGAGATCAACCACAGCATTGGAGATTTCATGTTTAGATTAAAAGTAGGACACATTAATCCGGATGACATTCAGAACATTCATGGATTTTTTTCTCCTTGTGAAGATGATGAATGAATTTGGAATTCCTATCCCCTTACTTGAGCCAGGCCATGCTAAATTGATTTCTAGCCAGCTTCTCTTTTAGAGCCAAAAGCTCATCCATCTTAGAGTGAAGCTGCATTTCCTCCCTAGAGGGGGTGAGTTGCTGTTGATTATTTAGTTGACAGTGAGAAAACTGGGATTCATCAGCCATGATCTCATCATCGAGTTTGGAGAAAGTCCTCTTACTCCATTCCTTAAGAAGACTCTTTATACGTTTGAGCTTTGCTGCCAGAACAAAGTGTGGACTCCCATAAAAAGTGCTACTCCACCCTTTAACAACCACTTCCCTACATCCAGGGATGGTGAGCTAGGCATTGATGAATTTAAAAGCCATTGGAGAGGAACTGCGGTTATTATCATTGATATCAAGCATCATGGGGTTGTAGAGAAAGTCATAGGCTTCAATTTGATATGTGGTAGAGGTTAAACAGACACCCAGAGCAGAAGTTATGGTCATTTGAAGTAATTAAGGACCTTTTGGGTCTTTAATAGCCTGATAAGGTGTTCTTATTGGTCAAATATGTGTAGATCTTGTCGAAAGCTTTGATTTGATATATGGTAGAGGTAAAACGGACTCCTGAAGTAGAAGTTATGGACTTTTGGAGGGTTTAAGTACCTTTTTGGGCGTTCAAGGATGTGATAAGGTGCTTCAATGGTTATAGGAGTGTAGGTATAGTCTCAAGCCTCAATTTGATATGTGGTAGTGGAAAAACATACACCCATAGAAGAATTTATTGCAAAATGGACACCAGAAGCCAATCTTTTTACCATCCAATGGGATTTTGGGTCTTTTTGGGGGTTGAAGAATGTCAGAAAGGGTTTTAGTGGTTACTAGAGTGTGTATCTTTTCACAATCGTAGATTCGATATATGGTAGAGCCAAAATGAACACACATAGTAGATGTTATTGTTGTTTTAAATTGAGAAACCCTCCTAGTGCCTAAAAACCTATGAAACCCGCAATTCACTAAAATAGGCATAACTTCTCCTTCAGGTGTCTATTTGAGAGTTGTGACTAGTAAAGTCTAAGCTAGTGAGATGATTGAAGACCATGTCTAATAGAAAACTGTGAGAAGATCATAGAAATAGAAGAAATATTAGTAATACCACTCTAAAAAAAGTGCAACTTCAAACAGCCATAACTTTCACTCCGGTTGTCCTTTTGAGCTCTACCACATATCATATCGAAGGCAACAAAGATATTTATGAAGAAGTATAACTTGAACAAAGTTAAAGTCATTTTTGGGACCCTAAAATCCAAAAAAACCATCATAAGGCCTCCGAAACTCCATTTCCATGTCCGTATCCCTATCAAATTTGTCTTAAAACAGTCATAACATATGATCTGTGGGTCTGTTCGGCCTCCGACACTAGTTTTTATCATAGTTCGTTCCATGAGATTTAGTTAGACTATTCACAGAGCAGAAATGGACACCTGAAGAAGAAGTTATGGCTTTTTAATGACTCTGTGATTTTTTAGGTTTTTTGATACACCATTTCTTGTACTATTGTCTGGTTTGCTATTTTTTCAAACAACTATAACTTATTATTACTGTAATTATTATTATTATTATTATCATCATCTCATGCAAATGAACATGCACATGCATGTGCGTTATTATTATACTTTTATTACCATGCACGTGCACATGAAATGCACACACATTATTTTATTATCACATGCATAGTTATTATTATTTTTATTATTATTGTGGTCGTCGTTGTTGTTGTTGTTGTTGTATTTATTATCATCACATGCAAATGCACATCAAAATGCACATACACAAACATTCAATGAATGTGCATTATTCTATTATCACATGCATAGTTATTATTAATATTAATATTATTATTATCATTATTATCATCATCATTATCATCACATGCAAATGTAATGCACATGAGTTATTATTTATTACCATACACATGCACATGTAATTCACATGCAATATTCTATTATCATATGTATTAGTACTGCTACTATTATCACCACTACAACTACTATTATTATTACTACTGTTATTATTACTATCATCACATGCAAATGTAGATGCACATGTGTTATTATTTATTATTTATTACCATGTACGTGCATATACAATGCACTTGTATTATTATTTTATTATTATTATTATTATCATAGTTATTATTATTATTATTATTATTATCATCATCATCATCATTATTATTATCCTTATCACATGCAAATGCACATGCATATGCGTTGTTATTTATTAATTATTACCATGCACATTCATGCGTTGTTATTATTATTATTATTATTATTATTATTATTATTATTACAATTAGTATGATTAATATTATCATCATATTTAAATTCACATGCACATGAATGTGCCTTCTTATTTATTATTATTTATTTATTATTTACTATTATGCACGTGCACATGAAATGCACATGCGTTATTCTATTATTATTATTATTATTATTATTATTCTTGTTGTTGTTGTTGTTTGTATCATAAAATACAAATGAACATGAAGGTGCATTGTTATTTATTATTTATTACCATGCACGTCATGCGTCATTATCATTATCATTACACGTAAATGCACATGCACATGCATTATTATATATTATTTATTATCATGCACTTGCAAATTCAATGCACTTGCGTTATTCTATTATCACATGTGTTATTATTATGAGGGGTTGTTATGACATTTTAGGTTTTACTAGCGTATTTTTAGTGCTTGTGAGCATTTTTAATGATTTATTAGCTTTTATTTTATTTTATTATGTTTTATTAGGGTTTCTAGTGATTTTTAATGGTTTGTTTGCGTTTTTTTGTTTATTTGTGTTTAGTTGGATTTTATTAGGTTTTGTTATAGTGTGTAAAGTTTTATTAGGGTTGAGAAAGTATTTTTAGGCTTATACTATTGTTTTATTAGGGTTTATTAGTTTTTATTAGGGCTTGTTAGGGATTTTTAGGTTTTATTAGGGTTTGTTAGGGGTTTATTAGTTTTTTTGTTTTATTAGGTTATATTAGTGTTTGTTAGGTCTTTTTAGATAATATAGCATGTTTTTATTGTTTGAGAGCATTTTGTTTTTGTTTTTGAGCGTTTTTTGGGTTTCTTAGGTTATATTGGAGTGTGTTATGGTTTATTTTGGTTTCTAGGGATTTTTAAGGTATATTAGCATTTTTTGTCTATATTAGGTTATATTAGTGTTTTTAGGTCTTTTTAGGTAATATAGCGTATTTTTATTTTTTGTGATCGTTATTTTATTTTTTGTGAGAGTTTTTAGGGTTTATTAGGTTATATTAGAGTTTATCAGGGTTTCTAGAGATTTTTTAAAGTATAATATCATTTTTTTCTTTATTAAGGTTTTGTAGGGTTTTATAAAGAGTTATTATGGTGTGTTAAGGTTTGTTAGGGTTGAGTAGGGTTTATCTGGATTTATTTACGGTTTATTAGGGATTTTTATGGTTTTTTCGGGGTTTATTAGGGTTTATTAGTGTCTATTATGGTTGGTTAGGGTTGTTCAGGTTTTCGTAACATGTTTTTAGGGTTTACTAAGTTTTATTATCATTTATTATGGTTTATTTGGTATTTCGGGGTTTTATTAGGGTTGAGTAGAGTTTATTAGGGGTTTTAGGGATTAAAAGGTGTTTTAGGGATTATTAGAGTTTATTAAGAGTTTATTAGGGTTTAATTTTTTATATTTTGGTATATTAGGGTTTAATATTTTTGACTGTTTTAAAGCATATTTAGGGGGTTTATAGCATTTTTTAGGGTTTGTATAGCATTGTTAGATTTTATGTAGCATTTTTAGTGTTTATATAGCCTTTTTTGGGTTTAGTTAGCAGTTTTAGATTTGATGTACCATTTTTTGGGTTTATGTAACGTTTTTAGGGTTTATGTAGCATGTTTAGGGTTTAGGTTTTATGTAGCATTTCTTAGCATTTATGTTGCGTTTTTTGGGGTTATGTAACGTTTTTATGGGTGATGTAGCATTTATGTTGCATTTTGTAGGGTTTATGTAACGTTTTTAGGGTTCATGTAGTTTTTTTAGGGTTTATATTGTGTTTTTTGGTTTTATGTAGCGTTTTTAATGTTAATGTGGCGTGTTTTAGGGTTTATGTTGTGTTTCATAGGGTTTATGTTACAGTTATAGGGTTTATGTAGTGCTTTTAGGGTTTATGTAGCATTTTTGGGTTTATGTTGCGTTTTTTGGTTTATGATGCATTTTTAGGATTTTTGTTGCATTATTAAGGGTTTATGTAACATTTTTAGGGTTTATGTATCTATTTGAAGCCTTTTTATGGTTTTAATGGTTGTTTGTGGTTTGTAGTATTTTAGGGTTTTTAAGGGTTGTTAACGTGTGTTTATGGTTTTTTATGGTATCTGATGGCTCTTTAATGGTTTTTTTTGGGGGTGGTGGGGGTTATGGGTTTATTTGTTTTATTGGGATTGATAGGGGTTGTTAGGGTTTTTATTGTGTTTTAGGGTTTGTTTGGGTATTTTAGCGGTTTTTAGGGTTTATATAATCTATTTTAGCGTTTTTGCATTTTTTAGGGTTTTGTAATGTTCTTTATAGATTAATTTGGATATTTAGGGTATAGTAGGGTTCTATGGGGTTTATTAGTGTTCTTTAGGATTTGTTAGAGTTTATTAGCATTTTTATTGTATATTAGGGTTATATTGGGATTTTTAGGTATTAATAGATTTTTATAGGGTTTATCAACCTTTTTTAGTGTTATTTAGGATTTGTTAGGGTTTATTTTATTTATTAGGGTTTATTAATGTGTATTTGGGTTTATTACGATTTATTAGGGTTTATTATGATTTTTTAGGGTTTATTGTGGTTTATTAGTGGTTTGTTATGGTTTGTTTCAATTTGTTACGATTTATTTGGCATTGTTAGGATTTGTTACGATTTATTTTTGGTAGTTAGGGTTTGTTATGATTTATTTGGGGGTTTTTAGGGTTTGTTAGGGTTTATTAGTGGGTTGTAGGTTTTTGTAGGCTATTATTTAGAGGTTTCTGTAGCGTTTTGTCGGGTTTGTTAGGGTTTTCAGTGATTATAAGGGTTTATTATGATTTAATAGTTTTTTATTGTATATTAGTGGTTTTAGGGCTTTGTATCATTTATTAGGGTCTAAAAGAGTTTGTTATTGTTTATTACAGGTTATTACGATTTATTAGAGTTTATTAGTGTTTCAAGGGTTTAATAGTGAGTTTTAGGGGTTATTAGGGTTTAGTAGTGGTTCTTAGGGTTTATTAGTAGTTTTTAGGGTTTGTTAGGTTTTGTTAGGGTTTTTAGGGTTTGTTAAAGTTTGTTTGAGTTGTTTGGGGTTTTATGAATTTTTTTGCGTTTTATGGGTGTGTTTGTATTTTTTATGCTTTGTTAGGGTTATTTTATCTTTTTTGGGTTTTTGTTGCGTGTTTTGTGTTTTGATGCATTTTTTTTGTTTTTTAGCAATTATTATGGTTTAGGTATCCTTTTTGTGGCTTTAGTTGTTCTTTAGTGGTTTATTAGGGGTTTATTAGGGTTTAATTTTTTATATTACAGAATATAAGGGTTTAATATATTTGAGGGGTTTGAAGCGTCTTTAGGGTTTTGTAGCATTTTATAGGGTTTGTGTAGCGTTGATAGAGTTTATGTAGCATTTTATAGTGTTTATGTTGAATTTTTAGGGTTTAGTTAGCGGTTTCTGGATTTATGTATCATTTTTAGGGTTTCTGTAACAATTTTAGGGTTTATGTAGCGTGTTTAGGGTTTATGTTTTATATAGTATTTTTTAGGGTTTATGTTTCATTTTCTGGGTTTATGTAGTGTTTTTAAGGGTGATATAGAATTTATGTTTCATTTTTAGGGTTAATGTAACGTTTTAGGGTTTATGTATTATTTTTAGGGTTTATATAGTGTTTTTAGGTTTTACGTAGCATTTTTAATGTTTATGTTTTGTTTTTTAGGGTTTATGTGGTGTTTTTTAGTGTTTATGTTACAGTTATAGGGTTTATGTACTGGTTTTGGGGTTTTTGTAGTGATTTTTTGGTTTATGTTGCGTCTTTTGGTTTATGTTGCGTTTTTAGGGTTTTTGTTGCATTTTTTAGGGTTTATGTAACGTTTTAAGGGTTTATATATCTATTTGAAGCCTTTTTGGGGTTATAATGGTTGTTTATTGTTTGTAGTGTTTTTTAGGGTTTTTAAGGGTTGTTAAAGGAGGTTTATAGTTTTTTATTGTATCTGATGGATTCTTAATGGTTTTTGGAGGGTTTTATGGGTTTATTTGATATATTGGGATTGATAGGGGTTGTTAGGGTTTTTTAGTGTGTTTTAGGTTCTGTTTCCGTATTGTAGTGGTTTTTAGAGTTTTTATAGTGTGTTTTACTGTTTTATTGGGTTCTTTAGGTATTTTTATTGTTTGTTAAAATTTAATTTGGTTCTTTATTGTTTATTTGGGTTCTTTAGGGTTTATTAGTGTTCTTTAGGATTTGTTACCGTTTATTAGCGTTTTTATTATGTATTAGGGTTTTATTAGGCTTTTGTAGTCATTAATAGCTTTTTCTAGAGTTTATCTGCCTTTTAGGGTTATTTAGGATTTATTAGGGTTTAATAGGGTTTATTTTATTTATTTGGGTTTAGTAACATGTATTTGGGTTTATTGTGATTTATTGGGATTTATGATGACTTGTTAGGGTTTAATGCAGTTTATTAAGGGATCATTATGGTTTGTTTCAGTTTGATACAATTTATTTGGAATTGTTAGGGTTTTTTACGATTTATTTGGGGTTTTTAGGGTTTGTTATGGTTTATTTCGTCATTATTATGTTTATTAGGGTTTATTAGTGGGTTGTACGTTTTTGTAGGCTATTATTTGGAGATTTTTGTAGCGTTTTGTCGGGTTTGTTAGGGTTTTTAGTGATTATTAGGGTTTAATATGCTTTAATAGTCTTTTTAATGTATATTAGGGGGTTTAGGGATTTTGTAGCATTTGTTAGGATCTAATAGAGATTGTTAGGGTTTATTATAGGTTATTACGATTTATTACTGTTTATTAGGGTTTTAGTGTTTAATAGTGGGTTTTATGGTTTATTAGGGTTTATTTGTGGTTCTTAGGGGTTATTAGTGGTTGTTAGGGTTTGTTAAGTTTTGTTAGGGTTTTTTGGGTTTGTTACAGTTTGTTTCACTTGTTTGGGGTTTTATGCGTTTTTTTGGAGTTTATAGGTGTGTATGGTTTTTTATGCTTTGTTAGGGTTATTTTTGCATTTTTTGGGGTTTTGATTCATTTTTTGGGTTTTGGAGCATTTTTTGGGTTTTTGTAGCAATTGACTGGGTTTATGTAGCATTGTTAGCAGCTTTAGGGGGTTTTAGGGTTATTTTGGGTTTTTAGGGGTTTTTAGGGTTCTTTAGGGTGTATTACGGTTTTCTTTTGAGGTTTTAGGGTTTGTTAGGGGGTTTTTACGGATTTTAAGGGTATCATAGGGTTTTTATGGTTTTGTTATGCATTTTTAGGCTTTTTTTGTTTTGTTTAGCGTTTTTAGTGGTTTTTTGGTTTTTTGGGTTTTTGAGATATTTTGTGGTATTTTAGGTTTGTTTTCGGGTTTTTTCTATTTTTTCCGTTTTTACGGGTTTTTGGGGTTTTTAGGGATATATGGGTTTTTTAGTATTTTTTATGGACTATATGGTTTTTAGGGTTTTTAAGGTTTTTTGGGTTTGTTGGGTTTTTATTGTGTTTTTATGGTTTTGCCATGTTTTGCTGGGTATGTTACAGTTTTTTGTGAATATTAGCATTTTGAATGGTTTAATAGAGTGTTTGTTGTAGATTTGGGTTTTTAGGTATTTTGTAACATTTATTGGGGTATAATATGGTTTTTGGGTTTATTTCAATTTATTTGTGTTTATTAGGTTTTAGTAGTGGGCTTTAGGGTTTATTAGGGTTTATTATGGTTTATTATTGGTTGGTAGGGTTTGTTAGGATTTATTTGTTCTTATTAGAGTGATTTAGGGCATCTAATGGTTTGTTAGGGTTTCTAAGGGTGTGTTAGGGTTTCTAAGGGTGGGTTAGGGTTTTTATGGGCGTGTTAGGGTTTCTAAGGGTGTGCTATGGTTTCTAAGGGTTTCTGAGGTTGTGTTAGGGTTTCTATGGGTGTGTTGGGGTTTCTAAGGGTGTGCTAGGGTTTCTAAGGGTGTGTTAGGGTTTCTAAGGGTGTGTTAGGGTTTCTAAGGGTGTTTTAGTGTTTCTTGGGATTGTTTAGGGTTTTGTTGGGGTTTTTAGGGATTTCAGGGTTATGTTAGCGTTTCATATGGTATCTTAGGGGGGGGGGTTAGGGTTTCTTCTGGTTTTTTGTGTTTATTGGGGTTTTTAGTGCTTCTTGGGGTTTTTTAGGGCATGTTAGGGTTTGTTAGGGTTTTTAAGGTTTGTTATGTTTTTTGGGTTTTTTGGCGTTTATTAGGGTTTGTTATGGTTTGTTAATGTTTTTTTGGGTTTGTTATAAGTTTGCATTGTTTTTAATTGTTTTTAGTGTTTATTGGGTCATTAATAGTTTTTTAGGGTTATTTAGTTGTTCATTGTTGTCACAGATGTGTATAGATAGTCGCAAGATTCAATTTGAAATGTGGTAGAGGTGAAACAGACACCCAGAGCAGAAGTTATGGAAATTTGGAGGACTTAATGACCTTTTGGGTCTTTAAGAATGTGATAAGGTGTTCTTATTGGCCACAGATGTGTAGATCTAGTCGAAAGCTTTGATTTGATATATGGTAGAAGCAAAACAGACTACTGGAGTAGAAGTTAGGATATATTGGAGGGTTTATGTGCCTTTTTGGGCCTTCAAGGATGTGAGAAGGTGATTTAGTGGTCATAGGAGTGTAGTTCTTGTCTCAAGCATCGATTTGATATGTGGTAGAGGCAAAACAGACACCCATAGAAGAAGCTATTGCAAAATGGACACCAGAAGCCAATGTTTTGACCATCAAAAGGGATTTTGGGTCTTTTTCAGGGTAGAAGAATGTCATAATAGGTTCTAGTGGTTACCAGAGTGTGTATATTTTCACAATCCACGATATGATATGTGATAGAGCCAAAATGAAAATACATAGCAGAAGTTATTTCCGTTTTAAATTGAGCAACCCTCCTAGCGCCTAAAAACCTTAGACATCCGCAACACACTAAAATAGGCATAAATTCTCCTTCGGGTGTCTGTTTGAGAACTTTGACTAGTAAAATCTAATCTCGTGAGATGATTGAGGACTCAAACCATGATAAGATCAATGAAATAGAAGATATATTAGTTATACCACTCCAAAAAAAGTCCAACTTCAAACCGCCATAACTTTCGCTCCGGTTGTCTCTTTGAGCTCTACCACATATCAAATCGAAGGCAGCGAAGATATCTATGCAGAAGGCTATCTTGAAAAAAGTTAAAGTCATGTTTGGGACCCTAAAATTCCAAAAAACCATCAAAAGGCCTCCAAAACTCCATTTTCGTGTCCAGATAACTGTCAAATTTTTCTTAAAATGGTCATAACTTCTTGTTTTGTGTGTTTGTTCGGCCTCCTACCCCTGTTTGTATCGTAGTTCATTCCATGAGATTTAGTTTGACTATTCATGGAGTAGAAATGGACACCTAAATAAGAATTTATTCCTTTTTTAATGAATCCGTGATTTGTTAGCTTTTTTGAGACACCATTTCTAGCACTTTTGTCATGTCTGCTGTTTTTTCAAACAACTATAACTTATTATTAATGTTATTATTATTATTATTATTATTATTATTATTATTATTATTATTATTATTATTATTATCATCTCATGAAAATCCACATGCACATGCACGTGTGTAATTGTAATATTTTTATAACCATGCGTGAGCACATGCAATAAACACATGTTATTTTATTATCATATGCATTGTTATTATTATTGTTATTAATATTATTGTGGTTGTCGTCGTTGTTGTTGTTGTTGTTGTTGTTGTTGTTATTATCATCACATGCAATTGCACATCCAAATACACATACACACACATTCAATGACCGTGCATTATTCTATTATCACATGCGTTGTTATTATTAACATTATTATTATTATCATCGTCATCATCATCATCATCACATGCAAATGCAATGCACGAGAGTTGTTATTTATTACCATACACATGCACAAATAATGCACATGCAATATTATATTATCATATTCATTAGTACTACTACTATTATCACCACTACTACTACTATTATTACTACTCCTATTATTATTAATATCATCACATGAAAATTTAGATGCACGTGCGTTATTATTTATTATTTATTACCATTTACGTGCATATGAAATGCACTTGTATTATTCTTTTATTATTATTATTATTATTATTATTATCACATTTATTATTATTATTATTATTATTATCATTATCATTATTATTATCATTATCGCATGAAAATGCACATGCATGTGAGTTGTTATTTATTATTTATTTCCATGAACGTGCATGCGTTATTATTGTTATTATTACAATTAGTATTATTAATATTATCATCAAATGTAAATGCACATGCACATCCATGTGCGTTATTATTTATTTATTATTTACTACTATGCACATGCATATGAAATCCACCTGCGTTATTCTATTATTATTATTATTATTATTATTCTTGTTGTTGTTGTTGTTTGTATCATCAAATAGAAATGCACATGGACGTGCGTTGTTATTTATTATTTATTACCATGCACGTCATGCATCATTATCATCATAATTACATGTAAGTACACATGCACGTGCATTATTATATATTATTTATTATCATGCACATGAAAATGAAATGCACTTGCGTTATTCTATTATCACATGTGTTATTATTATTTATTCTAATGCATGTGCATACGCAATGCACATGCATCATTCTGTTATCACATTGTTATTATTTTTTATTTATTATCATTCACATGAAAATGAACATTCATGTGGACTTGGTTATTATTTATTGTTTATTACCCTGCACATTCACATGCACATGCACTTGTATGTGCATA
Source organism: Viscum album (assembly GCA_963277665.1). Taxonomy (NCBI): domain Eukaryota; kingdom Viridiplantae; phylum Streptophyta; class Magnoliopsida; order Santalales; family Viscaceae; genus Viscum; species Viscum album. The sequence goes on along the minus strand of OY728167.1, from coordinate 963,972 downwards.
ATTATTTATTATTTATTATCATTCACATGCACATGCACAAACACATGCAACTCACAAGCGTTAGTATTTATAATTTATTATTTATTATCTTTCGCATGAAAATGCGCATGCATATGCACAAGCACGTGCATTATGATTTATTATTTAACCCATGCACATGCATATGCACATGCACGTGCGTCATTACTACAATTATTATTAGAGTTATTTTTAGGTTTTACTATCATTTTTTAGGATTTTTTGGTGTTATTAATGTTTATTATGGTTTTTTAGGGTTTTAGGATTTTTTAATGGTATATGTAACGCCCCGACCCCAAGTACCCAGAGCCGGTGCGTTACTTCGTAACATTGTCATGATCACAAAAGATCAAGTCCCGAAAGGCCGATTAGTTTAGTAGCCTTGGAAACACTAGATACATTCATAATTGTTACATTACAACATAAAGTGAAGAACTAATAACAAAGTCTTCATAGTCCACACTCATATCCTCTTCTGACTATCCCTGAAGGTCATTCATAAAATACTTCTTCACATCCTGGAAAATATTAAAACATTGAAAGGGGTGAGCTCAGATGCTCAGTAAGGACAACAATATTGCAGAAGCTTTCATAAATAAACATTAACATTTAAGGCAATGTACAACTAAAACAAAAGCCTTTTAAACTTGAACTTCAACATAACATGGCAAAAGTAAAATGAGATAATGCCATTCACTTCTTCACATGGATATTCTACTGGTCGAATAATCACATGAAATATCAATAACCACTTTCATAATGAGGTAATGTATAATTCCAGACATTCTGAAACATTTTGTCAAGGCCTCGGCCAAGACGTCTAAAATGATTAAGGCCTCGGCCAAAACCATAAATCAAATTGGGAAAGGGCCTCGGCCAATTCCACGTCTAGTTGTCTCATGAGACCAACCGATGCATCGAGAAGCTATAACGGGCTCCACCCGTCACTTATTAAGTCCAATACATTCCTCATATGAATAGGTTTAAACATATCATAAACCATAACATAATTTTATCACATAAAACATGCATGAAGGAAACATAACATTTCCACATTTCAATCACAAGATATCAATACAACACATTGATATAATAAAAACGCTTTCAAAACCATTTTCAATACCAAAATAAAAGAAAGTTAAAACTTTGTATTTATTTTTCATTAAAAAAATGATGGCTTGTAGAGGAAGCCGAAACTCAAATAATGGTCACGGCGACGAAGAAGTCATTGTCGCCACATAAGTACGGAAAGAAAAACATTCCCTTTTGTGGTTTAGCAAAACGCTTCGTATAAAAAGATTCCTTTTGAATAAACGTAAAAGTCAAAGGGGTTTATACACCGTATAAAAGAAAATTGTGTATAAAACCAAATATGCCTCAATGAAAGGGGATTGAGACGAAGTCCTTAAAAAGATCATTTTTTTAAATAAAGTACATCTATAATGTGTATTCACTATAAGTACAAATAAATAATGTACAAATACAATATAGGACATAATAATATCATGACATAATTTGAAAGTAGGAGATTAACCCAAAGAGTGAAAATTGGGTTAAGAAATTCCCTTACCTTGTGTCCGACTTGACTCAACCGTTCTTTAACCTCCTGAATAATAAACTAGAGTTAATATCTACCTAATTAAGAACCATTTTCAATTTAATAATCCTTTTTATATCACTTATTACAATGTTATGAATATTATGTAATTATTCAAGTTAATAACGATCGTTTTGTCGATCTTTGGTAACTTGAGTCAACAATAAACTTCTTATAATTACAAGTTGTTCATGTGGTAGAATATCCATTATATCCAGAATTATATTCATGATTTAGATGTCATATATATCTTATATATCCAGTATATACATTCATTTATAATATTACGTAACATTTAGAGGTAATAAATGAAATGCACCGTTCATGGAGACGGTAAGCCGTACGTACGCATGAACGCTACTTTCATATCAATTTCATATTTAATGGAACTAAATCATAATGATATAAATGTATAATATAATTACAGTATAATATAGTGTATAATACCATTTACTCCATCCTTCATAAATCCCACATATGGCATTAACGATTCAAATCACTTTGAGGGGGCAGTAGTCCGCACTTCCTAAAATGAAATTATCGCGTTTTACCCATAATGGAAATCATAAAGTATGCCATAAATGTGAAATACAGAAGCATAAGTAAAAAATAAACATATTATATATCATATATAAAAATAGTGACATCTTAATGGCCACCTTTGAAGGTGTTATATGAGTGTTGAACAATCATCGTTTCGTGAGGCAGAAATTCGCCATCCACAGAAACCGTATGTTCTTTAACCATTAGATGTAGGTGTGTGTAAGTGTAGCTCGAATACTTCTTATAACAACATCCTAGTATATTTAGGATACTGGTTTTGGTACAAAAGAAATGAATAAAAAGAGTTTAGGGGGTTGGAGAAGAAAAATAAAACAAAACAATATTAGAGAAGACATTACCTCAAAATCGGGTAACTCTTTTTGATTTGATCCAAAGGCTTCCTTGGGAAGAGTTCTGCCCAAAGTAAGGCTTCTAGGAGTAAGAGGGGGAAGTTGTGAGAGTATTTGGGCAGAGGTTGGCCGAGCCAAATGGCTTGAAAGTGTAAATGAGGTGGGAGAGGTGGGGGCCTTTTATAAGTGGAGAGGAGGGGCACTTTTGGAAAGATTTAAATGTTACATTATTTCACAATGCTTTTCGGATTCTAAAGGTCCCAAACTTATATAATTCGAGGATAAGGTGATAAGGTTTCTAAATATCCCCATCCAATAGGCTTTGGACAAGTGTAAGCCTTGGATTTTTCATTATCTTCTCATTTTATTTAAATCGTTAAATAATGAGGTCATCGATGCATCATAATTATGTCATAAATAATTTAATTTATTTAATGTCTAAAAATTATAAAACAAATACTATGATGTATGAAATATTTTTAGCTTTCTAATGAATATTTATAATCAAAATTTGGACTTGTGTAACCCCACTTAAAAACTGTTTTAGTAAAACAACTCATGTTTGTGTCAATTTAATTTTAACATTAAATAAATATTTATTAATGTCATTTTCCAACTAAAGTGGCTCCATGGGGTCCCCAAGTTGACCCATGGGTTGTCTTGGTCGGACATGACTCATCCAATAGGAGTAGGACAAGTGTCAAGCTCGTCTCATATTATTAAAACATTATTTTTACCTTAAACTACACTAATTACCTCTAATCGCGATTAAGAACTTAAAAGTTACTATTCACCAAAAAATTATTTTAATCTCATTGAACCACATTTTACTTCTTAATGACAACCATGTATGTCGGATTTTTGAAAATCAAAACACAGAAGTGGTAATATTTCATTTAAATGAAAAATCAGTTATTTAACTACCACTTAGTGGTTTCACTATTCATCAAAAATTGAAGTTTTTCAAAACTATGCCAAAATTTCACCCTAAGCTATAATTGATATTCCGAATTCAAAAATGATGTCTATTTTAAAAAATTCCAAACATATAAGTTGCATTAATTAATTTTATAATTAATTCCCGCTGTTACGACAAATAGCGTGTTTTTAAGAAACAATTTATATCAAAAGATTGGCAATTGTTTATGTCCAATTTCATTGTTAAATTAATTCTAATGACCACCATTGGATAAAATGGTAAAAATATATTCTAATTATACCTTAAAACCACTAAATAGTATAACTTATCACTATAAATTATTTTGATTAAAAAAGTTGTTTTAAGTATTTTTCACTATTCATAAAAATTTGGAAGTTCTCGGAAAATTACAAAAAATTCAACATAGGCTAATTTCAATATTAGGAATACAAAAATGAAGTCCATTTTGAAATTTAAAATTTCTATAAATTTAAAAGGTGGTTATTATTATTCATAACGGCTACTTTTATTAGTTGCGGTGTGTTAGATCTCGAACTTGCGTACAATGCAAGCTATTGCATTATTGAAAGAGAGGCGTATCGTGGAAGCTCAGGGTGTTATAGTATATTAGCGTTTTTTAGGGTTTGGTGGGGATAATTTGGATTTTATTAGGATTTATTATAGTGTTTCAAGGTTTATTAGGGTTTATTAGGTATTTTTTGGGTTTTATTAGGATTGAGTTGGGTTTATTAGGGTATATTATGGTATATTATGATATATTTGGGTATGTTTAGGATTTATTAGGGTTTATTATGGTTTATTATAGTTTATTAATTTTTAAGATGTTATATTAGGGTTTTTTAGTGTTTAGTAGTGTTTACTTGGGATTATTAGCACTTTTATGCTTTGTTAGGTTTTATTAGCATTTATTAGGGGTTTTAGGGCTTTTAATGGTATGTTTGTGTTTTTTAGGGTTCAGTGGGGTTTATTATGGTTTATTATGGTGTGTTATGCTTTATTAGGGTTGAGTAGGTATTTTTAGGGTTTTATTAGGGTTGAGTCTGTATCATTAAGGATTTATTAGGGTTTATTCGGGTTGAGTATGGTTTATTAGGGTTTGTTAGGGATTTTTAGGGTTTACTAGTGTTTGTTAGTGTTTTTATTAGGGTATATGAGTGTTTTTGAGTTTTTGTTAATATATATGAGGGGTTGTTATGACTTTTTAGTTTTTATTAGCATGTTTTTAGTGTTTGTGATTATTTTTAAAGGTTTATTAGATTTTATTTGAATTTATTATGGTTTATTAGAGTTTCTGGGGCTTTTTAATGGTTTGTTTGCATTTTTTGTTTATTAAGGTTTAGTTGGGTTTTATTAGGTTTTGTTATGGTGTGTCAATGTTTATTAGGGTTGAGAATGTATTTTTAGGGTTTTATTATGGTTTATTAGTTTTTATTAGGGTTTATTGGTGATTTTTAGGGTTTATTAGGGTTTATTAGGGGTTTATTAGTATTTTTTTTTGTTTTATTAAGTTATATTTGTGTTTTTTAGGTATTTTTAGATAATATAGCATGTTTTTATTATTTTTAAGCGTTTTGTTTTTATTTGTGAGTGTTTTAAGGGTTAATTTGGTTATATTAGATTTTATTATGTTTTATTTGATTTTCTAGGGATTTTTACGGTATATTAGCATTTTTTGTCTTTATTAGGTAATATTAGTGTTTTTAGGTCTTTTTAGGTAATATAGCGCATTTTTATTGTTTGTGATCATTTTTTAATTGTTTTTGAGCGTTTTTAGGGTTTACTAGGTTATGTTAGAGTTTATCAGGGTTTCTAGGGATTTTTTAAGGAATACTAGAATTTTTTTCTTTATTAGGGTTTTGTAGGGTTTTATTAGGGTTTATTATGGTGTATTAAGGTTTGTTAAGGTTGAGTAGGGTTTATTTGGATTTATTTATGGTTTATTAGGGATTTTTAGGGTTTTTGGGTTTATTAGGGTTTATTAGTGTTTATTAGTGTCTATTTGGGTTGGTTAGGGTTGTTTAGGTTTTCTTAACGTGTTTTTAGGGTTTATTAGGTTTTATTATCATTTATTTTGGTTTATTAGTCATTTTGGGGTTTTATTAGGGTTGAGTAGAGTTTATAAGGGTTTTATGGATTATATGGTATTTTAGGGATTATAAGAGTTTATTAGGGGTTTAATAGGGTTTTATTTTTTATATTATGGTATACTAGGGTTTAATATATTTGACGGTTTTAAAGTGTATTTAGGGTTCTTGTAGCATTTTTAGGGCTTGTGTAGCGTTTTTAGAGTTTATGTAGAAGTTTTAGTGTTTATGTAGGATTTTTGGGTTTAGTTAGCTGTTTTAGATTTTATGTATCATTTGTAGGGTTTATTTAATGTTTTTAGGGTTTTTGTAACGTGTTTAGTGTTTATTATTTATGTATCATTTTTTAGGGTTATGTTGCGTTTTTTGGGTTCTTGTAGCATTTTAGGGGTGATGTAGCATTTATGTTGCAATTTTTAGGGTTTATGTAACATGTTTTCAGTTCATGTAGTGTTTTTAGGGTTTATATTGTGTTTTTGGGTTTTATGTAGTGTTTTTTAATGTTTATGTTGCATTTTTTTAGGGTTTATGTTGCATTTTTTAGGGTTTATGTTATAGTTCTAGGGTTTATGTAGTGTTGTTAGGGTTTATGTAGCATTTTTATGGTTTATGTTGCATTGTTTGGTTTATGTAGTGTTTTTAGGGTTTTTGTTTCATTTTTAGGGTTTATGTAACGTTTTTAGGGTTTATGTGTCTATTTGAAGCCTTTTTAAGGGTTTTAATGGTTTTTTATTGTTTCTAATTTTTTAGGTTTTTAAGGGCTGTTAACGGGCGTTTATGGTTTTTATGGTATCTGATGGCTTTTTTGTGGTTTTTTTGGGGGGTATGGTTATATTTGTTTTTTTGGGATTGATAGGGGTTGTTATGGTTTTTATTGTGTTTTAGGGTTTGTTTGGGTATTGTAGCACTTTTTAGGGTTTATATAATGTGTTTTAGAATTTTTTGGGTTCTTTACAGTTTTTAGTGTTTTTTAGAGTTTAATATGGTTCTTTAGGGTTTATTAGGGTTGTTTAGGGTTTATTAGTGTTCTTTAAGGTTTATTAGTGTTCTTTATGATTTTTTACAATTTATTAGGATTTTTTATTATATATTAGTGTTTTATTGGTTTTTTGTAGGCATTAATAGATTTTATAGGGTTAATCAACTATTTTTAGGGTTATTTAGGATTTATTAGGTTTTATTTTATTTATTACAGTTTAGTAACATGTATTTGGGTTTATTGCGATTTATTAGGGTTTATTATGATTTTTAGAGTTTATTGCGGTTTATTAGGTGTTTGTTATGGTTTATTTCAGTTTGTTACGATTTATTTGGCATTTTTAGGACTTTTTATGATTTATTTGGGGTTGTTAGGGTTTGTTACGATTTATTTTGGGGTTATTAGGGTTTGTTAGGGTTTATTAGTGGGTTATAGGGTTTTTTAGGCCATTATTTAGAGGTTTTTTAGATTTTTGTCATGTTTGTTAGGGTTTTTAGTGATTATTATGGTTTAATAGTGTTTTTATGGTATATTAGGGGTTTTAGGTCTTTGTAGCATTTATTAGGGTCTAATAGAGTTTGTTAGGGTTTATTACAGGTTATTACAATTTATTAGGGTTTGTTAGGGTTTTTAGGGTTTTATAGTGGGTTTTAGGGGTTATTATGGTTTATTAGTGGTTCTTAGGGGTTATTAGTGGTTGTTAGGTTTGTTAGGTTTTGTTAGGGTTTTTAGGGTTTGTTACGGTTTGTTTGAGTTTTTTGGGTTTTTATGTGTTTTTTTGGGTTTTATGGGTGTGTTTGTATTTTTATGCTCTGTTAGGGTCATTTTAGCATTTTTGGGGTTTTGTTGCATTTTTGGGGTTTGATGCATTTTTTCGGTTTTTTGTAGCAATTGTTGGGGTTTATGTAGCGTTGTTAGTGGCTCTAGTGGTTCTTTAGGGTTCATTAGGGTTCTTTATGGTGTATTAGGGGTTTTTTGGGGTTTTTAGAGTTTGATAGGGGTTTTTATGATTTTTAAGGGTTTCATAGGGTTGTTTAGGTTTTTGTTAGACATTTTTAGGCTTTTGGGGGGTTTTTACTATTTTTAGGGGTTTTAGGGTTTTTATCATTTTTTGAGGTTTTTTTGAGTTTTTTAGGGTTTTTTAAGTTTGTTTTCGGGTTTTTTCAGTTTTTTCTTTTTTTTAGGGGGTTTAGGGTCTCTTTGGGGTTTTTAGGTTTTTTTGGGTTTTTTGGGTTTTTAGGGTTTTTTTAGGGTTTTGTCAGGTTTTCCCGGGTTTGTTAGGATTTTTTTGTGAATATTAGCATTTTGAAAGGTTTAATAGCATTTTTGTTGTATATTTGGGTTTTTAGGTATTTTGTATCTTTTGTTGGGGTCTAATAGAGTTTTTAGGGTTTATTACGATTTATTAGAGTTTAATAGGGTTTAGTAGTGGGCTTTAGGGATTATTAGGGTTTATTATGGTTTATTCTAGTTAAGTAGGGTTTGTTAGGATTTATTAGTGCTTATTAGAGTGATTTAGGGTGTCTATGGGTTTGTTATGGTTTTTATGGGTGTGTTAGGGTTTCTAAGGGTGAGTTAGAGTTTTTATGGGTGGGTTAGGGTTTCTAAGGGTGTGTTAAGGTTTCTAAGGGTTTTTAAGGTTGTGTTAGGGTTTCTATGGGTGTGTTGGGGTTTCTAAAGCTGTGCTTGGGTTTCTAAGGGTGTGTTAGGGTTTCTAAGGGTGTGTTTGGGTTTCTATGGGTGTGTTAGTGTTTCTTAGGTTTGCATAGGGTTTTGTTATGGTTTTTAGGGTTTTTAGGGTTTCTTATGGTTTCATAGGGGGTTTTAGGGTTTTTTCGGGGTTTTTTGGGTTTATTGGGGTTTCTTAGTGCTTCTTGGGGTTTGTTATGGTTTGTGAGGGTTTGTTATGTTTTTAGGGTTTTTTGGGGTTTTTTAGGGTCTGTTAGGATCTGTTAGGGTCTATTAGTGTTTGTTAGGGGTTTTTAGTGTTTGTTAGGGTTTTGAATTGTTTTTAATGGTTTTTACTTTTTAGGGGGTTATTCATGGTTTGTTATGGTTATTTAGTTTTTCATGGTTGTCACATGTGTAGAGATAGTCACAAGATTCAATTTGATATGTGGTAGAGGTGAAACAGACACCCAGAGTAGAATTTATTTTCAATTGGGGGATTTAAGGACCTTTTGGGACTTTAATAACGTGATAAGGTGTTCCTATTAGTCACTGATATGTAGATCTAGTCGAAATCTTAGATTTGATATATGGTAGAGGAAAAACGGACTCCCAGAGTAGAGGTTATGGTCTTTTGGATAGTTTAAGTACCTATTTGGGCCTTCAAGGAAGTGAGAAGGTGATTTAGTGGTTATAGGAGTGTAGGTATAGTCTCAATATTCGATTTGATATGTGGTAGAGGCAAAACAGACACCCATAGAAGAAGTTATTGCAAAACAGACACCAGAATCCAATCTTTTGACCATCCAAAGGTATTTTGGGTCTTTTGTGGGGTTACAGAATGTCAGAAAGGGTTCCAGTGGTTACCAGAGTGTGTATCATTTCACAATCCTCGATTTGATATGTGGTAGAGCCAAAATGAACACGCGTAGCAGAAGTTATTGTCATTTTAAATTGAGTAATTCTCCTAGCACCTAAAAACCTAAGAAACCCACAACTCACTAAAATAGGAATAACTTATCATTTGGGTGTCCATTTGAGCACTGTGACAAGTCAAATAGAATATCGTGAGATGAGTGGGGATCATGTTTAGTAGAAACTATGAGAATATAAAAGAAATATAAGATATATTAGTTATACGACTCCAAAAAAAGTCCAACTTCGAACAGCCTTAACTTTCGCTCTGGTTGTCCATTTGAACTCTACCACATATCAAATAAAATTTAGTTAATAGATATACGCATAAGGATGAATTGAAAATAGTTAAAGTCATGTTTGAGACCCTAAAATCCCAGAAAACCATCAGAAGTCTTACAAAACTCCATTTCCGTGTACGGATCCCTGCTATATGTTTCTTAAAATGGTCATAAATTTTGATCTGTGTGTTTGTTCGGCCTACAGAACTTGTTTTAATCATAGTTCGTTCGATTAGATTCAGTTTTACAATTCACTGAGTGGAAATGGACACCCAAAGAAGAAGTTGTGCCTTTTTTGTGGCTATGATTTGTTTGGTTTTTCAAGACTCCATTTCTTGAATTTTTGTCATGTCTCCTATTTTTTCAAACAACTATAACTTATTATTACTTTTATTTTTAGTATTATCATCATCTCATTCATATACACATGAACATGTACGTGCATTATTATTACAGTTTTATTACCATGCACGTGCACATGCAATGAACACATGTTATTTTATTGTCACATGAGTTATTATTATTGTTATTATTATTATTGTGGTTGTTCTTATTGTTGTGGTTGTTATAATTGTTATTATCATCACATGAAAATTCACATTCGAATGCACATACACACACATTCAATGCACGTGCATTATTCTATTATCACATGCATTGTTATTATTATTATCATCATCATCATCATCATCATCACAAGAAAATGCAATGCACATGCATTATTATTTATTACCATGCATGTGCACACGTAATGCTCATGCAATATTCTATTATCACATGCATTGGTATTACAACTATTATCACCACCACTACTACTATTATTACTACTGTTGTTATTATTACTATCAACACATGAAAATGTAGATGCACGTTCATTATTATTTGTTATTTATTACCATGCACCTGCATATGTAATGCACTTGTATTATTATTTTATTATTATTATTATCACAATTATTATTATTATTATTATTATTGTCATTATCATTATTAATATCATTATCACATGCAAATGCACATGCATGTGCATTGTTATTTATTATTTATTACCATGCACGTGCATGCGTTATTGTTCTTATTATTACAATTAGTATTATTAATATTATCATCAAATGTAAAATCACATGCACATGCATGTGCATTATTATTTATTATTATTTATTTATTATTTACTACTATGCACGTGCACATGAAATGCACTTGCGTTATTATTATTATATTATTATTATTATTATTTGTACCATCAAATACAAATGCACATGCACGTGCGTTGTTATTTATTATTTATTACCATGCGCGTGTATGCGTCATTATCATTATCATTACATGTAAATGCACATGCACGTGCGTTATTATATATTATTTATTATCATGCACATGAAAATGAAATGTACTTTCATTATTCTATTATCACATGTGATAATATTATTTATTCTCATGACCGTGCACATGCAATGCACGTGAATTATTCTATTATCACATGTGTTATTAATGGTATATTTGATTTTTTAGGGTTTAATGGTGTTTATTATGGTTTATTATAGTGTGTTAAGGTTTATTAGGGGTGAGTAGGTATTTTTAGGGTTTTATTAGGGTTGAGTAGGTATCATTAGGGTTTTATTAGGGCTGAGTAGTGTTTATTAGGGTTTGTTAGGAATTTTTAGGGTTTACTAGGGTTTTTTAGTTTTTTTTATTAGGGTATATGAGTGTTTTTTAGTTTTTGTTAATATATATGTGGGGATGTTAGAACTTTTTAGGTTTTATTAGAGTGATTATAGTGTTTGTGAGCATTTTTTAAGGTTTATTAGGTTTTATTAGAATTTATTATGGTTTATTAGGGTCTCTAGGGATTTTTAATGGTTTTTTTTGTTTTTTTGTTTATTGGGGTTTAGTTAGGTTTTATTAGGTTTTATTATGTTGTGTCAAGGTTTATTAGGGTTTATGTATTGTTTTTAGGGTTCATGTAGTGTTTTTAGGCTTCATGTTGTGTTTTAGGTTTTATGTAGCGTTTTTTAATGTTTATGTTGCATTGTTTAGGGTTAATGTTACGGTTCTAGGGTCTATGTAGTGTTTTTTGGGTTTATGTTGCGTTTTTTGGGTTTATGTTGCATTTTTAGGGTTTATGATTCATTTTTATTGTTTATGTAAACTTTTTGGGGTTTTTGTATCTATTTGTTGCCTTTTTAGGGTTTTAATGACTGTTTATGGTTTGTAGTGGTTTTTAGGGTTTTTAAGGGTTGTTAACGGGTGTTTATGGTTTTTATGGTATTTGATGGGTTTTCAATGGTTTTTGGGGTTTTTTAAGGGTATATTTGTTTTTCAGGATTAATAGGGGTTGTTAGGGTTTTTAGTGTGTTTTAGGGTTTTTTTGGGTATTGTAATTGTTTTTTGGGTTTATGTAGTGTGTTTTAGCATTTTTTGGTTTCTTTAGGGTTTTTTAGTGTTCTTTAGAGTTTCTTGTGGTTCTTTAGGGTTTATTAGGGTTATTTAGGGTTTATTAGTGTTTTTTAGGATTTTTATGGTTTATTTGCATTTTTTATTGTATATTAGGGTTTTATTGGGATTTTGTAGGCATTAATTGCTTTTTATATGGTTTATCAACCTTTTTAGGTTTATTTAGGATTTATTAGGGTTTCTTAGGGTTAATTTTATTTATTTGGGTTTACTAACATGTATTTGGGTTTATTACGATTTATTAGGGTTTATTATGATTTGTTAGGGTTTATTATGATTTGTTAGGGTTAATTGCAGTTTATTAGGGGTTTGTTTTGGTTTGTTGCAGTTTGTTACGATTTATCTGTCGTTGTTAGGATTTGTTATGATTATTTGGGATTGTTAGGGTTTGTTAAGAATTATTATGGGGTTTTTAGAGTTCGTTAGGGTTTCTTAGTAGGTTGTAGGATTTTGTAGGCTATTATTTGGCAGGTTCTGTAGTGTTTTGTCGGGTTTGTTAGGTTTTTTAGTGATTATTAGGATTTATAATGGTTCAATAGTGTTTTTATTGTATATTAGGGGTTTTGGGAATTTTTTAGCGTTTATTAGAGTCTAATAGGGTTCTTAGGGTTTATTATAGGTTCTTATGATTTATAAGTGTTTATTAGGGTTTAGGGTTTAATAGTGGGTTTTTGGTGTTATTTGGGTTTATTAGTGGTTCTTAGAGGTTATTAGTGGTTGTTAGGGTTTGTTAGGTTCTGTTAGGGTTTGTTAGGACGTGTGTTATTCTATTATCACACACGATATTATTATCATTATCATTATTATCATTATCATTATTGTTATTATTATTATTAATAATATTGTTATCGTCACATGTAAATGCAGATGTTCATGTGTTATTATTCATTATTTATTATATATTATTTATTTCCATGCACGTGCATATGTTTTGGTTGTTATTATTATTATTATTATTATTATTATTATTACTATTACTATTATTGTTATCATCACATGAAAATGCACATGCACGTCCGTTATTATTTATTACCATGCACGTGCACACACAATGCACCTACATTATTCTATAATCACGTGCATTTTTATTGTTATTGTTATTATTACTATTATTATTATTGTTGTGATTATCGTCAAATGAAAATGAAAATGTACATGCATTATTATTTTTTACCATACACACACACATTCAATACATGTGTGTTATTCTATTATCACATGCACTATTATTATTAATATTACTATTATTGTTATTATTATCATCATGTGTGCTATGAGTTATTATTTATTATCATGCATTGCACATGCAATGCACGTGTGTTATTCTATTATCACATGTGTTGTTATTATTATTATTATTATTGTTATTATTAATTTTATTATTATTTTTATTATTAATGTTATTATTATTATTAATATTATCATCTCACGCACATGCACATGAAAATGGACGTCCATTATTATTTATGTTTTATTACCATGCACGTGCACATGCAATGCACACACGTTATTTTATTATCACATACATTCTCATTCTTATTGTTATTATTATTATTATGATTGTTTTTGTTGTTGTTGTTGTTATTGTTATTATCATCACATGAAAATGCACATGCAAATGAGCACGAAAATACATAAACATGCACTTTCAATGCACGTGCATTATTCTATTATCACATGCGTTGTTATTATTAATATGAATAATAATAATATTATTATTATCATCATTGTCATCATCATCACATGAAAATGCAATGCACGTGCGTTATTATTTATTACCATGCACGTGCACACGTAATGTACATGCAATATTCTATTATCACATGCATTGGTACTACTACTATTATCATTACTACTACAGCTGCTATTATTATTATTATTATCATCACATGCAAATGCATATGTACGTGCGTTATTATTTATTATTTATTACCATGCACATGCATATGCAATGCACTTGTATTATTATTATTATTATTATTATTATCACAGTTACTGTTATTATTATTATTATAATTATCATTATTATTATGATTATCACAGGAAAATCCACATGCATGTGCATTGTTATTTATTATTTATTACCATGCACGTGCATTCTTTATAATTATTATTATTACAATTAGTATTAATAATATTATTATCAAATGTAAATGCACATGCACATGCATGTGCATTCTTATTTAATATTATTTATTTATTATTTACTACTATGCATGTGCACATGAAATGCACATGCATTATTCTATTATTATTAATATTATTATTAATGTTGTTGTTGTTGTTGTTGTTTGTATCATCAAATACAAATTCACATGCATGTGCGTTGTTTTTTATTATTCACTACCATGCACGTGCATGCATCATTGTCATTATCATTACATGTAAATGCACATACACGTGCGTTATTATATATTATTTATTATCATGAAAATGAAAATGAAATTCACTTGCGTTATTCTATTATCACATGTGTTATTATTTTTTATTCTCATACACGTGCACAAGCAATAAACTTACGTTATTCTATTATCACAATTGTTATTATTTATAATTTATTATCATTCACATGAGAATGAATATTCATGTGGACTTTTTTATTATTTATTGTTTATTACCATGCACATGCACATGCACATGCACATGCACATGCACTTGCACATGCACATGCACATGCACTTGGATGTGCATTATTATTTATTATTTATTATCATTCACATGCAATGCAGATACACATTAAATTCACATGTGTTATTATTTATAATTTAGTATTTATTATCATTCACATTCAAATGTGCATGCATATGCACATGCACGTGCGTTATGATTTATTATTTAAACCACGCACATGCATATGCACATGCACGTGCGTTATTACTACTATTATTATTAGAGGTATTTTCAGGGTTTAATATAATTTTTTAGATTTTTTAGATGTTATTAACATTAATTATGCTTTTTTAGGTTTTATTAGCATTAATTAGGGGTTTTAGGGCTTTTAATGGTATATTTGTGTTTTTGGGTTTAATGGGGTTTATTATGGTTTATTATGGTGTGTTAAGGTTTATTAGGGTTGAGTAGGTATTTTTAGGATTTTATTAGGGTTGAGTCAGTATATTTAAGTTTTTATTAGGGTTTATTAGGGTTGAGTACGGTTTATTAGGGTTTGTTAGAGAATTTTAGGGTTTGCTAGTGTTTTTATTTGGGTATATGAGTGTTTTTTAGTTTTTGTTAATATATATGAGGGGTTGTTATGATGTTTTAGGTATATTAGCGTGTTGTTAGTGTTTGTGAGAATTTTTAATGGTTTATTAGCTTTTATTTGAATTTATTATTGTTTATTAGTGTTTCTAGGGATTTTTAATGGTTTGTTTGCATTTTTTTGTTTATTGGGGTTTAGTTGGGTTTTATTAGGTTTTGTTATGGTGTGTCAAGTTTTATTAGGGTTGAGAATGTATTTTTAGCATTTTTATAGGGTTTATTCATTTTTATTAGGTTTTTAGGGATTATTAGGGTTTGTTAGGGGTTTATTAATTTTTTTTTGTTTTATTAGGTTATATTATTGTTTGTTAGGTCTTTTTAGATAATATAGCATGTTTTTATTGTTTGTGAGAATTTTGTTTTTTTAGCGTTTTAGGGTTTCTTCAGTTATATTAGAGTTTATTATGGGTTATTAGGGTTTCTAGGGATTTTTAAGATATATTAGCGTTTTTTTGTCTTTATTAGGTTATATTAGTGTTTTTAGGTCTTTTTAGGTAATATAGCACTTTTTATTGTTTGTGATCTCTTTTTTATTTTTTGTCTGCATTTTTATGGTTTATTTGGTTATATTATAGTTTATCAGGGTTTCTAGGGATTTTTTAAGGTATACTAGCATTGTTTTCTTTATTAGGGTTTTGTAAGGTTTTATTAGGGGTTATTATGGTGTGTTAAGGTCAGTAAGGGTTGAGTAGGGTTTATTTGGATTTATTTATGGTTTATTAGGGCCTTTTAGGGTTTTGGGGGTTTATTAGGGCTTATTAGTGTTTACTAGTGTCTATTAGGGTTGTTTAGGTTTTATTAACGTGTTTTTAGGGTTTATTAGGTTTTATTATCATTTATTAGGGTTTATTATGTATTTTTGGGGTTTTATTAGGTTTGAGTAGAGTTTCTTAGAATGTTAGGGATTATGAGGTGTTTTTAGGGATTATTAGAGTTTATTAGGGGTTTATTAGGGTTTAATTTTTTATATTATGGTATATTAGGGTTTAATATTATAGAGGGTTTTAAAGAATATTTAGGGTTTTGTTGCATTTTTTAGGGTATGTGTAGCATTGTTAGAGTTTATGTAGATTTTTTAGTGTTTATGTAGTGTTTTTAGGGTTTAGTTAGCAGTTTTAGAGTTTATGTCTCATTTTTAGGGTTTATGTATCATTTTTAGGGTTTATGTAGTGTGTTTAGTGTTTAGGTTTTATGTAGCATTTTTTAGGGTTTATGTTGCATTTTTTGGATTTATGTAGCGTTTTTAGGGGTGATGTAGTGTTTATTTTTCATTTTTTAGGGTTTACGTAACCTTTTTAGGGTTCATGGAGTGTTTTTAGTGTATATATTGTGTTTTTAGGTTTTATGAAGTGTTTTATAATGTTTATGTTGCATTTTTTATGGCTTATGTTGTGCTTTTTACGGTTTATGTTACAATTCAAGGGTTTATGTAGTGATTTTATGGTTTATGTAGCGTTTTTTGGGTTTATGTAGCGTTTTTTTGGTTTATGTTGCGTTTTTAGGGTTTTTGTTGCATTATTAAGTGTTTATGTAAGTTTTTTAGGTTTTATGTATCTATTTGAAGCTTTTTTGAGTGTTTTAATGGTTGTTTATGGTTTGTAGTTTTTTAGGGTTTTTAGGGGTTGTTAACGAGTGTTTATGGGTTTTTATGCTATCTGATGGCCTTTTAATGGTTTTTTAGGGGTGGGGGTTTATGAGTTTATTTGTTTTTTGGGATTGATAGGGGTTTTTAGTGTGTTTTAGGGTTTGTTTGGGTATTGTAGAGGTTTTTTGGGTTTATATAATGTGTTTTAGAATTTTTCTGGGTTCTTTAGGGTTTTTATTATTCTTTAGAGTTTAATATGGTTTTTAGGGTTTATTAGGGTTCTTTAGAGTTTATTAGTGTTCTTTAGGATTTTTTAAAATTTATTGGCGTTTTTATTGTATATTAGGGTTTTATTGGGCTTTTGTAGGCATTAATAGCTTTTTCTAGGGTTTATCAACCTTTTTTAGGGTTTTTTAGGATTTATTAGGGTTTATTAGGGTTTATGTTATTTATTAGGGTTTAGTAACGTGTATTTGGGATTACTATGATTTATTAGGGTATATTATGATTTTTTGGGATGTATTGGGGTTTATTATGTGTTTGTCAGGGTTTGTTTCAGTTTGTTAAAATTTATTTAGTGCTGTTAGGATTTTTTACGATTTATTTGGGGTTGTTAGGGTTTGTTACGATTTATTATGACGTTATTAGGGTTTGTTAGGGTTTATTAACGGGTTGTAGTGTTTTTTTAGGCTATTATTTGGCGGGTTTTGTAGTGTTTTGCCGGGTTTGTTATGGTTTTTATTGATTATTAGGATTTATTATGGTTCAATATTGTTTTTATGGTATATTAGGGGGTTTAGGGATTTTGTAGTGTTTATTAGAGTCTAATATGATTTTTTGGGTTTATTACAGGTTATTATGATTTATTAGTGCTTATTCGGGTTTTAGGGTTTAATAGTGGGTTTCAGGTGTTATTTGGGTTTATTATTGGTTCTTAGGTGTTATTAGTGGTTGTTAGGGTTTGTTAGATTTTTTTGGGTTTGTTAGGATGTGTGTTATTCTATTATCACACACGTTATTATTATCATTATTATAATTATCCTTATTATCATTATCATTATTATAATTATAATTATTGTTATTACTACTATTATTATTATTATTATTATTATTATCGTCACATGAAAATTCAGATGCACATACATTATTATTTATTATATATTATATATTTTCATGCACGTGCATATGTTTTTGTTGTTATTATTATTATTATTATTACTTTTATTATTATTATTATTATTATCATCACATGCAAATGCACATGCAGGTCCATTACTATTTATTACCAAGCACGCACACACGTAGTGCACATACATTATTCTATTATCACATGCATTTTTTGTTATTGTTATATTTACTATTATTGCTATTATTGTAATTATCATCAAATGAAAATGCAAATGCACGTGCGTTATTATTTATTACCATATGTGTGCACATTCAATACATTTGTGTTATTCCATTATCACATGCACTATTGTTATTAATATTACTATTATTGTTATTATTATCATCACGTGCACTATGAGTTATTATTTATTATTATGCACTGCACATGCAATGCACATGAATTATTCTATTATCACATGCGTTGTTGTTATTATTATTATTATTCTTAATGTTGTTATTATTATTATTATTATTATCATCTCATGCACATGCACAAGCACTATTATTTATTTTTTATTACCATGCACATGCACATGAAATGCACACACCATTGTTACGGTTTGTTTGCGTTGTTTGGGATTTTATTCGTTTTCTTGGGTTTTATGGGTGTGTTTGGATTTTTTTTTTGATTTGTTAGGGTTATTTTAGCATTTTTTGGGGTTTTTTGCATTTTGGGTTTTGAAGAATTTTTCGGTTTTTTGTAGTAATTGTTAGGGTTTGTGTAGCATTGTTAGTGGCTTTAGTGGTTCTTTAGGGGTTTATTAGAGTTTAATTTTTTATATTATGGTATATTAGGGTTTAATATTTTTGAGGGTTTTGAAGCATCTTTAGGGTTTTTGTAACATTTTTTAGGGTTTTTGTAGCATTGTTAGAGTTTATGTAGCATTTTTAGTGTTTATGTAGCATTTTTAGGGTATAGTTAGCGGTTTTAGGTTTCATGTATCATTTTTAGTGTTTAGGTTATGTTTTTACGGTTTATGTTGCGTGTTTAGGGTTTATGTTTTATGTAACATTTTTTATGGTTTATGTTGCGTTTTTTGGGTTTATATAGCATTTTTAGAGGTGATGTAGGGTTTAGGTTGCATTTTTTAGTGTTTATGTAACGTTTTAGGGTTCATGTAGTGTTTTTAGGGTATATTTTGTGTTTTTAGGTTTTGTGTAGCATTTTTTAATGTTTATATTGCGTTTTTTTGGGTTTATGTTGGGTTTTTAGGGTTTATATTATAGTTCTAGGGTTTATGTAGTTTTTTTAGGGTTTATGTAGAGTTTTTGGTTTTATGTTGCATTTTTTGGTTTATGTTGCGTTATTAGGGTTTTTGTTTCTTTTGTGAGGGTTTATGTAGCGTTTTTAGGGTTTATGTATCTATTCAAAGCCTTTTATAGGGTTTTAATGGTTGTTTATGGTTTGTAGTGTTTTTATGGGTTTTAAGGGTTGTTAATGGGTGTTAATGGTTTTTTATGGTATCTGATGGTTTTTTAATGGTTTGGGGGGGGGGGGTTACGGGTGTATTTGTTTTTTTGGGATTGAAAGGGGTTGTTAGGGTTTTTAGTGTGTTTAGGGTTTTGTGGGTATTGAAGCGGTCTGTAGTGTTTATATAATCTGTTTTAGCAGTTTTTTGGTTTCTTTAGGGTTTTTTAGTGTTCTTTAGAGTTTAATCAGGTTCTTTAGGATATATTAGGGTTCTTAAGGGTTTATTAGTGTTCTTTAGGATTTGTAACAGTTTATTAGCATTTTTATTGTATATTAGGGTTTTATTGGGATTTTGTAGGCATTAATATCTTTTTATAGGGTTTATCATCCTTTTTTTGGTTTATTTAGGATTTATTAGGGTTTATTTTATTTATTATGGTTCAGTAACGTGTATTTGAGTTTATTATGATTTATTAGGTTTTATTATGATTTTTTGGGATTATTGTGGTTTATTATGGTTTTTTTCAGTTTGTTACGATTTATTTGGTGTTGTTAGGATTCTTTACGATTTAATTGGGGTTGTTAGGGTTTTTTACGATTTATTTTGAGGTTATTATGTTTTTAGGGTTTATTAGGGGGTGTTATTGTTTTTAGGCCATTATTTGGAGATTTTTGTAGTGTTCTGTCGGGTTTGATAGGGTTTTTAGTGATTATTAAGGTTTGTTATGGTTTAATAGTGTTTTTAATGTATATTAGGGGTTTTAGGGCTTTTATAGTGTTTATTAGGGTTTAATAGAGTTTTTAGGGTTTATTATAGGTTATTAGGATTTATTAGTGTTTATTAGGGTTTTAGGGTTTAATAGTGGGTTTTATGGGTTATTAGGGTTTATTAGTGGTTCATAAAGGCTATTGGTGGTGGTTAGGGTTTGTTATGATTTGTTAGGGTTTTTAGGGTTTGTTAGGCTTTGGTTGAGTTGTTTGTGGTTTTAGGCGTTTTTTCAGGTTTTATGGGTGTGTTTTTATTTTTTATGATTTTTTAGGGTTATTTAAGCGTTTTTTGGTGTTCTGTTGTGTTTTGAATCATTTTTGGGTTTTTGTAGCAATTGAAAGGGTTTATGTAGCATTGTTAGTGTCTTTAGTGATTCTTTAGGGTTTTGTTGGGGTTTTAGGGTTTTACGTGTTCTTTAGGGTGCATTAGGGTTTCTTTTGAGGTTTTTAAGGTTTGCTAGGGGGCTTTTACGGTTTTTAAATGTTTCATAGGGTTTGTTAGGGGTTTGTTAGGCAATTTTAGGCTTTTTAGGGTTTTTAGCATTTTTAGTGGTTTTTAGGTCTTTAGGGTCTTTTGAGGTTTTTTGATGGTTTTTAGGGTTTTTATGTTTTTTTGGGTTTTTTTCTGGTTTTTCAATTTTTTATGCGTTTTAGGGGTTTTTAGGGTTTTTTATGGTTTTCAGGGTTTTTAGGGTTTTTAGGGGTTTTTTTTGGTATTTTTGGTTTTTTGGGTTTTTATGGTTTTTTAGGGTTTTGTCAGGTTTTGTCAGGTTTGTTTGGGTTTTTAGGTATTTTGTTGGTTTTATTGTGGTCTAATAGGGTTTTTAGGGTTTATTATGATTTATTACTGTTTAATAGCGTTTGGTAGTGGGCTTTAGGGTTTATTAGGGTTTATTGTGGTTTATTATTGGATGGTACATTATGTTAGGATTTATTAGTTCTTATTAGAGTGATTTACGGTGTCTAAGGGTTTGTTAGGGTTTCTAAGGGTGTGTTTGGGTTTCATAAGGGTGGTTTTGGGTTTTTATGTGCATCTTAGGGTTTCTAAGGGTGTTCTATGGTTTCTAAGGGTTTCTAAGGTTTTTGTTAGGGTTTATATGGGTGTGTTGTGGTTTTTAAGGGTGTTCTAGGGTTTATAAGGGTGTGTTAGGGTTTCTAAGGGTGTGTTAGGGTTTCTAAAGGTATGTTAGTGTTTCTTAGGCTTGCTTAGGGTTTTATTAGGGTTTTTATAGTTTTTGGGGTTATTTAAGGGTTTCTTATGGTTTCTTAGGGGTTTTTTATGGTTTCTTCTGGTTTTTTGTGTTTATTGGGGTTTCTTAGTGCTTCTTGGGGTTTGTTATGGATTGTTAGGGATTTTTAGGGTTTGTTACGGTTTTTTAGGGTTTGTTAGGGTTTGTTAGTGATTGTTAGGGTTTGTTAGGGTTTTGCGTGGTTTTTAATGTTTTTAGTGTTTATGGGGTTAGTCATGGTTTGTTTGGGTTATTTAATTGTTAATGGTTGTCACAAATGTGTAGAGCTAGCCGCAAGCTTCAATTTGATTGGTGGTAGAGGTGAAACAGAGACCCAGAAAAGAATTTAAGGTCATTTAGAGGACATAATGTTCTTTTGGGTATTTAAGAACGTGATAAGGTGTTTCTATTGGTCATAGATGTGTAGATCTAGTCGAATGCTTCGATTTGATATATCGTAGAGGCAAAACAGACTCTTGGAGTAGAAGTTATGGGATTCTAGAGGGTTTAAGTACTTTTTTGGGCCTTCAAGGATGTGAGAAGGAGATTAAGTGGTTATAGGAGTGTATGTCTAGTCTCAAGCTTCGATTCGATATGTGGTAGAGGCGAAACGGACACCAGAAGCCAATCTTTTGACCATCCAAAGGTATTTTGGGTCTTTTGGGGGGTTAAAGAATGTCAGAAAGGGTTCCAGTGGTTACCAGAGTGTGTTTATTTACATATCTTAGATTTGATATGTGGTAGAGCCAAAATGAACACCCTTAGCAGAAGATATTGTCGTTTTAAATTGAGCAACCCTCTTATCACCTGAAAACCTAAGAAACCCACAACTCACTAAAATAGACATAACTTCTCCTTCGGGTGTCTGTTTGAGCACTGTGACGAGTAAAATCGAAGCTCGTGAGATGAGTGAGGACCAAGTTTAATTGAAACTATGAGATGATCAAAGAAACATAATATATATTAGTTATACTACTCCAAAAAAATTCCAACTTCAAACGGTCATAACTTTCACTCTGGTTGTCCATTTGAGCTCTACCACATATCAAATCGAAGGCAGCGAAGAGATATACGCAGAAGGATAACATGAAAAATGTTAAATTCATGTTTGGGACCCTAAAATCCCAAAAACTCATCAGATTGCCTCCAAAAATACATTTCCGTGTTTAGATCCCTATCAAATTTTTCTTAAAACTGTCATAACTTCTAATATGTGTGTCTGTTTGGCCTCCAGCACCTGTTTTCATCATAGTTCGTTCCATGATATTTTGTTTGACTATTAATGGAGTGGAAATGGACACCTAAATAAGATGTTTGGCCTTTTTTAATGACTCTGTGATTTGTTAGGTTTTACGAGACACAATTTCTAGCAGTTTTGTCTTGTCTGCTATTTTGTCAAACAACTATTACTTATTTTTACTGTTATTATTATTTTTATTATTATCATCATCTCATGCAAATGCACATGCACATGTACACGTGTTATTATTATATTTTTATTACCATGCACATGAACATGCAATGCACACACGTTATTTTATTATCACATGAATTGTTATTATTATTGTTATTATTACTATTGTCGTCGTCGTCGTTGTTGTTGTTTTTATTATCGTCACATGAAAATACACATCCAAATGAACATACACGCACATTGAATGAACGTACATTATTCTATTATCACATGAGTTGTTATTATTAATATTATTAATAATAATATTATTATTATCATCATCATCATCACATGAAAATGCAATGAACCTGAGTTATTATTTACTACCATACACATGCACACGTAATGGACATGCAATATTATATTATCATATGCATTAGTACTACTACTATTATCACCACTACTACTACTATTATTACTACTGGTGTTATTATTACTATCATCACATGCAAATGTAGATGCACATGCGTTACTATTTATTATTTATTACCATCACGTGTATATGCAATGCACTTGTAATATTAATTTATTTTTTTTTATTTTTATTTTTATTATTATCACATTTATTATTATTATTTTTGTTATTATCACTATCATTATCATTATTATTATCATTATCAAATGAAAATGAACATGCATGTGTGTTTTTATTTATTATTTATTATCATGCATGTGCATGCGTTATTATTATTAATATTATTTTTCTTACAGTTAGTATTATTAATATTATCATAAAATGTAAATTCACATGCACATGCATGTGTCATCTTATTTACTATTATTTATTTTTTATTTACTACTATGCACGTGCACATGAAATTCACTTGCGTCATTCTATTATTATTATAATTATTATAATTATTATTTTTATTAGTCTTGTTGTTGTTGTTGTTGTTTGTATCATCAAATACCAATTCACATGCACGTGTGTTGTTATTTATTATTTATTACCATGCATGTGCATGTGTCATTATCATTATCATTACATGTAAATTCACACACACATGCGTTATTATATATTATTTATTATTATGCACATGCAAATGCAATGCACTTGCATTATTCAATTATCACATGTGTTATTAATATTTATTCTAATGCTCATGCACACGCAATGCACATGCGTTATTCTATTATCACATGTGTTTTTATTTATTATTTATTATCATTTACATGAAAATTCACATTCATGTGGACTTGGTTATTATTTATTGTTTATTACCATGCACATGCACCTACACATGCGATTCACATGTGTTATTGTTTATAATTTATTATTTACTATCATTCACATGTAAATGCACAGGCATATGCACAAGCACATGCGTTATTACTACTATTATTATTAGAGTTATTTTTAGGGTTTATTATCATTTTTTAGGATTTTTTGGTGTTATTAACAATTATTATGGTTTGTAAGGTTTTAAAGGGTTTTAGTGGTATATTTGCATTTTCTAAGGTTTGGTGGGGGTTATTAGGATTTTATTAGGGTTTATTATGGTGCGTCAAGGTTTATTAGGGTTTATTAGGTATTTTTAGGGTTTTATTAGGATTGAGTTGGGTTTATTAGGGTATATTATGGTATATTTCAGTGTGTTTAGGATTTATTAGTGTTTGTTATGGTTCATTGTGGTTTATTAATTTTTAAGAGGCTATATTAGGGTTTTTTAGTGTTTATTAGTGTTTATTCGGGTTTATTAGCTCTTTAAGCTTTGTTATTTTTTATTAGCATTTATTAGGGGTTTTAGGGATTTTTAATGGTATATTTGTGTTTTTTAGGGTTTAGTGGTGTTTATTATGGTTTGTTATGGTGTGTTAAGGGTTATTAGGGATGAGTAGGGTTTTTAGGGTTTTATTAGTGTTGAGTCATTATCTTTACGGTTTTATTAGGGTTTATTTGGGTTGAGTACGGTTTATTAGGGTTTGTTAGGGATTTTTAGGGTTTACGAGGGTTTGTTAGTGTTTTTATTTGGGTATATGAGTGATTTTTAGTTTTTGTTAATATATATAAGGGGTTGTAATGACTTTAGGTTTTATTTTTGTGATTTTAGTGTTTTTGAGCATTTTTAATGGATTATTAGCTTTTATTTGAAATTATTATGGTTTATTAGGGTTTCTGGGATTTTTATTTGTTTGTTTGGGGTTTTTTGTTTATTGGGGATTAGTTGGGTTTTATTAGGTCTTATATGGTGTGTCAAGATTTATTAGGGTTGAGAAGTTATTTTTATGGTTTTATTATGGTTTAATTAGGTTTAATTAGTTTTTATTAGGGTTTATTAGGGATTTTTAGGGATTTTTAGGGTTTCTTAGGGGTTTATTAGTTTTTTTATGTTTTATTAGGTTATATTAGTGTTTGTTAGGTATTTTTAGATAATATAGTGTGTTTTTATTGTTTGTGAGATTTTTGTTTTTTTTTGTGAGAATTTTTAAAGCTTCTTAGGTTTTATTAGAGTTTATTATGGTTTATTAGGGTTTCTTGGTATTTTTAACGTATATTAGCATTTTTGGTCTTTATTAGGTTATATTAGTTTTTTAGGTCTTTTTAGGTAATATAGCACATTTTTATTGTTTTTATCATTTTTTTAGTGTTTGTGATCATTTTTAGGGTTTTTTAGGTTATAATAGAGTTTATCAGGGTTTCTAGGGATTTTTTACGGTATACTAGCATTTTTTTCTTTATTAGGGTTTTGTAGGGTTTTATAAGGGGTTATTATGGTGTGTTAAGGTTTGTTAGGGTTGAGTAGGGTTTATTTGGCTTTATTTAAATTTTATTAGGGATTTTTAGGGGTTTTGGGGGTTTATCAGGGTTTATTAGTGTTTATTAGTGTCTTTTAGGGTTTGTTAGGGTTGTTTAGGTTTTCCTAACGTGTTTTTAGAGTTTGTTAGGTTTTATTATCATTTATTAGGTTTTATTAAGAATTTTTGGGGTTTTATTAGGGTTGAGTAGAATTTTTTAGTGTTTTTAGGGATTATAAGGTGCTTTTAGGGATTATTAGAGTTTATTAGGGGTTTATTAGAGTTTAATTTTTTATATTATGGTATATTAGTGGTTAAATTTTTTGAGGGTTTTAAAGTTTCTTTAGGGTTTTTGTAGCATTTTTTAGGGTTTGTGTTTCATTGTTGGAGTTTATGTAGCATTTTTAGTGTTTATGTAGCATATTTAGGGATTAGTTTGTAGTTTTAGATTTTATGTCTCGTTTTTAGGGTTTATGTAACATTTTTAGGGTTTATGTAGCGTGTTTAGTGTTTAGTATTTATGTAGCATTTTTTTGGGTTTCTGTTGCATTTTCTGGGTTTAGGTAGCATTTTTAGGGGTGACGTAGCGTTTATGTTGAATTTTTTAGGGTTTATGTAACGGTTTTAGGGTTCATGCTTTGTATTTTGGGTTTATATTGTGTTTTTAGGTTTTATGTACCCTTTTTTAATGTTTATGTTGTGTTTTTTGGGTTTATGTTGTGTTTTTAGGGTTTATGTTGTGTTTTTAGGGTTTATGTCACAGTTCTAGTGTTTATGTAGTGCTTTTAGGGTTTATGTAGCATTTTTTGGGTTTATGATGCATTTTTTGGTTTAGGTTGTGTTTTTAGGGTTTTTTTTGCAATTTTAAGGGTTTATGTAACGTTTTTAGTGTTAATGTATCTATTTGAAGCCTTTTTTAGGGTTTTAATGGTTGTTTATGGTCTGTAGTTTTTAGGGATTTTAAGGGTTGTTAATGGGTGTTTATGGTTTTTTATGGTATCTGATGGAATTTTAATGGTTGGGGGGTTATGAGTTTATTTGTTTTTTCGGGATTGATAGGGTTTGTTTGGGTTTTTTAGTCAGTTTTAGGGTTTGGTTTGGTATTATAGCGGTTTTTAGGGTTTATATAATGTGTTTTAGCATTTATTTGGGTTCTTTATGATTTTTAGTGTTCTTTAGATTTTAATATGGTTCTTTAGTGTTTATTAGGGTTCTTTAGGATTCATGTTCTTTAGGATTTTTTACAGTTTATTAGTGTTTTTTATTGTATATTCGGGTTTTATTGGGCTTTTGTGGGCATTAATAGACTTTTCTAGGGTTTATCAACCCTTTTAGGGTTATTTACGATTTATTAGGGTTTATTAGTTTTTATTTTATTTATTAGGGTTTAGTAACGTGTATTTGGGTTTATTGCGATTTATTAGGGTTTATTGCGGTTTATTAGGGGTATATTATGGTTTGTTTCTGTTTGTTATGATTTATTTGGCATTGTTAGGATTTTTTACAATTTATTTGGGGTTGTTAGGGTTTTTTACAAATTATTTTGGGGTTATTAGGGTTTGTTAGGGTTTATAAGTGGGTTGTAGGGTTTTGTAGGCTATTATTTGGATGTTTTGTAATGTTTTGTTGTGTTTGTTAGAGTTTTTAGTGATTATTAAGGTTTATTATGCTTTAATATTGTTTTTTATTGTATATTAGGTGTTTTAGGGCTTTTTTAGCATTTATTAGGGTCCAATTGAGTTTGTTAGGGTTTATTACAGGTTATTAAGATTTATTAGTGTTTATTAGGGTGTTTAGGGTTTAATAGTGGGTTTTATGAGTTATTAGGGTTTATTAGTGGTTCTTAGGGGTTATTAGTGCTTTATAGGATTCGTTAGGGTTTGTTAGGGTTTTTAGGGTCTGTCATGGTTTGTTTGAGTTATTTGGAGTTTTATTGGGCTTTTCTAGGCATTAATAGCCTTTTCAAGGTTTTATCCATCTTTTTTGGGAAATTTAGGATTTATTATTGTTTATTAGGGTATTTTTTATTTATTAGGGTTCAGTAATGTGTATTTGGGTTTATTATGATTTATTGGGGCTTATTATGATTTTTGGGCTTCATTGCAGTTTATTAGGGTTTTGTTATGGTTTGTTTCAGTTTGTTACGATTTATTTGGCGTTGTTAGGATTTTTATGATTTATTTCGGCCTGTTAGGGGTTTTTATGATTTATTTTGGGGTTATTAGGGTTTTTTAGGGTTTATTAGTGGGTTGTAGGGTTTTTAGGCTATTATTTGGAAGTTTTTTGTAGCGTTTTGCCGGGTTTGTTAGGGTATTTAGTGATTATTAGGGTTTATTATGGTTTAATAGTGTTTTTATTGTATATTAGGGGTTTTAGGGATTTTGAAGCATTTATTAGGGTCTAATAGATTTTTTTAGGTTTTATTAAAGGTTATTACAATTTATCAGTGTTTGTTAGGGTTTTTAGGGATTAATATTGAGTTTTAGGGGTTATTCGGGTTTATTATTGGTTCTTAGGGGTTATTAGTGGTTGTTTGGGTTTGTTAGTTTTTGTTAGTGTTTTTAGGTTTTGTTACGGTTTATTTGAGTTGTTTGGGTTTTTATGTGTTTTTTTGGGTTTTATGGGTGTGTATGGATTTTTTATGCTTTTTTGGGGTTAGTTTACCATTTTTGGGTTTTTTTTTCATTTTGTGGGTTTTGAAGCATTTTTCGGGTTTTTATAGCAATTGTAAGGGCTTATGTACTGTTGTTTGTGGATTTAGTGGTTCATTAAGGTTTTAGGGTTCTTTATGGTGTATTTGTGTTTCTTTTGAGGTTTTTAGGGTTTTACGGGGGTTTTAGTGTTTTTAAGGGTTTCATAGGGTTGGTTAGGGTTTTGTTTATGCATTTTTTGGTTTTTTAGGGTTTTTAGCTTTTTTAGGGGTTTTTATGTGTTTTAGCATTTTTTGAGGGTTTTTTTAGGGTTTTTAGGTTTGTTTTGGGGGTTTTTTTTGGTTTTTTCGTGTTTTTAGGGGTTTTGAGTTTTTAGGGGTTTTTAGGGTTTTTAGTATTTTTTAGGGTTTTTAGGGTTTTTAGGGTTTTTTTGGGTTTTTTGGGGTTTTAGAGTTTTTTTAGGGTTTTGTAAGGTTTTGCCGGGGTTTTAGGGGTTTTTTTGTGAATATTAGCATTTTAAATGGTTTAATGTTATTTTTGATATATATTTGGGGTTTTAGGTATTTTATAGCTTTTATTGGTGTTTAATAGGGTTTTTAGTGTTTATTACAATTTATTAGTGTTTATTAGGGTTTAGTAATGGGCTTTAGGGTTTATTGGCGATTATTATGGTTTATTATTGCTTGGTAGGGTTTGTTATGTTTTATTAGTTCTTATTCGAGTTATTATGGCGTCTAGGGTTTGTTGGGGTTTCTAAGGGTGTGTTAGGGTTTCTAAGGGTGTGTTAGGGTTTCTAAGGGTGGGTTAGGGTTTTTATGGGTGGGTTAGTGTTTTTAAGGGTGTGCTATTGTTTCTAAGGGTTTCTAAGGTTGTGTTAGTGTTTCTATGGGTGTGTTGGTGTTTCTAATGGTGTTCTAGGGTTTCTAAGGGTGTGTTAGGGTTTCTAAGGGTGTGTTAGGGTTTCTAAGGGCGTGTCAATGTTTCTTAGGATTACTTAGGTTTTGTTAGGGTTTTTAGGGTTTTGTTAGGGTTTCTTATGGTTTCTTAGGTGTTTGTAGGGATTCTTTTGGTTTTTTAGGGTTTGTTAGGGTTTCTTAGTGCTTCATGGGGTTTGTTAAGGCTTGTTATGGTTTATTAGGGTTTGTTAGGGTTTTTATTTTTTTAGGTTTTTTGGTGATTTTTAGTGTTTGTTAGAGTTTTTAGAGTTTTTTAGTGTTTTTAAGGGATTTTAGGGTTTGTTAGGGTGTTTCATAGTTTTTCATGGTTTTTAGTGTTTAATGGGTTATTCATGGTTTGTTAGGGTAATTTAGTTGTTCATGGTTTTCACAAATGTGTAGAGCTAGTTGCAAGCTTCAATTTGATATGTGTTAGAGGTGAAACAGACACCAAGAGTAGAAGTTATGGTCATTTTGAGGACTTATGGACCTTTTGGGGCTTTAATAACGTGATAAGGTGTTCCTATTGGTCACAGATGTGTATATCTAGTCGAAACATTCGATTTGATATATGGTAGAGGCAAAACGGAATCCCATAGTAGAAGTTATGGTCTTTTAGAGGGTTTAAGTACCTTTTCGGCCTTCAAGGATGTGAGAAGGTGCTTTAGTGGTTATAGGAGTGTAGGTCTAGTCTCAAGCTTGAATTTGATTTGTGGTATAGGAAAAACAGACAACCATAGAAGAAGTTATTGCAAAATGGACACCAGAAGCCAATCATTTGACCATCCAATGGGCTTTTGGGTCTTTTAGGGGGTTGAAGAATGTCAGAAAGGGTTCCAGTGGTTTCCAGATCATGTATATATTCACAATATTAGATTTTATATGTGGTAGGGGCAAAATTAACACACATATCAGAAGTTATTGTCCTTTTAAACTAAGAAACTCTACTAGTTCCGAAAAACGTAAAAGAGCCGCAACTCACTAAAACATGAATAACTTCTCCTTAGAGTGTCCGTTTGAGCATTGGGACCAGTAAAATCGAATCTCCTGAGATGAGTGGTGACCAATTTTAGTATAAACTATTAGAATATTAATGAAATATAAGATATATTAGTTATACCACTCCAAAAAAATTTCCAACTTCAAAAGGCCTTAACTTTCACTGAGGTTGTCAGTTTGAGCTCTACCACATATCAAATCAAAATTAGTGAAGAGATCTACGTAGAAGGATGACTTGAACATAGTTCAAGTCATTTTTGAGACACTAAAATTCCAAAAACCCATCAGAAGGCCTCAAAAACTCCATTTATGTGTACGGATCCCTGTCAATTGTTTCTTAAAATGGTCATAACTTCTGATATGTGTGTCTATTCGGCCTCCAGCATCTGTTTTTATTATAGTTAGTTCCATGTGATTCTGTTTGTATATTCACATAGTGGGAATGGACACCTAAAGAAGAATTTATTCCTTTTTTAATGACTCTGTGATTTGATAGGTTTTTCGAGACCGCATTTCTATCATTTTTGTCTTGTCTCCTGTTTTCTCAAACTACTATATCTTATTATTATTGTTATTGTTATTATTATTATCATCATCTCATCCACATGAAAATTTAGCTGCATGTGTGTTATTATTATATTTTTATTACCATGCACATGCACATGCAATGCACACACGTTTTTTTATTATCACATGCGTTGTTACTATTATTGTTATCATTATTATTGTGGTTGTTGTTGTTGTTGTTATTGTTATTATTATCACATGAAAATGGAAATGTGAATTCACATACAAGAACATTCAATGCAGGTGTATAATTCTATTATCACATGATTTGTTATTATTATTTTTATTTTTATTATTATCATCATCATCATCACCTGAAAATGCAATGCATGAGAGTTATTGTTTATTACCATTCACATGCACAAGTACTACACATTCAATATTCTATTATCACATGCATTGGTACTACTGCTATTATCACCACTCCTACTACTATTATTACTACTGCTATTATTATTACTATCATCACATGAAAATGTAGATGCACATGCGTTATTATTTAATATTTATTACCATGCTCATTAATATGCAATGTAATTTCATTATTCATTTATTATTATAATTATTATTATCAGAATTTGTTATTATTATTATTATTATTTTAATTATGATTATTATTATCATTATCACATTCAAATTCACATGCATGTATGTTGTTATTTATTATTTATTACCATGCACGTGCATGTGTTATTATTATTATTATTCTTAAAAAAATTGTGACATGAATTGGTCTCCCAATTCATTCCCCAAGGAAATTTATTAAAGAAAAGTAGCAGTACAAACATGAGGTGCAATGAATTTACACCAGCCGGAATTTTGAGAATTAAAAACTATGAAACACCAACGAAAATCCAGTAAATTCATGAGATGCACTGTCCAAATGGGACTCCGCCATTCCATCCAGAAGGGATGACACATGAAGATAAAATCGAGTCTGTTTGTAACTGAACATCCGGAGTGCTGCTCGACACTGCTTCTTTATCAACATGAGCTTCTTCTCTCACACTGCAATAATGTTGTGAGTAAGGGAAAAATGAAACCTGAACAAGTCCTTGAGACATTGAACCACCATTAAAAAATAGAAAACTGGGAAAATTTGGATCAAAAAGCATTATAGGTTGTCAACCATCAGCACAAAGTCATCTTCCAATAGAAGCTCATGTAGCGGTAAAAAAATTCAGCAATGAGAGGTCTTTGTTTACTGTAGAACCCAACAGACAAACCTCCACGAATCCAACAATCAAACAGAAGTAACTAATAGAAGATTAAAATAAGTATACTATAGCCAGAATCCATCGAAGCTAGTTGCATGAAGAAAATTGAAATAATGAGCCATGGACATGAAGTCGTGACAAGAATCATAAAAAATCAGGGAGTTTGCTTAGGCTCCTGCACCAACCTCTTATTAAACATTATATGTCTAATATCCAGGTATGTCTCCACAGAAAATTCTCCATTTTCGAGTCTTTGGTAGGCTGTTTCATATCATTCTTCCATTTGAGATTCCAGATCTTCATTCACCTTTTCATTTGACTGGGATGTCTCCTCATCAGTTGATTGAATCATAACATCTTGGGATTTAGAGGGTCCAATTATTTCCATCTTAGAGGAATCTAAAGAAAGTGTGACAATTGTTCATTCAAGGCGAGAGTAATCTCTGTGTTTTTTAGTTTTTTTAGGATTTGGAGTAATGAATCCATCGACATCCACAATAGATTTTTCCCTTTCCTGGCCATTGTGTTTAGATATCATTCCTCAATCTGATTGGGATGATCATCATTGCCAAGTGAGTGATCACTAGAATTAGAGAGTTCACCTTTCTCATTGGCTCGTTCATCTTGTGATTCCAATTTATTTCCCTGCTACTCCGTCAAAGGAGGTGGATCAGTGGTGTCACATGCAGCATGTAAGTAATCACTTCCTTTGGCTTCAGAATGCTATTCAAAATTTACCACCTTGCGCAAAGGATTTGACTCATTAGATAATAGCATAGATTGTCTGAAAACCATTTTTCTAACTTTAACCTCATCATGATTTTCCTTCTCAACCCAAATAGCTTTGGCCTCAGGACGTGCAGTCTTGTGTTCGCAATCCTTTGAAGAATGTCCCAGCTTGAGGCATAAATGGCAGTATTCAGGTAGGCTCTCATAAACAACCTCCTGAAAGAATCCAAACTCTCCATTCTGAATCCATATTTGAGATGGAAGATTCTGAGAAACATTAGCTTCAATGTATTTCCCAGAAACTGATGGCCTTGAAAGACTCCTTGTTGCAAAATCAAGCTTCAATGGATTACCAATGAGCATGGAGATCGGGAACAGTGCAGGTTTCTTGAACAGATGTAACGGGAGTCCCGGGAATCCAATCCAAACCGGAATGATAGGAGATTCAGCATAGGGATTGAAATCTGAGGTCCATTTAAGGACTTTCATAGAGTAATCCCCAATGAACCAATAATGTCTCTCCCATAATCTATAGTAATCATCATCATAGGAAAGGCCAAATATGACATTGTAGGAGTTCAAGAGGCCGATATAAAAACCCGAGAATCCAATGGTTTCAAGTGCATTTCTTAAGTATTTCAGTGACAGCCTACGATAAGAAAACATCCCAACAAGAACAAAATGAAGATCAGATGCAAGAGAAATTACCTCTTTTGTTGAGAAGGAAACAACCATTTGTCCGCGGTGATTAAATTTTTTAGGGTTAATTCATGAGGGAGGCACTGAGACATCATTTGAGTGAGCTTCAATATTCACGATTGTTCTCCTAGCAACAAATTCAGAGAAAGATCATGGAGCTGAAGAAGGGTTTTGATCATCCTAAGTCGGGTTTCGAACATCCTTAGTCGGGTATCTCGATTGCTCCCCCAGAATCATCCTCTCCATCGTCCCCCATATCTTCTTGTAATCACATATGAGTGAAATAGACATATTATTATTATTATTACAATTAGTATTATTAATATTATCATCAAATGTAAATGCACAAGAACATGCATGCACATTCTTATTTATTATTATTTATTTATTATTTACTACTATGCATGTGCACATGAAATACACTTCTGTGATTCTATCATTATTATTATTATTTTGTTTCATCAAATACAAATGTGCATGCACGTGCATTGTTATTTATTATTTATTACCATGCACGTGCATGCGTCATTATCATTATCATTACATGTAAATTCACATGAACCTACTTTATTATATATTATTTATTATCATGCACATCCAAATGCAATGCACTTGCATTATTCTATTATCACATGTGTTATTATTATTTATTCTCATTCACGTGCACACACAATACATGTGCATTATTTTATTAACACTTGTGTTATTATTTATTATTTATTATCATTCACATGAAAATGCACAATCATGTGGACTTGGTTATTATTTATTGTTTGTTACCATGCACATGCACTTGGATGTGCGTTATTATGTATTATTTATTATCATTCACATGCACATGCACATACACATGTAATTCACATGAGTTATTATTTATAATTTATTATTTATTATCATTCACATGCAAATGCGCAGGCATATACACATGCACATGCGTTATGATTTATTATTTAAACCATGCACATGCATATGCACATGCACGTACGTTATTACTATTATTTATATTAGAGGTATTTTTAGGATTTACTAGCATTTTTTATAATTTTTAGGTGTTATTAACATTTATTATGGTTTGTTAGGGTTTTAGGGTTTTTTAATGGTATATTAGAGTTTTTAGGGTTGGGTGGGGGTTATTAGGATTTTATTAGGGTTTATTATGGTGTGTTAAGGTTTGTTAATGTTTATTATGTATTTTTAGGGTTTTATTAGGATTGAGTTGGGTTTATTAGGTTATATTATAGTATATTATGGTATATTTGGGTATTTTTAGGATTTATTAGGGTTTATTATTGTTCATTATGGTTTATTAATTTTTAAGAGGGTATATTAGGGTTTTTAGGGTTTAGTAGTGTTTATTAGGTGTTATTAGTGCATTTATGCTTTGTTGGATTTTATTAGAATTTATTAGTGGGTTTAGGGATTTTTAATGGCATATTTTAAATTTTTTAGGGTTTAATGGGGTTTATTATGGTTTATTATAGTGTGTTAAGGTTTATTAGGGTTGAGTAGGTATTTTTAGGGTTTTATTAGGGTTGAATAGGTATCTTTAGGGTTTTATTAGGGTTTATTAGGGTTGAGTAGTGTTTATTAGGGTTTTCTAGGGATTTTAACGGTTTACTAGTGTTTGTTAGTGTTTTTATTAGGGTATATGAGTGTTTTTTAGTTTTTGTCAATATATATGTGGGGTTGTTAGGAATTTTTAGGTTTTATTAGCGTGTTGTTAGTGGTTTTGAGCATTTTATTATGGATTATAAGGTTTTATTTGAATTTATTATGGTTTATTAGGGTTTCTAGGTCTTTTTAATGTTATGATTGCATTTTTTTGTTTATTGGGGTTTATTTGAGTTTTATTAGGTTTTATTAAGGTGTGTCAAGGTTTATTAGGGTTGAGAGGGTATTTTTAGGGTTTTATTATGGTTTTATTAGGGTTTATATTTTTTATTAGGGTTTATTAGGGATTTTTAGGGTTTATTAGGGTTTGTTAGGGGTTTATTAGTTTTTTATTTGGTTATATTAGTTCTTGTTAAATATTTTTAGATAATATATTGTTTGTTTATGGTTTGTGAGCGTTTTGTTTTTTCTTGTGAGAGTTTTTAGGGTTTCTTGGGTTATATTCAATTTTATTATGGTTTATTATGGTTTCTAGGTATTTTTAAGTTATATTAGCATTTTTTGTCTTTATTAGGTTATATTAGTATTTTTAAGTCTTTTTAGGTAATATAGCGTGTTTATATTATTTGTGATCATTTTTTTTATTTTTTATCATTTTTAGGGTTTATTAGGTTATATTAGAGTTTATCATGGTTTCTACGGATTTTTAAGGTATACTAGTGGTTGTTTTCATTATTAGGGTTTTGTAGGGTTTTATTAGGGGTCATTATGGTGTGTTAAGGTTTGTTAGGGTTGTGTAGGGTTTATTTGGATTTTTTTTTCTAGTTTATTAGAGTTTTTTAGGGTTTGTTTGGGGTTTATAATGGTTTATTAGTGTCTATTATGGTTGGTTAGGGTTGTTTAGGTTTTCTTATCGTGTTTTTAGGGTTTATTATGTTTTATTATCATTTGTTAGTGTTTATTTGGTATTTTTGGGGTTTTATTAGGGTTGAGTGGAGTCTATTAGGTTTTTTAGGGATTATAAGGCATTTTTAGGGATTATTAGAGTTTAATAAGGGTTTATTAGGGTTTAATTTTTTATATTATGGTATATTAGGGTTTAATATTGTTGGTCAGAGTGGATACTCAAGAAGGGGTGAATTGATTTCCAATTTAAAATTTCTGTTAAAAATTTTTCTATTAAAATCCCACGAATTAAATAAAAATTAAACTGTCGTGAATTTATAAAGATTGTATGTTTTAAATTATTTTCTCAAGAGATTGATTATTTCTTACCTAACTCAATCTAAATATTGATTAACTTTTGAAACTAACTTACTGGCTAACAAAAGTTATAAACACTTGATAGTTTAACTATTAGAGTTACTTTAAAATAGATTTATATTTAATGTACTTAGCAGCGTAATATTCAATATTGTTTAAAAACAAAATAAATAAGCACATCATTTTTTACCAAGAGGTTCAGTCTCAAGCCGAGACTTAATCCTCTCGAAAAATTTATATAAACTTGATCCACACCCTTGATCTTGGTTTTACAACAGTGCTCAGATTGTCCATGTCCTCTAACCTCTACCACAGTTCTTCATGGGAAAACAAAAACAACAGCACACAGGCTGTCCAGGTCCTACATGACCTCTACCACTATCCACAGTGGGATACAAGAGAGTTATATAAGTTTTGTGTGAGGATTTAGAAATCCTCCAGTTTAGCACATGAGTCAGTATGTGTATGGAATATACAGAGTACACACACTGCTCAAAAAGTAAGTAAAATAATTACTTAGATAGAGTAGATATGAGTTTAGAATGCTCTAGTGATTTGAAGTGCAACACTGGACTCCTTTTGATTAAACAGAAATGCTTCTAAGTCCTTCATTGGTTTTTTTCTTGAAAACAGAGTGTCATTTTCTTCCTTGATTTTCAGGTTCAGTTTGATCAGCTTGAGTGTATGAAGATATCATTTTAGTTCTTTACTCCTTGACTAAGGTTTATCTTATGTCCTCTTTTGTATGAATGGACTCATGTATGTCCATTGTTCTTCAAGTAAGCGGGTTTATGGATGTCACCTCTCTATTGTGTTTATCACTACAACTCGATCTTCCTTTTATACCTTGAGATCTGGAAAATGGGAATGATTACCTTTTTACAGGTATGAGGTACGGTTCCTTAAATTCCAAAAAATATAATTAATGAATAGTAGGTTCATTAAAAACATCAAATATGACTGTTAGTATAATTTAAATAAAGTATAAAAGTTCAAGCAGTAGAATGCTTATAATGGTCGACTTGTATCGGTAGTTGTTTGTCTCTGTAATGATATCTCCTGGTACCGGTCGCTTTATGTAGCGGTGGGACTCTGTGTAGTAGTGATCTCATATTGGTAGCTCTTTGTTCTTGTACCAGTATCTCCTTGTATCGGTATACTTGAGTAGCAGTGACTTCCTTATACCGGTGGAATTCATAATGGTAGACTTACTCATACCGGTAGACTTACTCTCACAGTAGATCTGGTGTAACGGTAGCTTTATGTGTATCGGTAGACTTTTCAGTAATGGTAGACCTGCATACCAGTAGACTTACTCTAACGGTAACCTTTCGGTGATCCGATAGACTTACATACCGGTAGAATTACTCTGTCTGTATCAGTGAACTTCAGATCGGTAGCTCTTGATATAACAGTAGGTCTGTCTGTTTGTCTGCATCAATAGCTATATGCATACAATGAACTTATGCAAATAAGTGGACTTAATGCGTATTTGTTCTATTCAAAACATATCCAGATTGAGTTAGAATTATTTCAAGGTATATATAAACCTAGATAAACATTTATTAACATATTCCAATGATTATTTTGATATTTTTATCAACATAATTTAACATATATATATATAGGGTTATAAACACATATGAAATCATGATTGGTATTATCAAAATAGGTGATGTCAACAATCTCCCCCTTTTTGATAATCACAAATTTTGATATGATAATCCAAAATAATCAGTAATGTATTAGTATAAAATACAGTGGGTTTTATTTCTCAGTGTGAGTAATGACATTTTAAAATGTGAGATTTTAAATGTATGAGAGGATATAGTATTAAATGCAATTTTTTCAGAGGTACTAATAAAAAAATGTACTAGAATTGTCAAACAAATGTATCATAGGTAAATGTATTATGCCCATAAATATTAAGTTCATAGATCTCATATTCCTCATATTTCTCCATATCAGCTCTCCCCTTTTGTATGATTTCTGCCCTGATTTCACCCCTATTATAGTAGTTCTCCCCCTTTGTGATTAGCAAAAATAAGGGAAGAAAGGAAGAAAGGATTATCAGAAAGGAAGAGATAATGAAAGCATTTATATATTACTTGATGCAAAAAGACATAAAAATACATAAAGGAAGCAAAAATAATACAAGTGATTCCTATCAAAGGTACTAGCCACTAATCAATACACCTCTTGAATGTCCACTTTGGATTTGGATTTGGCTTCAGAGGTAGATTCAGGCTTGGTAGCTTCAGAAGAAGTCTTGGAAATTCCAGAAAGCACTACTAGAGGTTGATCAACCAAAACTGTTCCTGGTCGGTAGTGGGTATCCCTCTATGTGATCATAGGAGTGAGGTTCCGAATTGCTTGGACTAGAGTCTTATGAGGAATGGAGGCAGACTGAGCAAAGGTAGGAAGAGCTGGAGGTGCAATTATTGGAGTACTGTGCACATGTAAAAATGGCAGCAACATATTCCTAAATTCCATAATTATTCCTCCTCCTCTTTCCATAGCAGAAATGAAGTAATCTTTCTGGAGTAGGAGTCAACTCCCTGATCTTGCTCACTTGTTCTTTGAAAGCTTGAGTGACTGGGGGTAGCTTCATGTTTTCTAACATAATATTAAAATGGTTGATGAGATGATTCTTGGTATAAACCCTTTGTAAATAGTAATCCACTTTTTCTTTTACCTATTTCTGAGAAGCAATGGCCTCTCTCATAAAATTTTAAACAATTTTCCCTATATCCCTAGTGGTAGTCACCACTTGAGTTAGGAATGATGAGTCCACAAAGCCACTTATTGATGCTGAACCAAGATCCTCTTTCATCAAAGATCTAATTTGATCCTACTCTACTGAAGGTCTAGAAGCATGAGAACCAAGAGAAAAATACACTGTTTCCTTGAAACTTTTAGTTAGCCCATTGATAAGATTTTTCACAAGAGAGTCCTGAGTACTGACGTGCTGCTCCATGGATTTATTGAATCCCTCAAAGACTGATATCATCTGGCCAACTACACTCTTCACAAAATCCAAGTCTTTGTCTTCTTGATATTTAGAGCTCATATAAGACTCTATAGATACAAGTGAATTCGTTAAAGATTCAACATTATCTACCAATATTGAAATTTGATTCTGCTAGGTCATGAATTCATTCACCATCTATGACACAATGGTTGACACAAGACATCCAAGGGAGAGTTCAAAATATTTTTCCATTTTTCTTATCACTTCAACAAGATATCTCATTAAGTCTACAACAGATGTTGTCTAGGTCTCCTTCAACTCATCATTTAAAGATTCAAGATCATCCTTAGTAACTATATTTTCAGGCACAACTGTAGGTGATTTTTCAGATACAAGACTAACCACAGAGTCATTCATAATAGATTGAATGGATGATATCAACGAGGTTTCCATTCTTCTTATCTCTTCCAAAAAACTGATATTTATCTCAGACATTAACTCCTCTAAGTCATCTTTTCTCACAAGATCTTCAGGTAAGGTTTAGAGAGGATATTATAATCGACATGTGGTCTGCGGGCAGGTGTCTCATCCTCAGAGTTAGGGTAATATAAGTAAAGCACTACAAAACCTGTGTCTTCTACCCAGTACACAATCCCATCAGCTACTGAAACAGTATATGTCTGGTAGAATGCTCCCCCTCAATCTGTGCATTCCCCTGTAAATGTACATCAATAGCATGCTGATCAGGTTGGTCTTCCTCAGATGAATTATCCACAACTATTTCCATTTATCCAACAACTGGAGGCTCCTCAATAATAGGTGCACGTATATCTACTTCAATAACTTCCTTAGTAGGTATTGAGGAGTGCCCAATCAATGGACTAAGACTTAAGCAAGCAGATGCAGATGCTTCAGTTTCAGATTCTCTTTCTTCTTCCTCATTCTCTAGGGCATGCTGGTCTTCCTCCTGATTGGAATTAGCTTGGTCTTACTCATCAATAGGTGATTTTTCATTGTTTTCTTTTAGGATTGTTTCCTTTCTAGATGACCCAACTTCATAAATAGGACTTGGAGGCAAGTACAGATCCCATCCATCAGCTATAGAGGTATCATATTCTTCATCACTATCATCACTATACTGAGGTTCCTCTTCATCAGGTCCTAGACCTGGATCCCTCACATCCTTACGCCTAGAAGGATGATCCACAGGATTAAACTTATCATACATCTTCTCATCATCACTGACCCATTTTCTTCTCCACATATTCCAATTGATATTCATGTACTTACAGATTGTTTTGGTAACACAAAAATTGTCTTTCATACCCACTGTCTCATCCTGATACATAGCCACACCTCTTACCTTGATCATCACAGAGATCAGTTTTTCAATGAATAAGGCATTAGATTTTGACTTTGTCCAGGTCGTATCTTCAATTTTAATCGTTAACAGTCTACAAATATTCAACTTAACACCATGCCTTAACAGTTTCAACAAATAAATATATTGGTACTTCATATTTTCAAAGTTCCCTCTTCTTGGACTTAGCACATGTTGAATGAACTTGAACAACAACCGGTTCTCTCCATCTAGTTCTGTAGAAACTACCTTTCATGGTGTACCATCTTCTGTTAATTCATCCAAATAAGATTCATACGCAAAGATGTTACTGGTAGGAGGTACTGATTTCAAGAAATTCCAAAAACTCCTTCACGTGGATCTTTCAGGCACTCAGCCCACTCAATAGAAGAAAAAGATATTTCCTTTCCATTCACAACTGAAACCATTCTGTTCTCAGATTTTGATTTTTAAAAATGAACAAACTCG
The DNA here is from genome assembly GCA_963277665.1 of Viscum album. Lineage (NCBI taxonomy): Eukaryota > Viridiplantae > Streptophyta > Magnoliopsida > Santalales > Viscaceae > Viscum > Viscum album. Next base: position 923,060 of record OY728167.1, on the reverse strand, counting down.
TAGAATTATTTTACCAGCTTTAGATAATAGGGTCCATTGTTATTCGAGAAGCATTCTACCCATTTCGGGTCCTCCAACACCTCTAGAACTAAAGACTTATTGGTCATCAACCATTTCGCGCATAGATCTTTCTCAACTACTATCTCCCTTTGAACGAGATGCTAATTAGTAGATTTCTTCACTTCACTTCTACCACTAGACTCTCCTTTGATTCTCTTTGCATTTGTCTCATCATCCTTTCCGTTGACTGATGGCCTCTTCACTCTTTCCATTCTGTGAATCGCGAGGCTTAGGGTTTGAATATTTGGGAGCTAAGGCATGACAGTAAAGGGTTTGGGGTGGATCGAGATGAGGTCAAGACTTATTTTTTATCATTTAGGAATCAAAAAATAAATAAATAAAACATAATAAGTATATTATAAATGATACAGATTCCAGTGGCTAATGATACAAAAGTAGAAAAATAGCACAACCTAATGGTAACACATACCGGTGAGGATTCCTAACGGTGACATATTTTTATTGGCAAGGTCCACTAACAGTGAGGTTGATACCGGTGAGTTTTATAATGGTGAGGTATAACAGTGAGGTTCATAACGGTGAGGTTTCTAACCGTGAGGTTTCTAACGGTGAGGTTTCTAACGGTGAGGTTTCTAACGGTGAGGTTTCTAATGGTGAGGTTTCTAACGCACAGAGTCTATCATTCCTAAATCATGTCTAATGTAACTTATCTTATCCAAACATAATGGCTTTGTGAAAATGTCAGCTAATTGATGTCTAGTACCTATAAATTCAAGAGTAATATCACCATTTTGATAATGATCTCTCAAAACGTGGTTCCTTACATCAATGTGTTTGGTACTAGAGTGAGACATGGGATTATTAGTGATGTTAATCACACTGTTGTTGTCAAAATTTATTAAAACATGTTTAAATATCATATACATAGTCCAACAAAGTGTGTTTCATCCACAGGATTTGTGCACAGATACTACCAGTAGCAATGTACTCTACTTCAGCTGTAGAAAATGCAACCGAATTCTGTTTCTTACAACACCAAGATACTAAGGGATTACCTAGAATATGACATGTTCCAGAGGTTCTCATTCTATATAACTTGCAACCCGAAAATTCATCATCTGAAAAACTTAATAAATCAAATGATTGTCCTATTGGATAAAATAATCCCAAGTTAGTATAATGTTTAAGATATTTGAAAATTATTTTAACAGCAAGTAAGTGTGACTCTATTAGATTAGCTTGAAATATTTCACACATACACACAATAAACATAATATCAGGTCGACAAGCAGTAAGGTAGAGTAGGCTCCCTATCATACCTCTATAATTTGTTTGATCAACTGGTTTCCCAGATTCATCAATGTCCAACTTACAGGTGGTACTCATGGGTGTTTCACTTCCCTTATTTCTATCCAAACCAAAATGTTTTAAAATATCTTTTGTACACTTACTTTGATTTCAAATAATACCATCTTTATTTTGAAAAATTTGAAAACCAATAAAATATTTGAGTTCCCCCATCAAACTCATTTCAAATTAATTTTGCATAATTTTTGAAAAACCAGTACATAAATAATTTTTAGAAGATCCAAAAATAATATCATCAACATCGATTTTCACTATCAAAATATCTTGGGAAATTATATTAATAAAAAGAGTTGGATCAGCAATCCCTTTTGAAAAACCTTTTGAAATAATAAAATTGATAAGTCTATCATACCATGCTCGTTGAGCTTGCTTTAAACCATATAAAGCTTTATAAAGTTTAAAAACTCGATTTGGAAAATGAGTACTAGTAAATCTAGGTGGTTGTTCAAAAAAACATCTTTAATTATAAAACCACTTAGAAAATCACTTTTAACATCCATTTGATATAACTTGAAATTCAAATGAGCAGTATAGGAAAGTAGAATCCTAATGGCTTCTAATATAGCTACAGGTGAAAAGTTTTCCTCATAATCTATTCCTTCCTCTTGACTATACCATTGTGAAACTAGCCTTGCTTGGTTTCTAATGATATTTCTTGATTCATCAACTTTGGTTCAAAAAACCCATTTAGTGCCTGTGGTCAGAGTGTCCTTAGGTCTGTCAACTAATTCCCAGACATTGTTTCTTTTAAATTGATTTAATTATTCTTGCATAGCCATTACCCTAAATTCATCATTGATTACATTATTTATATTTTTAGTTTCTAACTGTGAAAGAAAAGATTGATGTTCAACCTGATTTCTTAGAGAAGATCTAGTCTGTGTCCATCTATAAAGATTAACATTAACCGAATCTAAAGGATGATTCTTTAGAATAATAGTTGATCTAGAAAAGGTAGGACTAGAAATTTCAGGCTCTTTACTATGTTCGGGTTCACCAGAAGCAGATTATGGAATATTTACAGAACTGGTTGTTTTTACAACAGGTTCATTGATTTTATCATTAAGGTCTAGAATAGAAAGATCTTCTTCAAGATTTTCAATAGAAGACCTAGGTTCATGCGAATCAGTTTCATCAAATTTGATGTGAACAGATTCTTCCACACATTTGGTTCTTTTATTAAAGACTCTATAAGATTTACTAGTTAAAAAGTAACCTAGGAAGATTCCCTCATCACTTTTAGAAGAAAACTTGTCAATATTATCATTAGTATTGAGAATAAATACTTTTCAACCAAAAACTATGAAGTAACTGACTTTAGGCTTCCTATTATTCCACAGTTCAACAGGGGTCATAAGTTGTATTCATAGATTCAGCCCAAAAATAAATAGGTAGGTCATACTCATTATGTATAGTTTATTCAATTTCATGAAGGTTTCTATTCCTTCTTTCAACTACGCCATTCTGTTGAGGTGTCCTAGGGGCATAGAAATTGTGATTATAGCCATTGTGTGAGAAGTATGATTCAAACTCATGATTTTTAAACTCACGACCATGATCACTTCTTAGGGTCTTAATTTTATGCCACTAAGGTTTTCTACAGACTTGGAATATTTCATAAAATAAGAACATGATTCACTTTTGTGAGAAAGAAAGTATACCCAAGTTTATCTATAAAATTAATCTACTAAGACATAGACATTGTGCTTCCAATTTAGACTAGAAACTCTAGAAGGTCCAAATATGTCCATGTGAACCAACATGAGAGGTTGAGAATTTGAACATTCTTTATTTTATTTAAAAGAAACTTTATGTTGCTTTCCGTTTTGATAGGGATTACAATATTTGTCAGTTGAAAACTTTTGTTGAGGTAGGTCTCTAACTAAGTTCTTCCTAGTCAGTATTCTAAGTGAATGAATGTTTCAATGTCCTAATCTTTTGTTCCACAACCAAGAATCTTAATGAAAATAATTTTAGCATGTAATGTTTTGTTTAGAAAAAGAATTCAAGTCAACTGCATAAACATTTTCATTTCTCAAAGTAGAGAATACTATAATATTTTTATAATTAAAAACATTACAAGAATCATTTTCAAATTTAACATTGAAACCATCATCACACAACTGAGAAATACTTAAAAAATTATATTTAAGTCCATCAACAAATAAAACATTAGAAATTAAAACTGAATCAGTGTTACCAATCTGGCCTAAGCTGATGTTTTTTTCCTTTTGAATTATCACCAAAGGTGACATGTCCTCCATGAACATTGATTAATCTTTTGAAACATGAGTAATATCCAGTCATATGCCTTGAAAATCTGTTGTCCAAGTACCATATCTTCTTATGGGAACTCATCAAGAAAGTCTCCTATAAAACAGGTTTAAATAGAAAATGATTTTGGTACCTAGATTTTCTTGGGTCCAGACAGGTTAGAAAGAAAAAAATTTGGTACCAAGATTTGTCTAATGGGTCTCATAAAATCAATAGATTCAAAAGATTTTGAAAAAAAACTTTGTTTTATCTATAACTATGTGAATAGCTAGTTGAGGCATAGGAATTTACAAAACTGGAACTAGCAGCATTCTATCTTGATTTAGGAAGAAATCTAGTTTTAGTAATCTGTCTCTATCAAGGCTGATATCATATTCTAGTGGTATATTTTGGTGCCACTAGTTTTCCTAGAATTTTAGTTAGAGTATTCTTTCCATTTTTGAACTTTTCTAAATATTTTCTAAGTTTCTCATTGGAAAATTTAAGTTGGGTATTTTCCTTTAACAGTTGAGCATTATTTTTCTTTTCTATATCAAGTGAAGATTTAACAGAGCTTTTCAAAGCATGCTCTTTATTCAACGTATTATACTTGTCCTTCAATTCATTACAGGTTTCTTCTAGAATATTACAATATTCAAATAATTCTTCACTAGACATATTTTCATATTCATAATCAGAATCAACCCCAGAATAATAAGAATTTAAAGAAGGAGTATCCAATGTTACCTCAAATGTATTTGTCATGAAACACATATTAGATTTTTGACATTTTTCCTCCTTAGTAGAATCAGAATCACTTGAACTATCTTCTGAAGCACTCCAAGTTTCATTAATAGCTTTCTTGTACTTATTATCCTTGTTGTCATATTTCTTTTTGAATTTTATCTTTGGACAATCTTCTTTTACATGTCCTATCCTCTTGCATTCATAGCATACAATTTCATCACTCATATCAAACTTTTTTCAATCCTTATTTTAATGAACCATGTTGTCATATTTTCCATTGTAGTTTGATTTTCTGAATAATTTATTCTTCCTATAGAATTTTTTGAATCTACTGGCTATTTGAGCCATCTCTGCATCACTGTTAGATGCACTCTTCTCACTTCTTGAACTATCAATTTCACTTTGAATTTTCCCTTTGTCCTTGTTTTTTGAAGCCAAAGTCTGGAAAGCTATAGATTTATTTCTTGGTTCATCATCTTCTTAATTTTTTACATTAAATTCTTCTTCATACATCATTAACTTACCAATCAACTCCTTAAAAGGTAAAGGACCAATATCAAAAGATTCTCTAATTGAAACTGATGTTCCTCTCTATCTTCCTGGCAGATATCTTTGTATCCTCATGATTTTCTCTTTTTCAGGAACAACTTTTTCATGTGAGCTCATTGTATTTACAATTTCATTGAACCTGAGATACATTTCAGAAATAGGTTCATCGGGATTCATTTTAAAATTATAAAACTTAATAGTGTAGGTATTCAATCTAATTTTCTTAACATTAGTTTTTCCCCTATGAGAAATAGCCAATGTATCCCAGATTTCATAAGCAGTTTTTCAAACAGATATTAGATTAAATTATTCATCTTCTAAATCACAATACAAATCATTCATTGTTTTCAATTATTAATGTAAGATATTTTAGTAGGTTCATCCCAAGTAGTTCTTTCAGTTTATGGAGTCTTTTACTGAGTCTCTATAGCAGTCCAGATATCAAAACCCATACTTTCTAAGTGAATTTTCATTTTCAGATTCCATTGGGTAGAATTAACACCATTAATGAAAGGTGTCCTATTGGTAGCAACACCTTCTAGTGTATTATCCATAATTATATTTTACCATATATATTTAAAGAGATAATATTTAGAACTAACAGAAATTTAATATCTTTAAGATACAACTAAAATCATAGTTGAAAAACAGAGTATTTGGAAATCAATTATTAATAACAACCCTCTAATACCAAATATTGGTCGGAGTGGATACTCAAGAGGGGGGGGGGGGGTGAATTGAGTTCCAATTTAAAATTTTTGTTAAAAAGATTTCTATTAAAATCCCCCAAATTAAATAATAATTAAACTGTAGTGAATTTATAAAGATTGTATGTTTTAAATTAGTTTCTCAGGAGATTGATTATTTATCAGTTAACTCAATCTGAAGATTGATTAACTTTTGAAAAAAAAACTTACTATCTAACAAAAGTTATAAAAACTTGCTAGTTTAACTATCAAAGTTACTTTAAAATAGAGATATATTTAATTTACTTAGCAGCATAATATTCAATATAGTTTAAAAACTAAAAAAATAAGCACAACTGTTTTAACCAAGAGGTTCAGTCTCAAGATGAGACATATTCCTCTCAAATAATTTATATAAACTTGATCCAAACCCTGGATCTGGGTTTTACAACATTGCTCAAACTGTCCAGGTCCTCTGACCTCTACCACAGTTCTTCGTGGGAAAACAAAAACAACAGCACACAAGCTATCCAGGTCCTACTTGACCTCTACCACTATCCACAGTGGGATACAAGAGAGTTATAGAATATTTGTGTGAGGATTTAGAAATCATCCAGTTTAGCACAAGAGTCTGTGTGTGTATGGAATAAACAGAGTACACACATTGCTCAACAATTAAGTAAAAGAATCACTGAGAGAGAGTAGATATGAGTTTAGAATGCTCTAGTGATTTAAAGTGCATCTCTGGACTCCTTTTGATTAAACATAAATTCTTCTAAGTCCTTCTCTGGTTTTTTTTCATGAAAACTGAGTGTTGTTTGCTTCCTTGATTTTCATGTTCAGTATGATAAGCTTGAGTGTATGAAGATATCGTTGCAGTTATTCACTCCTTGACTAAGGTTAAGATTGTGTTCTTTTCTGGTATGAATGGACTCGTGTATGTCCAGTGTTCTTCAAGTATGTGGGTGTATGGATGTTTCCTCTCTATTGTGTTTCTCACAGCAGCTCGATCTTCCTTTTATACCCTGAGCTCTGGAAAATGGGAATGATTACCTTTTTACAGGTACGAGGTACGGTTCCTAAAATGCAAACCACTATCATTAATTAATATAAGGTGCATTAAAAACATCAAATATGGCCATTAGTATAATTTAAATAAAGCATAAAAGTTCATGCAGTAGAAATCTTGTAACGGTCGACTTGTATCGTTAGTTGTTTGTCTCTATAACGGTAGCTCCTTTTACTGGTCGCTTTTTATAGCAGTAGGTCTCTGTGTAGTGGTGAGCGCCTATTAGTATCTCTTTGTTCTTATACCGGTAGCTCCTTGTATCGGTAGACTTGAGTAGTGGAGACTTCCTTATACCGATGGACCTCATAATGGTAGACTTACACATACCGGTAGACTTACTCTAACGGTAGCTCCAGTGTAACAGTAGCTTTCTGTGTAGTGGTAGACTTTTCTGTAACAGTAGACTTACATACTGGTAGAATTACTCTAACGGTAACCTTTCGGTGTACAGGTAGACTAACATACCGGTAGACTTACTCTGTCTGTATCAGTGAACATCGTATCGGTAGCTCCTGATATAACAGTAGGTCTGTCTATTTGTCTGCATCAATAGCTATGTGCATACGGTGAACTTATGCATATTAGTGGACTTAACACTTATCTTTTCTATGCAAAACATATCCAGATTGAGTTATATTTATTTCAAGGTATGTATAAACATAAATAAACATTGATTAACATATTACAATGATTATTTTGATATTTTTTTCAACATAATTTAACATATATATAATTAGGGTTATAAACACATATTAAAGCATGGTTGGGATTATCAAAACGGGTGAGGTAAACCAATATTTTTTAGCGTTTTGAAGCGTCTTAAGGGTTTTTGTAGCGTTTTTTAGTGTTTCTGTAGCATTGTTTGAGTTTATGTATCATTTTTAGTGTTTATGTAGTGCTTTTCAGGTTTAGTTAGCGGTTTTAGGTTTTATGTAGCATTTTTTAGGGTTTATGTAACGTTTTTAGGGTTTATGTAGAGTGTTTAGGGTTTAGGTATTATGTAGAATTTTTTAGGGTTTATGTTGTGTTTTCTGGGTTTATGTAGAGTTTTTAGGGGTGTTGTAGTTTTTATTTTGCATTTTTTATGGATTATGTAACGTTTTTTGGGTTCATGTAGTGTTTTTAGTGTTTATGTAGTGTTTTTAGGTTTTATGTAGCGTTTTCTAATGTTTATGTTGCATTATTTAGGGTTTATGTTATGGTTCTTGGGTTTATGTATTGATTTTTTGGGTTTATGTAGAGTTTTTTGGGTTTATGTTTCATTTTTTGGGTTTATGATGCGTTTTTTGGGTTTATGTTGCATTTTTAGGGATTATGTAATGTTTTTTGGGTTTATGTATCTATTTGTTGCCTTTTTTAGGGTTTTAATGGTTGTTTATGGTGTGTAGTGGTTTTTAGGGGTTTTAGGTGTTGTTAATGGTTGTTTATGGTTTTTATGGTAGTTGATGGGTTTTCAATGGTTTTTTGTTTTTTAAGGGTTTATTTTTTTTTCAGGATTGACTGGGGTATTTAGGGTTTTTTTGTGTGTTTTAGGGTTTGTTTGGGTATTGTAGTGGTTTTTAGGGTTTATGTAATGTGTTTTAGCATTTTTTGGGTTCTTTAGGGTTTTTAGTGTTCTTTAGAGTTTATTATGGTTCATTAGGGATTATTAATGTTCTTTAGGGTTTAATAGTGTTCATTTGGATTTGTTACAGTTTATTAGCATTTTTTATTGTATATTAGGGTTTTATTGGGATTTTGTAGGCATTTATAGTTTTTTCTAGGGTTTATCAACCTTTTTTAGGGTTATTTAGGATTTCTTAGGATTTCTTAGGGTTTATTTTATTAATTAGAGTTTATTAATGTGTATTTGGGTTTATTATGATTTATTAGTGTTTATTTTGATTTGTTAGGTTTTATTACGGTTTATTAGGGGTTTGTTGTGGTTTTTTTAGTTTGTTACGATTTATTTGTCGTTTTTTGGATTTATTACGATTTTTTTGGGGGTTTTAGTGTTTGTTACGATTTATTATGGGGTTATTATGGTTTGATAGGGTTTATTAGCGGGTTGTAGGGTTTTTTAGGCTATTATCTGGCGGGTTTTGTAGTGTTTTGTCGGGTTTGGTAGGGTTTTTAGTGATTATTATGATTTATTATGGTTCAATAGTGTTTTTTATTGTATATTATGGGTTTTAGAAATTTTTTTGCATCTATTAGAGTCTAATAGGGTTTTTTAGGGTTTATTACAGGTTATTGTGATTTATTAGTGCTTATTAGGGTTTTAGACTTTAATAGTGGGTTTTAGGTGTTATTTTGGTTTATTAGTGGTTCTTAGGGGTTATTAGTGGTTGTTATGGTTTGTTAGGTTTTGTTAGGGTTTGTTAGGGTTTGGTAGAACGTGTGGTATTCTATTATCACACATGTTATTATTATCATTATCATTATTCTTATTACTAGTATTATTATTATTATCTTCACATGACAATCCAGAGGCACATGCATTATTATTTATTATTTATTATATATTATTTATTTCCATGCTCGTGCATGTGTTTTTGTTGTGGTTGATATTATTATTTTTGAGAGAGAGTGACATGAACTGGAAATTTAGTCCATGCTAAAGGAATTTATTAAGTAAAAGGGTTACAAAGAAAATTCGAGGTGTAATACGCTTAGACCATCTCAAAGTTATAGTGATATATTCAGATTGAACATTGAGGAATAAAAGATAAAAATGGAGTTTCCATACCTGATCTTAGAGATCTTCCTTGCTCATTAGATAAATAGGAGAGCTTTCAAGGTATCTAGGGACTCACGGATCAAGTTGACATGCAGTTCAAAACTGCAGTCCGAATCAAATCATAAGTAGCTTCTATCATGAGGTAAATAGACCGAAGACAACTCAAGGATGCTCAGAGAAAAATAGTTGACTTCAATGTTGTACAAGTTCAAAGGAACCAAATAACATATGAGCAGATAAAAATATATTCAGATGGGGCACCTACTCACTGCAAAATTTCTCGTTAAAACCTGTGAGAATTCCTCCTCCATAAAAAAACATAAAAGTCCTCCATGTGCTTTAATAAAGCAGTGGGACTAAAGAAGGGCAGTGCTGAAAAAAATCACAAGCAGATCCAAACATGAATCTCCAGGTTAAAAGAAACCACATCTCATCTTCAAGCCATAAATAAGCCAAAGAATATCCAAGTGGGATATTTCAGTTGAAGGGAATTTCCAAAAGGTACATCCTGAGTAGGTTGCTTAAAGAGGAACAAAATTTCAAATATCCAGCAAAGTCCTAGGAGGAAACATTAACATAAGGAGAAGTGTGATGAAAACAAGCATGTGTGATGCAAAGCAAAACCATAAAGCTACAAATCAGACAGGGACTGATTTCATAAAAAATTATTCCCAAGAGATAGCATTGAAGTCAATGTGAGGATCCTTTTTAAACTCTTCCACCACTTTAAGGAACATTCTCTTTCTGAGTTGTAGGTAGTTATCAACAGTCATTTCATCATTTTTGTATTGTCATAATGCATGTGTATCATTATCATCCATCCAAGATCCAAGTTCCTCAGACATATCCAACTTCTCTTCATGTTGGTATGCATCCCGATAAGCAGGGTCATTTTCAGGATCACTCTCAGAGCTATCTGAGTAAGATGAATTTGAGTAGGTAGATGAATGCTCTTCAGTTATGGGTTGTAGGGGGCATCAGCCATTGTCAGGGGCGATGGAGGACCAAAATATTCCTTTTTGGAGGGATCCAGATCCCTTGTAACAATAGTTATTTTCATTTGGGAATAGTCTCTATGTTTTCTAGTTTTTCATGGATTAGGGGTAATGAAGCCATCAGCATCAACCATTTCTTTTTCCACTTTCTGGATCTTGTGCTTAAATAGGATTCCTCAATCTGATTAGGCTTATCATCAGCCCCCGTAAGGAGTCTTCAGAATCTGAAAAATCATTTTGGTCCCTATTCTGTGTATCATACACTTCAAAGTGCTTCTCCTGTTCCTCTATCAGGGGTGTAAGATCCATATTGGGGTTATTAGCAGTGTTTGATGCATTAATAATTCGTGACGTGTCCTTAGTTTCAATAAGGTGGAATATTGAAGGTTCACCCTTTTCCATAGGGGTGTCATCCTTATCCTCATGGAAGTGCTTAATGTATTTGGATATTGATGTCTCAGGGAAAGGTCCAGGGACATCAATGGGGTTTGTGGGTTTAGTTTTAGCATCATTCATTAATGTTTGTGCAGTAATGATCTTTTTCGAAACAGGCTATTCCACCCAAAGTGACCTAGGACGAGGTGGGGGAGGTTCAGACCTTTGAGCCTCACAATCAGTCATCATATGACCAATTCTAGAGAATCTTTTACAGTATTATAGAACATTCTCAAAGACAACATCCTGTATAAATCCATAATCTCCATTTTCAATCTAGAAATGAGATGGAAACTCAGGTGAAATGTCGAATTCAGTACAAATCCTAGAAACATAATGTCTAGAAAAATTCAAGGTAGCATAATCTAGCCTAATTGGATGTCCAAAGAGGCCAGCAATTGAAAAAAGAGTATGTTGCATGAATAGATGAAGAGGTAAACCAGGGAACCCATTCCAGATATGCACAATGGGAGGTTCACCACCAATCCATACACGCACACATTCAATACATGTGCATTATTCTATTATAACATGCGTTATTATTATTAATATTACTATTATTGATATTATTATTATCACGTGCGCTATGAATTCTTATTTATTATCATGCACTACACATGCAATGAACGTGCGTTATTATAACATCACATGCATTGTTATTATTATTATTATTATTGTTGTTGTTATTATTATTATTATTATTATTATTATTATCATCCCATGAACATGAACATGCACGTGCACGTGCATAATTATCTATTTGTTATTACCATGCACGTGCACATGCAATGCACACATGTTATTTTATTATCACATACATTTTTATTGTTATTGTTATTGTTATTATTGTGGTTGTTGTTGTTGTTGTTGTTGTTATTATCATCACATGAAAATGCACATGAAAATGCACATTGAAATACATAAACACGCACATTCAATGCACGTGCGTTATTCAATTATCACATGCATTGTTATTATTATTATTATTATTATTATTATCATCATCATCATTATCATCATCACTTGAAACTCCAATGCACGCGCGTTATTATTTATTACCATGCACGTGCACACATAATGCACAAGAAATATTCTATTATCACATGCATTGGTACTACTACTATTATCACTACTACTACTACTACTACTACTGTTATTATTATTATCACCACATTAAAATGCAGATTCACGTGCGTTATTATTTATTATTTATTACCATGCACGTGCCTATGCAATGCACTTGTATTATTCTTATATTATTATTATTATTATAATTATTATCACAGTTTTTATTAATTATAATAATATTATTATTATTATCATTATCATTATTTTTATTATTATCAATTGCAAATCCACATGCATGTGCATTGTTATTTATTATTTATTACCATGCACGTGCATGCATTATTATTATTATTATTACAATTAGTATTATTAATATTATTATTAAATGTAAATGCACATGCACATGCATGTGTGTTCTTATTTACTATTATTTATTTATTATTTACTACTATGCACGTGCACAAGAAATGCACTTGCGTTATTCTATTATTATTATTATTATTATTATTTGTATCATCAAATACAAATGCACATGCACATGCATTGTTATTTATTATTTATTACAATGCACGTGCATGCATCATTATCATTATCATTACATGTAAATGTATATACACATGCGTTATTATATATTATTTATTACCATGAACATGAAAATGCAATGCACTTGAGTTATTCTATTATCGCATTTGTTATTATTGTTTATTCTCATGGACGTGCACACACAATGCACTTGCGTTATTCTATTATCACATGTGTTATTATTTATTATTTATTATCATTCACATGCACATGCACATTCCCATGGACTTTGTTATTATTTATTGTTTATTACCATGAACATGCACCTGCACATACACATGCACATGCCCATGCACATGCACTTGGATGTGTGTTATTATTTATTATTTATTATCATTCACATGCACATGCACATACACATGCAATTCACATGCGTTCTAATTTATAATTTATTATTTATTATCATTCACATTAAAATGAACATGCATATGCACAAGAACGTGTGTTATGATTTATTATTTAAACCATGAATATGCATATGCACATGCACGTGCGTTATTACTACTACTATTATTAGATGTATTTTTAGGGTTTACTATCATATTTTTAGGATTTTGATGTCTTATTTACATTTATTATGGTTTTTAGGGTTTTAGGGATTTTTAATGGTATATTAACACTTTTTAGAATTTGGTGGGGGTTATTAGGATTTTATTGGGGTTTATTATGGTGTGTCAAGGTTTATTAGGGTTTATTAAGTATTTTTAGGGTTTTATTAGGATTGAGTTGGGTTTATTTGGGTATATTATGGTATATTGTGGTATATTTGTGTATGTTTAGGATTTATTAGGGTTTATTATGGTTTATTATGGTTTATTAAATTTTAAGATGGTATATTACGGTTTTTTAGTGTTTAGTAGTGTTTATTCAGGTTTGTTAGTGCTTTTATGCTTTGTTAGGTTTTATTAGAATTTATTAGGGATTTTAGGGCTTTTTAATGGTATATTTTCATTTTTAAGGGTTTAGTGGGGTTTATTATGGTTTATTTTGGTGTGTTAAGGTTTATTAGGGCTGAGTATATATTTTTAGGTTTTTATTAGGGTTGAGTTAGTATCTTTAAGGTTTTATTAGGGTTTATTAGGGTTGAGTACGGTTTATTAGGGTTTACTAAGGATTTTTAGGCTTTACTAGGGTTTGTTAGTGTTTTTATTAGGGTATATGAGTGTTTTTTAGTTTTTGTTAATATATATGACGGATTTTTATGACTTTTTAGGTTTTATTAGCGTTTTTTTAGTGTTTTTGAGCATTTTTAATGGTTTATTATCTTTTATTTGAATTTATTATGGTTTATTTCGGTTTCAAGGGATTTTTAATGGTTTGTTTTCATTTTTTATTGTTTATTGGGGTTTAGATTGGTTTTATTATGTTTTGTTATGGTGTGTCAAGGTTTATTGAGGTTGACAAGGTATTTTTAGGGTTTTATTAGGGTTTATTCGTTTTTATTAGGGTTTATTAGGGATTTTTAGGGTTTATTAGGGTTTGTTAGGGGATGATCAGTCTTTTTTTATTAGGTTTTATTAGTGTTTGTTAGGTATTTTTAGATAATGTTGGGTGTTTTTATTGTTTGTGACCATTTTTTTTTGTTTATGAGCGTTTTAGGGTTTCTTTGGTTATGTTAGAGTTTATTATGGTTTATTAGAGGTTCTAGGAATTTTTAAGATATATTAGCGTTTTTTGTCTTTATTGGGTTATATTAGTGCTTTTAGTTGTTTTTAGATAATATAGCACATTTTTATTGTTTTTGATCGTTTTTTTATTGTTTGTGAGCGTTTTTAGGGTTTATTAGAAAATATTAGAGTTTATCAGGGTTTCAAGGAATTTTTTAAGGTATACTTGCATTTTTTCCTTTATCAGGGTTTTTAGGTTTTTATTAGGGGTTATTATGGTGTGTTAAGGTTAGTTATGGTTGATTTGGGTTTATTTGGCTTTATTTATGGTTTATTTGGGCTTTTAGGGTATGTTTGGGGTTTATTAGTGTTTATTAGTGTCTATTAGGGCTGGTTAGGGTTGTTTAGGTTTTATTAATGTGTTTTTAGGGTTTATTAGGTTTTAATATCATATATAAGGGTTTGTTAGGTATTTTTGGGGTTTTATTAGGGTTCAGTAGAGTTTTATAGGATTTTAGGGATTATAAGGTGTTTTAAGGGATTATTAGAGTTTATTAAGGTTTTATTAGGGTTTAATATTTGTGAGGGTTTTAAACCATCTTTAGAGTTTTCTTAGAATTTTTTAGGGTTTGTGTAGCATTTTTAGAGTTTATGTAGCATTTTTAGTGTTTATGTAGCATTTTTAGGGTTTAGATAGCAGTTTTAGCTTTTATGTATCATTTTTAGGTTTTATGTAATGTTTCTAGTGTTTATGTAGCTTGTTTAGGTTTTAGGTTTTATGTAGAATTTTTTAGGGTTTATGTTTCTTTTTCTGGGATTATTTAGCATTTTTAGGGGTGATGTAGCATTTATGTTGCATTTTTAGGGTTTATGTAACTTTTTTAGTGTTCATGGAGTTTTTTTAGGGTTTATATTTTGTTTTTAGGTTTTATGTAGCATTGTTTAATGTTTATGTTGCACTTTTAGGGTTTATGTTGTGTTTTTTAGGGTTTATGTTACAGTTCTCGGGTTTATGTAGTGATTTTGGGGTTTATATTGTTTTTTTGGGTTTATGTTTTGTTTTTTGTTTTATATTGCATTTTTAGTGTTTTTGTTACATTTTTTAGGGTTTATGTATATAACGACCCAATGCTTCATTAATGGAAAATCCCTCTTGATCTAGTCAAATGTCTCTTTATGTAAAATGTTTA
The DNA here is from genome assembly GCA_963277665.1 of Viscum album. NCBI lineage: Eukaryota > Viridiplantae > Streptophyta > Magnoliopsida > Santalales > Viscaceae > Viscum > Viscum album. Next base: position 907,771 of record OY728167.1, on the reverse strand, counting down.
TATAAAATGTCAACATCCTTGGTTTTATGTTATGAATTGTGACCGTTGCTAATATAGTCATTGAAAAGTGATAACATGATTAAAATAAATATAGGGCTTTAACAAATCCAATTTACTCAGACAAAGGAAGCGATGACCTCATCCAGTAGAATTGCTCCATACGAAGCCCATTTGTCTGAGCTCAGAAAAGAGGTGGCGTCTTTGGGCTTCCCTCTTGACCAAGCCCAAGATGAGCTTCATCATGCCAAGCTCGAACAAAACCTTCTATAGGAAAAGTGGAAGTTGATAGAAATTACCACTCGAGCGATGTTATCCGAGCCACCCCAAGAGTATGTCACCATCGCACACCTTACCCTTAAGTCTAATGCGGCTGTTTTAAGGGGTTATGTAACAAATCAATAATACTATGTTCATGTACATTATTTTTTGTATATAATAACGTTTATACTTTCTTGTCATTATTGATACATCGTAAATAGTTTTTAAAGTACAAATAGTGCATCTCTGGACTCCTTTTGATTAAACATAAATTCTTCTAAGTCCTTCTCTGGTTTTTTTTCATGAAAACTGAGTGTTGTTTGCTTCCTTGATTTTCATGTTCAGTATGATAAGCTTGAGTGTATGAAGATATCGTTGCAGTTATTCACTCCTTGACTAAGGTTAAGATTGTGTTCTTTTCTGGTATGAATGGACTCGTGTATGTCCAGTGTTCTTCAAGTATGTGGGTGTATGGATGTTTCCTCTCTATTGTGTTTCTCACAGCAGCTCGATCTTCCTTTTATACCCTGAGCTCTGGAAAATGGGAATGATTACCTTTTTACAGGTACGAGGTACGGTTCCTAAAATGCAAACCACTATCATTAATTAATATAAGGTGCATTAAAAACATCAAATATGGCCATTAGTATAATTTAAATAAAGCATAAAAGTTCATGCAGTAGAAATCTTGTAACGGTCGACTTGTATCGTTAGTTGTTTGTCTCTATAACGGTAGCTCCTTTTACTGGTCGCTTTTTATAGCAGTAGGTCTCTGTGTAGTGGTGAGCACCTATTAGTATCTCTTTGTTCTTATACCGGTAGCTCCTTGTATCGGTAGACTTGAGTAGTGGAGACTTCCTTATACCGATGGACCTCATAATGGTAGACTTACACATACCGGTAGACTTACTCTAACGGTAGCTCCAGTGTAACAGTAGCTTTCTGTGTAGTGGTAGACTTTTCTGTAACAGTAGACTTACATACTGGTAGAATTACTCTAACGGTAACCTTTCGGTGTACAGGTAGACTAACATACCGGTAGACTTACTCTGTCTGTATCAGTGAACATCATATCGGTAGCTCCTGATATAACAGTAGGTCTGTCTATTTGTCTGCATCAATAGCTATGTGCATACGGTGAACTTATGCATATTAGTGGACTTAACACTTATCTTTTCTATGCAAAACATATCCAGATTGAGTTATATTTATTTCAAGGTATGTATAAACATAAATAAACATTGATTAACATATTACAATGATTATTTTGATATTTTTTTCAACATAATTTAACATATATATAATTAGGGTTATAAACACATATTAAAGCATGGTTGGGATTATCAAAACGGGTGAGGTAAACCAATATTTTTTAGCGTTTTGAAGCGTCTTAAGGGTTTTTGTAGCGTTTTTTAGTGTTTCTGTAGCATTGTTTGAGTTTATGTATCATTTTTAGTGTTTATGTAGTGCTTTTCAGGTTTAGTTAGCGGTTTTAGGTTTTATGTAGCATTTTTTAGGGTTTATGTAACGTTTTTAGGGTTTATGTAGAGTGTTTAGGGTTTAGGTATTATGTAGAATTTTTTAGGGTTTATGTTGTGTTTTCTGGGTTTATGTAGAGTTTTTAGGGGTGTTGTAGTTTTTATGTTGCATTTTTTATGGATTATGTAACGTTTTTTGGGTTCATGTAGTGTTTTTAGTGTTTATGTAGTGTTTTTAGGTTTTATGTAGCGTTTTCTAATGTTTATGTTGCATTATTTAGGGTGTATGTGCATAATTATTTATTATTTATTATCATTCACATTCCCATGCACATACACTTGCAATTCACATGGGTTATTATTTATAATTTATTATTTATTATCATTCACATGAAATTGTGCAGGCATATGCACATGCACATGCATCATGATTTATTATTTAAACCATGCACATGCATATGCACATTCTCGTGCGTTATTATTACTATTATTATTAGAGGTATTTTTAGGGTTTACTATCATTTTTTAGGATTTTTAGGTGTTATTAACATTTATTATGGTTTGTTAGGGTTTTAGAGTTTTTTAATGTTATAATAGCATTTTGTAGGGTTTGGTGGGGGTTATTAGGATTTTATTAGGGTTTATTATGGTGTCATGGTTTATTAGGGTTTATTATGTATTTTTAGGGTTTTATTTGGATTATGTTCGGTTTAATAGGGTATATTATGGTATATTATGGTATATTTGGCTATGTATAGGATTTATTAGGATTTATTATGGTTAAATATGGTTTATTAATTTTTAAGAGGGTATATTAGGGTTTTTTAGTGTTTAGTAGTGTTTATTCAGGTTTATTTGTGCTTTTAAGCTTTGTTATGTTTTATTAGCATTTATTAGGGGTTTTTGGGATTTTTAATGGTATATTTGCAATATTTAGGGTTTAGTGGGGTTTATTACTGTTTATTATGGTGTGTTAAGGTTTATTAGGGCTGAGTAGGTATTTTTAGGGTTTTATTAGGGTTGAGTCGGTATCTTTAAGGTTTTATTAGGGTTTATTAGGGTTGAGTACAGTTTATTAGGGTTTGTTAGGGATTTTTAGGGTGTACTAGGTTTTTTTAGTGTTTTTATTAGGGTATATGAGTGTTTTTTAGTTTTTGTTAATATATATGTGGGGTTGTTATGACTGTTTAGGTTTATTAGCGTGTTTTTAGTGTTTGTGAGCATTTTTAATGGTTTATTAGCTTTTATTTGAATTTATTATGGTTTATTAGTGTTTCTATGGATTTTTAATGTTTTGTTTGTGTTTTTTTTGTTTATTGGGGTTTAGTTGGGTTTTATTAGGCTTTGTTATGGTGTGTCAAGTTTTATTAGGTTTGAGAATGTATTTTTAGAGTTTTATTAGGGGTTATTAGTTTTTTATTAGGGTTTATTAGGGATTTTTAGGGTTTCTTAGGGTTTGTTAGGGGTTTATTAGTTTTTTTTGTTTTATTAGGTTATACTAGTGTTTGTTACTTATTTTTAGATAATATTGTGTGTTTTTATTGTTTGTGAGCATTTTGTTTTTGTTTTGAGGGTTTTTAGTTTTTATTAGGTTATATTAGGTTTATTATGGTTTATTAGTGTATCTAGGGATTTTTAATGTGTATTAACTTTTTTTGTCTTTATTAGGTTATATTAGATTTTTAGGTATTTTTAGGTAATATAGCACGTTTTTATTATTTTTGATCATTTTTTATTGTTTGTGAGTGTTTTTAGGGTTTATTAGGCTATATTAGAGTTTATCAGGGTTTCTAGGGATTTTTTAAGGTATACTAACATTTTTTTCTTTATTAGGGTTTTATAGGGTTTTATTAGGGGTTATTATGGTGTGTTAAGGTCTTTTAGGGTTGAGTAGGGTTTATTTGGATTTATTTATTGTTTATTAGGACTTTTTAGGGGTTTTTTGGGGTTTATTAGGGTTTATTAGTGTTAATTATTGTCTATTGGGGTTGGTTAGGGTTGTCTAGGTTTTCTTGACATGTTTTTAGGGTTTATAAGGTTTTATTATCATTTATTAGGGTTTATTAGGTATTTTTGGGGTTTTACTGAGGTTGAGTAGAGTTTCTTAAGGTTTTTAGGGATTATAAGGTGTTTTTAGGGATTATTAGAGTTTATTAGGGTTTAATTTTTTATATTATGGTATATTAGGGTTTAATATTTTCGAGGGTTTTAAAGTGTCTTTAGGGATTTTGTAGCATTTTTTAGGGTTTTGTAGCATTTTTAGAGTTTATGTAGCATTTTTAGTGTTTTTATAGCATTTTTAATGTTTAGTTAGCAGTTTTAGATTTTATGTAACATTTTTTGGGTTTAGGTAACGTTTTTAGTGTTTATATAGCATGTTTAGGGTTTAGGTTTTGTGTAGAATTTTTTTTGGGTTTATGTTGCATTTTCTAGGTTTATGTAGCATTTTTAGAGGTGATATATCATTTATGTTGCATTTTATAGGGTTTATGTAACGTTTTTTGGGTTCATGTAATGTTTTTAGGGTTTATATTGGGTTTTTAGGTTTTATGTAGCGTTTTATAATGTTTATGTTGCGTTTTTAGGGTTATGTTGGGTTTTTTAGGGTTTATGTTACAGTTCTAGGGTTTATTTAGTGATTTTAGGGTTTATGTAGTGTTTTCTGGGTTTATGTTGCATTTTTTGGTTTGTGTTGCATTTTTAGGGTTTTTGTTGCTTTTTTAAGGGTTTATGTAATGTTTTTAGGGTTTATGTATCTATTTGAAGCATTTTTTTGGCTTTTAATGGCTATTTATGGTTTGTAGTTTTTTCAAGGGGTTTTAAGGGTTGCTAACATGTGCTTATGGTTTTGACGGTATCTGATAGATTTTTAATGCTTATTTGGGGGGGGGTATGGTTTTATTTGTTTTTTTCGGATTGATAGGGGTTATTAGGGTTTTTAGTGTGTTTTAGGGTTTGTTTGGGTATTATAGCGGTTTTTAGGGTTTATATAATGTGTTTTAGAGTTTTTTTGGGTTCTTTAGGGTTTGATAGTGTTCTCTAGAGTTTAATATGGTTCTTTTGGGGTTTTTAGGGTTTATTAGCGTTCTTTAGGATGTGTTACAGTTTATTAGCATTTTTTATTTTATATTTGGGTTTTATTGGGCTTTTGCAGGCATTAATATCTTTTTCTAGGGTTTATCAACCTTTTTATGGTTATTTAGGATTTATTAGGGTTTATTAGGGTTTATTTTATTTATTAGGGTTTAGTAACATGTATTTCGGTTTATTATGATTTATTAGTGTTTATTATGATTTCTTAGTGTTTATTTCGGTTTATTTGGGGGTTTTTATGGTTTGTTTCTGTTTTTTACAATTTATTTGTCTTTTTTAGGATTTGTTACAATTTATTTGGGGTTGTTAGGGTTTGTTATGATTTATTTTGTGGTTATTAGGGTTTGTTAGTGTTTATTAGTGTGTTGTACGGTTTTATAGGCTATTATTTGGAGGTTTTTGTAGCGTTTTGTTAGGTTTGATAGGGTTTTTAGTTATTATTTGGGTTTATTGTGGTTTAATAGTGTTTTTATTGTATATTAGGGGTTTTAGGGCTTTTGAAGCGTTTATTCGGGTCTAATAGAGTTTGTTAGGGTTTATTAGAGGTTATTACGATTTATTAGTGTTTATTAGGGTTTTTATGGTTTAATAGTGCGTTTTAGGGGTTATTAGGGTTTATTAGTGGGTTTTAGGGGTTATTAGTGGTTGTTAGGGCTTGTTAGGTTTTTTTAGGGTTTTTAGGGTTTGTTACAGTTTGTTTGAGTTGTTTGGGGTTTTATGCATTTTTTTTGGGTTTTATGCGTGTGTTTGTATTTTTTATGCTTTGTTAGGGTTATTCTAGCGTTTTTTGGGTTTTGTTGAGTTTTGTGGGTTTTGAATCATTTTTTGGTTTTTTGAAGCAATTGTAAGGGTTTATGCGGCAATGTTAGTGGCTTTAGTGGTTCTTTAGGAGTTTTTAGGGTTCTTTAGGGATCTTTATGATGTATTAGGGTTTCTTTTGAGGTTTTTTGGGGTTTCTAGGGGGTTTAAAAGGTTTTTAAGGGTTTCATACGGTGGGTTATGGTTTTGTGAGGCATTTTTATGCTTTTTAGGGGGTTTGGGGGTTTTTAGCATTTTTTGTGGTTTTTTGTGCTTTTTTGAGGTTTTTTAAGGATTTTTAGGTTTGTTTTTAGGGTTTTTATTTTTTTTCGTGTTTTTAGGGGTTTTAGGGTTTTTTAGGGTTTTTAGGATTTTTTAGGGGTTTTAGGGTTTTTTAGGATTTTTTAGGGTTTTTTGGGTGTTTGGGTTTTTTGGGTTTTTTTAGGGTTTTTTCTGGTTTTGCTGGGTTTGTTAAGGTTTTTTGTGATTATTAGCGTTTTGAATGGTTTAATAGAATTTTTGTTGTATATTTGTGTTTTTAGGTATTTTGTAGCTTTTATTGGGGTCTAATAGGGTTTTTAGGGTTTATTACGATTTATTAGTGTTTATTAGGGTTTATTTTGGTTTATTATTTGTTAGTAGGGTTTGTTAGGATTTATTAGTGATTATTAGAGTGATTTAGGATGTCTAAGGGTTTTTTATGGTTTCTAAGGGTGTGTTTGGGTTTCTAAGAGTGGGTTAGTGTTTTTAGGGGCGGTTTAGGGTTTCTAAGTGTGTGCTATGGTTTCTAAGGGTTTCTAAGGTTGTGTAAGAGTTTCTATGGGTTTGTTGGTGTTTATAATGGTGTTCTAGGGTTTCTAAAGGTGTGTTAGGGTTTCTAAGGGTGTCTTAGGGTTTGTAAGGGTGAGTTATTGTTTCTTAGGTTTTCATAGGGTTTTGTTAGGGTTTTTAGTGTTATGTTTGGGTTTGTTATGGTTTCATAGGGGGTTTTTAGGGTTTCTTCAGATTGTTTTTGTGTTTATTGGGGATTCTTAGTGCTTCATGGGGTTTGTTAGGGATTTTTAGTGATTGTTAGGGTTTTTAGGGTTTGTTAAGGTTTGTTATGTGTTTTTAGTGTTTTTTGGGGATTTTTGGGGTTTGTTAGGGTTTTTTGGGGGTGGTTAGGTTTTGTTAGGGGTTGTTAGTGTTTGTTACAGATTATTAGGTTTTTTAGGGTTTTCATGGTTTTTAATGGTTTTTAATTTCTACAGGGTTATTCATGGTTTTTAGGGTTATTTAGTTGGTCATGGTTGTCATAGATGTGTAGATCTAGTCGCAAGCTTCAATTTGATATGTGGTAGAGGTGAAAAAAATACCCAGAGCAAAAGTTATGGTCATTTGGAGGACTTATGGACCTTTTGGGACTTTTAGAATGTGATAAGTTGTTCATATTGGTCACAAATGTGTAGATCTAGTCAGAAGCTTCAATCTAATATATGGTAGAGGAAAACGGACTCCCGGAGTAGAAGTTGTGGTCTTGTGGAGGGTTTAAGTATCTTTTTGGGCCTTCAAGGATGTGAGAAGGTGATTCAGTGGATATTGGAGTATAGGCCTAGTAAAAAGATTTGATTTGATATGTGGTAGAGGCAAAATGGACTCCCATAGAAGAATTTATTGCAAAACAGACACCAGAACCCGATCTTTTGACCATCCAAAGGGATTTTGGGTCTTTTGGGGGTTGAATAATGTCATAAAGTGTTCCAGTGGTTACTAGAGTGTTTATATTTTCACAATATTCGATTTGATATGTGGTAGAGCCAAAATGAACACATTTAGTAGAAGTTATTGTCATTTTAAATTGAGCAACTCTCCTAGCGCCTAAAAACCTAAGAAACCCGCAACTCACTAAAATAGGCATAACTTCTCCTTCGGTTGTCCGTTTGAGTGTTGTGACTAGTCAAATCGAAGCATGTGAGATGAGTGGGGACCAAGTTTAGTAGAAACTATGAGAATATAAAATAAATATAAGATATATTAGTTATACCACTCCAAAAAAAATTCCAACTTCAAACGGAAATAACTTTCGCACCAGTTGTCCTTTTGAGCTCTACCTCATATCAAATGAAGGCCTCCAAAACTACATTTCTGTGTATGGATCCCTGTCAAATATTTCTTAAAATGGTCATAACTTATGATCTGTGTGTCTGTTCGGCATCTGACACCTATTTTTATCGTAGTTCGTTCCATGAGATTCAGTTTGACTATTTACGGAGTGGAAATGGACACCTGAAGAAGAAGTTATGCATTTTTCAATGACCCTGTGATTTGATAGGTTTTTTGAGACCCCATGTCTAGCATTTTTGTCTTTTATGTTGTTTTTTCAAACAATTATAACTTATTATTACTATTATTATTATTATCATCATCTCATCCACATGAACATACACATGTACGGGTGTTATTATTATATTTTTATTACCATGCACGTGCACATGCAATGCACACACATTATTTTATTATCACATATGTTGTTATTATTATTGTTATTATTATTATTGTGGTTGTTCTTATTTTTATTATCATCACATGAAAATGAACATGAAAATGCAGATACACACACATTCTGTGCATGTGTGTTATTCTATTATCACATGCGTTGTTATTATCATCATCATCATCATCATCATCATCATCATCATCACATGAAAATGCAATGCACGGGTGTTATTATTTATTACCATGAATGTGCACACGTAATGCACATGCAATATTCTATTTTTAGAGGCATTGGCACTACTACTATTATCACCACCACTACTACTATTATTACTACTATGGTTATTATTAATATCATCACATGAAAATGTAGAACGTGTGTTATTATTTATTATTTATTACCATGCACGTGCATATGCAATGCACTTGTATTATTATTTTATTATTATCATTATTATCACTATTATTATTATTATTATTATTATCATTATTATTATCATTATCACATGAAAATTCACATGCATGTGTGTTGTTATTTATTATTTTTAACCATGCACGTTCATGCGTTATTATTATTATTATTACAATTAGTATTATCAATATTATCATAAAATGTAAATGCACATGCACATGCATGTGCATTCTTATTTATTATTATTTATTTATTATTTACTACTATGTACGTGCACATGAAATGCACCTGTGTTATTCAATTATTATTATTATTATTATTGTTGTTGTTGTTTGTATCGTCAAATACAAATGCACACGCACGCGCGTTGTTATTTATTATTTATTACCATACACATGCATGCATCATTATCATTATCATTACATGTAAATGTGCATGCATGTGCATTATTATTTATTATTTATTATCATGCCCATGAAAATGAAATGCACTTGTGTTATTCTATTATCACATTTGTTATTATTATTTATTCTCATGTACGGGCACACGTAATGCATGTGCATTATTCTATTGTCACATGTGTTATTATTTATTATTTATTACCATTCACATGAAAATGCACATTGATGTGGACTTGGTTATTAAATATTATTTATTACCATGCACATGCTCATGCACATGCACATGAAAATGCACATGCACATGCACATGCACTTTTATGTGCGTTATTATTTATTATTTATTATCATTCACATGCACATGCACATATACATGTAATTCACATGCATTACTATTTATAATTTATTATTTATTATCATTCACATGCAAATGCGCAGGCATATGCACATGCATGTGCATTATGATTTATTATTTAAACTATTCACATGCATATGCACATGCATGTGCGTTATTACTATTATTATTATTAGAGGCATTTTTAGGGTTTACTATCATATTTTATAATTTTTAGGTGGTATTAAAATTTCTTATGGTTTGTTAGGGTTTTAGGGTTTTTTAATATTATATTAGCATTTTTTAGGGTTTGGTGGTGGTTATTATGATTTTATTAGTGTTTATTATGGTGTGTTAAGGTTTTTTAGGGTTTATTAGGTATTTTTAGGGTTTTATTATGTTTGAGTTGGGTTTATTAGGCTATATTATGGTATATTAAGGTATATTATGGTATATTTGGGTATGTTTAGGATTTATTAGGGTTCATTATCGTTCAGTATGGTTTATTTATTTTTAAGAGGGTATATTTTTATTATTTAGGGTTTAGTAGTGTTTATTAGGATTTATTAGTGCTTTTATGCTTTGTTAGGTTTCATTAGAATTTATTAGGGGTTTTAGGGGTTTTTAATGGTATATTTTTGTTTTTTAGGATTTAGTGGGGTTTATTATGGTTTATTATGGTGTGTTAAGGTTTATTAGGGTTGAGTAGCTATTTTTAGGGTTTAATTAGGGTTGATTAAGTTTGTTTATGGTTTTATTAGGGTTTATTAGGGTTGATTAGTTTTTATTAGGTATTTTTAGGGATTTGTAGGCTTTACTATGGTTTGTTAATGTTTTTATTAGGTTATATGAGTGTTTTTTAGTTTTTTGTTAATATATATGAGGAGTTGTTAGGACTCTTTAGGTTTTATTAGCGTGGTTTTAGTGTTTGTGAGAATTTTTTATGGTTAATTAAGTTTTATTAGAATTTATTATGGTTTATTAGGGTTTCTAGGGATTTTTAATGGTCTTTGTTTTTTTTATTGGGGTTTAGTTGGGTTTTATTTGGTTTTATTATGGTATGTCAAGGTTTATTAGGGTTGAGAAGGTATTTTTAGGGTTTTATTATGGTTTTATTAGGGTTTATTAGTTTTTATTAGGGTTTTTAGGGATTTTTAGGGATTTTTAGGGTTTGTTTGGGATTTATTAGTTTTTTTTGTTTTGTTTGGTTATATTAGTGTTTGTTAAGTATTTTTAGATAGTATAGTGTTTTTTATTATTTGTGAGCATGTTGTTTTTGTTTTTGATATTGTTTAGGGTTTCATAGGTTATATTAGTGTTTATTGTGTATTATTATGGTTTTTAGGGATTTTTAAGTTATATCAGTGTTTTTTGACTTTATTTGGTTATATTAGTGTTTTAGGTCTTTATAAGTAATATAACATGTTTTTATTGTTTGTTATCATTTTTTATTGGTTGTGAGCATTTTTAGGGTTTATTAGGTCATATTAGAGTTTATGAGGTTTTCTAGGGATTTTTAAGGTATACTAGTGTTTGTTATCGTTGTTAGGGTTTTTTAGGGTTTTATTAGGGGTCATTATGGTGTGTGAAGGTTTTTTATGGTTGAGAAGGGTTTATTTGGATTTATTTATGGTTTATTAGAGATTTTTAGGGTTCGTTTGGGGTTTATTACGGTTTATTAGTGTTTATTAGTGTTAATTTTGGTTGGTTAGAGTTGTTTAGGTTTTCTTAACATGTGTTTAGGGATTATTTGGTTTTATTATCATGTATTAGGGTTTATTAGGTATTTTTGGGGTTTTATTAGGGTTAAGTAGAGTCTCTTGGGGTTTTAGGGATTATAAGGCGTTTTTCGGGATTATTAGATTTTATTAGGGTTTAATTTTTTATATTATGGTGTAATAGGGTTTAATATTTTTGAGGGTTTTAAAAGATTCTTTTGGGTTTTTTTAGCAATTTTTAGGGTTTGGGTAGCATTTTTAGTGTTTATGTAGTATTTTTTGTGTTTAGGGTTTAGTTAGCAATTTTAGGTTTTATCTATCATTTTTAGGGTTTATGTAATGTTTTTAGGGTTTATGTAGCATGTTTAGGGTTTAGGTTTTATGTGGCATTTTTTAGGGTTTATGTTGTTTTTTTTTTATTTTATGTAGCATTTTTAGGGGTGATACAACATTTATGTTGCACTTTTTAGGGTTTCTATAACTTTTTTCGGGTTAATGTAGTGTTTTTAGGGTTTATGTTGTGTTTTTAGGATTCATGTAATGTTTTTTAATGTTTATGTTGCGTTGTTTAGGGTTTATGTTACGGTTCTAGGAGTTATGTAGTGCTTTTTGGGTTTGTGTAGCGTTTTTTGGGTTTATGTTGATTTTTTGGGTTAATATTGCGTTTTTAGGGTTTATGTTGCATTTGTAGGGTTTATGTAACATTTTTTCGGTTAATGTATCTATTTGTTTCCTTTTTAGAGTTTTAATTATTGTATATGTTTTGTAGTGGTTTTTAGGGTTTTTAATTTTTTTTAACGGGTGTTTATGGTTTTGATGGTATTTGATGGGGTTTTAATGGTTTTCTGGGGGGTTTAAGGGTTTATTTGTTTTTTCGAGATTGATAGGGGTTGTTAGGGTTTTTTATTTTGTTTTTGGGTTTGTTTGAGAATCGTAGCGGTTTTTAGGGTTTATGTAATGTGTTTTAAAGTTTTTTTGTTCTTTAGGGTTTTTTTAGTGTTATCTAGAGTTTATTATGGTTCTTTAGGGTTTATTAGGGTTCTTTAGGGTTTATTAGTGTTCTCTAGGATTTCTTACGGTTTATTTGCATTTTTTATTGTAAATGATAGTTTTATTGGGATTTTCTAGGCATTAATATCTTTTTTCTAGGCTTTATCAACCTTTTTTAGGGTTATTTAGGATTTATTATGGTTTCTTAGGGTTTATTTTATTTATTAGAGTTTATTAAAGAGTATTTGGGTTTATTACGATTTATTATGGTTTATTATGATTTGTTGGGGTTTATTGCGGTTTATTTGGGGTTTGTTATGGTTTGTTTCAGTTTTTTACAATTTATTTGGCATTGTTAGGATTTGTTCCGATTTATTTGGGTTATTAGTGTTTTCTACGATTTATTATGAATTTATTAGGGTTTTTTAGGGTTTATTAGTGGGTTGTAGGGTTTTGTAGGCTATTATTTGGTGCTTTTTGTAGTGTTTTGTTGGGTTTGTTTGGGTTTTTTGTGATTATTACGATTTATTATGGTTCAATAGTGTTGTTTATTGTATATTAGGGGTTTTAGGGATTTTATAGAATTTATTAGAGTCTAATAGGGTTTTTTAGATTTTATTACAGGTTAATATGATTTATTAGTGTTTATTAGGGTTTTAGGGTTTAATAGTGGGTTTCAGATGTTATTTGGGTTTATTAGTGGTTTTTAGGGGTTATTAGTGGTTGTTAGGGTTTGATAGGTTTTGTTAGGACGTGTGTTATTCTATTATCACATACATTATTATTATCATTATTATCATTATAATTATTATCAGTAACATTATTATAATTATCATTATTGTTATTACTATTATTATTATTATCGTCACATGAAAATGCAAATGCACATGCATTATTATTTATTATTTATTATATATTATTTATTTCCATGCACGCACATATGTTGTTGTTGTTATTATTATTATTATTACTATCATTATTATTATCATCATCATCACCTGCAAATGTGCATGCACATCCGTAATTATTTATTACCATGCACGCACACATGCAATGCAAATACATAATTCTATTATCACGTGCATTTTTATTGTTATTGTTATTATTACTATTATTCTTATTATTGTTATTATAATTAAATTAAAATTCAAATGCACGTGCGTTATTATTTATTACCATACACGCGCACATTCAATACATGTGTGTTATTCTATTAACACATGTGCTATTATTATTAATATTACTATTATTTTTATTATTATCACCACATGCGCTGTGAGTTATTATTTATTATCATGCACTACACATGCAATGCACGTGCATTATTATATTATTACATGTATTGTTGTTATTATTATTATTATTACTGTTATTATTATTATTATTATCATGTCATGCACATGCACATGCACATGCACGTGCATTATTATTTATTTGTTATTACCCTGAATGTGCACATGCAATGCACACACATTATTTTATTATCACATAGGTTGTTGTTATTATTATTGTTATTATTATTATTGTGGTTGTTGTTGTTGTTGTTGTTGTTGTTTTTTCTATCATCACATGAAAATGCACGGGCAAATGAACATGCAAATACATAAACACGCACATTCAATGCACATGTGTTATTCTATTATCACATGCGTTGTTATTATTAATGTTATTTTATTATCATTATTATTATTATTATTATTATTATTATTATTATTATTATTATTATCATCGTCATCATCATCACATGAAAATGCAATGCACGCGCGTTATTATTTATTACAATGCACGTGCACGCGTAATACATATGCAATATTCTATTATCGGACGCATTGGTACTAAATCTATTATCACTACTACTACTACTCTTATTATTATTATCATCACATGAAAATGCAGATGAGCATGCGTTATTATTTATTACTTATTACCATGTGCGTGCATATGCAATTAACTTGTATTATTATTTTATTATTATTATTATTATTATTATTATCACATTTTTTTTATTATTATCATTATCATTATTATTATCATTATCTGATGCAAATCCACATGCATGTGTGTTGTTATTTATTATTTATAACCATGCACATGCATGGATTATTATTATTATTATTACAATTATTATTAATAATAATATTATCAAATGTAAATGCACATGCACATGCATCTGTGTTCTTATATACTATTATTTATTTATTATTTACTACTATGCACGTGGACATGCAATGAACTTGCGTTATTCTATTATTATTATTATTGTTTTTTGTTTTTGTTGTCGTTTGTATCATCAAATACAAAGGCACATGCACATGCGTTGTTATTTATTATTTATTACCATGCAGGTGCATGCGTCATTATCATTATCATTACATGTAAATGCACATACACGTGCATTATTATATATTATTTATTACCATGCACATGAAAATTCAATGCACTTGTGTTATTCTATTATCACATGTGTTATTATTGTTTATTATCATGCATGTGCACATGCAATGCACTTGTGTTAGTCTATTATCACATGTGTTATTATTTATTATTTATTATCATTCACATGCAAATGCACATTCATGTGGACTTTGTTATTATTTATTGTTTATTACCATGAACATGCACATGCACTTGGATGTGCATTATTATTTATTATTTATTATCATTCACATACACATGCACATACACATGCAATTCACATGTGTTATTATTTATAATTTATTTTTTATTATCATTCAGATGAAAATGCGCAGACATATGCACATGCACATGCGTTATGATTTATTATTTAAACCATGCACATGCATATGCACATGCACGTGCGTTATTACTACTATTATTATTAGAGGTATTTTTATGGTTCACTATAATTTTTTATGATTTTTTGGTGTTATTAACATTTTTTATGGTTTGTTAGGGTTTTATGGTTTTTAATGGTATATTAGCATTTTTTAAGGTTTGGTGGGGGTTATTAGGATTGTATTAGGGTTTATTATGGTGTGTCAAGGTTTATTAGGGTTTCTTTGGTATTTTTAGAGTTTTATTATGACTGAGTTGGGTTTATTAGGGTATATTATTGTATATTACGGTATATTTGGGTGTGTTTAGGATTTATTAGGGTTTATTATGGTTCAATATGGTTTATTAAATTTTAAGAGGGTATATTATGGGTTTTTAGTGTTCTGGAGTGTTTATTCGGTTTTATTAGTGTTTTTTAAGTTTTTTTAGGTTTTATTAGCATTTTAGGGGGTTTAGGGTTTTTTAATGGTATATTTGCATTTTTAGGGTTTAGTGGGGTTTATTATGGTTTATTATGGTGTGTTAAGGTTTATTAGGGTTGAGTAGGTATTTTTATGGTTTTATTAGTGTGATTCAGTATCTTTAAGGTTTTATTAGGGTTTATTAGGGTTGAGTATGGTTTATTAGGGTTTGTTAGGGATTTTTAGGGTTTACTAGGATTCGTTAGTGTTTTTATTAGAGTATATGAGTGTTTTTTAGTTTTTGTTAATATGTATGTGGGGTTGTTATGACTTTTTAGGTTTTATTAGCGTGTTTTTAGTGTTTGTGAGCATTTTTAATGGTATATTAGCTTTTATTTGAATTTATTATGGTTGATTAGGGTTTCTAGGTCTTTTTAATGGTTTGTTTGCATTTTTTTGTTTATTGGGGTTTAGTTGGTTTTTATTAGGTTTTATTATGGTCTTTCATGGTTTATTAGGGTTAAGAAGGTATTTTTAGGGTTTTATTAGGGTTTATTTATTTTTATTAGGGTTTATTTGGGATTTTTAGGGTTTATTAGGCTTTGTTTGGGATTTATTAGTTTTTTTGTTTTATTAGGCTATATAAGTGTTTGTTAGGTCTTTTTAGATAATATAGCATTTTTTTCTTGTTTGTGAGTGTTTTTTGAGTGTTTTAGGGATTCTTTGGATATATTAGAGTTTATTATGGTTTATTAGGGTTTCTACAAATTTTTAAGGTATATTAGTTTTTTTTGTCTTTATTAGGTTATATTAGTGTTTTTAAGTATTTTTAGGTAATATAATGTGTTTTTATTTTTTGTGATCATTTTTTTATTGTTTGTGAGCATTTTTAGGGTTTATTAGGTTATATAAGAGTTTATCAGGGTTTCTAGGGATTTCATAAGGTATACCAGCATTTTTTCCTTTATTAGGGTTTTGTAGGGTTTATTAGGGTTTATTATGGTCAGATAAGGTGTGTTATGGTTGAATAGGGTTTATTTGGCTTTATTTATGGTTTATTAGGGATTTTTAGGGTTTGTTTGGGGTTTATTAGGGTTTATTAGTGTTTATTGGTGTCTATTATGGTTGGTTAGGTTGTTTAGGTTTTCTTAACGTGTTTTTAGGGTTATTAGGTTTTATTATCATTTATTAGGGTTAATTAGGTATTTTTGGGGTTTTATTATTATTGAGTAGAATTTATTTGGATTTTAGGGTTTATAAGGTTTTTTAGCGATTATTAGAGTTTATTAGGGATTCATTAGGGTTTAATTATTTATATTATGGTATATAAGGTTTTAATATTTTTGAGGGTTTTAAAGAATCTTTTGGGGTTTTGTAGCATTTTTTAGGGATTGTGTAGCATTTTCAGAGTTTATGTATCATTTTTAGTATTTATATAGCGTTTTTTGGGTTTTGTTAATGATTTTAGATTTTATGTATCAGTTTGAGGGTTTATGTATCCTTTTTAGGGTTTATGTAGCATGTTTGTGGTTTATGGTTTGTAGTGTTTTTTAGGGTTTTTAAGGGTTGTTAATAGGTGTTTATTGTTTTTATGGTATCTGATGGATTTTTAATGGTTTTTTGGGGTTTTATGGGTTTATTTGTTTTTCTGGGATTGATAGGGGTTGTTAGAGTTTTTAGTGTGTTTTAGGGTTTGTTTGGGTATTATAGCGGTTTTTAGGGTTTATATAATGTGTTTTAGCATTTCTTTGGGTTCTTTAGGGGTTTTTAGTGTTATTTAGAGTTTAATATGGTTCATTAGTGTTTATTATTGTTCTTTAGGGTTTATTAGTGTTCTTTAGGATTTGTTACAGTTTAATAGCATTTTTATTGTATATTAGGGTTTTATTGTTCTTTTGTAGGGATTAAATGGTTTTTCTAGGGGTTATCAACCTTTTTAGGGTTGTTTAGTATTTATTATGATTTATTAGTTTCTATTTTATTTATTAGGGTTTAGTAACATGTATTTGGTTTTATTATGATTTATTAGGGTTTATTATCCTTTGTTTTGGGTTATTGTGGTTTATTAGGGGTTTGTTAGGGTTTGTTCCAGTTTGTTATGATTTATTTGGATTTGTTAGGATTTGTAACGATTAATTTGGGGTTGTTAGGGTTTGTTACCATTTATTTTGGGGTTATTTGGGTTTGTTAGGGTTTATTAGTGGGTTGTAGGGTTTTGTAGGCTATTATTTTGAGGGTTTTGTACCGTTTTGTTGGGTTTGATAGGTTTTTTAGTGATTATTAGGGTTTATTACTGTTTAATTGTGTTTTTTATTGTATATTAGGGGTTTTAGGGATTTTGTAGCATTTATTAGGGTCTAATAGAGTTTGTTAGGGTTTATTATAGGTTATTACGATTAATTAGTGTTTATTAGGGTTTTTAGGGTTTAATAATGGATTTAAGGGGTTATTAGGGTTTATTAGTGGTTCTTAGGGGATATTAGTGGTTGTTAGGGTTCGTTAGGTTTTGTTAGAGTTTTTGGGGTTTGTTACGGGTTGTTTGAGTTTTTTGGGGTTTTATGCGTTTTTTTGGGTTTATGGGTGTGTTTGGATTTTTTATGCTTTGTTAGGGTTATTTTAGAATTTTTTGGGGGGTTTTGTTGCATTTTGTGGGATTTGAAGCATTTTTCAGTTTTTAGTAGCAATTGTTAGGGTTTATGTAGCATTATTAGTGGATTTAGTGGTTCTTTAGGGGTTTATTAGGGGTTTATTAGCGTTTAATTTTTTATATTATGGTATGCTATGGTTTAATATTTTTGAGGGTTTTGAAGCATCTTTAGGGTTTATGTAGCATTTTTAGGATTTTTATAGCATTGATAGAGTTTATTTATAATTTTTAGTGTTTATGTATCATTTTTAGGGTTTAGTCAGCAGTTTAAGGTTTTATGTATCATTTTATAGTTTATGTAACATTTTTAGGGTTTGTGTAGCGTGTTTAGGTTTTAGGTTTTATGTAGCATTTTTTAGGGATTATGTTGTGTTTTCTGGGTTTATACTAGTTGAAAAATGGTCTTTAATGTCAGTTTTTTTTATTTTTGACGTCGGTTTTTAACCGACGATGATGTCACTGACGTAAAAAAATATGACTTTTTTACTTCGGTTTTTGTAAACCGACGAGAAAAATGAATGATATTAGTTTTTTTTCATCGGATTTGTAAAAACCGATGCCAAAAAAACTATGTGATATCATTTTTTTCGTCAGTTTTCAGAAAAACCGACGCCAAAAATTAAAAAAATATATTTTTCGCATCGGTTATTTAAAAAAACCAACGCAATAAATGAAAAAAAAATATTTTTAGCGTCGGTTTTTAAAGAAACTGAGTCCAATAAGTTATCGTTGTTAGAATTTGAACCTATCAAAGTTTAAATTGTTACAAATCATTTTAAAGAAAACATGATAACATAAATTTAAATCATATACAACAAATGAAATAAAATAAGCATAATACTTCAAACATATTTCAATGGTTTTAGGGGATTCCATCAAAATGAAATGTTTTTTATCATCATATAACTTATATTTAGATATGAGAATGAATCATCGTTATAAGAAATCTAATCGAGTTGCTTAGAAATGAAGGATAATAATAATAAAGAAAACATATCAATAGAATATGTACCATGTTAAAATTAATGATTAAAGTCACATTGAAAACTTGATTGAATCCAAGATGTTAAAAATGATGAATGAAGGAGAAACTGGATATATATATAGTAAATGAAAATATTTTCAATTGCATTGTATGAAAATGTAGGTGGGATTTTAAAATTTTAAATGCGGGTTGTGAAAAAAATTCAAATTCTGATCCCGCATTACTCTTTGGCATCGGTTTTGTTTGAAACCGACAGAAAAGAGGATTTATATTGGTCTTTTGGCATTGGTTTTTTAGAAAACCAATTCCAAAAATGCCTATCGATATCCTTTTTGGCGTCGGTTTTTAAATAAACTGATGCTAAAAAGTAAAAAAAATACATTTTTGCATTAGTTTTTTTAAAACCGACGCCAAAAAGAAAAAATAATTTTTTGGCGTCGGTTTTTAAAAAAAACGACCCGAAAAACTAAAAAAATATTTTGGCATCGGTTTTCATGGTAACCGACACCAAAAAATTAAAAAACAAATTACAGTATTTTAGATAATTCCTTAATCTTTGATTTGACTGGTTATGGAGCTAAAACGGAGTTATAGATTAAGAGTTATGGCCTTTGAAAGTTGAACATTTTTAAGACTTTTCTTAGAGAATGTCAACTTCCGACATCTATAACTTTTAATCAGTAACTCCATTTTTTCTCCACGACTAGTCAAATCGAAGAATAGTGAATTATCTAAAACACTGTATATTTGTTTTAAATTTTATATTGTCGGTTTTCAAAAAAACAGAGTCTAAAATATATATTTTTTAGTTTTTTCCATCTGTTTTTTAAGAACAGAGGCCAAAACAATTTGTTTTTCTTTTTGGCGTCGGTTTTTAAAAAAACCAATGCCAAAAATTCACCGAAAAAATTATTTACGTTGGTTTATAAGAAACCGAGGTCAAACGGGCAACGTTAAAAATCATTTTTCTACTAGTGTTATGTATCGTTTTTATAGGTGATGTAGCATTTATGTTGCTTTTTTAGGGGTTATGTAACTTTTTTAGGGTTCATGTAGTGTTTTTAGGGTTAATATTGTGTTTTTAGGGTTTATGATGTGTTTTTAGGGTTTATGTTACATTTTTAGGGTTTATGTAGTGATTTTAGGGTTTATGTAGTGTTTTTTGGGTTTATGTTGCGTTTTTTGGTTTATATTGCGTTTTTAGGGTTTTTGTTGCATTTATTAGGATTTATGTAATGTTTTTAGGGTTTATGTATCTATTTGAAGCCTTTTTTAGGGTTTTAAGAGTTTTTTATGGTTTATAGTGTTTTTAGGGGTTTTAAGGTTTGTTAAGGGGTGTTTATGGTTTTTTATTGTGTATGATGGATTTGTAATGTTTTTTGCGGGGTTTTATGGGTTTATTTGTTTTTTTTGGATTGATAGGTTTTGATAGGGTTTTTAGTGTGTTTTATGGTTTGTTTGGGTATTGTAGCAGTTTTTAGGGTTTATATAATGTGTTTTAGAGTTTCATGGGTTATTTAGATGTTTTTAGTGTTCTTTAGAGTTTAATACGGTTCATTAGGGTTTATTAGGGTTCTTTAGGTTTTATTAGTGTTCTTTAGGATTTCTTACATTTTATTAGCATTTTGTATTGTATATTAGGGTTTTATTGGGCTTTTGTAGGCAATAATTTCTTTTTCTAGAGTTTATCAACCTTTTTAGGGTTATTTAGGTTTTATTAGGTTTTATTTTATTTATTAGGGTTTAGTAATGTGTATTTGGGTTTATTGCGAGTTATTAGGGTTTATTATGATTTGTTAGGGTTTATTGGTGTTTATTAGGGGTTTGTTATAGTTTGATTCAGTCTGTTAAGATTTCATTGGCGTTTTTAGGATTTTTTATGATTTATTTGGTGTTGTAAGGGTTTGTCATGATTTATTTTGGGGTTATTAGGGTTTTTAGGGTTTATTAGTGGGTTGTAGTGTTTTGTAGGCTATTATTTGGAGATTTTTGTAGTGTTTTGTCGGGTTTGTTAGGGTTTTTAGTGATTATTTGGGTTTATTATGGTTTAATAGTGTTTTTATTTTATATTATGGTTTTTAGGGCTTTTGTAGAGTTTATTAGGCTCTAATAGAGTTTGTTTGTTAGGGTTTATTACAAGTTATTACGATTTATTATTGTTTATTAGGGTTTTTAGAGTTTAATAGTGGGTTTTATGGGTTATTAGGGATTATTAGTGGTACTTATGGGTTATTAGTGGTTGTTAGGGTTTGTTAGCTTTTGTTAGGATTCTTAGGGTTTGTTATGATTTTTTTGAGTTGTTTGGGGTTTTATACGTTTTTTTGTTTTATGGGTGTGTTTTGATTTTTTATGCTTTTTAGGGTTATTTTAGCATTTTTTTGGGTTTTGTTGCATTTTGTGGGTTTTGAATAATTTTTGGGGTTTTTGAAGTAATTGATAGGGTTTATATCGTGTTGTTAGTGGCTTTGGTGGGGTTTTAGGGTTCTTGAAGGTTTTAGGGGGTTTTAGGGTTCTTTAGGGTGTATTATGGTTTATTTTTAGGTTTTTTGGGTTTTCTAGGGGGTTTTAGGGATTTTAAGTGTTTCATAGGGTTGGTTTGGGTTTTGTTAAGAATTTTTAGGCTTTTTAGGGTTTTTAGCGTTTTTATTGGTTTTTAGGTTTTTTTGTGTTTTTTGAGGTTTGTTTGAGGTTTTTTAAGGTTTTTTAGGTTTATTTTCTGGTTTTTTCAGTTTTTTCGGTTTTTAGGTGTTTTAGGGTTTTTAGGGTTTTTAAGGGTTTTTACTCATTTTATGGTTTTTTAGGGTTTTTTCAGGTTTTGTCAGGTTTCTTATGGTTTTTTTGTGAATATTAGCATTTTGAATGGTTTTAGAGCGTTTTTGTTATATATTTGGGTTTTTGGTATTTTGTAGCTTTTATTGGGGTCTAATAGGGTTCTTAGGGTTTATTACCATTTATTATTGTTTATTAGGGTTTAGTAGTGGGATGTATGGTTTATTAAGGTTTATTACGGTTTATTATTGGTTGGTAGGGTTTGTAAGGATTTTTGGGGGTTTTAGTGTTTTTTGTGGTTTTTAGGTTTTTTTGGGTTTTTTGACGTATTTTAGGTTTTTTAGGGTTTTTATGTTTGTTTTTTGTTTTTTTGGGTTTTTTTGGTTTTTTAGGGGTTTTAGGGTTTTTTGGGGTTTTTAGGTTTTTTGGGATTTTTTAGGGTTAATATGGTTTTTTGGGTTTTTTGGGTTTTTTGGGGTTTTATGGTTTTGTCCGGTTTTTCCGGGTTTTTTAGGGTTTTTTTGTGAATATTAGCATTTTCAATGGTTTAATAGCACTGGGTTGTATATTTGTGTTTTTTGGTATTTTGTAGATTTTATTGGGCAAGGAAGGTGCGAGGCCAGGCTATTCCTGGCATCCCAAAATTTATTAATGGAAAAGAAAAGTAGACAAGGGTGGGGTGGGGCCAAACAGCCCACACCAAAAAAGACCTGAACCGTGAAAAAAAATTTAGGGAAAACACGGTGTGAGGATAGGCTATTCCCTTCCCCCGTAAAATTTATTAAAGAAAAAAAAGACTCACCAAACAAGGGAGGGGAGGGGTCAAACGACCCACACCCAAAAACCCTTTACAAACCCAAACCCAAAGAATCCAAATGTAGATTTTATTGGGGTATAATAGGGTTTTTAGGGTTTATTACAATTTATTACTGTTTATTAGGGTTTAGTAGTGGCCTTTAGGGTTTATTAATGTTTATTATAGGTTGGTAGGGTTTGTTAGGATTTATTAGTTCTTATTAGAGTAATTTAGGGTGTCTGAGGGTTTTTAGGGTTTTTAACGGTGTGTTTGGGTGGGTTAGGGTGTTTACGGGAGGGTTAGGGTTTCAAAGTGTGTGATATGGTTTTTAAGGGTTTCTAAGGTTGTGTCAGGGTTTATATGGGTGCGTTGGGGTTTCTAAGGTTCTGCTAGGGTTTCTAAGGGTGTGTTAGGGTTTCTGATGGTGTGTTAGGGTTTCTAAGGGTGTGTTAGTGTTTCTTAGGTTTGCTTAGGGTGTTGTTAGGGGTTTTAGGGGATTAGGGTTATGTTAGAGTTTCTTATGGTATCTTATGGTTTCTTAAGTTTTTTTAGTGTTTCATCATTTTTTTTGTGTTTATTGGGTCACTTATTGCTTCTTGGGTTTTCTTAGGGGTTGTTATGGTTTTTTAGGGTTTGTTATGTTTTTAGGTTTTTTGGGGTTTTTTTGTGTTTGTTATGGGTTTTTAGGGTTTGTTAGGGTCTGTTAGTGTTTGTTAGGGTTTGTTCGGGTTGTTAGGGTTTTGTGTGGTTTATGAGGGTTTTTAGTGTTTATGGGGTTATTCGCGGTTTGTTTGGGTTATGTAGTGGTTCATGGTTGTCGCAGATGTGTAGGGCTAGTTGCCACCTTCAATTGGTATGTGGAAGATGTGAAACAGACATCCAGAGCAGAAGTTTTAGTCATTTGGAGGACTTAAGGACCATTTTGGTCTTAAATAACGTGATAAGGTGTGCCTATTGGTCACATATGTGTTCATCTAATTGAAATCTTCGATTTGATATATGGTAGAGGCAAAACGGACTCCCAGAGTAGAAGTTATGGTCTTTTGGAGGGTTTACATACCTTTGTGGGCCTTCAAGGATGTAAGAAGGTGCTTCAGTTATTATATGAGTGTAGTTCTAGTCTCAAGCTTCGATTTGATATGTGGTAGAGGAAAAACGGACACCCATAGAAGAAGTTATTGAAAAACAGACACCTGAAGCCAATCTTTTGACCATCCAAAGGGATTTTGGGTCTTTTGGGGGGATGAAGAATGTCAGAAAGGGCTCCAGTGGTTACCAGAGTGTGTTTCTTTTCATAATATTATATTTGATATGTGGTAGATCCAAAATGAACACACGTAGAATTTTTCGTCATTTTAAATTGAGCAACACTCCTAGTGCCTAAAAACCTATGAAACCCACAACTCACTAAAATAAGAATAACTTCTCCTTCGGGTGTCTGTTTGAGCGCAGTGACTAGTAAAATCGAAGATCGTGAGATGAGTGAGGACTAAGTCTAATCGAAACTATGAGAAGATCAAAGAAGCAGAAGATATAATAGTTATACCACTCCAAAAAAAGTCCAACTTCAAACGACCATAACTTTCACTCATGTTGTCCATTTGAGATCTACCACATATCAAATAAAAAAATTAGAAGATATATATGCATAAGGATAACTTGAACAATGTTCAAGTCATTTTTGGGACCCTAAAATCCCCAAAACCCATTAGAAGGCCTCCAAAACTCCATTTTCATGTCCAGATCCCTGTCAAATGTTTCTTAAAAAGGTCATAACTTCTAATATGTGTGTCTGTTCAGACTCTGACACCTGTTTTTATCATAGCTAGTTCAATGAGATTTAGTTTGACTATTCACAGAGTGGAAATAGACAGCTGAAGAAGATGTTATGCCTTTTTAATGACTTAGTGATTTGATAGGTTTTTCAAGACACCATTTCTTGCACTTTTGTCATGTCTGCTGTTTTTTCAAACAACTATAACTTATTATTGTTATTATCATCACATGAAAATGCACATCCAAATGAACATACACGCACATTCAATGAATGTGCCTTATTCTACTATCACATGCGTTGTTATTATTAATATTATTAAAAATAATAATATTATTATTATCATCATCATAAACACATGCTAATGCAATGCATGGGAGTTATTCTTTGTTACCATACACATGCACACATAATGCACATGCATTATTCTATTATCCTATGCATTAGTACTACTACTATAATCACCACTACTACTACTATTATTACTACTGCTATTATTCTTACTATCATCACATGAAAATGTAGATGCACGTGCATTATTATTTATTATTTATTATCATGTACGTGCATATGCAATGCACTTGTATTATTCTTTTCTTATTATTATTATCACATTTATTATTATTATTATTATTATTATTATTATCATTATTATTATCATTATCACATGAAAATGCACAATCATGTGCATTGTTCTTTATTATTTATTACCATGCACGTGTCTGTGTTATTATTATTATTATTACAATTATTATTGTTAATATTATCATCAAATGTAAATGATCATGCACATGCATGTGCGTTCTTATTTATTATTATTTATTTATTATTTACTACTATGCACGTTCACATGAAATGCACTTGCATTATTCGATTCTTTTTATTATTATTATTATTATTATTATTATTATTATTATTCTTGTTGTTGTTGTTTGTATCATCAAATACAAATGCACATTCACGTACGTTGTTATTTATTAGTTATTTCCATGCACGTGCATGCGTCATTATCATTATCATTTCATGTAAATGCACAAGCACATGTGTTATTATATATTATTTATTATCATGCACATGCAAATACAATGCACCTACATTATTCTATTATCACATGTGTTATTATTATTTATTCTAATGCACGTGCACACGCAATGCACGTGCGTTATTCTATTATCACATGTGTTATTATTTATTATTTATTATCATTCACATGCAAATGCACATTCATGTGGACTTGGTTATTATTTATTGTTTATTACTATGCACATGCACATGCACATGCACATGCACATGTACATGCACATGAACTTGTATGTGCGTAATTATTTATTATTTATTATTATTCAAATGCACATTCACATACACATGCAATTCACATGCATTATTATTTATTATCATTCACATGCAAATGCGCAGGCATATGCACATGCACATGTGTTAAGATTTATTATTTTTACCTTACTCATGCATATGGACATCCACATGCATTATTACTACTATTATTAATAGATTTATTTTTAGGGTTTACTATCATTTTTTAGGATTTTTAGGTGTTATTTACAATTATTATGGTTTGTTAGGGTTTTAGGGTTTTTAATGGTATATTAGCTTTTTTTAGGATTTGGTGGGGGTTATTAGGATTTTATTAGGGTTTATTATGGGGTGTCAATGTTTATTAGGGTTTATTAGGTATTTTTAGGGTTTTATTGTGATTGAGTTGGGTTTATTAGGGTATATTATGGTATATTATGGTATATTTGGGTATGTTTAGGATTTATTAGGGTTTGTTATGGTTCATTATGGTTTATTAATTTTTAAGAGAACATATTACGGTTTTTAGTGTTTAGTGGTGTTTATTCATGTTTATTAGCGCTTTTAAGCTTTGTTATGTTTTATTAGCATTTATTAGGGATTTTAGGGGTTTTTAATTGTATATTTGCATTTTTTTTATGGTTTAGTGGGGTTTATTATGGTTTATTATGGTGTGTTAAGGTTTATTAAGGTTGAGTAGGTATTTTTAGGTTTTTATTAGGGGTGAGTCAGTATCTTTAATGTTTTATTAGGGTTTATTAGGGTTGAGTATGGTATATTAGGGTTTGTTAGGGATTTTTAGGGTTTGTTAGTGTTTTTATTAGGGTACATGAGTGTTTTTTGATTTTTGTTAATATATATGAGGGGTTGTTATGACTCTATAGGTTTTATTAGCATGTTTTTAGTGTTTGTGATCATTTTTAATGGTTTATTATCTTTTATTTGAATTTATTATGGTTTATTAGGGTTTCTAGGGCTTTTTAATTGTTTGTTTTCTTTTTTTTTGTTTATTGGGGTTTAATTGGGTTTTATTAGGTTTTGTTATGGTGTGTAAAGGTTTATTTTGGTTGAGAAGGTATTTTTAGGGTTTTATTATGGTTTATTAGGGTTTATTAGTTCTTATTAGTGTTTATTAGGGATATTTAGGGTTTATTAGGGTTTTTTAAGGATTTATTAGTTTTTTTATTAGGTTATATTAGTGTTTGTTAGGTCTTTTTAGATAATATAGCGTGTTTTTATTATTTGTTAGTGGTTTGTGTTTGTTTATGATAATTTTAGGGTTTCATTGGGTATATTAGAGTTTATTATGGTTTATTAGGGTTTCTAGGGAAGAAGAGGTGCAGGACCAGGCTATTCCTGGTCCTCCCAAAATTTATTAGAAAAAAAAGACACTGAAAGAGACACTACAGACCAAGGTGGGGCAGGGTCAATCGACACCAACCCAAAAAATAATCCCCAAAAGAAAAAAATGGAAATATAGCGCGTTTCTAGGTAATATAGCACTTTTTTATTGTTTTTGATCGTTTTTTATTTTTTGTGAGTGTTTTTAGGGTTTATTAGGTTATATAAGAGTTTATCAGGGTTTCTAGGGATTTTTTAATGTATACTAGCATTTTTTAATTATTTGGTATTTGTAGGGTTTTATTAGTGGTTATTATGGCGTGTTAAGTATTGTTTGGGATGAGTAGGGTTTATTTGGCTTTATTTATGGTTTATTAGGGCTTTTAGCATTTTTGGCGAGTTTATTAGGGTTTATTAGTGTCAATTAGGGTTGGTTATGGTTGTTAAGGTTTTCTTAACATGTTTTTAGGGTTTATTGGGTTTTATTATCATTTATTGGGGTTTATTAGGTATTTTTTGGGTTTTATTATGGTAGAGTAGAGTTTATTAGGGTTTTTAGGGATTATAAGGTGTTTTTAGGGATTATTAGAGTTTATTAGGGTTTAATTTTTTATATTATGGTATGTTAGTGTTTAATATTTTTGAGGGTTTTAAAGCATCTTTTTGGCTTTTGTAGTATTTTTTAGGGTTTTTGTAGCGTTGTTAGAGTTTATGTAGCATTTTTATTTTTTATGTAGAATTTTTAGGGTTTAGTTAGACGTTTTAGATTTTATGTATCATTTTTAGGGTTTATGTAACGTTTTTAGGGTTTATGTAGCGTGTTTAGGGTTTAGGTTTTATGTATCATTTTTTAGGGTTTATGTTGCATTTTCTGGGTTTATGTAGCGTTTTAGGGGTGATGTAGTGTTTATGTAGCATTTTTTAGGGTTTAGGTAATGTTATTAGGGTTCATGTAGTGTTTTTAGAGTTTATATTATGTTTTTAGGTTTTATGCAGCGTTTTTTAATATTTATGTTGCAATTTTTTGGTTTTTTGTTGTGTTTTTTAGGGTTTATGATACAGTTCTAGGGTTTATGTAGAAATTTGAAGGTTTATGTAGTATTTTTGGGGTTTATGTTGTGTTTTTTGGATTATGTTGCGTTTTTAGGGTTTTTGTTGCATTTTTAAGGGAGTTATGTAACATTTTTAGAGTTTATGTATCTATTTGAAGCCCTTTTAAGGTTTTAATGGTTGTTTATGGTTTGTAGTTTTTTATGGGTTTTAGGGTTGTTAATGGGTGTTTATTGTTTTTATGGTATCTAATGGATTTTTAATGGTTTTTTATCAGGGGGTTAGGGGTTTATTTGTTTTTTTGGGAGTGATAGTGGTTGTTAGGGGTTTTTAGTGTGTTTTAGGGTATGTTTGGGTATTGTAGCAGTTTTTAGGGTTTATATAATGTGTTTTAGCATTTTCTTGGGGATCTTTAGGGGTTTTTAGTGTTCTTTAGAAATTAATATGGTTCTTTAGGGTTTATTAGGGTTTGTTAGGGTTTATTAGTGTTCTTTAGGCTTTGTTACAATTTATTATCATTTTTATTGTATATTAGGGTTTTATTGGGCTTGTGTAGGCATTAATAGATTCTTCTAGGGTTCATCAACCTTTTTTAGGGTTATTTAGGATATATTAGGGTTTATTTTATTTATTAGGGTTTAGTAACATGTATTTGGGTTTATTACGATTTATTATGGTTAATTATGATTTGTTAGGGTTTATTGCGGTTTATTAGGGGTTTGTTATGGTTTGTTTCAGATTGTTATGATTTGTTTGGCGTTGTTAGGCTCTGTTATGACTTATTTGGGGTTGTTGGGGGTTTTTATGATTTATTTTTGGGTTATTAGGGTTTGTTAAGATTTATTAGTGGGTTGTAGGGGTTTTTAGGCTATTATTTGGATGTTTTTGTAGCGTTTTGTCGGGTTTGTTAGGGTTTTTAGTGATTATTAGGGTTTATTATGGTTTAATATTGTTTTTTTGTATATTATGGGTTTTAGGGCTTATATAGTATTTATTAGGGTCTAATAGAGTTTGTTAGGGTTTATTATAGGTTTTTATGATTTATTAGTGTTTATTAGGTGTTTTAGGGTTTAATTTTGGGTTTTAGGGGTTATTAGGGTTTATTAGTTGTACTTAGGGGTTATTAGTGGTTGTTACGGTTTGTTAGGTTTTGATAGGGTTTTTAGGTTTTGTTACGGTTTGTTCGAGTTGTTTGGGGTTCTAGGTGTTTTTTTGGTTTTTATGGGTGTGTTTGAATTTTTTATGCTTTGTTAGGGTTATTATAGCGCTTTTTGGGGTATTGTTGCATTTTGGAGGTTTTGAAGCATTTTTTTCTTTTTTGTAGCAATTTTTAGGGTTTTGTAGCATTGTTAGTGGCTTTAGTGGTTCTTTAGGGTGTTTTGGGGTTCTTTAGGGTTCTTTAGGGTTATTTATGGTGTATTAGGGTTTCCTTTTTGATTTTTAGGGTTTTATAGGGGGTTTTTAGGGTTTTTAAGGGTTTCATAGGGTTGGTTGGGGTTTTGTTAGGCATTTTGAGGCATTTAGGGTTTTTAGCATTTTTAAGGGTTTTAGGGTTTTTTGCGTTTTTTGAGCCTTTTTGAGTTTTTTTGTGGTTTATTAGGATTTTTTAGGTTTGTTTTCGGGTTTTTTTTGTTTTTTCATGTTTTTGGGGGTTTTATGGTTTTTACGTTTTTAGGGTTTTTATGTGTTTTTAGGGGTTTTTTGGGTTTTTTAGGGTTTTTTGGGTTTTTTGGGTTTTTGAGGTTATAGGGTTTTTTTAGGGTTTTGTTAGATTTTTTCAGGTTTGTTAGGGGTTTTTTGTGAATATTACTGTTTTAAATGTTTTAATAGCATTTTTTCTATATATTTGGGTTTTTAGGTATTTTGTAGATTTTATTGGGGTCTAATAGGTTTTTTAGGGTTTATTACGATTTATTATTGTTTATTAGGGTTTAGTAGTGGGATTTAGGGTTTATTAGGGTTTATTAAGGTCTATTATTTGTTGGTAGGGTTTGTTAAAATTTATTACTGCTTATTATAGTTATTTAGGGTGTTTAAGGGTTTGTTAGGGTTTCTAAGGGTGTGTTAGGGTTTCTAAGGTTGGGTTAGGGTTTTTATGGGTGGGATAGGGTTTCTAAAGGTTTGATATGGTTTCTAAGGGTTTCTAAGGTTGTGTTAGGGTTTTTATGGGTGTGTCGAGGTTTCTAAGGGTGTACTAAGGTTTCTAAGCATGTAGTAGGGATTCTAAGGGTGTGTTAGGGTTTGTAAGGGTGTGCTAGTGTTTCTTAGGTTCGATTAGGGCTTTGTTAGGGTTTTTAGGGTTTAGTTAGTGATTAATATGGTTTCTTAGGGGTTTTTTAGGATTTCTTCATATTTTTTTGTGTTTATTGGGGATTCCTAGTGCTTCTTGGGGTTTGTTAGGGTTTG
Source organism: Viscum album (assembly GCA_963277665.1). NCBI lineage: Eukaryota > Viridiplantae > Streptophyta > Magnoliopsida > Santalales > Viscaceae > Viscum > Viscum album. Next base: position 877,541 of record OY728167.1, on the reverse strand, counting down.
TTAGGGTTTTTTAGGGTTTTAGGGTTTTTTAAGGTTTGTTATGTGTTTTTAGGGGTTTTGGGGGTTTGTTAGGGTTTGTTAGGGTTTGTTAGTGTTTTTTAGGGTTTTGGAGTACTTAAGGACCTTTTGGGACTTTAAGAATGTGATAAGGTGTTCTTATTGGTCACAGATGTGTAGATATAGTCGAAAGCATCGATTTGATATATGGTAGAGGAAAAACGGACTCCCGGAGTAGATGTTATGGTCTTTTGGAGGGTTTAAGAACCTTTTCGGGCCGTCAAGGATGTGAAAATTTGCTTTAGTGGTTATAGGAGTATAGGTCTAGTCTAATTCTTCGATTTTATAGGTGGTAGAGGCAAAACGGACACCCATAGAAAAAGTTATTGCAAAACGGACACTAGAAGCCAATCTTTTGACCATCCAAAGGGATTTTGGGTCTTTTTGGGGGGTTGTTGAATGTAAGAAAGGGTGTCAGTGGTTACCAGATTGTTTATATTTTCACAATATTCAATTTGATACGTGGTAGAGCCAAAATGAACCCACGTAGCAGATGTTATTGTCATTTTAAATTGACCAACTCTACTAGCGCCTAAAAACCTAAGAAACCCGCAACTCACTAAAATAGGAATAACTTCTCCTTCAGGTATCCATATGAGCACTGTGACTATTAAAATCAAATACATTGAGATGAGTGAGGACCAAGTTTAGTAGAAACAATGAGAAGATAAAAGAAATATAAGATATATTAGTTATACCACTCCAAAAAAAATTCCAGCTTCAAACGGTCATAACTTTCGATCCGGTTGTCCATTTGAGTGCTACCACATATGAAATTGAAAGTAGCGAAGAGATCTATGCATAAGGATGAATTTAACATAGTTCAATTCATGTTTGAGACCCTAAAATCCCTGAAACCCATCAGAAGGTCTCTAAAACTTTTTTTTGTACGGATCCCTGTCAAATTTTTCTTAAAATGGTCACAACTTCTTATATCACTACTGGAAATCTAACCTATACCAATGGTTTAGAACCGTAGGTATAGGCCTCTAAACCATTGGTATAGCCTATACCAACGGTTTTGAAAACCGTTGGTATAAGTAATATAAAAATCTATACCAACGGTTCCATAAAACCGTTGGTATATGTATTTCCAAAAAAAACGTTCGCTGGGATTTGATCACAAGACCTCTAGTTTATCATTGAACGACCTAACCACTAACCTAACATGACTTTTGTGAACATAATTTCATAAATATATTTATTTATTATCATAATTATTTTAAATTTTGATTTATAGAATGTTCTGGTTAAGAGGATCTGATAGAAAATCAAAGGACCTATACCAACTGTTGTCAAAACCATTGGTATATGTTTCGGGATAATTGGGAGTGATGTTGATATTCTGGCCACTTTTCCCAATGGTTTTCCAAAACCGTTGGGAAAGGGTAGGCTTTCCCTATGGTTTGGCCAAACCGTTGGGAAAAGTGGCCACAAATTGGACCTTTCCCAAAAGTTTGGCCAAACTGTTGGGAAAGCCTACTCTTTCCTAACGGTTTTGAAAAACCGTTGGGAAAAGTGGCCACAAAGTGGGCTTCCAAACGGTTTGGCCAAACCGTTGGGAAAGGGGGTATATAAGTTTTCGGAAAGGTCACATTTCCAGTAGTGTATGTGTGTCTGTTCGTCATCCATCACATATTTTTATCGTAGTTCATTCCTTGAGAATGTACATACACGCACATTAAAATGCACATACGAATGCACATACATGCACATTCAATGCACGTGTGTTATTTTATTATCACATGTGTTGTTAATAATAATAATAATATTATTATTATTATTTTCATCATCATCACATGCAAATGCAATGAATGGGCGTTATTATTTATTAGCATGCACGTGCACGCGTAATGAAAATAAAATATTCTATTATAACATGCATTGGTAGTACTACTAATATCACCACTACTACTACTATTATTATTATTACTGTTATTATTACTATCATCACAAGAAAATGTATATGTACGTGCATTATTATTTATTATTTATTACCATGCACGTGCATATGCAATTCACTTGTATTATTATTTTATTATTATTATTATTATGACAATTATTATTATTATTATTATTATCATTATCATTATTATTATAATTGTCACATGCAAGTGCACATGTATGTGCGTTGTTATTTATTATTTATTACCATGCACGTGCATGTGTTATTATTATTATTATTACAATTAGTATTATTAATATTATCATCAAATGTAAAGGCACATGCACATGCATGCGCGTTCTTATTTATTGTTATTTTTTTATTATTTACAACTATGCATGTCCACATGAAATGCAGTCCTGTTATTCTATTATTATTATTATTATTATTATTTTTGTTGTTGTTATTATTATTGTTGTTGTTGTTTGTATCACCAAATACAAATGCACATACACGTGCATTGTTATTTATCATTTGTTACCATGCATGTGCATGTGTCATTATCATTATCATTACATGTAAATGCACATGCACATGCGTTATCATATAATATTTATTATCATGCACATGAAAATGCAATGCAATTGCATTATTCTATTATCACATGTGTTATTATTATTTGTTAGCATACACATGCACACGTAATGCAGGTGCATTATTCTATTATCACATGTGTTATTATTTATTATTTATTATCATTAACTTGAAAATGCACATTCATGTTGACTTTGTTATTATTTATTGTTTATTAACATGCACATGCAAATGCACATGCACATCCACATGCACATGAACATGCACTTGGATGTGTGTTATTATTTATTATTTATTATCATTCACATGCACATGCACATACATATATAATTCACATGCGTTAATATTTATAATTTATTATTCATTACCATTCACATGCAAATGCATAGGCATATGCACATACACGTGCATTATTATTTATTATTTAAACCATGCACATATATATTCACATGAATGTGCATTATTACTATTATTATTGTTAGAGGTATTTTTAGAGTTTACTAGAATTTTTTAGAATTTTTAGGTGTTATTAACATTTATTATGGTTTGTTAGGGTTTAAGGGGTTTTAATGGTATATTAGCATTTTTTAGGGTTTGGTGGGGGTTATTAGGATTTTATTAGGGTTTATTAGGGTGTGTTAAGGTTTATTTGGGTTTATCAGGTATTTTTAGGGTTTTATTAGGATTGACTTGGGTTTATTAGCGTATATTTTGGTATATAATGGTATATTTGGGTATGTTTGGGATTTATTATGGTTTATTATCGTTCATTGTTGTTTATTAATTTTTAAGAGGGTATATTAGGGGGTTTTAGTGTTTTTTAGTGTTTATTAGGGTTTATTAGTGCTTTTAGGCTTTGTTAGGTTTTATTAGAATTTATTAGGGGTTTTAGGGCTTTTTAATGGAATATTTTCATTTTTAGGGTTTAGTGGGGTTTATTGTGGTTTATTATAGTGTGTTAAGATTTATTAGGGTTGAGTAAAAATTTTTAGGGTTTTATTAGGGTTGAGTCGGTATCTTTAAGGTTTTATTAGGGTTTAATATGGTTGAGTACAGTTTATTAGGTTTTGTTAAGGATTTTTAGGGTTTACTGGTGTTAGTTAGTTTTTTTATTAGGTTATATGAGTGTTTTGTAGTTTTTGTTAATATATATGAAGGGTTGTTAGGACTTTTTATCTTTTATTAGCATTTTTTTAGTGTTTGTGATAATTTTTTATGGATTATTAGGTTCTATTAGAATTTATTATGGTTTATTAGGGTTTCTAGGTCTTTTTAATGGTTTGTTTCTATTTTCTTGTTTATTGGGGTTTAGTTGGGTTTTATTAGGTTTAATTATGGTGTACCAAGGTTTATTACGGTTGAGAAGGTTTTTTTAGGGTTTTATTATGGTTTTATTAGAGAATATTAGTTTTTATTAGGGTTTATTAGGTATTTTTATGGTTTATTAGGGTTTGTTAGGGGTTTACTAGTTTTTTGTTTTATTAGGGTATATTAGTGTTTGTTAAGTCTTTTTAGATAATATAGTGTTTTTTATTGTTTGTGAGCATTTTTTTTTTGTGAGTGTTTTTAGGGTTTCTTCGATTATATTAGAGTATATTATGGTTTATTATGGTTTCTAGGTATTTTTAAGGTATATTAGTGTTTTTTCTTTATTAGGCTATATTAGTATTTTTTAGGTCTTTTTAGGTAATATAGCATGTTTTTTATTGTTTGTGATCATTTTTTTATTGTTAGTGAGTGTTTATAGGGTTTATTAGGTTATATTAGAGTTTATCAGGGTTTCTAGGGATTTTTTAAGGTATACTAGTGTTTTTTTTCATTATTAGGGCTTTGTAGGGTTTTATTAGGGGTCATTATGGTGTGTTAAGGTTTGTTTGGGTTGAGTAGGGTTTATTTGGATTTATTTATGGTTTATTAGGGTTTTTAGGGTTTGTTTGGGGTTTATTACGGTTTATTAGTGTTTATTAGTGTCTATTAGGGTTGGTTAGGGTTGTTTAGGTTTTCCTAACATGTTTTTAGGGTTTATTATGTTTTATTATCATTTATTAGGGTTTATTAGGTATTTTGGGGTTTTATTAGGGTTGAGTAGAGTCTCTTAATGTTTTTAGGGGTTATAAGGTGCTTTTAGGGATTATTAGAGTTTATTAGGGGTTTATTAGGGTTTAATGCTTTATATAATGGTATGTTAGGGTTTAATATTTTTGAGAGTTTTGAAACATCTTTAGGGTTTTTGTAGCATTTTTTAGTGTTTGTGTAGCGTTGTTTGAGTTTATATAGCACTTTTAGTATTTATGTATCACTTTTAGGGTTTAGTTAGCAGTTTTAGGTTTTATGTTGCATTTTTAGGGTTTTTGTAATGTTTTTAGAGTTTATGTAGCCTGTTTAGGGTTTAGGTTTTATGTTGCATTTTTAGGGTTTTTGTAATGTTTTTAGGGTTTATGTAGCCTGTTTAGGGTTTAGGTTTTATGTAGCATTTTTAGGGTAAATGTTGCGTTTTCTAGGTTTATGTAGCATTTTTAGGGGTGATGTAGCATTTATGATGCATTTTTTAGGGTTTATGTATTGTTTTTAGAGTCCGTGTTGTGTTTTTAGGGTTTATGTTGTGTTTTTAGGTTTTATATTCCATTTTTTAATGTTTATTTAGCATTGTTTAGGGTTTATGTTACGGTTCTAGGGTTTATGTAGTGCTTTTTGGGATTATGTAGCGTTTTTGGGTTTATGTTACATTTTCTGGGTTTATGTTGTGTTTTTAGGTTTTATGTTGCATTTTTAGGGTTTATGTAATGTTTTTTGGGTTTATATATCTATTTGTTTCCTTTTTTAGTGTTTTAATGGATGTTTATGGTTTATAGTGGTTTTTAGGATTCTTAAGGGTTTTTAATTGGTGTTTATGGTTTTTATGGTTTTTTGATGGGTTTTGAATGGTTTTTTGGGGGGTTTTTAGTGTTTATTTGTTTTTTGGGATCGATATGGCTTGTTAGGGTTTTTAGTGTGTTTTAGGGTTTGTTTGGGTATTATAGCGGTATTTAGGGTTTATGTAATGTGTTTTAGCATTTTTTGGGTTCTTTAGGGTTTTTCAGTGTTATTTAGAGTTTATTATAATTATTTAGGGTTCATTAGGATTCTTTAGGGTTTATTAGTTTTCTTTAGGATTTGTTATGGTTTATTAGTGTTTTTTATTGTATATTAGGGTTTTATTGGGATTTTGTAGGAATTAATAGATTTTTCTCGGGTTTATCAATGTTTTAAGGGTTATTTAGGATTTATTAGGGTTTTCTAGGGTTTCATTTATATATTGGGGTTTATTAATGTGTATATGGGTTTATTACGATTTATTAGGGTTTCTTATGACTTTTTAGGGTTTATTGCGGTTTATTAGGGGTTTGTTATGGTTTTTTTCAGTTTGTTACAATTTATTTGGCGTTGTTAGGATTTGTTATGATTTATTTGGGGTTGTTAGGGTTTGTTACGAATTATTATGGGGTTATTAGGGTTTGTTAGGGTTTATTAGCGGGTTGTAGGGTTTTGTAGGCTATTATTTTGCGGGTTTTGTAGTGTTTTGTTGGATTTGTTAGGGTTTTTAGTGATTATCTTAATTTATTATGGTTTAATAGTGTTTTTATTGTATATTAGGGGCTTTAGCGATTTTGTAGCATTTATTAGAGTCTAATAGGGTTTTGAAGGTTTATTACAGGTTATTATGATTTATTAGTGTTTATTAGGGTTTTAGGGTTTAATAGTGGGTTTCAGGTGTTATTTGGGTTTATTAGTGGTTCTTAGGGGTTATTTGGGGTTGTTACGGTTTGTTAGATTTTGTTATGATTTGTTAGGATGGGTGTTATTCTATTATCACACACGTTATTATTATCATTATTTTCGTTTTAATTATTATCATTATCATTATTATCATTATCTTTATTATTATTATTACTACTACTATTATTATTATTGTTATCGTCACATGAAAATGTAGATGCACATGTATTATTATTTATTATTTATTTCCATGCACATGCATATGTTGTTGTTGATTTTATTATTATTATTATTACTATTACTATTAATATTATTATCATCATCAAATGCAAATGCAGATGCACGTCCATTATTATTTATTACAATGCACGTGGACGTGCAATGCACCTACATTATTCTATTATCACATGCATTTTTATTGTTATTGTAATTGTTATTATTACTTTTATTGTTACTTTTGTTATTATCATAAAATGTAAATGAAAATGCACGTGCGTTATTATTTATTACCATCCACGTGCACATTCAATACATTTGTGTTTTTCTATTATCACATGCGCTATTATTAATAATAATAATATTATTATTATTATTATCATCATGTGTGCTATGAGTTATTATTTATTATCATGCACCGCACAGGCAATGCACGTGCGTTATTCTATTATCACATGCGTTGTTTTTGTTGTTATTATTATTATTACTGTGATTATTATTATTATTATCATCATCTCATGCACATGCACATGCACGTGCATTAATATTTATTTTTTATTACCATGCACGTGCACATTCAATGAACACACATTATTTTATTATCACATACATTGTTATTCTTATTGTTATTATTATTATTGTGGTTGTTGTTGTTGTTGATATTTATGACAACCCTGTTTTTTTATTACAACTTAAACATGCTTTATTACATAAAACTTCACTTGATCCAACAAAGAAGATCGAGTGGTTTAGTGTATTTGGGGCTTAGGATCATTACATAAGAACTTTAAACTTGAAATACAACATCTTTATTGAAAACTTCCTTTACATGACCACAACATTCCTTCGTACTTAGCATTGCATGGGATAACCCGATGACATGCATAAGAAAAGGGTGATCTATAAAGCCCAGTAAGGGAGTAAACAATGAATAACATGAGGAGTGAAATACATGTTAGGAAATAGGCATATCAATAGAGCATAATATAAACATGAACAAAAAGGCATGATAAAGCATGATAATCATAACATGGAAATGTGGCAACAACACTTAACATTGAATTAGCATGAGCCAAGGCTCATTGCACATGGAGCATGAGTAAACCCTCATTGCACTTGAAGCACGAGTAAACCCTCGTTGCACTTGAATTAGAATGAGTAAACACTCATTGCACATGACTTATCATGATACTATACTTTACCCAATGCATTGGAGCGCTATAAAGGGTGCACCCTTCTTAAACATTTCATTTCATGCATAAGTGTTCCACATGGATCATAAAACATGGATTCATAAAACATAATCATTTATTCCACGATAAAGGAATGTGGAATTCATACATGAAACTTTACAATCAATATGTATATGTGCATAAAGGTGAATACCCTTGATGGAGAAATGGGCATGGTATTCACTACACAAAGACATTGGCTTAGAAAATCGGTGCGATTTCGGCAGCGTAACGGTGTGACATAAGAATTCATAAAAAAGGTTGATGAGAGAGAAAGGGGTTCCTCATCATATTTACATGTAATGGACAGTAAGGAGATCATATATATACATGTCCCAACAATAGAAATGCAATTTAGATTCATGATACAAAAGTATTGCTTGAATGTAAAAGAAGAGAGAGAAGTTCCTTTCGGAATTTCGGCATGGTAACGGGTGTACATAGGAGGCATTTAATGAGAGAGAAAGGGTTCTCCCATCATTCAAACAATAATAGGGCAGTATGGGGGAGGGGCGAAACCATACACCAACATTCATAATTTAAATAAAAAGGGAAATACAACTTAAAGAAAATTGACAAAAAAATGAGAAAGGAAGAAAACCCCTTACTTGGAAGTGTGCTTCCAAAGGCTAGAGAGAGGCTTGTGAGAGGCTTCTTGGGAGCTTGGGGAACCTTGAGAGGATTATAAAGAGAGTAGGGCAGAGGTTAGACGAACTTCAAGGGCTTTGAGTGAGGAGGAAGTGGGAGCTTGGGTGGGTTTATATAGGAAAGATGAGAGAATTCTTTATTATTTAGGTTTGGGACCCCTTATATTAAAATAATCCAAACCACAAACCATCCCATGGTATTTGCCCATGGTTTCTGGAAACGGAAATAGGAAAACAATATTTTACAATTCCAAGGTCCGAACATATTAAAAAATTAGGGTTGCTTATGTGGAGGTGAGTCACACTCCCATGGAAATTAATTTAAAAAGGCAAAGTGTTGAATAAGTCTTGAGGGCTCCATTAATGCTTTGAAAAGTGAGTCAAACAAACCCAAAACCTCATTATTTTAATGATAAAACATATATTGTCCGAACATAAGGATTATGGTATTTTATTACATCACCATTGGGTCATTATGATGTCATAAAACACATTATATATTTAAATGGTATTTAATTTTTACCCAAAAATTTGACTGTCTCAGAAAATTATGAAAAATTCACCGTTGGATAATTTCGACGTCCTGATTCCAAAAATAATATTTATTTTATCTAAATAATTTTCTAAATATGTGAATTTTCACTTTTAAAATAAAAACTGACATTTATAAAAAAAATTACGGGTTTTGACAGAAACGGCTTTCAAACCTTAATAAAAATTTTAATTGCATTCATAAAATTATAAGATCATTTATATTTAATAAAAATTAATTTAATATTAATAATAATATTTTATTAAAATATTATTTAATTCAAAAATCCTTTAATTTAATAAAATATAATTCTTAATTAAATAATAACTAAAAACACCATTTGTACTTTAAAAACTAATTACAATGTATCCAAAAATGACTAGAAATTATATTCATTATTATATAAAAAAATAATGTACATGAACATGGTGCTACTTATTTGTTACATAACCCCTTAAAATAGCCGCATAAGACCTAAGGGTAAGGTGTGCGATGGTGACAGACTCTTGGGGTTGCTCGGATAACATCGCTCGAGTGGTAATCTCTATCAACTTCCATTTTTCCCGTAGACGATCACGTTCGAGATTGACTTGATGAAGCTCAGCTTGGGCTTGGTCAAGGGAAAAGCCCAAAGACGCCACCCCTTTTCTGAGCTCCGACAAATGGGATTCGTAAGGGGCAATTCTACTGGATGAGGCCATCGCTTCCTTTGTCTGAGTAGAAATGGTTTCGTTAAAGCCTTATATTTATACTACTCAGATGATCACTGTTCAACGGCTATAAAATTAACGGTCACAAATCTTAACATAAAACTAAAGAATTTGACATCTTATAAAAAAACATTTTTCATAAATAAACATTTAACTAGATCAAGAGGGATTTTCCATTAATGAAACATTGGGTCGTTACAACATTCCCCCCTTAAGAAATTTCGCCCTCGAAATTTTTCTTTTTCCCACACTAAAACAAATGTGGGTAACTTAGCTTCATCATATCCTCCGACTCCCAAGTTGTTTCTTCAAACTTTTGGATTCTCCACAACACCTTGATGAGGGGCATTGTCTTATTTTGTATAAATTTTTCTCTACGATCTAAGATCTTCACTGGCTTCTCCTCATAAGAAAGATCGTCTTCTAATTGTACCACCTCGGAAGAGAGTACATGTGAAGGGTCTGGTATGTACTTCCTTAAGAGGGATACATGGAAGACATCATGCACCTTGGCCATAGTAGGTGGAAGTGCTAGTCGATAGGCCACAGCCCCAACACGATCAAGAATCTCGAAGGGGCTGATGTACCTTGGACTTAACCTCCCTTTCTTTCCAAACCTCATGACCTTCTTCCACGGAGATATTCTTAAAAACACCATGTCTCTGACTTTAAACTCAAGGTCTCGTCGACGATTATCTTCATAACTCTTCTGTCGACTCTGGGCTGCCTTGATATGTTGCTGAATGGTTTTCACCTTCTCCACCATTTCTTCGACCATTTCTGGTCCAAGCAGCTTACGTTCACCGACCTCATTCCAACATGCCGGTGTTCTACACCTTTTCCCATACAGGGCTTCATATGGTGCCATTTGGATGCTCGAGTGGAAACTATTATTATAAGAGAACTCAACTGGAGGAAGATGTTGATCCCATCCTCCTTTAAAGTCCATTGAGCACGCTCTCAACATATCCTCAAGTGTTTGGATAGTCCGCTCGGATTGGCCATCAGTTTGAGGATGATAGGCCGTACTGAAGTTCAATTCAGTATTCAGAGCATGTTGAAGAATCTTCCAAAACTTAGAGGTAAATCTTGGATCTCGGTCAGACACAATAGATAGTGGTACTCCATTCAACCGTACCACTTCCCTGATATATATCCTTTCCAGTTGATCCAAAGAGAAATCCTCTCGAATAGCAATGAAGTGTGCAGTCTTTGTAAGACGGTCCACAATAACCCAGATTGCATTGCTGCCTTTGGGTGTCCTTGGATGTCCGGTGACAAAGTCCATGGTGATGTTCTCCCATTTCCATTCTGGTATGGGCAATGGTTGCATCATCCCCTTAAACTTCTGCCTCTCTGCCTTCACTTACTGACACACCAGGCACTTTGATGTATACTCAGCGATCTCCTTCTTCATATTATCCCACCAAAAGTTTTCTCGGAGATCTCGATACATCTTTGTGCTCCCTGGGTGAATAGAGAAATTTGAACTATGTGCATCATCCAAAAGTTCCTTCTTCAGCTCCGAACTTGATGGAACACATAGTATTTTCCCAAACCGCGCAATTCCTTATTCATTAACATTAAACTCTGAGGATTTTCCCTTTTTGATAGCTTCCATATTTTCTTGGATTCCTGCATCATCATTTTGAGCATCCTTTAACCATTCCAAAAGAGATGGTTGAGCAATCATTTGTGAAAGGATTGATGATGTTCCCTTCTTTATGATTCCCACGTCCATCTTCATCAAGTCTAAGAAGATTGGATCCTTCTCAATTCTCATCATTGATAGAATCGCTGGATCCTTTCTACTTAGGGCATCCGCCACCTTGTTCGCCTTCCCAGGGTGGTAATGTATTGAACAGTCATAATCCTTGATGAGCTCTATCCATCTTCTCTGGCGCATATTAAGCTCTTTCTGTGTGAATATATATTTAAGACTCTTGTGGTCAGTATATATCTCACATTTCTCTCCATAGAGATAATGCCGCCATATTTTCAAGGCAAAGATCACCGCTGCCAACTCCAGATCATGCGTTGGATAGTTTTGCTCATGGATTTTCAACTGCCTTGAGGCATAGGATATCACTTTATCATTCTGCATCAGCACACATCCTAAGCCCTTCTTTGAAGCATCACTGAATACCACAAAAAGCTCCCCACTTGTGGGTAAAGTGAGCACAGGTGCAGTGATAAGCCTCCTTTTCAACTCCTTGAAGCTTTCTTCACATTCATCACTCCAATAAAACTTTACTCCCTTTCGAGTTAGCTTGGTAAGAGAGTTGGACAATCGTGAGAAGTTTCTCACAAATCGTCGATAATATCCAGCTAACCCCAAGAAGCTACGGATATCAGTTACCGATGTTGGCCTCGTCCATCCCTCAATTGCATCTGTTTTGGAGGGGTCCACAGATACCCCATTGCTTGTGATGATATGGCCCAAGAATGAGACCTCCTTCAACCAGAACTCACACTTGTTGTACTTGGCATAGAGCTTCTCCTTGCGCAAAGTCTCCAGTACAGTTCTTAAATGTTCCTCATGGTCCTCCTTGGTTTTGGAGTATATTAGAATATCATCTATAAAGACTACCACAAATTTGTATAGTTAATCTCTAAAGATTCTATTCATCAAGTCCATGAATATTTCTGGAACATTGGTGAGTCCGAAAGGCATTACTATGAATTCATAGTGCCCGTACCTTGTACGAAAAGCAGTCTTGGGGATATCTTCCTTCTTCACCCTTACTTGATAATATCCCGACCGCAAGTCGACCTTGGAGAAGTATTGTGCTCCACGCAGCTGATCAAAAAAGTCATCGATTCTTGGGAGAGGATACTTGTTCTTTATCGTGATTTTGTTAAGTTCACGACAATCGATGCAAAGCCGCATTTACCCATCCTTCTTCTTGATGAAGAGGACTGGTGCACCCTATGGTGATGCACTTGGGCATATAAACCCTTTATCCAGATTCTCCTGTAGTTGTTCCTTCAGCTCTTCAAGCTCAACAACAGCCATTCTATATGGAGTCTTGGATATTGGTAGTGCCCCAGGTATATGTTCAATTGAGAACTCAACATCTCTTCTTGGAGGAAGACCAGGAAGTTCCTCGGGAAATACTTAAGCGAATTCCCTCACAATAGGCATTTATTCAAGGGTGGTTTCTTCCTTGGACTTAATCATCTGAGCCAGATATGCATGCTCATAAGGCAGTAATATCCATGCTTGAGATGATGGAGCTAAAGGAGATTCATCTTCCTCCTGACACTTGTAAAGAATCTGGGGTCGATTCTCCATATGGAGTGTGATTTCCCTCTCCCAACAATTTATGTTGGCTCTATATAAGGAAAGCCAATCCATGCCAAGAATTGCATCAAATTCCACCAAAGGGAGTATGACGAGGTTCGCTGGGAAATTCAATCCACATATTATAACAGGGGAGGACTTATACTCACGGGATGCAATGATTTCCCCATTTGCCGTACTCACCGACATCTTTACTTCCATGATTTGTGGTGGTGCAGGGATTATTCTACTAAACTTTTGAGATATAAAAGAATGCGTAGAACCTGAATCAAAAAGTATGTTCGCTATTCTTGAATGAATAACTAGCGTAACTATCACCACTTCATTGTCGGGGTTCACTTCGGCAGAAGTGATGGCAAAAGCTCTTCCTTTCTATCTTGGAGGTTGTTGATTGCCTCCGATAACCCTTGGATTAGGGCACTGATTCGCAAAATGACCCGGTTCTTTGCATTTGAAGCATTGAACAATGCGTTGAGGTTCGAACGGAGCATTCCTCTCCAATGTCGCAGCTGCGGGTCCTTCTTGCTGATAGTTAACAGCTAGGTGCCCTTCTCTTCCACACTTGAAGCATTTTCTTGTCCCCCTAAGGCAATTTCCAGGGTGCTTCTTTCCACACTTTTTGCAAGTTGGGTGCTGGAATTTCTTAGCGCCGTTGGATTTATCCATCAGACCACCAGCATTGAAGTCCACCTTCCTCTTCTTGTCCCCATGATACCCCTGTGATTCTCCGATCTCCATTTCAACCTTGAGGGCACATCGGACAATTTACTCATAGCTGTCGAAGTCACGGATTGCTAATGCTTTCCGCAAGCTAGGCTTCAGCCCACCAAAGAAGCGTTCAACCTTTCATTCGGGGGTAACGACAAAGACGGAAGCGTATCGTGCAAGCCTTGTGAAGTTTTCCTCGTACGCTCCCACAGATTCCTCATCTTTCTTCTTGAGGGAAAGAAAGTCCCTTTCCATCTTAAGACGGAGGGTGCGTGGAAAATATTTATCGAAAAACATCTTCCGGAATACCTTCCATTCCAAAGCCTCGATCTCCTCCTCAGGCTTCGTATTTTTGATCAACGTCCACCATTGATCAGCTTCACCCTCCATACGATAAGCCTCCAGGAGAACCTTCTCTTTTTCAGAGCATTGGAGGATGGAGAATATCTTTTCAATGGAGTTGATCCATTGTTCAGCGATCGTGGGATCGGATGATCCACTGAAAGTAGGAGGCCTTTGTCTCATGAAGCTTTCAATAGCGACTTGTTCTTTCTTAGGGGGGGTTTAACGTTCCTCTTGACCAGTGTTTCTATTCAAAACATGAGTTAGCTGAGAGAGAAGTGTGACAAAGTTTGTGATTCCCGCTCCCATTGGATTGGGCATCTCATAAGTACAATCATCACACTGATCTTCACAACGGTTGTTAGCCCGAGTTCTCCTATTACCGGCCATTGGCTGGAATAAAAGGAAAGTTAGGGGTAACACATAAAGGGTAATCCAAAGACAAAAGTTGATGACTTATAAATAAACTTTAATCTCTTTAACTCATGAGTCTATAGGATTCAATCCAGGCTTTTCATGATCTTCCATCTAACATATATTCTTAGGGGAATTTTTCCCTTAATAAGGGTTCATACTAAGATTGTGAATTTATCAAAACATATCCCCCGGGAGTGTCGTAACCAAGAGTGTAGCAAGGACCGTTGTCGTGCACCAGTTCCCGTTCGAGTCTAGCTCAAAGCGGTGTTTTCGGGTTTTACCACTAGGATACATCTGTGCCAGAGCCGCCTCTACCTGCTCGTATCCAGACAGGGATGTATTTGTTTGATAAACCACTTACTTAGTATTTACCAAAACATAGGAATGTTTTTATTATGCTTAGTCTTGTATCTAAGGCTTTACTAGGGTTTCCTAATCCCAAAAATAACTAAACCTATCCTCTGATACCAACTATGACAACCCTATTTTTTTATTACAACTTAAACATGCTTTATTACATAAAACTTCACTTGATCCAACAAAGAAGATCGAGAGGTTTAGTGTCTTTGGGGCTTAGGATCATTAAATAAAAACTTTAAACTTGAAATACAACATCTTTATTGAAAACTTCCTTTACATGACCACTACATTCCTTCGTACTTAGCATTGCATGGGATAACCTGAGGACATGCATAAGAAAAGGGTGAGCTATAAAGCCCAGTAAGGGAGTAAACAATGAATAACATGAGGAGTGAAATACATGTTAGGAAATAGGCATATAAATAGAGCATAATAGAAACATGAACATAAAGGCATGATAAAACATGATAATCATAACATGGAAATGTGGCAACAACACTTAACATTGAATTAGCATGAGCCAAGGCTCATTGCACATAGAGCATGAGTAAACCCTCATTGCACTTGAAGCACGAGTAAACCCTCGTTGCACTTGAATTATCATGAGTAAACACTCATTGCACATGACATATCATGATACTATACTTTACCCAATGCATTGGAGCGCTATAAAGGGTTCACCCTTCTTAAACATTTCATTTCATGCATAAGCGTGCCACATGGATCATAAAACATGGATTCATAAAACATAATCATTTATTCCACGATAAAGGAATGTGGAATTCATATATGAAAATTTACAATCAATATGTATATGTGCATAAAGTTGAATACCCTTGATGGAGAAATGGGCATGGTATTCACTACACAAAGACATTGGCTTAGAAAATCGGTGCGATTTCGGCAGCGTAACGGCGTGACATAAGAATTCATAAAAAGGTTGATGAGAGAGAAAGGGGTTCCTCATAATATTTAAATGTAATGGAAAGTAAGGAGATCATATATATACATGTCCCAACAATAGAAATGGAATTTAGATTCATGATACAAAAGTATTGCTTGAATGTAAAAGAAGAGAGAGAAGTTCCTTTCGGAATTTCGGCATAGTAACGGGTGTACATAGGAGGCATTTAATGAGAGAGAAAGGGTTCTCCCATCATTAAAAAAATAAGAGGGAAGTATGGTGGAGGTGCGAAACCATACCCCAACATTCATAATTGAAATAAAAAGGGAAATACAACTTAAAGAAAATTGACAAAAAAATGAGAACGGAAGAAAACCCCTTACTTGGAAGTGTGCTTCCAAAGGCTAGAGAGAGGCTTGTGAGAGGCTTCTTGGGAGCTTGGGGCACCTTGATAGGATTATAGATAAAGTAGGGCAGAGGTTAGACGAACTTCAAGGGCTTTGAGTGAGGAGGAAGTGGGAGCTTGGGTGGGTTTATATAGGAAAGGTGAGAGAATTCTTTATTATGTAGGTTTGGGACCCCTTATATTCAAATAATCCAAACCACAAACCATCCCATGGTATTTGCCCATGGTTTCTGGAAAAGGAAAGAGGAAAACAATATTTTACAATTCCAAGGTCCGAACTTATTAAAAAATTAGGGTTGCTTATGTGGAGGTGAGTCACACTCCCATGGAAATTAATTTAAAAAGGCAAAGTGTTGAATAAGTCTTGAGGGCTCCATTAATGCTTTGAAAAGTGAGTCAAACAAACCCAAAACCTCATTATTTTAATGATAAAACATATATTGGCCGAACATAAGGATTATGGTATTTTATTACATCACCATTGGGTCATTATGATGTCATAAAACACATTATATATTTAAATGGTATTTAATTTTTACCCAAAATTTTGACTGTCTCAGAAAATTATGAAAAATTCACCGTTGGATAATTTCGACGTCCTGATTCCAAAAATAATATTTATTTTATCTAAATAATTTTCTAAATATGTGAATTTTCACTTTTAAAATAAAAACTGACATTTATAAAAAAAATTACGGGTTTTGACAGAAACGGCTTTCAAACCTTAATAAAAATTTTAATTACATTCATAAAATTATAAGATCATTTATATTTAATAAAAATTAATTTAATATTAATAATAATATTTTATTAAAATATTATTTAATTCAAAAATCCTTTAATTTAATAAAATATAATTCTTAATTAAATAATAACTAAAAACACCATTTGTACTTTAAAAACTAATTACAATGTATCCAAAAATGACTAGAAATTATATTCATTATTCTATAAAAAAATAATGTACATGAACATGGTGCTACTTATTTGTTACATAACCCCTTAAAATAGCCGCATAAGACCTAAGGGTAAGGTGTGCGATGGTGACAGACTCTTGGGGTTGCTCGGATAACATCGCTCGAGTGGTAATCTCTATCAACTTCCATTTTTCCCGTAGACGATCACGTTCGAGCTTGACTTGATGAAGCTCAGCTTGGGCTTGGTCAAGGGCAAAGCCCAAAGACGCCACCTCTTTTCCGAGCTCCGACAAATGGGCTTCGTAAGGGGCAATTCTACTGGATGAGGCCATCGCTTCCTTTGTCTGAGTAGAAATGGTTTCGTTAAAGCCTTATATCTATACTACTCAGATGATCACTATTCAACGGCTATAAAAGTAATGGTCACAAATCTTAACAAAAAACTAAAGAAGTTGACATCTTATAAAAAAACATTTTTCATAAAGAAACATTTAACTAGATCAAGAGGTATTTTCCATTAATGAAACTTTGGGTCGTTACAATATTGTTATTATCATCACATGCAAATGAACATGCAAATACATAAACATGTACATTCAATGCACGTACGTTATTCTATTATCACATGCGTTGTTAATAATAATAATAATAATATTATTATTATTATTGTCATTGTCATCATCATCACATGCAAATGCAATGCACGCATGTTATTATTAATTACTGTGCACATGCATACATAATGCACATGCAATATTCTATTATCAAATGCATTGGTACTACTACTATTATCAGTACTACTACTGCTATTGTTAATATTATTATCATCACTTGCAAATGCAGATGCACATGCATTATTATTTATTGTTTATTACCATGCACATGTATATGCAATGCACTTGTATTATTATTTTATTATTATTATTGTTATTGTCACAGTTTATTATTATTATTATTATTATTATTATTATTATCATTATCATTATTATTATCATTATCAAATGCAAATCCACATGCATGTGCGTTGTTATTTATTATTTATTACCATGCACGTGCATGTGTTATTATTATTATAATTATTATTACAATTAGTATTATTAATATTATTATCAAATGTAATTGAAAATGCACATGCATATGTGTTCATATTTACTATTATTTATTTATTATTTACTACTATGCACGTGCACAGAAAATGCACTTGTGTTATTCTATTATTATTGTTATTATTATTATTATTATTATTATTATTGTTTGTATCATCAAATACAAATGCACATGCACGTGCGTTGTTATTTATTATTTATTACCAAGCACGTGGATGCGTCATTATCATTATAATTACATGTAAATGCACATACATGTGTGTTATTATATATTATTTATTACCATGCACATGAAAATGAAATGCACTTTCATTATTCTGTTATCACAGGTGTTATTATTATTTATTCTCATGCACGTGCACACGCAATGCACTTGCGTTATTCTATTATCACATGTGTCATTATTTATTATTTATTATCATTCACGTGCAAATGCACATTCATGTGGACTTGGTTATTATTTATTGTTTATTACGATGCACATGCACATGTACATGCACATGCACATGCACATGAACTTGGATGTGCGTTATAATTTATTATTTATTATCATTCACATGCATACACACATACACATGAAATTCACATGTGTTATTATTAATAATTTATTATTTATTTTCATTTACATGAAATTGTGCATGCATATTCACATGCACGTGCATTATAATTTATTATTCAAACCATGCACATTCATATGCACATGCACGTGCGTTATTACTACTATTACTATAAGAGGCATTTTTAGGTTTACTATCATTTTTAGGATTTTTAGGTGTTATTAACATTTATTATGGTTTGTTAGGGCCTTAGGAGTTTTTAATTTTATATTAGCATTTTTAGGGTTTGGTGGGGGTTATTAGGATTTTATTAGGGTTTATTATGGTGGTTCAATGTTTATTAGGTATTTTTAGGGTTTTATTAGGATTGAGTTGGGTTTATCAGGGTATATTATGGTATATTTAGGTGTTTATTAGTGTTTATTCGTGTTTAGTAGTGGTTTTAAGCTCTGTTAGGTTTCATTAGCAATTATTCATGGTTTTAGAGATTTTTAATGGTATATTGGAATTTTTTAGGTTTTAGTGGGGTTTGTTATGGTTTATTATCGTGTGATAAGGTTTATTAGGGTTGAGTATGTATTTTTAGGTTTTTATTAGGGTTGATTCATTGTCATTATGGTTTTATTAGTGTTTATTAGGGTTGAGTATGGTTTATTAGGTTTTTTTAGGGTTTTTTAGGGTTTTCTAGGGTTTGTTAGTGTTTTTTAGGGTATATGAGTGTTTTTTAGTGTTTGTTAATATATATGAGGGGTTTTTATGACTTTTTAAGTTTTATTATCATGTTTTTAGTGTTTGTGAGCATTTTTAATGGTTTATTAGATTTTAGTTGAATTTATTATGGTTTATTAGGGTTTCTAGGGCTTTTAATGGTTTGTTTGCATTTTTTTGTTTATTGGGGTTTAGTTGGGTTTTATTAGGTTTTGTTATGTTGTGTCATAGTTTATTAGGGTTGAGAAGGTATTTATAGGGTTTTATTATGGTTTATTCATTTTTTTTAGGGTTTATTCAGGATTTTTAGTGTTTATTAGGGTTTGTTAGGGGTTTATTAGTTTTTTTGTTTTATTAGGTTATATTAGTGTTTGATATGTATTTTTAGATAATACAGCGTGTTTTTTTGTTTGTGAGCATTTTTTTTTGTTTGTGAGCATTTTAGGGTTTCTTTTTTATATTAGAGTATATTATGGTTTATTAGGGTTTTTAGGAATTTTTAATGTATATTAGTGTTTTTCGTCTTTATTAGGTTATATTAGTGTTTTTAGGTCTTTTAGGTAATATTCTGCGTTTATATTGTTTGTGATCATTTTTTATTATGATCATTTTTAGAGTTTATTATGTTATATTAGAGTTTATCAGGGTTTCTAGGGATTTTTTAAGGTATACTATTATTATTTTTTATTAGGGATTTTGAGGGTTTTATTTGGGGCTATTATGGTGTGTTATGGTTTGTTTGGGTTGAGTAGGGTTTATTTGGATTTATTTATGGTTTATTAGGGTTTTTAGGGATTATTTGGGGTTTATTAGGGTTTATTATTGTTTATTAGTGTCTATTAGGGTTGGTTAGGGTTTTTTAGATTGTCTTAATGTGTTTTTAGGGATTATTTGGATTTATTATCATTTATTAGGGTTTATTAGGTTTTTTTGGGGTTTTATTAGGGTTGAGTAGAGTTCCTTTGTATTTTAAAGATTATAAGGTGTTTTTAGGGATTATTAGAGTTTATTAGGGGTTTATTAGGGTTTAATTTTTTATATTATTGTATATTAGGGTTTAATATTATTAAGGGTTTTAAAGCCTCTTTAGGGTTTTTGTAACATTTTTTAGGGTTTTGGTAGCATTTTTAGAGTTTATATAGAATTTTTAGTGTTTATGTAGAGTTTTTAGGGTTTAGTTAGCTGTTTTAGATTTTATGTATCATTTTTAGGGTTTATGTAACGTTTTTAGGGTTTATGTAGTGTGTTTAGGGTTTAGGTTTTATGTATCATTTGTTAGGGTTTATGTTGCGTTTTATGGGTTTCTGTAGAATTTTTAGGGGTGATGTAGCATTTATGTTGCATTTTTTAGGGTTTATGTAACGTTTTTAGTGTTAATGGAGCGTTTTTTGGGTTTATATTTTGATTCTAGGTTTTATGTAGCGTTTTTAAAGTTTATGTTGCATTTTTAGGGTTTATGTTGTGTTTTTAGGGTTTATGTTACACTTCTAGGGTTTATGTAGTGCTTTTAGGGTTTATGTAGCATTTTTTTTGGTTTATGTTGTTTTTTTGTTTATGTTTCATTTTTAGGGTTTTGGTTGCATTTTTAAGGGTTTATGTAACGTTATTAGGGTTTATGTATTTTTCTGAAGCCATTTTAGGGTTTTAATTGTAGCTTATGGTTTGTAGTGTTTGTTAGGGGTTTTAAGGGTTGTTAACGAGGTTTTATGGTTTTTTATGGCATCTGATGGATTTTAATGGATTTTTTGGGGTTTTTATTAGATTATTTATTTTTTGGGGATTGATAGGGGTTATTAGGGTTATTTAGTGCGTTTTATAGTTTTTTTGGGTATTGTAGCGGTTTTCAGGGTTTATATAATGTGTTTTAGCCCATTTTTTGGTTCTTTAGGGTTGTTTAGTGTTTTTTGAAGTTTAATATGTTCTATAGGGTTTATTAGAGTTATTTTGTGTTTATTAGTGTTATTTAGGATTTGTTATAGTTTATTAGTGTTTTTTATTGTATATTTGGGTTTTATTGCCCTTTTGTAGGCATTAATAGCTTTTTCTATGGTTTATCAACCTTTTTTAGGTTTATTTAGGATTTATTAGGGTTTATTTTATTTATTAGGGTTTTGTAACGTGTATTTCAGTTTATTACTATTTAATAGGGTTTATTATGCTTTGTTAGGGTTTATTACGTTTTATTAGGGGTTTGTTATGGTTTGTTTCAGTTTGTTACGATTTATTTGGCATTTTTAGGATTTTTTACGATTTATTTTTGGTTTTTAGGGTTTGTTACATTTTATTTTGGGGTTATTAGGGATTTTTAGGGTTTATTAGTGGGTTTCAGGGTTTTGTAGGCTATTATTTGGAGGTTTTTGTAGTGTTTTTTCAAGTTTGTTTGGGTTTTTAGAGATTATTAGGGTTTATTATGGTTTAATATTGTTTTTTATTGCATATTATGGGTTTTGGGGATTTTTAGCATTTATTAGGGTCTAATAGAGTTTTTTAGGGTTTATTACAGGTTATTATGATATATTAGAGTTTATTAGGGTTTTTAGCGTTTATTAGTGGGTTTTAGGGGTTATTAGGGTTTATTAGTGGTTCTTAGGGGTTATTAGTGGTTGTTAGGGTTTGTTAGGTTTTGTTACGGTTTTTAGGGTCTATTACGGTTTATTTGAGTTGTTTGAGGTTTTATGTATTTTTTTGGGTTTTATGGTTGTATTTGGATTTTTTATGCTTTGTTAGGGTTATTTTAGTGTTTTCGGGGTTTTGTTGTGTTTTGTGTGTTTTGAAGCATTGTTCAGTTTTCTTAGAAATCGTTATGGTTTATGTAGCATTGTTAGTGGCTTTAGTGGTTCTTTCGAGGTTTATTAGGGTTTAATTTTTTATATTATGGTATATTAGGGTTTAATAGTTTTGAGGGTTTTGAAGCGTCTGTATGGTTTTTGTAGCATTTTTTAGGGTTCGTGTTTCATTGTTAGATTTTATTTAGTATTTTTAGTGTTTATGTAGCATTTTATCATTTAGTTAGCGGTTTTAGGTTTTATGTATCATTTTTAGGGTTTATTTAACGTTTTTATGGTTTTTGTAGCATGATTAGGTTTTAGGTTTTATGTAGCATTTTTAGGGTTTATATTGCGTTTTTTGGTTTTATGTAGAGTTACAGGGGTTATGTAGATTTTATATTGCATTTTTTATGGTTTATGTAATTTTTTTAGGGTTCATGTAGTGTTTTTAGGGTGTATATTGTGTATTTAGGTTTTATGTAGTTTTTTAATGTTTATGTTGTGTTTTTAGGGTTTTTGTTGTGTTTTTTAGGGTTTATGTTACAGTTCTAGGGTTTATGTAGTGCTTTTAGGGTTATTGTAGTGTTTTTTGTGTTTATGTTGCATTTTTTCATTTATGTTGTGTTTTTAGGGTTTTTGTTGCATTTTTTAGGGTTTATGTAACGTTTTTAGTGTTTATGTTTCTATTTGAAGCTTTTTTTAGGTTTTTAATGGTTGTTTGTGGTTTGTAGTGTTGTTTATGGTTTTTAAGGTCTGTTAAAGGGTGTTTATGGGTTTTTATGGTGTGTGATGGCTTTTTAATGGTTTTTGGGAGGTTTTATGGGTTTTTTTTTTGGATTGATAGGGGTTGTTAGGGTTTTTATTGTGTTTTAGGGTTTGTTTGGGTATTGTATGGTTTATATAATGCGTTTTAGCATTTTTTGGGTTCTTTAGGGTTTATTAGTGTTCTTTAAGATTTGTTACAGTTTATTAGCAGTTTTATTGTATATTAGGGTTTTATTGGGATTTTGTAGGCCTTAATAGTTTTTTCAAGTGTTTATCAACCTTTTTTAGGGTTATTTAGAATTTATTAGGGTTTATTTTATTTATTAGATTTTAGTAACGTGTATTTGGGTTTATTATGATTTATTAGGGTTTATTATGCTTTGGTAGGGTTTATTGTAGTTTATTAGGGGTTTGTTATGGTTTGTTTCAGTTTGTTATGATTTATTTGGTGTTGTTAGGATTTGATATGATTTATTTAGGGTTGTTAGGGTTTTTTATAATTTATTTTGGCGTTATTAGGGTTTTTAGGGTTTATTAGTGGGTTGTAGGGTTTTGTAGGCTATTATTTGGAGATTTTTGTAGTGTTTTTTCGGTTTTGTTAGGGTTTTTAGTGATTATTAGGGTTTATTATGGTTTAATTGTGTTTTGTATTGTATATTAGGGGTTTTATAGCTTTTGTAGCATTTATTAGGGTCTAATAGAGTTTGTTATGTTTTATTACAGGTTATTAAAGCTTATTAGTGTTTATTAGGGTTTTAGGGTTTAATAGTGGGTTTTATTGGTTATTAGGGTTTATTAGGGGTTCTATGGGGTTATTAGTGGTTGTTAGGGTTTGTTAGGTTTTGTTAGTGTTTTTAGGGTTTGTTACATTTTGTTTGAGTTGTTTGGGGTTTTATGCATTTTTTTTTGGTTTTATGGGTGTGTTTGGATTTTTTATGCTTTGTTAGGGTTATTTTAGCGTTTTTGGGGTTTTGTTGCATTTTGTGGGTTTTGAAGCATTTTTCAGGTTTTTATAGCAATTGATAGGGTTTGTGTAGCATTGTTAGTGGATTTAATGGTTTTTTAGGGTACTTTAGGGTTTTTAGGGTTTTTAGGGTTCTTTAAGGTGTATTACAGTTACTTTTGAGGTTTTTAGGGGTTGCTAGAGAGTTTTTAGGGTTTTTACTGGTTTCATAGGGTTGGCTAGGGTTTTGTTAGGCATTTTTAGGATTTTGGGTTTTTTATTGTTTTTAGTGGTTTTTTGGTTTTTAGGGACTTTTGAGGGTTTTTTGAGTTTTTTTAGGTTTGTTTTTGGGTTTTTTTTTTGGTTTTTTGGGTTTTTTGGGTTTTTTTGGGGTTTTAGAGTTTTTAGGATTCTTTAGGGTTTTTAGTGTTTTTATGGATTTTTAGGGTTTTGTTAGGTTTTGCCGGGATTGTTAGGGTTTTTTGTGAATATTAGAATTTTAAATGGATTAATAGCATTTTTGTTGTATATTTGGGTTTTTAGGTATTTTGTAGCTTTTATTGGGGTCTAATAGGTTTTTAGGGTTTATTATAATTTATTAGTGTTTATTAGGGTTTAATAGTGGGTTGTATGGTTTATTAAGGATTATTATGGTTTATTATTGGTTGGTAGAATATTTTAGGATTTATTAGTTATTATTAGAGTGATTTAGTGTATCTAAGTGTTTGTTAGAATTTCTAAGGATGTGTTAGGGTTTCTCAGGGTGGGTTAGGGTTTTTATGGGCGGGTTAGGGTTTCTAAGGGAGTGCTATGGTTTCTAAGAGTTTCTTAGGTTGTGTTAGGGTTTCTATGGGTGCATTGGGGTTTCTAAGGATGTGTTAGGGTTTCTAAGGGTGTTCTAGGGTTTCTAAGGGTGTGTTAATGTTTCTAATGGTGTGTTAGTGTTTCTTAGGTTTTCTTAGGGTTTTGTTCGGGTTTTTAGGGTTTTCAGGATTATGTTTGGGTTTCTTATGGTTTCGTAGGTGTTTTTTAGGGTTTCATCGGGGTTTTGTGTTTATTGACGTTTAATAGTTCTTCTTGGGTTTTGTTAGAGCTTATTAGGGTTTTTTTAGGGTTTATAGTGTTTGTTATGTTTTTAGGGTTTTTTGGGGTTTGTTAGGGTTTTTTAGGGTCTGTTAGGGTTTGTTAGGGTTTATTAGTTTTTGCTAGGGATTTTTAGGGTTTGTTAGGTTTTTTCATGGTTTTTATTGTTTTTTAGTGTTTATGGGATTATTCATGGTTTTTTAGTGTTATTTAGTTGTTCATCGTTGTCACAGATGTGTAGAGCTAGTCACAAGATTCAATTTGATATGTGGTAGAGGTGATACAGTCACCCAAAGCAGAAGTTATGGTCATTTGGAGGACCTTATGACATTTTGGGTCTTTAATAACATGATATGGTGTTCCTATGGTCACATATGTGTAGATCTAGTCGGATGATTCGATTTGATATATGGTAGAGGCAAAACGGACTCCCGGAGTAAAAGTTATGGTATTTTAGAGGGTTTAAAAACCTTTTTGGGAATTCAAGGGTGTGAGAACGTGATTCAGTGCTTATAGGAGTGTAGGTATATTCTCAAGCTTCTATTTGATATGTGGTAGTGGAAAACCGGACACCCATAGAAGAAATTATTGCAAAACAAACTCCTGAAGCCAATCTTTTGACCATCTAAAGGGATTTTGGGTCTTTTTTTGGGGGGGGGGGTTGAAGAATGTCAGAAAGGGTTACAGTGGTTTCCAAAGTGTGTATCTTTTCACAATCTCTGATTTGATATGTTTTAGAGCCAAAATGAACACATGTATCATATGTTATTGTCGTTTTAAATTGAGCTACCCTCATAGTGCCTAAA
This sequence comes from Viscum album, assembly GCA_963277665.1. Taxonomy (NCBI): domain Eukaryota; kingdom Viridiplantae; phylum Streptophyta; class Magnoliopsida; order Santalales; family Viscaceae; genus Viscum; species Viscum album. Next base: position 851,818 of record OY728167.1, on the reverse strand, counting down.
AACCTAAGAAACCAGCAACTCACTAAAATTGGCATAACTTGTCCTTCGGGTGTCCATTTGAGCACTGTGACTAGTAAAATCGAATCACGTGAGATGAGTGAGGACCAAGTCCAATTGAAACTGTGAGAAGATAAAAGAAACAGAAGATATAATAGTTATACCACTCTAAAAAAAGTCCAACTTCAAATGGCCAAAACTTTCACTCTGGTTTTCCATTTGATCTCTACCAGAAATAAAATCGAAGGCATCGAAGAAATATACGAAGAAGGCTAACTTGAACAAAGTTAAAGTCATGTTTGGGACACTAAAATCCCCAAAACCCATAATAAGGCCTCCAGAACTCCATTTCCGTGTTCGGATCCCTGTCAATTTTTTCATAAAACAATCTTAACTTCTGATCTGTATGTTTTTTCGGCCTCCGAAACCTATTTTTATCATAGTTCATTCCATGAGATTTAGTTTGACTATTCACGGAGTAGAAAGGGAAGCCTAAAGAGGAAGTTATGTATTTTTTAATGACTCTGCGATTTGTTAGGTTTTTGAGACATAATTTCTATCACTTTTGTCCTGTCGGCTATTTTTTCAAACAACTATAACTTACTGTTACTGTTATTATTATTATTATCATCATCTCATTCAAATGCACATGCACATGCACGTGTGTTATTATTATAATTTTATTATCATGCATGTGCACATGCAATGCACACATGTTATTTTATTATCACATGTGTTGTTATTATTATAGTTATTATTATTATTATGGTTGTTTTTGTTGTTGTTGTTATCATCACATGCAAATTCACATACAAATGGACATACATGCACATTCAATGAACATGTGTTATTCTATTATCACATGCGTTTAATTATTATTATTATTATTATAATTATCATCATCATCATCATCATCATCACATGAAAATGAAATGCAGAGGAGTTATTATTTATTACCAAACACATGCACACGTAATGTACATGCAATTTTCTATTATCATATGCATTAGTACTACTACTATTGTCACCACTACTACTAATATTATTACTACTGCTGTTATTATTACTATCATCACATGCAAATGTAGATGCACATGCATTATATTTATCATTTATTACCATGTACGTGCATATGCAATTCACTTGTATTGTTCTTTTATTATTGTTATTATTATTATTATTATTATTATTATTATCATTATCATTATTATTAACTTTATAACATAAAAATTCATATGCATGTGCGTTGTTATTTATTATTTATTTCCATGCATGTGCATGGGTTATTATTATTATTATTATTATTATTATTACAATTAGTATTATTAATATTATCATCAAATGTAAATGCACTTGCACATGAATGTGGATTCTTATTTATTGTTATTTATTTATAATCTACTACTATGCACGCGCACATGAAATGCACATGCCTTATTATATTATTATTGTTGTTGTTTTTGTTGTTGTTGTTGTTGTTTGTATCATCAAAAACAAATGCACATGTACATGTGTAGTTATTTATTAGTTATTACCATGAACGTTCATACATCCTTATCATTATCATTACATGTAAATGCACATGCACGTGCTTTATTATATATTATTTATTATCATGCACATGCAAATGCAATGCACTTGCGTTATTCTATTATCGCATGTGTTATTATTATTTATTCTAATGCAAGTGCCCACGCAATGCACGTGCATTATTCTATTATCACATGTGTTATTAATTATTATTTATTATCATTCACATGGAAATGTACATTCATGTGTACTTCTTTATTATTTATTGTTTATTACCATTCACATGCACATGCACATGCACATGCTCCTGCACATGCACTTTTATGTTCATAATTATTTATTATTTATTATCATTCACATGCACATGCACATACACACGCAATTCACAAGCGTTATTATTTATAATTTATTATTTATTATCATTCACATGAAAATACGCTTGCATATGCACATGCATGTGAGTTATGATTTATTATTTAAACCATGCACATGCATATTCACATGCACGTGCGTTATTACTATTATTATTATAAAAGGTATTTTTAGGGTTTACTATCATTTTTTAGGATTTGAAGTTGTTATTAACATTTATTAGGGTTTGTTAGGGTTTTAGTGTATTTTAGTGGTATATTAGCATTTTTAGGGTTTGGTGGGGGTTATTTGGATTTTATTAGGGTTTATAATGGTGTGTCAAGGTTTATTAGGGTTTATTAGGTATTTTTTGGGTTTTATTGCGACTGATTTGGGTTTATTAGGGTATATTATGGTATATTATGGTATATTTGGGTATGTTTAGGATTTATTAGGATTAATTATGGTTCATTATACTTTATTAATTTTTAAGAGGTTATATTATGGTTTTTAGTGTTCAGTGGTGTTTATTCGGGTTTATTAGTGCTTTTAACCTTTGTTATGTTCTATTAGCATTTATTAGGGGTTTAGGGTTTTTTAATCGTATATTTTTGTTTTTAGGGTTTTGTGCGATTTATTATGGTTTATTATTGCGTGTTAAGGTTTATTAGGGTTGAGTAGGTATTTTTAGTTTTTTATTAGGGTTGAGTCGGTATCTTTAAGTTTTTATTAGGGTTTATTAGGGTTGAGTACGTCTTATTAGGGTTTTTTAGGGTTTTTTAGTGTTTACTAACGTTTCTTAGTGTTTTTATTAGGATGTATGAGTGTTTTTTTGTTTTTGTTAATATATATGAGGTTTTGTCCTCACTGTTTAGGTTTTATTAGAGTGTTTTTAGTGTTTGTGAGCATTTTTATTGGTTTATTAGCTCTTATTTGAATTTATTGTGGTTTATTAGGGATTTTAGGGCTTTTTAATGGTTTGTTTGCTTTTTATTTATTTATTGGGGTTTATTTGGGTTTTATTAGGTTTTGTTATGGTGTGTCAAGGTTTATTAGGGTTGGGAAGCTATTTTTAGGGTTTTATTATGGTTTTATTAGGGTTTATTAGTTTTTATTAGGGTTTATTAGATATTTTTAGGGTTTATTAGGGTTTATTAGGGCAAAGGAAGGCTCGGGTCCAGGCTATTCCTGGAACCCCCCAAAATTTATTAAAAGAAAAGACACAAAGACCTGCAGACAAGGGAGGGGAGGGGACAAACGACCCACACCCAAAAACCCTTCACAGCAAAAGACCCAAAAAAAAGGAAAATCAAAAAAAGAAAACAAATTAGAGAAACAGACACAAAACAAAACACAATAGCAGAGTCCACAAATCTTGTCCAGCCAACACCAGCATCCAGCACCAAAACCAAACAGCACAGCCAAGCAGCGTCCACACATCCAGCATCACAACATCCATCATCCAGTGCATTCCAGCATCCAACAGCACCACATCCAATCATCACAGCAATACAGTAGCCACAACACATCAAAACCAACCAGCCCCAGCATCCATCAGCAGCACCACATCCATTCGTCATAGCAACACAGCAACACCACATCCAAACCAACCAGCCCCAGCAACCAACAGCACCAAATCCTCCTGAAAAACAGCAACCAGCAGCACACCAAACAGCATCCAACACACTCACCAGAACAAAAATCCCGCGCCCATCGCTATTCAAAACCAAACCAACACCACAGCCATCAACCTCCATCTCAACTTGCCTCAAATCCAACTTCAGCAACAACTCACAACCAAACCAGCAATAGCTCAAAAGACCACATTCCACCATAGCAGCCAGGACGCAACTCAGCTTTTCCAGAAACTCATCAACATCATATATCAAAGGCGAAACTAAGGAAACAGAAGCACGAAGCTGCATGTTCACTTTCCACAGCCCCCAGAAACCGTCAAAATGCCAAGAGAACCAGCAAAAACCTCCCAGACTCAGATTTGGAAAACCAGACCCAAGCATAGAAGCAGACATGCCATTTCCAGAATGAAACCAAGATCTGACCACCTCGCAACATCCCGTCGACGCGGCCCACCATCCTTCACTAATCTGCAAGAAAACTGAAGCCGGAAAACCCTGGGTCTTCTTTTGCAGAGCAGATTTCAGATCCGCCGAAACCAAGGCAAGTCGACGCAAAATCCAAGCCAAGTCAACGCCTCCCATTCCAGACCCCCTCGACCACGCAGATCTGAGACGAGGAAGCCCGAGGGAGCCTTTGACCTCAAGAATAAGATCTTCTGTCCACGCATCCAGTGCCGCTAGGCTTGAAGAAAAATCAGAAGCAGAACCTTTGATGTCGAGAAAACCGCCAGATCCCAATGCCGCTGCGAGCCTCCAAAATCCTCCGCCGTCGAGGATCAACACCGCACGCCAAAGAAAGCTGCAACTGACAAGATAATCATCATCACGAATAGTCCGGGAGACGAATCCTCTGTGAGAAGATGCTGGAAATCGCGATGTTGGGAGGAGCCCAGGCGAGAGCGGTGGCATCTCCTCCTAAAAACTTATTAGGGTTTATTAGGGGTTTATTAGTTTTTTTGTTTTATTAGGTTACATTAGTGTTTGTTTGGTACTTTTAGATAATATAACGTGTTTTTATTGTTTGTGAGCGTTTTTTGTTTGTGATTGTTTTTAGGGTTTCTTAGGTTATATTAGAGTTTATTGGGGTTTATTAGGGTTTATTGGGATTTTTTTAGGTATACCATCATTTTTTCCTTTATTAGGATTTTTTAGGGTTTTATTAGGGGTTATTATGGTGTGTTAAAGTTTTTTGGGGTTGAGTGTGGTTTATTTGGCTTTGTTTATGGTTTATTAGGGGGTTTTGGGGTTTATTAGGGTTTATTAGTGATTATTATTGTATATTATGGTTGGTTAGGGTTGTTTAGGTTTTCTATATGCGTTTTTAGGGTTTATTAGGTTTTATAATCATTTATTAGGGTTTATTATGTATTTTTGGGGTTTTATTGGGTTGAGTAGATTTGCATAGGGTTTTTAAGGATTATAAGGTGTTTTAAGGGATTATTAGAGTTTATTCAGGGTTTATTAGGGTTTAATTTTTTATATTATGGTATATTAGTGTCTAATATTTTTGAGGGTTTTAAAGCGACTTTAGGGTTTGTGTAGCATTTTTTAGGGTTTCTGTAGCATTGTTAGAGTTCAAGTAGCATTTTTAGTGTTTATGTGGCGTTTTTAGGGTTTATTTAGTAGTTTTAGCTTTTTTGTATCATTTTTAGGGTTTATGTAATGTTTTTAGGGTTTATGTATCCGATTTAGGGTTTAGGTTTTGTGTTGCATTTTTTAGGGTTTATGTTGCATTTTCTTGGTTTATGTAGCGTTTTTAGGAGTAATATAGAATTTATGTTGCTTTTTTTAGGGTTTATGTAACGTTTTTTGGGTTCATGTAGTGCTTTTATTGATTATATTATGTCTTTAGGTTTTATGTATCATTTTTTGAGGTTGATGTTGCATTTTTTAGGGTTTATGTTGTGTTTTTTAGGGTTTATGTTACAGTTCCAGGGTTTATGTTGCGCTTTTAGGGTTTATGTAGCGTTTTTTGGGTCTATGTTGCATTTTTTTGTTTGTGTTGTGTTTTTAGGGTTTTTGTTGCATTTTTAGGGTTTATGTAACGTTTCTAGGGTTTATGTATCTATTTGAAGCATTTTTTGGGTTTTAATGGTTGTTTATGGTTTGTAGTTTTTCTAGGGTTTTAAGGGTTGTTAACGGGTGCCTATGGGTTTTTATGGTATTTGAAGGCTTTTTAATGGTTTTTTTTTGGGGGGGGGGGGGTTATGGGTATATTTGTTTTTTTGGGATTGAAAGGGGTTGTTAGGGTTTTTAGTGTGTTTTAGGGTTTGTTTTGGTATTCTAGTGGTTTTTAGGGTTTATATAATGTGTTATCATTTTTTGGGTTCTTTAGGGTTTTTAGTGTTATTTAGAGTTTAGTATGGTTCTTTAGGGATTATTAGGGTTCTTTAGGGTTTATTAGAGTTATTTAGGATTTGTTACAGATTATTGGTGTTTTTTTTGTATATTAGGGTTTTATTGGGCATTTGTAGGCATTAATAGATTTTCTGTGGTTTATCAACCTTTTTAGAATTATTTAGGATTTATTTGGGTTTATTTTATTTATTATGGTTTAGTAACGTGTATTTGGGTTTATTAAAATTTATTAGGGTTTACTATGATTTTTTTAGGGTTTATTGCGGTTTATTAGGGATTTGTTATGGTTTTTTCAGTTTGTTACAATTTATTTGGTGTTGTTAGGAATTGTTACAATTTATTTGGGGTTGTTAGGGTTTGTAACGATTTATTATGGGGTTATTTGGGTTTTTTAGTGTTTATTAGTGGTTTATTATAGTGTGTTAAGATTTATTAGGGTTGAGTAGGAATTTTTAGGGTTTTATTAGGGTTGAGTCGGTATCTTTAAGGTTTTATTAGGGTTTAATATGGTTGAATACAGTTTATTAGGGTTTGTTAAGGATTTTTAGGGTTTACTGGTGTTAGTTAGTGTTTTTATTAGGTTATATGAGTGTTTTGTAGTTTTTTGTTAATATATATGAAGGGTTGTTAGGACTTTTTAGGTTTTATTAGTGTGTTTTTAGTGTTTGTGAGATTTGTTATTGATTATTAGGTTCTATTAGAATTTATTATGGTTTATTAGGGTTTCTAGGTCTTTTTAATGGTTTGTTTCTGTTTTCTTGTTTATTGGGGTTTAGTTGGGTTTTATTAGGTTTAATTATGGTGTACCAAGGTTTATTATGGTTGAGAAGGTATTTTTAGGGTTTTATTATGGTTTTATTAGGGATTATTAGTTTTTATTAGGGTTTATTAGGGATTTTTATGGTTTATTAGGGTTTGTTAGGGGTTTATTAGTTTTTTGTTTTATTAGGTTATATTAGTGTTTGTTAAGTCTTTTTAGATAATATAGCATTTTTTATTGTTTGTGAGCATTTTTTGTGAGTGTTTTTAGGGTTTCTTTGATTATATTAGAGTATATTATGGTTTATTATGGTTTCTAGGTATTATTAAGGTATATTAGTGTTTTTTTCTTTATTAGGCTATATAAGTATTTTTAGGTCTTTTTAGGTAATATAGCGTGTTTTTTATTGTTTGTGATCATTTTTTTGTTGTTAGTGAGTGTTTATAGGGTTTATTAGGTTATATTAGAGTTTATCAGGGTTTCTAGGGATTTTTTAAGGTATACTAGTGATTGTTTTCATTATTAGGGTTTTGTAGGGTTTTATTAGGGGTCATTATGGTGTGTTAAGGTTTGTTTGGGTTGAGTAGGGTTTATTTGGATTTATTTATGGTTTATTAGGGTTTATTAGGGTTTGTTTGGGGTTTATTATGGTTTATTAGTGTTTATTAGTGTCTATTATGGTTGGTTAGGGTTGTTTAGGTTTTCCTAACATGTTTTTAGGGTTTATTAGGTTTTATTATCATTTATTAGGGTTTATTAGGTATTTTGGAGTTTTATTAGGGTTGAGTAGAGTCTCTTAATGTTTTTAGGGGTTATAAGGTGCTTTTAGTGATTATTAGAGTTTATTAAGGGTTTATTAGGGTTTAATGCTTTATATAATGGTATGTTAGGGTTTAATATTTTTGAGGGTTTTGAAACATCTTTAGGATTTTTTGTAGCATTTTTTAGTGTTTGTGTAGTGTTGTTTGAGTTTATATAGAACTTTTAGTATTTATGTAGCACTTTTAGGGTTTAGTTAGCGGATTTAGGTTTTATGTTGCATTTTTAGGGTTTTTGTAATGTTTTTAGGGTTTATGTATCCTGTTTAGGGTTTAGGTTTTATGTAGCATTTTTAGGGTATATGTTGCGTTTTCTAGGTTTATGTAGCATTTTTTGGGGTGATGTAGCATTTATGATGCATTTTTAGGGTTTATGTATTGTTTTTAGAGTTCTTGTTGTGTTTTTAGGGTTTATGTTGTGTTTTTAGGTTTTATGTTCCATTTTTTAATGTTTATGTAGCATTGTTTAGGGTTTATGTTACGGTTCTAGGGTTTACGTAGTGCTTTTTGGGTTTATGTAGCGTTTTTGGGTTTATGTTACATTTTCTGGGTTTATGTTGTGTTTTTAGGTTTTATGTTGCATTTTTAGGGTTTATGTAAATTTTTTTGGGTTTATATATCTATTTGTTTCCTTTTTTAGTGTTTTAATGGTTGTTTATGGTTTGTAGTGGTTTTTAGGATTTTTAAGGGTTGTTAATTGGTGTTTGTGGTTTTTATGGTACTTGATGGGTTTTGAATGGTTTTTTTGGGGGGGGGGGTTTAGTGTTTATTTGCTTTTTGGGATCGATATGGCTTGTTAGGGTTTTTAGTGTGTTTTAGGGTTTGTTTGGGTATTATAGCGGTATTTAGGGTTTATGTAATGTGTTTTAGAGTTTTTTGGGTTCTTTAGGGTTTTTCAGTGTTATTTAGAGTTTATTATAATTATTTAGGGATTATTAGGGTTCTTTAGGGTTTATTAGTGTTCTTTAGGATTTGTTATGGTTTATTAGCATTTTTTATTATATATTAGGGTTTTATTGGGCTTTTGTAGGCATTAATAGATTTTTCTAGGGTTTATCAACGTTTTAAGGGTTATTTAGGATTTATTAGGGTTTTCTAGGGTTTAATTTATTTATTGGGGTTTATTAATGTGTATATGGGTTTATTACGATTTATTAGGGTTTCTTATGACTTTTTAGGGTTTATTGCGGTTTATTAGGGGTTTGTTATGGTTTGTTTCAGTTTGTTACAATTTATTTGGCGTTGTTAGGATCTTTTATGATTTATTTGGGGTTGTTAGGGTTTGTTACGAATTATTATGGGGTTATTAGAGTTTGATAGGGTTTATTAGCAGGTTTTAGGGTTTTGTAGGCTATTATTTTGCGGGTTTTGTAGTGTTTTGTTGGATTTTTTAGGGTTTGTAGTGATTACCTTGATTTATTATGGTTTAATAGTGTTTCTATTGTATATTAGTGGCTTTAGGGATTTTGTAGCATTTATTAGAGTCTAATAGGTTTTTGAAGGTTTATTACAGGTTATTATGATTTATTAGTGTTTATTAGGGTTTTAGGGTTTAATAGTGGGATTCATGTGTTATTTGGGTTTATTAGTGGTTCTTAGGGGTTATTTGTGGTTGTTAGGGTTTGTTAGGTTTTGTTATGATTTGTTAGGATGGGTGTTATTCTATTATCACACACGTTATTATTATCATTATTTTCGTTTTAATTATTATCATTATCGTTATTATCATTATCTTTATTATTATTATTACTACTACTATTTTTATTATTGGTATCGTCACATGAAAATGTAGATTCACATGCATTATTATTTATTATTTATTTCCATGCATGTGCATATGTTGTTGTTGATTTTATTATTATTATTATTACTATTACTATTATTATTATCATCATCACATGCAAATTCAGATGCACGTCCATTATTATTTATTACCATGCATGCGGACGCGCAATGCACCTACATTATTCTATTATCACATGCATTTTTATTGTTATTGTTATTATTACTTTTATTGTTAATTTTGTTATTATCATAAAATGGAAATGAAAATGCATGTGCGTTATTATTTATTACCATAAACGTGCACATTCAATACATGTGCGTTTTTCTATTATCACATGCGCTATTATTATTAATAATAATATTATTATTATTATTATCATCATGTGCGCTATGAGTTATTATTTATTATCATGCACTGCACAGGCATTGCACGTGCGTTATTCTATTATCACATGCGTTATTGTTGTTGTTATTATTATTATTACTGTGATTATTATTATTATTATCATCATCTCATGCACATGCACGTGCACATGCACGTGCATTAATATTTATTTTCTATTACCATGCAAGTGCACATTCAATGAACACACGTTATTTTATTATCACATACATTGTTATTCTTATTGTTATTATTATTATTGTGGTTGTTGTTGTTGTTGATATTGTTATTATCATCACATGCAAATGCACATGCAAATACGTAAACATGCACATTCAGTGCACGTACGTTATTCTATTATCACATGCATTGTTAATAATAATAATAATAATAATAATATTATTATTATTATCATTGTCATCATCAGCACATGCAAATGCAATGCACGCACATTATTATTTATTACCGTGCACATGCATACATAATGCACATGCAATATTCTATTATCAAATGCATTGGTACTACTACTATTATCAGAACTACTACTACTATTGTTAATATTATTATCATCACTTGCAAATTCAGATGCACATGCATTATTATTTATTGTTTATTACCATGCACGTGTATATGCAATGCACTTGTATTATTATTTTATTATTATTATTGTTATTGTCATAGTTTATTATTATTATTATTATTATTATTATTATCATTATCATTATTATTATCATTATCAAATGAAAATCCGCATGCATGTGCGTTGTTATTTGTTATTTATTACCATGCACGTGCATGCGTTATTATTATTATAATTATTATTACAATAAGTATTATTAATATTATTATCAAATGTAATTGCACATGCACATGCATGTGTGTTCTTATTTACTATTATTTATTTATTATTTACTACTATGCATGTGCACAGAAAATTCACTTGTGTTATTCTATTATTATTGTTATTATTATTATTATTATTATTATTGTTTGTATCATCAAATACAAATGCACATGCACGTGCGTTGTTATTTATTATTTATTACCAAGCACGTGCATTCGTCATTATCATTATCATTACATGTAAATGCACATACACGTGTGTTATTATATATTATTTATTACCATGAACATGAAAACGAAATGCACTTTCATTATTCTGTTATCACAGGTGTTATTATTATTTATTCTCATGCACGTGCACACGCAATGCACTTGCGTTATTCTATTATCACATGTGTTATTATTTATTATTTATTATCATTCACGTGAAAATGCACATTCATGTGGACTTTTTTATTATTTATTGTTTATTACCATGCACATGCACATGCACATGCACATGCACATGCACATGCACATGAACTTGGATGTGCGTTATAATTTATTATTTATTATCATTCACATGCATACACACATACACATGAAATTCACATGTGTTATTATTAATAATTTATTATTTATTGTCATTTACATGCAATTGTGCATGCATATTCACATGCACGTGCATTATGATTTATTATTCAAACCATGCACATTCATATGCACATGCACGTGCGTTATTACTACTATTACTATAAGAGTCATTTTTAGGTTTAGTATCATTTTTTAGGATTTTTAGGTGTTATTAACATTTATTATGGTTTGTTAGGGCCTTAGGGGTTTTAATGCTATATTAGCATTTTTAGGGTTTGGTGGGGGTTATTAGGATTTTATTAGGGTTTATTATGGTGGTTCAAGGTTTATTAGGTATTTTTAGGGTTTTATTAGGATTGAGTTGGGTTTATCAGGGTATATTATGGTACATTTAGGTGTTTAGTAGTGTTTATTCATGTTTATGAGCGGTTTTAAGCTTTGTTAGGTTTCATTAGCAATTATTCGGGGTTTTACAGCTTTTTAATGGTATATTGGAATATTTTAGGTTTTAGTGGGGTTTGTTATGGTTTATTATCATGTGATAAGGTTTATTAGGGTTGAGTATGTATTTTTTAGGTTTTTATTAGGGTTGATTCTTTGTCATTATGGTTTTATTAGTGTTTATTAGGGTTGAGTATGGTTTATTAGGTTTTTCAGGGTTTTTTAGTGATTTTTAGGGTTTTCTAGGGTTCGTTAGTGTTTTTTAGGTTATATGAGGGGTTTTTAGTGTTTGTTAATATATATGAGGGGTTTTTAAGACTTTTTAGGTTTTTATTATCATGTTTTTAGTGTTTGTGATCATTTTTAATGTTTTATTAGATTTTAGTTGAATTTATTATGGTTTATTAGGGTTTCTAGGGCTTTTAATGGTTTGTTTTCAATTTTTTTATTGGGGTTTAGTTGGGTTTTATTAGGTTTTGTTATGTTGTGTCATAGTTTATTAGGGTTGAGAAGGTATATATAGGGTTTTATTATGGTTTATTCATTTTTATTAGGGTTTATTCAGGATTTTTAGTGTTTATTAGGGTTTGTTAGGGGTTTATTAGTTTTTTTTGTTTTATTAGGTTATATTAGTGTTTGATATGTATTTTTAGATAATACAGCGTGTTTTTATTGTTTGTGAGCATTTTGTTTTTGTTTGTGAGCATTTTAGGGTTTCTTTTTTTTATATTAGAGTATATTATGGTTTATTAGGGTTTTTAGGGATTTTAAAGGTATATTAGCGTTTTTCGTCTTTATTAGGTTATATTAGTGTTTTTAGGTCTTTTAGGTAATATTGTGCGTTTATATTGTTTGTGATCGTTTTTTTATTGTGAGCATTTTTAGAGTTTATTAGGTTATGTTAGAGTTTGACAGGGTTTCTAGGGATGTTTTAAGGTATACTAGCAATTTTTTTCTTTATTAGGGTTTTGGAGGGTTTTATTTGGGGATATTATGGTGTGTTATGGTTTGTTAGGGTTGAGTAGGGTTTATTTGGCTTTATTTATGGTTTATTAGGGTTTTTAGGGTTTATTTGGTGTTTATTAGGGTTTATTATTGTTTATTAGTGTCTATTAAGGTTTTTTAGGGTTTTTTAGATTGTCTTAATGTGTTTTTAGGGATTATTTGGATTTATTATCATTTATTAGGGTTTATTAGGTTTTTTGGGGTTTTATTAGGGTTGAGTAGAGTTCCTTTGTATTTTAAAGATTATAAGGTGTTTTTAGGGATTATTAGAGTTTATTAGGGGTTTATTAGGGTTTAATTTTTTATATTATGGTATATTAGGGTTTAATATTATCAAGGGTTTTAAAGCCTCTTTAGGGTTTTTGTAACATTTTTTAGGGTTTTCGTAGCGTTTTTAGAGTTTATATAGAATTTTTAGTGTTTATGTAGCGTTTTTAGGGTTTAGTTAGGAGTTTTAGATTTTATGTATCATTTTTAGGGTTTATGTAACGTTTTTAGGGTTTATGTAGTGTGTTTAGGTTTTAGGTTTTATGTAGAATTTTCTAGGGTTTATGTTGCGTTTTATGGGTTTCTGTAGCATTTTAGGGGTGATGTAGCATTTATGTTGCGTTTTTTGGGGTTTATGTAACATTTTTAGTGTTAATGGAGCGTTTTAGGGTTTATATTTTGTTTTTAGGTTTTATGTAGCGTTTTTAAAGTTTATGTTGCATTTTTAGGGTTTATGTTGTGTTTTTAGGGTTTATGTTACAGTTCTAGGGTTTATGTAGTGCTTTTAGGGTTTATGTAGCATTTTTTTTGGTTTATGTTTTTTTTTGTTTATGATGCATTTTTAGGGTTTTGGTTGCATTTTTAAGGGTTTATGTAACGTTATTAGGGTTTATGTATTTATTTGAAGCCATTTTAGGGTTTTAATGGTAGATTATGGTTTGTAGTGTTTGTTAGGGGTTTTAAGGGTTGTTAACGAGGTTTTATGGTTTTTTATGGCATCTGATGGCTTTTAATGGATTTTTTGGGGTTTTTATTGGATTATATATTGTTTTTGGGATTGATAGGGGTTGTTAGGGTTATTTAGTGTGTTTTATAGTTTGTTTGGGTATTGTAGCGGTTTTCAGGGTTTATATAATGTGTTTTAGCCCATTTTTGGGTTCTTTAGGGTTGTTTAGTGTTCTTTGGAGTTTAATATGGTTCTCTAGGATTTATTAGGGTTCTTTAGTGTTTATTAGTGTTCTTTAGGATTTGTTATAGTTTATTAGTGTTTTTATTGTATATTTGGGTTTTATTGCCCTTTTGTAGGCATTAATAGCTTTTTCTATGGTTTATCAACCTTTTATGTTTATTTAGGATTTATTAGGGTTTATTTTATTTATTAGGGTTTTGTAACGTGTATTTCAGTTTATTACAATTTATTAGGGTTTATTATGCTTTGTTAGGGTTTATTGCGTTTTATTAGGGGTTTGTTATGGTTTGTTCCAGTTTGTTATGATTTATTTGGCATTTTTAGGATTTGTTACGATTTATTTGTAGTTTTTAGGGTTTGTTACATTTTATTTTGGGGTTATTAGGGATTTTTAGGGTTTATTAGTGGGTTTCAGGGTTTTGTAGGCTATTATTTGGAGGTTTTTGTAGTGTTTTGTCGATTTTGTTTGGGTTTTTAGAGATTATTAGGGTTTATTATGGTTTAATAGTATTTTTTATTGCATATTATGGGTTTTAGGGATTTTTATCATTTATTAGGGCCTAATAGAGTTTATTAGGGTTTATTACAGGTTATTATGATATATTAGAGTTTATTAGGGTTTTTAGCGTTTATTAGTGGGTTTTAGGGGTTATTAGGGTTTATTAGTGGTTCTTAGGGGTTATTAGTGGTTGTTAGGGTTTGTTAGGTTTTGTTAGGGTTTTTAGGGTCTATTACGGTTTATTTGAGTTGTTTGAGGTTTTATGTATTTTTTTGGGTTTTATGGTTGTGTTTGGATTTTTTATGCTTTGTTAGGGTTATTTTAGTGTTTTCGGGGTTTTGTTGTGTTTTGTGTGTTTTGAAGCATTGTTCAGTTTTCTTAGAAATCGTTATGGTTTATGTATCATTGTTAGTGGCTTTAGTGGTTCTTTCGAGGTTTATTAGGGTTTAATTTTTTATATTATGGTATATTAGGGTTTAATAGTTTTGAGGGTTTTGAAGCGTCTGTATGGTTTTTGTAGCATTTTTTAGGGTTTGTGTTTCATTGTTAGATTTTATTTAGGATTTTTAGTGTTTATGTAGCATTTTAGCATTTAGTTAGCGGTTTTAGGTTTTATGTATCATTTTTAGGGTTTATTTAACGTTTTTATGGTTTTTGTAGCATGATTAGGTTTTAGGTTTTATGTAGCATTTTTAGGGTTTATATTGCGTTTTTTGGGTTTATGTAGAGTTACAGGGGTTATGTAGCTTTTATGTTGCATTTTTTATGGTTTATGTAATTTTTTTAGGGTTCATGTAGTGTTTTTAGGGTGTATATTGTGTATTTAGGTTTTATGTAGTTTTTTTAATGTTTATGTTGTGTTTTTAGGGTTTTTGTTGTGTTTTTTAGGGTTTATATTACAGTTCTAGGGTTTATGTAGTGCTTTTAGGGTTATTGTAGCATTTTTTGTGTTTATGTTGCGTTTTTTCATTTATGTTGTGTTTTTAGGGTTTTTGTTGCATTTTTTAGGGTTTATGTAACGTTTTTAGTGTTTATGTTTCTATTTGAAGCTTTTTTTAGGGTTTTAATGGTTGTTTGTGGTTTGTAGTGTTGTTTATGGTTTTTAAGGTCTGTTAAAGGGTGTTTATGGGTTTTTATGGTGTGTGATGGCTTTTTAATGGTTTTTGGGAGGTTTTATGGGTTTATTTGTTTTTTTTTGGGATTGATAGGGGTTGTTAGGGTTTTTATTGTGTTTTAGGGTTTGTTTGGGTATTGTATGGTTTATATAATGTGTTTTATCATTTTTTGGGTTCTTTAGGGTTTATTAGTGTTCTTTAAGATTTGTTACAGTTTATTAGAAGTTTAATTGTATATTAGGGTTTTATTGGGATTTTGTAGGCCTTAATAGCTTTTTCAAGTGTTTATCAACCTTTTTTAGGGTTATTTTGAATTTATTAGGGTTCATTTTATTTATTAGATTTTAGTAACGTGTATTTGGGTTTATTATGATTTATTAGGGTTTATTATGCTTTGTTAGGGTTTATTGTAGTTTATTAGGGGTTTGTTATGGTTTGTTTCAGTTTGTTACGATTTATTTAGCATTGTTAGGATTTGTTACAATTTATTTGGGGTTGTTAGGGTTTGTTACGATTTATTTTGGGGTTTTTAGGGTTTTTAGGGTTTATTAGTGGGTTGTAGGGTTTTGTAGGCTATTATTTGGATATTTTTGTTGTGTTTTTTCGGTTTTGTTAGGGTTTTTAGTGATTATTAGGGTTTATTATGGTTTAATTGTGTTTTGTATTGTATATTAGGGGTTTTATAGCTTTTGTAGCATTTATTAGGGTCTAATAGAGTTTGTTATGCTTTATTACAGGTTATTACAATTTATTAGTGTTTATTAGGGTTTTAGGGTTTAGTAGTGGGTTTTATTGGTTTTTAGGGTTTATTAGGGGTTCTTTGGGGTTATTAGTGGTTGTTAGGGTTTTTTAGGTTTTGTTAGTGTTTTTAGGGTTTGTTACATTTTGTTTGAGTTGTTTGGGGTTTTATGCGCTTTTTTGTCTTATGGGTGTGTTTGGATTGTTTATGCTTTGTTAGGGTTATTTTAGCATTTTTGGGGTTTTGTTGCATTTTGTGGGTTTTGAAGCATTTTTCGGGTTTTTATAGAAATTGATAGGGTTTATGTAGCATTGTTAGTGGCTTTAATGGTTTTTTAGGGTACTTTAGGGTTTTTAGGGTTTTAGGGTTCCTTAAGGTGTATTACGGTTACTTTTGAGGTTTTTAGGGGTTGCTAGAGAGTTTTTAGGGTTTATACTGGTTTCATAGGGTTGGTTAGGGTTTTGTTAGGCATTTTTAGGATTTTGGATTTTTTATTGTTTTTAGTGGTTTTTTGGTTTTTAGGGTCTTTTGAGGGTTTTTTGAGTTTTTTAGGTTTGTTTTCGGGATTTTTTTGGGTTTTTTGGGTTTTTTTGGGTTTTAGGGTTTTTAGGATTCTTTAGGGTTTTTAGTGTTTTTATGGATTTTTAGGGTTTTCTTAGGTTTTGCCGGGATTGTTAGGGTTTTTTGTGAATATTAGAATTTTAAATGATTTAATAGCATTTTTGTTGTATATTTCGTTTTTTAGGTATTTTTTAGCTTTTATTGGGGTCTAATAGGTTTTTAGGGTTTATTACAATTTATTAGTGTTTATTAGGGTTTAATAGTGGGTTGTATGGTTTATTAAGGATTATTATGGTTTATTATTGGTTGGTAGAATTTTTTAGGATTTATTAGTTATTATTAGAGTGATTTAGGGTATCTAAGTGTTTGTTAGAATTTTTAAGGATGTGTTAGAGTTTCTCAGGGTGGTTTAGGGTTTTTATGGGCGAGTTAGGGTTTCTAAGGGAGTGCTATGGTTTCTAAGAGTTTCTAAGGTTTTGTTAGGGTTTCTATGGGTGCATTGGGGTTTCTAAGGGCATGTTAGGGTTTCTATGGGTGTGTTAGGGTTTCTATGGGTGTGTTAGGGTTTCTAAGGGTGTGTTAGTGTTTCTTAGGTTTTCTTAGGGTTTTTTTAGGGTTTTTAGGGTTTTTAGGATTATGTTAGGGTTTCTTATGGTTTCGTAGGAGTTTTTGAGGGTTTCTTCGGGGTTTTTGTGTTTATTGAGGTTTAATAGTTATTCTTGTGTTTTGTTAGAGCTTATTAGGGTTTTTTTAGGGTTTATAGTGTTTTTTTATGTTTTGATGGTTTTTTGGGGTTTGTTAGGGTTTGTTAGGGTCTGTTAGGGTTTGTTAGGGTTTATTAGTTTTTGCTAGGGATTTTTAGGCTTTGTTAGGGTTTTTCATCGTTTTTAATGGTTTTTAGTGTTTATGGGGTTATTCATGGTTTGTTAGTGTAATTTAGTTGTTCATCGTTGTCACAGATGTGTAGAGCTAGTCACAAGCTTCAATTTGATATGTGGTAGAGATGAAACAGTCACCCAAAGCAGAAGTTATGGTCATTTTGAGGACCTTAGGAAATTTTGGGTCTTTAATAACATGATATGGTGTTCCTATGGTCATATATGTGTAGATCTAGTCGGATGATTCGATTTGATATATGGTAGAGGCAAAACGGACTCCCGGAGTAAAAGTTATGGTATTTTAGAGGGTTTAAATACCTTTTTGGGAATTCAAGGGTGTGAGAAGGTGATTAAGTGGTTATAGGAGTGTAGGTATATTCTCAAGCTTCTATTTGATATGTGGTAGAGGAAAACCGGACACCCATAGAAGAAGTTATTGCAAAACAAACACCTGAAGCCAATCTTTTGACCATCCAAAGGGATTTTGGGTCTTTGGGGGGGGGGGTTGAAGAATGTCAGAAAGGGTTACAGTGGTTTCTAAAGTGTGTATCTTTTCACAATCTCTGATTTGATATGTGTTAGAGCCAAAATGAACACACGTATCATATGTTATTATTGTTTTAAATTGAGCTACCCTCGTAGTGCCTAAAAATCTAAGAAACCAGCAACTCACTAAAATTGGCATAACTTGTCCTTCAGGTGTCCGTTTGAGCATTGTGACTAGTAAAATCAAATCACGTGAGATGATTGAGGACCACGTCCAATTGAAACTGTGAGAAGATCAAAGAAACAGAAGATATAATAGTTATACCACTCTAAAAAAAGTCCAACTTCAAATGGCCAAAACTTTCACTACGGTTGTCCATTTGAGCTCTACCAGAAATAAAATCGAAGGCATCGAAGAAATATACGCAGAAGGCTAACTTGAACAAAGTTGAAGTCATGTTTGGGACACTAAAATCCCCAAAACCCATAATAAGACCTCTAGAACTCCATTTCCGTGTTCATATCCCTGTCAATTTTTTCATAAAATGGTCTTAACTTCTGATCTGTATGTCTGTTCGGCCTCCGACACCTATTTTTATCATAGTTCATTCCATGAGATTTAATTTGACTATTCACGGAGTGGAAATGGAAGCCTAAAGAGGATGTTATGTCTTTTTTAATGACTCTACGATTTGTTAGGTTTTTTGAGACATAATTTCTAGCACTTTTGTCCTATCTGCTATTTTTTCAAACAACTATAACTTACTATTACTGTTATTATTATTATTATCATCATCTCATTCAAATGCACATGCACATGCACGTGCGTTATTATTATAATTTTATTATCATTCATGTGAACATGCAATGCACACATGTTATTTTATTATCACATGTGTTGTTATTATTATAGTTATTATTATTATTATGGTTGTTGTTGTTGTTGTTGTTATCATCACATGCAAATGCACATCCAAATGGACATACATGCACATTCAATGAACATGTGTTATTCTATTATCACATGTGTTTAATTATTATTATTATTATTATTATTATCATCATCATCATCATCATCATCATCATCACATGAAAATGAAATGCAGAGGAGTTATTATTTATTACCAAACACATGCACACGTAATGTACATGGAATTTTATATTATCATTTGCATTAGTACTACTATTGTCACCACTACTGCTAATATTATTACTACTGCTGTTATTATTACTATCATCACATGCAAATGTAGATGCACGTGCATTATATTTATCATTTATTACCATGTACGTGCATATGCAATTCACTTGTATTGTTCTTTTATTATTATTATTATTATTATTATCATTATCATTATTATTAACTTTATAACATGCAAATTCACATGCATGCACGTTGTTATTTATTATTTATTTCCATACACATGCATGGGTTATTATTATTATTATTATTATTATTATTATTACAATTAGTATTATTAATATTATCATCAAATGTAAATGCACTTGCACATGAATGTGCATTCTTTTTTATTATAATTTATTTATAATCTACTACTATGCACGTGCACATGAAATGCACATGCCTTATTATATTATTATTGTTGTTGTTGTTGTTCTTGTTCTTGTTGTTTGTATCATCAAAAAAAAATGCACATGTACATGTGTAGTTATTTATTAGTTATTACCATGAACGTTCATGCATCCTTATCATTATCATTTCATGTAAATGCACATGCACGTGATTTATTATATATTATTTATTATCATGCACATGAAAATGCAATGCACTTGCGTTATTCTATTATCACATATGTTATTATTATTTATTCTAATGCACGTGCCCACGCAATGCACGTGCATTATTCTATTATCACATGTGTTATTATTTATTATTTATTATCATTCACATGAAAATGTACATTCATGTGGACTTGGTTATTATTTATTGTTTATTACCATTCACATGCACATGCACATGCACATGCTCCTCCACATGCACTTTTATGTGCATAATTATTTATTATTTATTATCATTCACATGCACATGCACGTACACACGCAATTCACATGTGTTATTATTTATAATTTATTATTTATTATCATTCACATGAAAATACGCGGGCATATGCACATGCATGTGAGTTATGATTCATTATTTAAACCATGCAAATGCATATGCACATGCACATGCGTTATTACTATTATTATTATAAAAGGTATTTTTAGGGTTTACTATAGTTTTTTAGGATTTTTAGTTGTTATTAACATTTATTAGTGTTTGTTAGGGTTTTAGTGTATTTTAGTGGTATATTAGCGTTTTTAGGGTTTGGTGTGGGTTATTAGGATTTTATTAGGGTTTATAATGGTGTGTCAAGGTTTATTAGGGTTTATTAGGTATTTTTTGGGTTTTATTACGACTGAGTTGGGTTTATTAGGGTATATTATGGTATATTATGGTATATTTGGGTATGTTTAGGATTTATTAGGATTAATTATGGTTCATTATACATTATTAATTTTTAAGAGGTTATATTATGGTTTTTAGTGTTCAGTGGTGTTTATTCGGGTTTATTAGTGCTTTTATCCTTTGTTATGTTTTATTAGCATTTATTAGGGGTTTGGGGTTTTTTAATCTTATATTTTCGTTTTTAGGGTTTTGTGTGATTTATTATGGTTTATTATTGCGTGTTAAGGTTTATTAGGGTTGAGTAGGTATTTTTATTTTTTTATTAGGGTTGAGTCGGTATCTTTACGTTCTTATTAGGGTTTATTAGGGTTGAGTAAAGTTTATTAGGGTTGGTTAGGGATTTTTAGGGTTTACTAGTGTTTCTTAGTGTTTTTATTAGGATGTATGAGTGTTTTTTGGTTTTTGTTAATATATATGAGGTTTTGTCCTGACTGTTTAGGTTTTATTAGTGTGTTTTTAGTGTTTGTGAGCATTTTTATTGGTTTATTAGCTCTTATTTGAATTTATTATGGTTTATTTGGGATTTTAGGGCTTTTTAATGGTTTGTTTGCTTTTTATTTATTTATTGGGGTTTATTTGGGTTTTATTAGGTTTTGTTATGGTGTGTCAAGGTTTATTAGGGTTGGGAAGCTATTTTTAGGGTTTTATTATGGTTTTATTAGGGTTTATTAGTTTTTATTAGGGTTTATTAGATATTTTTAGGGTTTATTAGGGGTTTATTAGTTTTTTTTTTGTTTTATTAGGTTACATTAGTGTTTGTTTGGTACTTTTAGATAATATAGCATGTTTTTATTGTTTGTGATCATTTTTTGTTTGTGATCGTTTTTAGGGTTTCTTAGGTTATATTAGAGTTTATTGGGGTTTATTAGGGTTTATAGGGATTTTTTTAGGTATACCAGCATTTTTTCCTTTATTAGGATTTTGTAGGGTTTTATTAGGGGTTATTATGGTGTGTTAAAGTTTTTTGGGGTTGAGTGTGGTTTATTTGGCTTTATTTATGGTTTATTAGGGGTTTTTTGGGGTTTTTGGGGTTTATTAGGGTTTATTAGTGATTATTATTGTATATTAGGGTTGGTTAGGGTTGTTTAGGTTTTCTATACACGTTTTTAGGGTTTATTAGGTTTTATAATCATTTATTAGGGTTTATTATGTATTTTTGGGGTTTTATTGGGTTGAGTAGATTTGCTTAGGGTTTTTAAGGATTATAAGGTGTTTTAAGGGATTATTAGAGTTTATTCAGGGTTTATTAGGGTTTAATTTTTTATATTATGGTATATTAGTGTTTAATATTTTTGAGGGTTTTAAAGCATCTTTAGGGTTTGTGTAGCATTTTTTAGGGTTTCTGTAGCGTTGTTAGAGTTCAAGTAGCATTTTTAGTGTTTATGTGGCGTTTTTAGGGTTTATTTAGTAGTTTTAGCTTTTTTTTGTATCATTTTTAGGGTTTATGTATCTGATTTAGGGTTTAGGTTTTGTGTTGCATTTTTTAGGGTTTATGTTGCGTTTTCTTGGTTTATGTAGCGTTTTTAGGACTGATATAGAATTTATGTTGCTTTTTTTAGGGTTTATGTAACGTTTTTTGGGTTCATGTAGTGCTTTTAGGGATTATATTATGTCTTTAGGTTTTATGTATCGTTTTTTAAGGTTGATGTTGAGTTTTTTAGGGTTTATGTTGTGTTTTTAGGGTTTATGTTATAGTTCTAGGGTTTATGTTGTGCTTTTAGTGTTTATGTAGCCTTTTTTGTGTTTATGTTGCATTTTTTGGTTTGTGTTGTGTTTTTAGGGTTTTTGTTGCATTTTTTAGGGTTTATGTAACCTTTCTAGGGTTTATGTATCTATTTGAAGAATTTTTTGGGTTTTAATGGTTGTTTATGGTTTGTAGTTTTTCTAGGGTTTTAAGGGTTGTTAACGGGTGCCTATGGGTTTTTATGGTATTTGAAGGCTTTTTAATGGTTTTGGGGGGGGGGTTATGGGTATATTTGTTTTTTTGGGATTGAAAGGGGTTGTTAGGGTATTTTAGTGTGTTTTAGGGTTTGTTTTGGTATTATAGTGGTTTTTAGGGTTTATGTATGTGTTATCATTTTTTGGGTTCTTTAGGGTTTTTAGTGTTATTTAGAGTTTAGTATGGTTCTTTAGGGATTATTAGGGTTCTTTATGGTTTATTAGAGTTCTATAGGATTTGTTACAGATTATTAGTGTTTTTATTGTATATTAGGGTTTTATTGGGCATTTGTAGGCATTAATAGATTTTTCTGTGGTTTATCAACCTTTTTAGGGTTATTTAGGATTTATTAGGGTTTATTTTATTTATTATGGTTTAGTAACATGTATTTGGGTTTATTAAAATTTATTCGGGTTTACTATGATTTTTTAGGGTTTATTGCGGTTTGTTAGGGGTTTTTTATGGTTTGTTTCAGTTTGTTACAATTTATTTGGTGTTGTAAGGATTTGTTACGATTTATTTGGGGTTGTTAGGGTTTATAACGATTTATTATGGGGTTATTAGGGTTTGTTAGTGTTTATTAGTGGGTTATACGGTTTTTAGGCTATTATTTGGAGGTTTTTGTAGCGTTTTGTTGGGTTTGTTAGGGTTTTTAGTGATTAATAGGGTTTATTATGGTTTAATAGTGTTTTTATTTTATATTAGGGGTTTTAGGGAATTTGTAGCATTTATTTGGGACTAATAGAGTTTTTAGGGGTTATTATAGGTTATTATAATTTATTACTGATTATTTGGGTTTTTAGAGTTTAATAGTGGGGTTTAGGGGTTATTAGGGTTTATTGATGGTTCTTAGGGGTTATTAGTGATTGTTAGGGCTTGTTATGTTTTGTTAGGGTTTTTAGGGTTTCTTACGGTTTGTTTGAGTTGTTTGGGGTTTTATGCGTTTTTTTTTGGGTTTTATGACTGTGTTTGGATTTTTTATGCTTTGTTAGTGTTATTTTAGAATTTATTGGGGTTTTGTTGCATTTTGTGGGTTTTGAAGCATTTTTTGGTTTTTTGTAGTAATTGTTAGGGTTTATGTGGCGTTATTAGTGGCTTCAGTGGTTCTTTTTGGTTTTTAGGGTTCTTTATGGTGTATTAGGTTTTGTTTTGAGATTTTTAGGGTTTGTTAGGGGGTTTTATGGTTTTTAAGGGTTTCATAGGGTTGTTTCAGTTTTTGTTAAGCATTTTTAGGGTTTTTAGGGTTTTTAGCGTTTTGGGGGTTTTAGGGTTTTTAGGGTTTTTTGAGGTTTTTTGTGGGTTTTTGGGGGTTTTTAGGGTTTTTAGGTTTGTTTTCAGGTTTTTTTCGTTTTTTTTCAATTTTTTACGGGTTTTAGGGTTTTTAGGGTTTTTAGGGTTTTTAGGATTTTTAGGGTTTTTAGTGTTTTTTTGGTTTTTTTGGTTTTTTTGGGGTTTTTGGGTTTTTATGGTTTTTTAGGGTTTTGTCAGGTTTTTCCGGGTTTGTTAGGGTTTTTTGTGAATATTAGCGTTTTGAATGGTTTAATAGCATTTGTTATATTTTGGTTTTTCGGTATTTTATAGCTTTTATTGGGGTCTAATAGGGTTTTTAGGTCTTATTATGATTTATTACTATTTATTAGGGTTTAGTAGTGGGATTTAGGGTTTATTGGGGTTTATTATGGTTAATTAATGATTGGTAGGGCTTGTTAGGATTTATTAGTGCTTATTAGAGTTATTTAGGATGTCTAAGGGTTTGTTAGGTTTTCTAAGGGTGTGTTAATGTTTCTAAGGGTGGGTTAGGGTTTTTATGGGCGGGTTAGGGTTTCTAAGGGTGTGCTATGGTTTCTAAAGGTTTCTAAGGTTGTGTTAGGGTTTCTATGGGTGTGTTGGGGTTTCAAAGGGTGTTCTAGGGTTTCTAAGGTTGAGTTAGGGTTTATAAGGGTGTGTTAGGGTTTCTAAGGGTGTGTTAGTGTTTCTTAGGTTTGCTTAGGGTTTTGTTAGGGTTTTTAGGGTTTTTGTTAGGGTTTCTTATGGTTTCTTTGGGGGGTTTTAGGGTTTCATCGGGTTTTTTTGGGGTTATTGGGGTTTTCTAGTGCTTCTTGGGGTTTGTTAGGGATTTTTAGGGTTTGTTAGTGTTTTTTAGGGTTTGTTATGTTTTTAGGGTTTTTTGAGGTTTGTTAGGGTTTTTAGGGATTGTTAGGGTTTGTTAGTGTTTGTTAGGGTTTGATAGGGTTTTTTCATGGTTTTCAATGGTTTTTAGTGTTTATGGGGATATTCATTGTTTTTTAGGGTTATTTATTTGTTCATGGTTGTCATAGATTTGTAGAGCTATTTGTAAGATTCAATTTGATATGTGGTAGAGGTGAAATAGACACCCAGAGCAGAAGTAATGGTCATTTGGAGGACTTAAGGACCTTTTGGAACATTAAGAACGTTATATAGTGTTTCTATTGGCCATAGATGGGTAGATCTTGTGGAAATCTTTGATTTGATATATGGTAGAGACAAAACGGAATCCCGAAGTTGAAGTTGTTGTATTTTGGCATGTTTAAGTACCTTTTTGGGAATTCAAGGATGTGAGAAGGTTCATCAGTGGTTATAGGAGTTTAGGTTTAGTCGAAAGCTTCGATTTGATATGTGGTAGAGGAAAAACAAACACCCATAGAAGAAGTTATTGCGAAACGAACACTAGAATCCAATCTTTTGACCATCCAATGTGATTTTGGGTCTTTTTTTGGGAGTGGAAGAATGTCAGAAAGGGTTATGGTGGTAACTAGAGTGTGTATAATTTCACAATATTTGATTTGATATGTGGAAGATCCAAAATGAACAAAATTAGTAGAAGTTATAGTGGTTTTAAATTGAGCAACTCTCCTAGCGCCAAAAAACCAATAAAACCCGCAACTCACTAAAATAGGCATAACTTCTTTTTTGGGTGTCCGTTTGAGCACTGTGACCAGTCAAATAGAATCACATGAGATGAGTGAGGACTAAATTTAGTAAATACAATGATAATATGAAATAAATATAAGAAATATTAGTTATACCACTCCCAAAAAAAGTCCAACTTCAAATGCCCATTACATTCGCTCCGGTTTTTTGTTTAAGATCTACCACATATCAAATCAAAAGTAGTGAAGAGATCTACAAAGAATAATGAGTTGAATATAGGTCAAGTCAATTTTGATACCCTAAAATCCCTGAAACCCATCAGAAGGCCTCCAAAACTCCATTTTTGTGTACAGATCCCTGTTAAATTTTTCTTCAAATAGTCATAACTTCTGGTCTGTGTGTCTGTTCGGCCTCCGACACCTGTTTTTATCGTAGTTCTTTCCATGATATTCAGTTTGACTATTCCCTGAGCAGAAATGGACACCCGAAGAAGAAGTTATTCTTTTATCAATGACTGAGATTTGTTAGGTTTTTTGAGACCTCATTTCCAGCATTTTTGTCCTATCTGTAATTTTTTCAAACAACTATAACTTATTATTACTGTTATTATTTTTATTATTATCATCATCTCATCCACATGCACATGCACATACATGTGAATTATTCTTATATATTTATTACCATGCACGTTCACATGCAATGCACACATGTTATTTTCTTATCACATGCGTTGTTATCAATATTATTGTGGTTGTTGTTGTTGTTGTTGTTGTTGTTGTTATTGTTATTATCATCACATGGAAATGCACATGAAAATGCACATACATGCACATTCAATGCACGTGTATTATTCTATTATCACATGCGATGTTATTGTTAATATTAATAATAATATTATTATTATTAATATCATCATCATCACATGAAAATGAAATGAACGAGAATTATTATTTAATATCATGCACATGCACACATAATGCACATGCAATATTCTATAATCACATGCATTGGTACTACTACTGTTATCAAAACTACTACTACTATTATTACTACTATTGTTATTATTACTATCATCACATGAAAATGTAGATTCACAAGCGTTATTATTTATTATTTATTACAATGCACATGCAAATGAAATGCACTTGTATTATTCTTTTATTGTTATTATTATTATCACAATTATTATTATTATTATTATTATTATTATCATTATCATTATTATTATCATTATCACATGCAAATGAACATGAATGTGTGTTGTTATTTATTATTTATTTTCATGCACGTTCATGCGTTATTATTATTATTATTACAATTAGTATTATTAATTTTATCATCAAATGTAAATTCACAAGCACATGCATGTGCATTCTTATTTATTATTATTTATTATTATTTACTACTATGCATGTGCACCTGAAATTCACTTGCGTTATTCTATTATTATTATTATTTTTTTCTTTGAATCATCAAATACAAATGCACATGCACATGAGTTGTTATTTATTATTTATTACCATGCACGTGCATGCATCATTATCATTATCATTACATGTAAATGCACATGCACATGTGTTATTATATATTATTTATTATCATGCACATGAAAATGCAATGAACTTGCATTCTTCTATTATCACATGTGTTATTATTATTTATTCTCATGCACGTGCACATGCAATGCACGTTCATTATTCTATTATCACATGTGTTATTATTTATTGTTTATTAACATGCACAAGCACATGCACAAGCACATGCACAAGCACATGCACTTAGATGTGTGTTATTCTTTATTATTTATTATCATTCACATGAACATGCACATACACATGTAATCCACATACGTTATTATTTATAATTTATTATTTATTATCATTCACATGAAAATGCGCAGGCATATGCACATGAACGTGCATTACGATTTATTATTTAAACCATGCACATACATATGCATATTCATGTGGGTTATTACTATTATTATTATTAGAGGTATTTTCAGGGTTTAATATCATTTTTTATAATTTTATGGTGGTATTAACATTTATTATGGTTCGTTAGGGTTTTAGGGGTTTTTAATAGTATATTAGATTTTTTAGGGTTTAGTTGGGGTTATTAGGATTTTATTTGGGTTTATTACGGGGTGTTATGGTTTGTTAGGGTATATTAGGTATTTTTAGGGTTTTATTAGGATTGAGTTGGGTTTATTAGGGTATATTATGGTATATTATGGTATATTTGGGTATGTTTGGGATTTATTAGGGTTTATTATCGTTCATTATGGTTTATTAATTTTTAAGAGGGTATATTTTGGGGTTTTGTGGTTTAGTAGTGTTTATTAGGGTTTATTAGTGCTTTTATGCTCTTTTAGGTTTTATTAGCATTTATTAGGGGTTTTAGGGCCTTTTTATCGTATATATGTGTTTTTTTGAGTTTAATGGGGTTTATTATGGTTTATTATAGTGTGTTAAGGTTTATTAGTGTTGATTAGGTATTTTTAGGGATTCATTAGGGTTGAGTAGGTATCTTTAGGGTTTTATTTGGGTTTATTAGGGTTGAGTAGTGTTTATTAGGGTTTTTAGGATTTTTAGGGTTCACTAGTGTTTGTTAGTGTTTTTATTAGGGTATATGAGTGATTTTTAGTTTTTGATAATATTTTTTGCAGGGTTGTTAAGACTTTTTAGGTTTTATTAGCGTCTTTTTAGTGTTTATGAGCATTTATTATGGTTTATTAGGTTTTATTAGAATTTATTATGGTTTATTAGGGTTTATAGTGCATTTTAATGGTTTGTTTGAATTTTTTTGTTTACTGGGGTTTAGTTGGGTTTTATTAGATTTTATTATGTTGTGTCGTTGTTTATTAGGGTTGAGAAGTTCTTTTTATGGTTTTATTATGGTTTTTTGGGTTTATTAGTTTTTATTAGGGTTTATTATAGATTTTTATGGTTTATTAGGGTTTGATTGGGGTTTATTAGTTTTTTGTTTTATTAGGTTATATTTGTGTTTGTTAAGTCTTTTTAGATAATATAGCATTTTTATTGTTTGTGAGCATTTTGTTTTTGTTTGTGAGCGTTTTTAGGGTTTCATAGGTTATTTTAGAGATTATTATGGTTTCTAGAGATTTTTAAGGTATATTAGTGTTTTTGTCTTTATTAGGTTTTATTAGTGTTTTTAGAACTTTTTAGGTAATGTTGCGTGTTTTATTTTTTGTGATCATTTTTTATTGTTTGTGCTTGTTTTTAGGGTTTATTAGGTTATATTAGAGTTTATCAGGGTTTCTTAGGATTTTTTAAGGTATACTAGCATTTGTTTTCATTATTAGGGTTTTGTAGGGTTTTATTAGGGGTCATTATGGTGTGTTACGGTTTGTTATGGCTGAGTAGGGTTTATTTGGATTTATTTATGGTTTATTAGAGATTTTTAGGGTTTCTTTGGGGTTTATTATGGTTTATTAGTGTTTATTAGTGTCTATTATGGTTGGTTAGGGTTGTTTATGTTTTCTCAACGTGTTTTTAGGGTTTATTAGGTTTTATTATCATTTATTAGGGTATATTAGTTATTTTTGGGGTTTTATTAGGGTTGAGTAGAGTCTCTTAGGGTTTTTAGGGATTATAAGGCGTTTTTAAGGATTATTTGAGTTTAATAGGGGTCTATTAGGGTTCAATTTTTTATATTACGGTATAATAGGGTTTAACATTTTTGAGGGTTTTGAAACATCCTTAGGGTTTTTGTAGCATTTTTTTATTGTTTGTGTAGCGTTGTTTGAGTTTATGTAGCATTTTTTGTGTTTATGTAGCGCTTTTAGGGTTTGGTTATCGGTTTTAGGTTTTATGTAGCATTTTTTAGGGTTTATGTAACGTTTTTAGGGTTTATGTAGCGTGTTTATGGTTTAGGTTTTATGTAGAATTTTTTAGGGTTTGTGTTGCGTTTTATGGGTTTATGTAGTGTTTTTAGGGGTGATATAGCATTTATGTGTCATTTATTAGGGTTTATGTAACGTTTTTAGGGTTCATGTAGTGTTTTATGGTTTATGTTGTGTTTTAGTTTTTATGTAACGTTTTTTAATGTTTATGTTGTGTTTTTAGGATTTATGTTACGGTTCAAGGGTTTATGTATGGATTTTGGGTTTATGTTTCATTTTTTGGGTTTATGTTGCACTTTTTGGGTTTATGTTGTGTTTTAAGGGTTTATGTAGCATTTTTACGGTTTATGTAACTTTTTTGGGTTTATGTATCTATTTTTTGCCTTTTTTAGGGTTTTAATGGTTATTTATGGTTTGTAGTGATTTTTAGGGTGTTTAAGGGTTGTTAACAGGTGTTTATAGTTTTTATGGTATTTGATGGGTTTTCAAAGTTTTTTTGGGGGTTTTTAAGGGTTTAATTTTTTTTCAGGATTGATAGGGGTTGTTAGGGTTTTTAGTGTATTTAAGGGTATGTTTGGGTATTGTAGCAGTTTTTTAGGGTTTATGTAAAGTGTTTTAGCATTTTTTGGGTTCTTTAGGGGTTTTTAGTGTTCTTTAGAGTTTATTATGGTTCTTTAAGGATTATTTGGATTCATTATGGTTTATTAGTGTTCTTTAGGGTTTGTTACGGTTTATTGGCGTTTTAATTGTACATTAGGGTTTTATTCAGCTTTTGTAGGAATTAATAGCTTTTTCTAGGGTTTATCAACATTTTTAGGGTTATTTAGGATTTATTAGGGTTTCTTAGGGTTTATTTTATTTTTTAGGGTTTATTAATTTGTATTTGGGTTTATTACGATTTATTAAAATTTATTATGATTAGTTCAGGTTTATTGCGGTTTATTGGGGGTTTGTTATGGTTTGTTTCAGTTTTTTACGATTTATTTGGCGTTGTTAGGATTTGTTAAGACTTATTTGGGGTTGTTAGGGTTTGTTACGATTTATTATGGGGTTATTAGGGATTGTTAGGGTTTATTAGTGGGTTGTAGGGTTTTGTAGGCTATTATTTGGCGGGTTTTGTAGTGTTTTATCAGGTTTGTTAGGGTTTTTAGTGATTATTAGGATTTATTATGGTTCAATAGTGTTTTTATTATATATTAGGTGTTTTAGGGCATCTTTAGTGTTTATTAGAGTCTAATAGGCTGTTTAGGGTTTATTACATATTATTATGATTTATTAGGGTTTATTAGGGTTTTAGGGTTTAATAGTGGGTTTCAGGTGTTATTTGGGTTTATAAGTGGATTTTTGGCGTTATTAGTGGTTGTTAGGGTTTTTTAGGGTTTTTTAGGGTTTGTTAGGACGTGGGTTATTCTATTATCACACACGTTATTATTATCATTATTATCATTATCATTATTTTCATTATCATTATTATCATTATCATTATTATAATTATCATTATTGTTATTACTATTATTATTATTATTATCATCACATGAAAATGCAGATGCACATGAGTTATTATTTATTATTTATTATTTATTTCCATGCACGTGCATATGTTGTTGTTGTTCTAATTATTATTATTATTATTACTATTATTATTATCGTTATCATCACATGCAAATGGACATGCACATCCATTATTATTTATTACCACGCACGCACACACGCAATGCACCTACATTATTCTATTATCACATGCATTTTTATTGTTATTGTTATTATTACTATTTTTGTTTTTATTGTTTTTATCATCAAATGCAAATAAAAATGCACATGCATGATTATTTATCACCATACACGCGCACATTCAATACATGTGCATTATTCTATTATCACATGCGCTATTATTATTAATATTACTATTATTGTTATTATTATCATCACGTGTGCTATGAGTTATTATTTATTATCATGTACTGCACATGCAATGCAGGTGCGTTATTCTATAATCACTTGCATTGTTGTTATTAATATAATTATTATTATTATAGTTATTATTATTATTATTATTATTATCATCTCATGAACATGCACATGCACATGCACCTGCACGTGCATTATTTTTTATTTTTTATTACCATGCATGTGCACATGAAATGCACACACGTTATTTTATTATCACATACGTTGATATTCTTATTGTTATTATTATTATTGTGGTTGTTGTTGTTATCATCACATGCAAATGTACATGCACATGCACATGAAAATACATAAACATGCACATTCAATGCATGTGTGTAACTCTATTATCACATGCGTTGTTATTATTAATATAAATAATAATTATATTATTATTATCCTCATCATCATCACATGAAAATGCAATGCACGTGCATTATTATTTATTACCATGCACGTGCACACGTAATGCACATGCAATATTCTATTATCACATGCATTGGTACTACAAATATTATCACTACTACTACTACTACTACTGTTATTATTATTATTATCATCACATGCAAATGCTGATGCACGTGCGTTATTATTTATTATTTATTACCATGCACGTGCATATGCAATGTACTTGTATTATTCTTTTATCATTATTATTATCATTATCACAAGAAAATCAACATGCATGTGCGTTGTTATTTATTATTTATTACTATGCACGTGCATGCGTTATTATTATTATAATTATTATTATTATTAGAATTATTAATATTATTATCAAATGTAAATGCACATGGACATGCATGTGCGTTCTTATTTACAATTATTTATTTATTATTTACTACTATGGACGTGAACATGCAATGAACTTGCGTTATTCTATTATTATTATTTTTATTATTATTATTGCTTGTATCATCAAATACAAATGCACATGCACGTGCGTTGTTATTTATTATTTATTACCATGCACAAGCACGCGTCATTGTCATTATCCTTACATGTAAATGCACATACACCTGCATTATTATATATTATTTATTACCATGAACATGAAAATGAAATGCACTTGTGTTATTATATTATCACATGTGTTATTATTATTTATTCTCATGCATGTGCACATGCAATGCACTTGCATTATTCAATGATCACTTGTGTTGTTATTTATTATTTATTATCATTCACTTGAAAATGCACATTCATGTGGACTTTGTTATTATTTATTGTTTATTACCATGCACAAGCACATGCACATGCACATTCACATGCACATGGATGCGCGTTACTATTAATTATTTATTATTAGTCACATGCACATGCACATACACAAGCAATTCACATGTGTTATTATTTATAATTTATTATTTATTATCATTCACATGCAAATGTTCATGCATATCCACTTGCATGTGGGTTATTTCTACTATTATTAATCGAGGTATTTTTAGGGTTTAATGTCATTTTTTATGATTTTTAGGTGTTATTAACATTTATTATAGTTTGTTAGGGTTTTAGGGTTTTTAATGTTATATTAGCATTTTTAGGGTTTAGTGGGGGTTATTAGGATTTTATTAGGGTTTATTATGGTGTGTCAAGGTTTATTTGGGTTTATCAGTATTTTTAGGGTTTTATTAGGATTGATTTGGGTTTATTCGGGTATAATATGGTATATTATGGTATATTTGGGTATGTTTAGGATTTATTAGGGTTTATTATGGTTCATTAGGGTTTATTAATTTTTAAGGGGGTATATTAGGGTTTTTTAGTGTTTAGTAGTGTTTATTCAGGTTTATTAGCGGTTTTAATTTTTGTTAGGATTCATTAGCATTTATTAGGGGTTTTAGGGCTTTTTAATGGTATATTTGCATTTTTAGGGTTTGGTGGGTTTTATTATGGTTTATTATGGTGTGTTAAGATTTATCAGGGTTGAGTAGGTATTTTTAGAGTTTTATTAGGGTTGAGTCGGTATCTTTAAGGTTTTATTAGGATTTATTATGGTTGAGTATGGTTTATTAGTGTTTGTTTGGGATTTTTAGGGTTTACTAGGGTTTGTTACTGTTTTTATTTGGGTATAGGAGTGTTTTTCAGTTTTTGTTAATATATATGAGGGGTTGTTATGACTTTTTAGGTTTTATTAGTATTTTCTTAGTGTTTGTGAAAAATTTTAATGGTTTATTAGCTTTAATTTGAATTTATTATGGTTTATTGGGGTTTCTAGGTGTTTTTAATGGTTTGTTTGCGTTTTTTGTTTATTGGGGTTTAGTTGGGTTTTATTAGGTTTTTTATGGTGTGTCGTGGTTTATTAGGTATATTTAGGGTTTTATTAGGGTTTATTTGTTTTTATTAGGGTTTATTAGGGATTTTTAGGGTTTATTAGGGTTTATTAGTGGTTTATTAGTTTTTTTATTTTATTAGGTTATATTAGTGTTTGTTTGGACTTTTTAGATAATATAGTGTGTTTTTATTTTTTGTGAGCATTTTGTTTTTGTTTGTGAGTGTTTTAGGGTTTCTTTGGTTATATTAGAGCTTATTATGGTGTATTGGGGATTCTAGGGATTTTTAAGGTATATTAGTGTTTTTTGTCTTTATTTGGTTGTATTAGTGTTTTTAGGTCTTTTTAGGTAATATACTGTTTTTTATTGGTTTTGATCATTTTTTATTGATTTTTAGCATTTTTAGGCAAAGGAAGGCTCGGGTCCAGGCTATTCCTGCCCCCCCCCCCCCCAAATTTATTAACAAGGAAAAAGAGACATTGCAGACAAGGGAGGGGAGGGTTCAATCAACCCACACCCGAAAACCACTTACAACGCACGCAAAAAGAAAATCAAAAAAGAAAGCAAAAGGAAAAAAGCACACACAACCAAGCAGCAACCACCACTATCTAGCATCAACCAGCCTCTAGCATCTCAGAGCTTCCCAACAACCAGCATCCAAACTCAGAACGACCAGCATCCCACACCAGCATCCAGTAGCACCACATCCAATCTTCATAGCAACACAGGAGCAGCAATATATCCAAACCAACCAGCCCCAGCAACCAACATCACCAAAACCAGCATCACAGCCAAACACACCCAGCAGCCTCACACCACAACACAAGCGCAACCGAACGCAGCAATCACCACTTTCCATCAAACAACAACCATCAACTAGCAGCACAACAACATACTCATCCACAGAAGTACTGAAAACCAAAAAACCGCACATCATCCGGAATTCCCCACCAACCAGCAACTCATAACCAACAAAAGGCCCACATCCAGTCGTACAAGGTCCATCACCCAGCACCATCTCACCAAGAAGGTCCCTCTCCAGCAATATAGAACCATCAGCAGCAACAGAACAAGAACCAGCACCACCCAACAGAACCGATATACAACATCCACATCGAAACCAATACAGAATTTTTTAGGGTTTTTGTAGAATTTTGTAGGGTTTTTGTAGCGTTGTTAGCATTTATGTAGCATTTTTAGTGTTTATATAGCGTTTTTAGGGGTTAGTTAGCGGTTTTAGATTTTATGTATCATTTTTAGGGTTTATGTAACGTTTTTAGGGTTTATGTAGCATGTTTAGGGTCTATGTTTTATGTTGCATTTTTTAGGGTTTATGTTTCATTTTCTGAGTTTATGTAGAATTTTTAGGTTGATGTAGCGTTTATGTTTCATTGTTTTGGGTTTATGTAATGTTTTTAGGGTTCATGGAGTGTTTTTAGGGTTTATATTTTGTTTTTAGGTTTTATGTATCATTTTTTAATGTTTATGTTGTGTTTTTAGGGCTTATGTATTGTTTTTTGGGTTTATTATTACAGTTCTAGGGATTATATAGAGATTTTAGTGTTTATGTAGTGTTTTTTGGGTTTATGTTTTGTTTTTTGGTTTATATTTACTTTTTAGGGTTTTTGATGCATTTTTTAGGGTTTATGTAAGGTTTATATATTTGAAACCTTTTTATGGTTTTAATGGTTTTTTATGGATTGTTGTGTTTCTTAGGGTTTTTACGGGTTGTTAACGGGTGCTTGTTGTTTTTTATGGTATTTGATTGCTTTTTAATGGTTTTTGGGGGTTTTTATGGGTTTAATTGTTTTTTTTTGGATTGATAGGTGTTGTTAGGGTTTTTAGTGTGTTTTAGGGTTTGTTTGGGTATTGTAGCAGTTTTTAGGGTTTATATAATGTGTTTTAGCATATTTTTGGGTTCTTTAGGGGTTTTTAGTGTTCTTTAGAGTTTAATTTGGTTCTTTAGGGTTTATTAGGGTTCATTATGGTTTATTAGTGTTCTTTAGAATTTTTTACTGGTTATTATCGTTTTTATTGTATATTATGGTTTTATTGTGCTTTTGATGGCATTAATAGTTTTTTCTTGGGTTTATCAACCTTTTTAGGGTTATTTTGGATTTATTAGGCTTTATTAGGATTTATTTTATATATTAGGGTTTAGTAATGTGTATTTGTGTTTATTACGATTTATTAGGGTTCATTATGCTTTGTTTGGGTTTATTGCGATTTAGTAGGGATTTGTTATTGTTTGTTTCAGTTTGTTACGATTTATTTGATGTTGTTAGGATTTGATACGATTTATTTAGGGTTTTTAAGGTTTGTTATGATTTATTTTGGTGTTAATATGAATTTTTAGGGTTTATTAGTGGGTTCTAGGGTTTTGTAGGCTATTATTTGGAGGTTTTTGTAGAGTTTTGTCTCGTTTTTTAGACTTTTTAGTGATTATTTGGTTTTATTATGGTTTAGTAGAGTTTTTATTGTATATTAGAGGTTTTAAGGCTTTTGTAGTGTTTATTAGGGTCTAATATAGTTTGTTAGGGTTTATTATTGTTTATTAGAATTTATTTGTGTTTATCAAGGTTTTTAGGGATTAATAGTGGGTTTTATGGGTTATTAGGGATTATTAGTGGTTCTTAGGGGTTATTAGTGGTTGTTCGGGATTGTTAGGTTTTGTTAGGTATTTTAAGGGTTTTTTGGATTTTCTTACAGTTTGTTTGATTTGTTTGGGGTTTTATGCATTTTTGTGGTTTTAATGGTGTGTTTGGATTTTTTATGCTTTGTTAGGGTTATTTTATCGTTTTTTGGGGTTTTGTTGCGTTTTGTGGGTTTTGAAGCATTTTTTGGTTTTTTGTAGCAATTGTTAGGGTTTATGTAGTGTTGTTAGTGGCTTTAGTGGTTCTTTAGGGGTTTATTAGGGGTTTATTAGGGATTAATTTTTATATTATGCTATATTAGGGTTTAATATTTTTGAGGGTTTTGAAGCATCATTAGGGTTTTTGTAGCATTTTTTAGGCTTTGTGAAGAGTTGTTAGTGTTTATGTAGCATTTTTAGTGTTTATGTAGAATTTTTAGGGTTTAGTTAGCGGTTTTATGTTTTATGTATCATTTTTAGGGTTTATGTAATGCTTTTAGGGTTAATGTATCATGTTTAGAGTTTAGGTTTTATGTAGCATTTTTTGGGTTTATGTTGTGTTTTCTGGGTTTATGTAGCCACTACAGAAAAATGGAATATTTGCGACGGGCGATTTGTGACGGGATCCCGTCGCAAAAAGTATTTTGTGACGGGGCTCTGTCGCAAATCGCCCCTTGCCAAAAACGGCGTCGTAAATTCGTGTTGTTGTGGTGGTCCCGTCGAAAAATGAGTATTTGTGATGGTCTTTATCCCCCGTCGCAAATGTGTTTTCGTTTATATATAAAAAAGGTATTTGCGACGGTCCGTCGCAGATAAATTAGTTGCGATGGTTTTTGACCTGTTGCAAATGAGAAATTTAAAAAATATTTGCGACGAAGGTATTTGCGACGGACCGTCGCAGAAACGTTTTTACGACTGGTATTTTTCCAGTCGCAAATGTTACAGTAAAAAACATTTTATGATGGGAAATCCCGTCGCAAATATTCCCGTCGCAAATACTAAAAAAATAAAATAATTTAAAATAACTAATACAAATCGTATAATATTATATAAAAATAATAATAATATAAATAAAAAATATATAAAATATAATTATGAAATATTAATATAAAATAATAATAATATGAATATAAATAATATAATATATTATAATAATACTAATATTAATAATAATAAAAATTAATATAATAATAATATTATTAAATTATGTATATAATATTAATATTAATATTAATAATATAAAGAAATTATAGTATTATAATATTAATAATAAAAAATATATATAATATAATTTTGAAATACTAATATCAAAACATAATAATAATATGAATATAAATAATATAATATTATATATTATGAAATATTAATATCAAAAAAGAATAATAATAGTACTAATATTAATAATATAAAAAATTAATATATTATTATTATTATTAAAATAAACATACATATTTATGAAAAAATAATATAAATATTATTAATATTAATAAACTTTTAAAATAATAAAATTCTCAATATTAATAATAAATATAAAATATTAAAAGTAATATTACTAAAATAAATAGACATTAAAAATAATACTAATAAGTAATAAAATATTAAAAAAAATTAAAAAAAATTAAATGATGCAATATTCGTACCAATATGAAAGAGGAATTGTAAATAATTAATATGACAATAAACTACAAACTCAAATGTTTATTAAATCTAAAAAAATCACTGGGGGTGGATAATCTGGAGGACCTATAGGAGGTGGAGGAGGAAACTCCATCCCTAAACTATGAGTCAGAGGATGCATATACTCCATATACTCCTGATGTTGCTCCTCATATCAACGTCTCTCCTCATCCTGCTGCTGACGCATCTGTTCCTGCCATCGACGCATCTCCTCATTGTGCTGCTGACGCATCTGCTCCTGCCCCTGACGCAAATCCTCTATAAGCTGACTCTGAGCACGCAGCTACTCCTGATACTGTGAGGCATAAGATGATGTCTCTCCACGAGCTCCTCTCGAGCTAGATGCCGACATCGTAGCAGTACCATAATAAGCTGCAGGAGTCAAATGAGAGTCGATACCAACTACTCGGCCCTTTTCAAAGCCATACTAGGTCGCCTGCATCCATGATGTCTCATCAAAATGGTGGGCACTAGTATGATCACCCGTTTTGTCTTGACTCTCAGACTGTGTCTGAGAGGTCGTGGCCTCATATGACTCCTTAAGTTTCAATTAGAAATTAAAATTATGAGTAGATTATATGAATTTAATTTTCAAACTAAAAAGAAAATAATACTGACCACAATCTGACACCGGCGGTCACCTCTAATCTCTCCAGTAGCCGGATCAGTGTACATCCTCTGATAGACATCGTACGTCGTAATACCGGGCTTCTCGGATTCCTATATTAATATAAAATATACTATTTATATTTAGATTTGAATAAAATATTTAAAAAAATTACTTACCAGACACTCTCTATGCGCACTGAATGTACAACTACCGGCTCGATGTGTCACCTCTTGTCTCCCCCGATTCTATCGACCCAATTCAGATCTCCTCTGAAACCCACCACCCAACCAGTGTGTACATAATCCATCCCAAACGTGAGATGAAATGTACTCTGGTCGGTGGGCTCTACAGGACTCATCAAATCATATCACTCCGTCTTTCTTCACAACCATCTTTCTCAAATTATGCAAAAACTAATGGAAATTGTCATGCAAAGACACCACCCTTGTCGCGTGGATAATGGCACACATTCTCTCATATATGGGATACCATAAACCCTAATATAAAGTTATTAATGAATTAAATGTCAAAATAAATAATATTTAATTACGTACCAGCCAATGATTGAACATGGCATCCTGCACATCAGCGGGAATCTGATCCCATGTGAGCCAGGGTTGAGAAAAATAATTGCGCAAGATAGCGCTCCCCTGTCCAATAGCTATATGCGTAAAACTGTGAAAAAAGAACAGATAATCAAACAATTAGAATATAAATAAGTTATGATTAATGATAACTAAAATACACAGGTTACCATACCACCGCGTGTGCACATCGAATCCAAGAGGTGGACGTCGCTCCGGGATAGGATCTGGAATCATCAGTCTGGCAAGACCACGCCCCCTCCGAGTGCTCCCTGTAGCGCCAATATCCTGAGGGTCAGATGACTCAAGAACCTCATCATCCATAGGTAGATCAGCCTCTAGCAACTGACGAAACTTTTCCGAGTCCATCTGAAACATGAAATAAGTGTTATTAGAAAACATTTCAAAAATAACTATTATGTATAGATATATATTTGTTATGATTCTAACCAGCATTTTACTATGTCAATGTTCATCTTCATCATCAACTTCATAGTTGTCAATGTCAATGTCTTCATCTTCCTCATAAACATCATTAATTTCCATATTTGTTTCACTTTTATCATCTCTTGTCATTTCAAATTCACTTGTAACATCATTGACAACATTGTCACCATCGACCCTTAACTGTGGAGTGTCATCCTCGATATTCATGTCTCTTTGTGAAAAATATGTGTGTTGAGGAGTGTCCTGAAAAATTTCATTTCCTTGGACTTCAGTGGAACCACATTCAGTTTGAGTAAACTGATTTTCTCGAGATTTAACTTTTATTATACTCCACCAATCATCTAACTCTTTTGCAGTAGCACAGTATTTTTCATAATAAATTTGATGTGCCTGATGAGCCAATAAAAATGGTTCATTTACTACAAGAAGAATTTTATGTTTAATATCAACAATTCCATGAGTCGGATGAATACACAAGCCTCTCTCAGTATCCAGCCATCGACATTTAAACATTGTTACATAATTCTGTCCCAAATAACACAGTTCAATAATTTTTTCAAGAATGTCGTAAAAGTCAACTTCAATATCTCTATGATGTGATCCCTTCAAACAAACAACACTATTCATTGTTTTCTTTGATTCCCCATATGCACATGTATGAAAGCAATAACCATTCACCACATATGCATTATAAGATTTAACCATTTTGGATGGTGGGATACTCAATATACGCAATCGACTATCAATCTTATCAGCATGTACAGATACATGAAATTTTGTAAAACATTTATCCCCATTATAAGTAATAATTTGATTTTA
The DNA here is from genome assembly GCA_963277665.1 of Viscum album. Taxonomy (NCBI): domain Eukaryota; kingdom Viridiplantae; phylum Streptophyta; class Magnoliopsida; order Santalales; family Viscaceae; genus Viscum; species Viscum album. The sequence goes on along the minus strand of OY728167.1, from coordinate 811,725 downwards.
TATATAAAACCAAAAAATAATGTATGTTACCAGTTTTTGAAACCAGTAGGCAAATTTTTTTTGTCGACGTTATTCTAAACCAGCTACTGTAATTTCTAAAAATTGTTTCTTGATATGATCATCATATAACCTACAAATACAATATGATTAATTTACTTTAACAGAATCTATAGAATAAAAGATAGGAGCACTCACTATAAAATTGGTGACATTTCTTCACAGTTGAGTAGAACATATGTATGAGCTCTATGATGTTCATCATCTGAAATCCATCTATCATGAACTCCACCAAAGCCAAGTTCAGGCTGATTGACAATTGATAATTGATTGTTCATATCATCATCAACATTCCCCTTGTTCCGGACCATGTGGTTAAATTTTGAGGTCTATTCAGATTCAAAATAATGAGAGCAGAATAAAGAAATTTCCTCTTGCAAATAAGCTTTAGCAATTGAGATTTCAACTGATGCTTTGTTACAGACTTTTTTCATCAATTTCTGCATGCATCTCTCAAATGGGTACATCCATAGAAACTGAACCAGACCTCCACATTTTTCTTCATGTGGAAAATGTAATATCAAATGTTCCATTGAGTCAAAGAAATCCGACGGAAATATTTTTTCCAGATTTTATATAATCACAACAACAGCTTATTCCAGCTTTCTTAGTGTATCGTAGTCTGTTGTCACCGCACACATGTCTCGGAAAAAATATGATATATCTGTTATCAAATCCCAAATCTTATAATTCAACAAACCTCTTAATCCAATAGGAATAAGTCGTTCCATTATAACATGATAGTCATGACTTTTTAATCCGTTAATATGCCCATTTTTAACATGTTTTCCAAAGTTGGAAGCATAACCATCTGGACGTCTCAAATCTGCAATCCACTGACAAAATAATAAGTGACACTCTTTGGTCAGTGCATAGGCTACTTTTGGCTTCATTAATCTCTGTGATCTAACATTTTCAAACAATTCAAGTTCTGGTTGCCTGCAAATTTGGGCAAGATCTAATCGTGCCTTTACATTATCTTTGGTTTTACCTGGTGTATCCAAAATTGTATGAAATAAATTATCAATACATTTCTTCACAATATGAATGACATCCAACATGTTTCGGACTAACAAATCAGACCAATATGGCAGATTCCAAAAAATGCTCTGTTTTGTCCAATTGTGTTCTTTCCCAAAGCCATGAATTTTATGTTGGTTTATTGTCGGTCCAAAATTGATGGAAGGTAATGAAAATACAACTGATTGTAACTCTGTACCTGTGATCATTTTTGGAAGTTCATCTCTTTCAATTCTACCTTTTCTGCAATTAGATTTATTCCTCCGAAAAGGATGATCGATTTGAAGAAATCAGCGATGACAGTCAAAATAGCAAGGTTTTTTTCCATTCACGAGCATAAATGCTTTGTTGTCTCTCATACAGTAAGGACATGATTTTGGACCATGTGTACTCTAGCCAGATAACATGCCATATGCCAGGAAGTCACTAATTGTCCACATCAAAGCATCTTTCATTACAATATTTTGTTTCGCAGCAGCATCATATGTACCAACACCATGACTCCACAATAAATTTAACTCATCAATCAATGGTTTCAAATAATCATCAATATTCTTTTTCGGATGTCCTGGGATTAAAAATGTCAAAAAGATATAAGGATCTTTCATCAACATCCATGGAGGAAAATTTTACGGAGTTATAAAGATAGGCCAACAGGAATACTGACTACCAAAAGATCCAAATGGACAAAGACCGTCAGTAGAAAGACCCAATCGCACGTTCCGGTATTCTAAAGCAAAAGACAAACGCACTTGATCAAAATGTTTCCATGAATAACCATCATATGGATGAATCATGCTTTTACCATTTGAAATATTGGTTTTTTGCCATGACATCATTGTCGCTGTGTTATGAGACATAAATAAACACAGCAACCTGGGTGTAAGTGGAAAATATCTAAACTGTTTTACAGGAATCAATCCAGACTTCCCTGATTGAGATTCTTTATACCTTGATTTTCCACATGTGGGAAAACTATACAAAGACTCATTTTCACCCGAATATAAGATGCAATCATTTGAACATGCAAGTATCTTCTGATAACTAAGGCCCAGAATACGAACCAGTCTCTTGCTCTCATAATAATTAGCAGGCAGCACATTTCCTTCAGGTAAAAGTGCATTAACCAAAGAAAATATCTAATCAAAATAGTTATTTGACATTTCATTATCTGATTCAATAGCCATAAATTTTGCAATTGATTATAATTTTCTTATCTTGCAACCTGGATATAATGCATCCTCAGTAGACCTAAACAACTCAACAAATTCAGATGGTGCCAACTCGAGAGGTTAATCAACATCATCCTCGATTTCAGTTTGTTGAACAGATGACCCTGCAACATCATGTACAAAATTCTATAACCGTGATGGATCCAGAATCAAATTATTAGTATCTTCTCTAGAACTGCGTTCACTGTGTTGATACGAAAAAATATAATCTGATTGAAAACAATACCGCAAGAGATGTTGTCCAACAATGTCAAATGTCTCAAACGTTCTTAGAGCACATTTTTTACAAGGACACTTAATTGTCCCTTCTGAAACAAATTCCGGGTTTGATGATGCAAATGATAGGAAAGATTCAACACCATCAACATATATAGGATTTAAACCAGAACCATTTGGATTTCTATGCTGATTTATCCATGCATGATCATCTAATAATGATTGATGTCGATTTCTTTGTTCCATATTCATATATATGTTTCTACAAAATTTAAAACCATTACTTTTGTTAAATAATTTGATATAAGAAAAACAATATCCTAAAAAGAGAAGATACAAAATTGCAGTTATTTCTTAGTAATTACCAATAATTATAGGTGACACAGTTAGTTTTTAATAATCCCCACTAATTATTATTAATTTAGCAATACTTATCAATACTTGGAAAAATGAAATATGCTTGAATAATGAAATAAAATTTTGTAATCATCGTAGTGGAGATTATATTACTAATTATTCTTATTTGTTTCTAGTGAATTGGTGGAAGCCCTTTTTCCTGACGACTCATCTCCTTGTAAGGAGATGAGTCGTCGGGGAAAAGAGCCTCTTTTGTCCGACGAATCATCACTTTTTAACTTTCTCAAGATAGAAATCTATATGAAAAACTTTCTCTGACATACGTGAGAGCATGTTTTTCATAATGATTTCAGTGGAAGAAAGTAGCAAAGATATGAGACATTGAACAAAAGGTATCCTCCAATCCGCTGGAAATTATGACAATTTATAACCATGTACTTGAATTTATTTGATTTTTGATTAATTATTACTAACTATTACTAATTATTACTAATTATTACAAATCTCAATATTTCCAACAGATTTTGCATTATTCTTAACATGTTCAAATATTAAAGAGTCATCAATTTTCAGGTCATTCCCAATAAAATGTTTGCGTCAACTATGTCCAATTTAAACTCTATAATTGTCCTTACATGGTTGATCACCTCGCAAGTAGTGTTGAAATAGGACGACACAAGTAATGTCATTCTCATATTTAAGAATAATTTCACATGACCCTTTAAATTGATCATTTTTCCTTGAAAAATTAAGAGAACTTCAGTATCATTCCATTAATTTTTCAAGAAAAAATGGTCTATGTAAAAAGTCATGTGATATGATTCTTATAGATGAGAAAGACATGACTTGGGTTTTCCTATTGCAACGCTACATGCGAGGTGATCAACCAAGCAAGAAGAATTATAGAGTTTACATTGAACACGGTTGATGTAAATTTTTATTGGGCATAACCTGAAAATTGGTGAGCCTTTAAGATTTGAACATGTTAAGAATAAAGCAAAACATGTTGAAAATATTGATAATTATAATACTTTACAAATTTTTTATAATTTTAATAATATTAATATTTTTTTTCTAAATATTAAACAAATAATAATAAAATAATTATATTATTAGTATTATTTAATTATTAATATTAGAGTAATATAATATTTCATATTATGTTACTATTTATGTTACTAATTATATTACTAATTATGATACTAATTAGTTACAAACGTGATTGACCGCTCATCTACCTCAATTTTCTTTTCATTTGTGCGTTGAGGTTGATAGGAAACTTCTACCTCCACATGTAGTGTTTACTTTTACTGTCAAAATTATAAACCTCCTCACCTCTATGTTGGCGAGGAGGTTGATAATTTTGACAGTAAAAGCCAATATTACATGTGGAGGAAAAAGTTTCCTATCAAGCCTCAACACACAAATGAAAAGAAAATTGAGGTAGATGAGCGGTCAATCACGCTTGCTAATTATTTCCTAATTATTTTTAATTGTTTTTTAATTATCCTAATTATTTTTAATTACTTCCTAATTATTTTAAATTGCTTCCTAATTATTTTTAATTGCTTCCTAATTATTTTTAATTGCTTTCTAATTATTTTTAATTACTTCCTAATTATTTTTAATTGCTTCCTAATTATTTTTAATTGCTTCCTAATTATTGTTAATTGCATCCTAATTATTCTTAACTGGTTACTAATTTTTCTTAATTACTTCCTAATTTTTCTTAATTGCTTCCTAATTTTTCTTAATTGCTTTCTAATTGTTCTTAATTGCTTCCTAATTGTTCTTAATTGCTTCCTAATTGTTCTTAATTGCTTCCTAATTGTTCATAATTGCTTCCTAATTGATTCGTAATTGCTTTCTAATTGTTTCGTAATTGTTTCGTAATTGTTTCCTAATTGTTTACTAATTGTTTCCTAATTGTTTAATAATTGTTTCCTAATTATCCAAATTGTTTCCTAATTGTTTCCTAGTTATCCTAATTATTTGTAATTGTTTCCTAATTATCCTAATAATTTTTAATTGTTTCCTAATTATCCTAATTATTTTTAATTGTTTCCAAATTATCCTAATTATTTTTAATTGTTTCCTAATTATCCTAATTATTTTTAATTGTTTCCTAATTATCCTAATTATTTGATTTGTTTGCTAATTATTTTATTTGTTTCCTAATTATTTTATTTGATTCCTAATTATTTTATTTGTTTCCTAATTATTTTATTTGTTTCCTAGTTATTTTATTTGTTTCCTAATTATTTTATTTGTTTCCTAATTATTTTATTTGTTTCCTAATTATTTTATTTGTTTCCTAATTATTTTATTTCTAATTGTTTCCTAATTATTTAATTTCTAATTGTTTTCTAATTATTTAATTTCTAATTGTTTCCTAATTATTTTATTTCCAATTGTTTCCTAATTAATTATTTCTTAATTATTTAATAATTATATAATTACTCCTAATTAAATATAAATTTTTCTAATTATTTCTAATTTAATATGTTTATTACCAAAACATCCTCTGGGAGTGTCGAACCAAGAGTGCAGCAAGGCCTGTTGTCGTGTACCAGGTTACCCCGAGTCAAGCTCGAAACACCTTGTCAGAGTTTTCACTCCTAGGTACATCTGTGCCAGAGCCGCCTCTACTAGTTCATATCCAGACAAGGATTATTTGGTACAACCACTTAATCTAATTATACTATATAGATATATAAACATTCTATTAAAAAAAATTAAAATTAACAATTAAAAATAAATTAACAATTAAAAAAACTACAAATACCTTTGCTATGCAGTTTGCACCTCCTAACTCCTTCTCTGCTCTTCCCGTATGAAAAAATTGAGATAAAAAAAATTTCCAGTTAGAACAGAAATTTAAAGAGAGAAAGGGACGAATAATAAGACAGATCTGAATGATTTGAAAAAAAATGGATGGAAGTATATATAGGTTAGAATATTTGCGACGGTGTGCCGTCGCAAATACCTTCACCCGCATTAATTATGGGAGGCAGTTAAAAGGGTTTTTGCGACGGGCCCGTCACAAATAGCTGCCTGCCGACATACCATTAGCGACGGGCAGATATTCCTGTGGCAAATTTCTATTTACCACCGCCAGTATTTTCGATGGGGCCAGTCACAAATACCTTTGCCCACATTAAATATGGGTGGCAGTTAAAAGGGTTTTTGTGATGGGCCCGTCAAAAAAACCTGTAGGCTGACATAACATTAGCGACAGGTGGATATTCCTATCGCAAAATCCTATTTACCGCCGCCGGTATTGGTGACGGGACCCGTCACAAATAACACATGTGGAATAGTTTTTTGTGACGGGACAATAACCCATTGCAAATAGTATTTACCACCTCTAGGTACTTGCGATGGGACAAAGGCCACCGTCGCAAATAAGCTTCCCACGTTTTGGCGCGCAAACCGCACCATACCTATTACGATGGGTCCTGTATTCCCGTCGCAACTAACTGACCTTTGGCGACGGGAATAAATTCACGTCGCAAATACGCTTTTCATCGGATTTATTGCAATGGGATTTATTCCCGTCACAAATAACCCGTCGCAATAATCAATTTTTCCCATTGTGAGCATTTTTAGGGGTGATGTAGCATTTATGATGCATTTTTTGGGGTTATGTAACATTTTTGGGGTTCATGTAGTGTTTTCAAGGTTTATATTTTGTTATTTGGTTTTATATAGAATTGTTTAATGTTTATGTTGTGTTTTTTAGGGTTTATGTTGTGTTTCTTAGGGTTTATGTTACAGTTCTCGGGTTTATGTAGTGATTTTAGTGTTTATGTAGCATTTTTTGGGTTTATGTTGCGTTTTTTTGGTTTTTGTTGCGTTTAGGGGGTTTTTTTCATTTTTAGGGTTTATGTAATGTTTTTAGTGTTTATATATCTATTTGAAGCCTCTTAGGGTTTTAATGGTTGTTTATGGTTTGTAGTGTTTTTTACGGTTTTTAATGGTTGTTAACGGGTGTTTATGGTTTTTTATGGTATCTGATGGATTTTTAATGGTTTTTTTGGGGGGAGGGTGGGGGTTTATGGGTTTATTTGTTTTTTGGGGATTGATAGGAGTTGTTAGGGTTTTTAGTGTGTTTTATGGTTTGTTTGGTTATTGTAGCAATTTTTAGGGGCTATATAATGTGTTTTAGGGTTTTTGGGTTCTTTAGGGTTTTTAGTGTTCTTTAGTGGTTAATATGGTTCTTTAGGGTTTATTAGGGTTATTTAGGGTTTATTAGTGTTCGTTAAGATTTGTTACAGTTTATTAGCAATTTTTATTGTATATTAGGGTTTTATTGGGTATTGTAGCAGTTTTCGGATTTTTGTAGCAATTGATAGGGTTTATGTAGCGTTGTTAGTGGATTTAGTGTTTCTTTAGGGTTCTTTAGGGCTTTTAGGGTTCTTTAGGGTGTATTAGGGTTTCTTTTGAGGTAGTTAGGGTTTTCTAAGGGGGGGTTAGGTTTTTTAGGGGTTTCATAGGCTTGGTTAGGGTTTTGTTAGGCATTTTTAGGCTTTAGGGTTTTTAGCGTTTTTAGTGGTTTTTAGGTTTTTTAGGGTTTATAGTGGTTTTTTGAGGTTTTCTTATGGTTTTTAGGTTTGTTTTCGGGTTTTTTGGGGTTTTTTTGGTTTTTAAGGGTTTCAGGGTTTTAGGGGTTTCTAGGGTTTTTACGGTTTTTTATGATTTTTAGGGTTTTTACTGTTTTTTGGGTTTTTTACGGTCTTTAGGGGTTTTTTTGGGTTTTTATGGTTTTTTAGGGGTTTGTTAGGTTTTTACAGGTTTGTTAGGGTTAATTTGTGAATATTAGAATTTTGAATGGTTTAATAGCATTTTTGTTGTATATTTGGGCTTTTAGGTATTTTGAAGCTTTTATTGGGGTCTAATAGGATTTTTAGGGTTTATTACGATTAACTTGTGTTTATTAGGGTTTAGTAGTGGGATTTAGGGGTTATTATGGTTTATTATTGGTTGTTAGGGTTTGTTAGGATTTATTAGTTCTTATTAGAGTGATTTAGGGTGTCTAAGGGTTTGTTAAGGTTTCTAAGGGTGTGTTAGGGTTTCTAAGGGTGGGTTAAGGTTTTTATGGGCTGGTTAGAGATTCTAAGGGTGTGCTACGGTTTCTATGGGTTTCTATGGTTGTGTTAGGGTTTCTATGGATGAGTTGGTGTTTCTAAGGGTCTTTTAGGGTTTCTCAGGGTGTGTTAGGTTTTCTAAGGTTGTGTTAGTGTTTCATAGGTTTTCTTAGGGTTTTGTTAGGGTTTTTAGGGTTTTTTAGGGTTATGTTAGGGTTTCTTATGGTTTCATAGAGTTTTTAGGGTTTCTTCGGGTTCTTTTTTTATTGGAGTTTCATAGTGCTTCTTGGTGTTTATTAGGGCTTGTTAGGGTTGTTAGGGTTTTTTAGGGTTTGTAATGTTTTTTAGGGTTTGGGGGGGTTTTTTGGGTTTGTTTGGGTTTTTTAGGGATTATTAGTGTTTTTTATGATTTGGTAAGATTTGTTAGGGTTTTGTGTGTTTTGTAATGGGTTTTAGTGTTTATTGGGTTATTAATGGTTTTTTAGGGTTATTTAGTGGTTCATAGTTGTCACAGATGTGTAGAGCTAGTCGCAAGCTTCAATATGATATGTGGTAGAGGCGAAACGGACACCTAGTGCAGAAGTTATGGTCATTTAGATTACTTAAGGACCTTTTGGGTCTTTTAGAACGTGATAAAGAGTTCCTATTGGCCACAGATGTGTAGATCTAGTCGAAAGCTTCAATATGATATGTGGTAAAGGCAAAATGGACTCCCTGAGTAGAAGTTATGGTCTTTTGGAGGGTTTATCTACCTTTTTGGGCCTTCAAGGATGTGGGAAGGTTCTTCAGTGGTTATAGGTGTGTAGGTCTAGTCTCAAGCTTCGATTTGATATGTGGTTGAGGCAAAACAGACACCCATAGAAGATTTTATTCCAAAATGGACACCAGAAGCCAATATTTTGACCATCCAAAGGGATTTTTGGTCTTTTGGGGGGTAGAATAATGTCATAAAGGGTTCCAGTGGTTACCAGAGTGTGTATATTTTCACAATATTCTATTTGATATGTGGTAGAGACAAAATGAACACACATAAGAGAGGTTTTCGTTGTTTTAAATTAAGAAAACCTCCTAGCGCCTGAAAATCTAAGAAACCTACAACTCACTAAAATAGGCATAACTTCTCCTTGGAAAGACTGTTTGAGCACTGTGACACTTAAAATAGAAGCTCGTGAGATGACTGAACACCAATTATAATCGAAATTGTGATAAGATCAATGAAATAGAAGTTATATTAGTTATACGACTCCAAAAAAAAGTCCAACTTCAAACGACCATAACTTTCACTCCGATTGTCCATTTGAGCTCTAACACATATCAAATCGAAGGCAACAAATAGATCTACGTAGAAGGATAACTTGAACTTAGTTCAAGTCTTATTTGGGACCCTAAAATCCCAAAAATACATCAGAATGCCTCCAAAACATCATTTCCGTGTCTGGATCCCTGTCAATATTTTCTCAAAAAAGTCATAACTTCTGATCCATGTGTCTGTTTGGACTCCAGCACCAGTTTTTATCAAAGTTCATTTCATGAGATTTAGGTTGACTATTCACGGAGTGGAAATGGACACTTGAAGAAGATGTTACGCCATTTTTAATGACTCTATGATTTGTTAGGTTTTTCGAGACACCATTTCTAGCACTTTTGCCCTGTCTACTGTTTTTTCAAACAACTATAACTTATTATTACTGTTATTATTATTATTATTATCATCATCTCATGCAAATGCACAATCACATGCATGTACGTTATTATTATTATTTTATTACCATGTACATGCACATGCAATGAACACATGTTATTTTATTATCACATGTGTCATTATTATTATTGTTATTAATATTATTATTGTGGTTGTTGTTGTTATTGTTGATGTTGTTGTTGTTTTTGTTGTTGTCATCACATGAAAATTCAAATCCATATGCACATACATGCACGTTCAATGAACGTGCCTTATTATATTATCACATGAATTGTTATTAATAATAATAATAATAATAAAATTATTATTATTATCATCATCATCAACATCACATGCAAATGCAATGCACATGAGTTATTATTTATTACCATACACATGTACACGTAGTGCACATTCAATATTCTATTATCATATGCATTAGTACTACTACTATTATCACCACTACTACTACTATTATTACTACTGCTGTTATTATTACTACCATGAAATTCAAATGTAGATTCACGTGCGTTATTATTTATTATTTATTACCATGTACGTGCATATGCAATGCACTTGTATTATTCTTTTATTATTTTATTATTATTATTATTATCATTATCATTATTATTATCATTATACATGGAAATGCATATGCATGTGCGTTGTTATTTGTTATTTATTACCATACACGTGAATGCATTATTATTATTATTATTACAATTAGTATTATTAATATTATCATCAAATGTAGAGGCACATGCACATGCATGTGCGTTCTTATTTATTATTATTTATTTATTATTTACTATTATGCACATGCACATGAAATGCACTTGTGTTATTCTATTTTTATTATTATTATTATTATTGTTGTTGTTGTTGTTGTTGTTGTTGTTTTTGTCGTTTGTATCCACAAATACAAATGCAAATGCATGTGCGTGGTTATTTATTATTTATTACCATGCAAGTGCATGCGTCATTATCATTATCATTTCATGTAAATTCACATGCACGTGTGTTATTATATATTATTTATTATCATGCACATGCAAATTCAATGCACTTTCATTATTCTATTATCACAAGTGTTTTTATTATTTATTCTAATGCACGTGCACACGCAATGCACATGCATTATTCTATTGTCACATGTGTTATTATTTATTATTTATTATAATTCTAATGAATATGCACATTCATGTGGACATGGTTATTATTTATTGTTTATTACCATGCACATGTACATGCACATGCGCATGACCATGCACATGCACATTCACATGCACATGCACATGCACATGCACTTGTATGTCCGTAATTATTTATTATTTATTATCATTCACATGCACATGCACATACACATGAAATTCACCTGCGTTATTATTTTTTATCATTCACATGAAAATGCACAGGCATATATACATGCACGTGTGTTATGATTTATTATTTAAATCATGCACGTGCATATGCACATGCACATGCATTATTACTACTACTATTATTAGAGGTATTTTTAGGGTTTACAATCATTATTTAGGATTTTTAGGTGTTATTAACATTTATTATGGTTTGTTAGGGTTTTAGGGTTTTTAAAGGTATATTAGCATTTTAAGGGTTATTAGGATTTTATTAGGGTTTATTATTGTGTGTCAAGGTTTATTAGGTATTTTTAGGGTTTTATTAGGATTGATTATGGTTTATTAGGGTATATTATGGAATATTATTGTATATTTGTGTTTGTTTAGGATTTATTAGGGTTTATTATTGTTTATTATAGTTTATTAATTTTTAAGAGGGTATATTAGGGAGTTTTAGTGTTTATTAGTGTTTATTTGGGTTTATTAGAACTTTTAAGATTTGTTATGTTTTATTATCATTTATTAGGGGTTTCAGGGCTTTTTAATGGTATATTTTCATTTTTTAGGGTTTAGTTGGGTTTGTTATGGTTTATTATGGTGTGTTAAGGTTTATTAGGGTTGAGTAGGTATTTTTAGGGTTCTATTAGGTTTAAGTCCTTATATTTATGGTTTTATTAGGGTTTATTAGGGTAGAGTGTGGTTTATTAGGGTTTGTTAGGGATTATTAGTGTTTACTAGGGTTTGTTAGTGTTTTTATTAGGGTATTTGAGTGTTGTTTAGTTTTTGTTAATATATATGAGGGGTTGTTATGAATATTTAGGTTTTATTAGTGTGGTTTTAGTGTTTGTGAGCAATTTTAATGATTTATTATTTATTATTTGAATTTATTATGGTTTAAAAGTATTTTAGGGCTTTTTAATGGTTTGTTTGCATTTTTTTGTTTATTGGGGTTAAGTTGGGTTTTATTAGGTTTTGTTATGGGGTGTCAAAATTTATTAGGGTTGAGAAGGTATTTTTAGGGATTTATTATGGTTTTATTAGGGTTTATTAGTTTTAATTATTGTTTAGTAGGGATTTTTAGGGTTTATTACAGTTTGTTAGGGGTTTTTTAGTTTTTGTTTTATTAGGTAACGTTAGTGTTGGTTAGGTCTATTTATATGATATAGCATGTTTTTATTGGTTGTGATCATTTTTTGTGAGCATATTTAGAGTTTCTTAGGTTATATTAGAGTTTATTACTGTTTATTAGGATTTCCTGGGATTTTTAAGGTATATTAGCCTTTTTTGTCTTTATTAGATTATATTAGTGTTTTTAGGTCTTTTTAGGTAATATAGCATGTTTTTATTGTTTGTGATCATTTTTTATTGTTTGTGAGCGTTTTTAGGGTTTATTATGTTATATTAGAGTTTATCAAGGTTTCTAGGGATTTTTTAAGGAATACTAGCATTTTTTTCTTTATTAGGGTTTTCTGGGGTTTTATTTGGGGTCATTAGGGTGTGTTAAGGTTTGTTAGGGTTGAGTAGGGTTTATTTTGCTTTATTTATGGTTTATTAGGGCTTTTTAGGGTTTTTTGGTGTTTATTAGGGTTTATTAGTGTTTATTAGTGTCTATTAGGGTTGGTTATGGTTGTTTAGGTTTTCTTTTCGTGTTTTTAAGGTTTATTAGGTTTTATTATCATTTATTAGGGTTTATTAGTTATTTTTAGGGTTTTATTAGGGTTGATTAGAGTTTCTTATGGTTTGTAGGGATTATATGGTGTTTTTAGGGATTATTAGAGTTTATTAGGGGTTTATTTGGGTTTAATTTTTTATATTATGGTATATTAGGGTCTAATATTTTTGATATTTTTAAAGCGTCTTTATGGTTTTTCTAGCATTTTTAGGGTTTATATAGAGTTGTTAGAGTTTATGTAGAATTTTTAGTGTTTATGTAGCATTTTTTGGGTTTAGATAGAAGTTATAGATTTTATGTATCATTTATAGGGTTTATGTAACATTTTTAGGGTTTATGTAGTGTGTTTAGGGTTTAGGTTTTATGTATCATTTTTAGGGTTTATGTTGCGTTTTCTGGGTTTAAGTAGCATTTTTAGCGGTGATGTAGCGTTTATGTTTCATTTTTTAGAGCTTATGTAATGTTTTAGGGTTCATGGAGTGTTTTTAGGGTTTATATTGTGTTTTTAGGTTTTGTGTAGCATTTTGTTATGTTTATGTTGCATTTTTTATGGTTTATGTTGTGTTTTTAGGGTTTATGTTACAGTTCTAGGATTTATGAAGTGCTTTTAGGGTTTATTTTTCGTTTTTTCAGTTTATGTTGCCTTTTTTGGTTTATGTAGCATTTTTTGGGTTTTTGTTGCATTTTTAAGAGTTTATGAAATATTTGTAGGATTTATGTATCTATTTGAAGCCTTTTTAGGGTTTTATGGCTGTTTATGGTTTGTTGTTTTTTTAGGGTTTTTAAGGGTTGTTAACGGGTGTTTATGGTTTTTATGGTATCTGATGGATTTTTAATGGTTTTTTGGGGGGAGTGGTTGCGGGTTTATTTGTTTTTTTGGGATTGATAGGGGTTGTTAGGGTTTTTAGTGTGTTTTAGGGTTTTTTGGGTATTGTAGCAGTTTTTAGGATTTATATAATGTGTTTTAGTGTTTTTTGGGTTTTTAGGGGTTTTTAGTGTTCTTTAGAGTTTAATATGATTCTTTAGGGTTTATTAGGGTTCTTTAGGGTTTATTAGTGTTCTTTAGGATTTGTTACAGCTTATGAGCATTTTTTATTGTATATTAGGGTTTTATTGGGCTTTTGTAGGAATTAATAGTTTTTTCTAGGGTTTATCAAAATTTTTATGGTTATTTAGGTTTTATTAAGGTTTATTATGGGTTATTTAATTTATTAGGGTTTAGTAACATGTATTTGGGTTTATTACGATTTATTAGGATTTATTATGATTTTTAGGGTTTATTGCGGTTTATTAGGGCTTTGTTATGGTTTGTTTCAGTTTGTTACGATTTATTTGGCGTTGTTAGGATTTGATACAATTTATATGGGGTTGTTAGGGTTTGTTACGATTTATTTTGGTGTTATTAGGGTTTTTTAGGGTTTATTAATGGGTTGTAGGGTTTTGTAGGCTATTATTTGGTGGGTTTTGTAGTGTTTTATCAGGTTTGTTAGGGTTTTTAGTGATTATTAGGATTTATTATGGTTCAATAGTGTTTTTATTGTATATTGGGGGGGGTTTAGGGATTTTTTAGAATTTATTAGAGTCTTATATGGTTTTTTAGGGTTTATTATAGGTTATTATGATATATTAGAGTTTATTAGGGTTTTAGGGTTATGTAGTGGGTTTCAGGTGTTATTTGGGATTATTAGTGGTTCTTAGGGGTTATTAGGTTTTGCCAGGGTTTGTTAGGATGTGTGTTATTCTATTATCACACACGTTATTATTATCATTATTATCGTTATAATTATCATCATTATCATTATTGTTATTATTATTATTATTATTATTAATATTATTATTATTATTGTCACATGCAAATGCAGATGAACGTGCGTTATTATTTATTATTTATTATTTATTATTTATTTCCATGCCTGTGCATATGTTGTTGTTGTTGTTATTATTATTATGATTACTATTGTTATTATTATTATTATCATCATCACATGCAAATGCACATGCACATACGTTATTATTTATTAACATGCACACGCACACGCAATGCACCAACATTATTCTATTATCACATGATTTATTATTTTTATTGTTATTATTACTATTATTGTCATTATTGTTATTATCATCAAATGAAAATGAAAATGAACGTGCTTTATTATTTATTTCCATACACGCACACATTCAATACATGTGCGTTATTCTATTATCACATGCACTATTATTATTAATATTACTATTATTGTTATTATTATCGTCACGTACGCTATGAGTTATTATTTATTACCATGCACTGCACTTGCAGTGCATGTGCGTTATTCTATTATCACATGCGTTATTGTTTTTATAATTATTAATATTGTTACTGTTATTATTATAGTTATTATTATTATCATCTCATGCAGAGGCACAAGCACATGCACTTGCATTATTATTATTATTTTTACCATGGATGTGCACATGCAATGCACACACTTTATTTTATCATAACATACATTGTTATTCTTATTGTTATTATCATTATTGTGGTTTTGTTGTTGTTGTTTTTATTGTTATTATTATTAACATCAAATGAAAAATCACATGAAAATTCACTTGCAAATACATAAACACGAACATTCAATGCACGTGTGTTATTCTATTATCACATGCGTTGTTGTTGTTGTTGTTGTTATTATTATTATTTTCATCGTCATCATTATCACATGAAAATGCAATGCACGTGCGCTATTATTTATTACCATGCACGTGCACACGTAATGCACATGCAATATTCTATTATCACATACATTGGTACGACTACTATTATCACTAATACTACTACTACTGTTTTTATTATTATCATCACATGAAAATGAAGATGAACGTGCATTATTATTTATTATTTATTACCATGCACGTGCATATGGAATGCACTTGTATTATTTTATTATTATTATTATTATTATAGTTATTATTATTATTATTATTATTATTATCATTATCATTATTATTATCATTATCACAAGCAAATCCACATGCATGTGCGTTGTTATTTATTATTTATTACCATGCCCGTGCATGCATTATTATTATTATTATTATTATTATTACAATTAGTATTATTAATATTATTATCAAACGTAAATGCACATTCATATGCATGTTCATTCTTATTTACTATTATTTATTTATTATTTACTACTATGCACATGCACATGCAATTCACTTCTGTTATTCTATTAATATTATTATTGTTGTTGTTGTTGTTTGTATCATCAAATACAAATGCACATGCATGTGCGTTGTTATTTATTATTTATTACCATGCATGTGCAGGCATCATTATCATTATCATTACATGTAAAGACACATACACGTTCGTTATTATATATTATTTATTACAATGCACATGAAAAAGTGATGCACATGCATTATTCTATTATCACATGTGTTATTATTATTTATTCTCATGCACGTGCACACGCAATGCACTTGCGTTATTCTATTATCAAATGTGTTATTATTTATTATTTATTATCATTCACATGAAAATGAACATTCATGTGTACTTTGTTGTTATTTATTGTTTATTACCATGCACATGCACATGCACTAGGATGTGCGTTATGATTTATTATTTATTGTCATTCACATGCACATGCACATACACATCCAATTAAAATGTGTTATTATTTATAATTTATTATTTATTATCATTCACAAGCAAATGTGAATGCATATGCACATGCACGTGCATTATGATTTATTATTTAAACAATGCACATGCATATGAACATGCATGTGCATCATTACTACTATTATTAAAAGAGGTATTTTTATGGTTTACTATCATTTTGTAGGATTTTTAGGTGTTATTAACATTTTTATGGGTTTTTAGGGTATTGGGGTTTTTAATGGTATGTTAGTTTTTTTAGGGATTGGTGGGGGTTATTAGGATTTTATTTGGGTTTATTATGGTGTGTCAAGGTTTATTAGGGTTTATTAGGTATTTTTTAGGGTTTTATTTGGATTGAGTTGGGTTTATTAGGGTATATTATAGAATATTTCGGTATGTTTAGGATTTATTAGGATTTATTATGGTTCATTATGGTTTATTAATTTTTAAGAGGTTATATTAGGTTTTCTTAGTGTTTAGTAGTGTTTATTTGGGTTTGTTAGCGTTTTTAAGCTTTGTTATGTTTTACTAGCATTTATTAGTGGTTTTAGAGATTTTTAATGTTATATTTACATTTTTTAGGGATTGGTTGGGGTTATTATGGTTTTTTATGGTGTGTTACAGTTTATTTGGTTTGAGTATGTATTTTTAGGGTTTTATTAGGGTTGATTCAATACCTTTAAGGTTTTATTAGGGTTTATTAGTGTTGAGTATGGTTTATTAGGGTTTATTAGGGATTTTAAGGGTTTAATAGGGTTTGTTAGTGTATTTATTAGGGTATATGAGTTTTTTTAATTTTTTTTAATATATATGAGGGTCTGTTATGACTTTTTAGATTTTATTACCGTGTTTTTAGTGTTTGTGATCATTTTTAATGGTTTATTATCTTTTATTTGAATTTATTATGGTTTATTAGGGTTTCTAGGGCTTCTTAATGGTTTGTTTTAATTTTTTTTGTTTATTAAGGTTTAGATTGGTTTTATTAGTTTTTATTATGGTGTGTTAAAGTTTATTAGGGCTGAGAATGTATTTTTAGTGTTTTATTAGGGTTTTATTAGGGTTTATTAATTTTTATGAGGGTTATGAGGGATTTTTAGGGTTTATAAGGGTTTGTTAGGGCAGAAGCGGTGTGAGGTCGGGCTATTCCTGACCCCCATAAAATTTATTAATGAAAAAGAGACTCAATAGACAATGGAGGGGAGGGGTCAAACAACCATCACCCAAAAACCCTTTACAAACCCAAACCAAAAGACCCCAAAAAAAGATAGACCAACAAAAGACGCACAAAGCTAAAAAAAAGTAAACAAACAGAAAAGTCCCCAATAGCGCCTCCCAGCCAATCTGAAACATGCATCCATCAGCACCAAAGACATCATTCATCACCAATCATCCAGCAACACCAAATCCATCACCAACAACTTCATCATACCATCATCAATCACCTACAACATCATCATTTCCTTCAACACTTTCTGGGACCAGGGTATTCCTCTTGATCCAGCGTCCATCACCACCTAAACAACCATCTTATAACACACCTCTACTCACCATCCAACAACCAGCATCATCTAACCAAGCATCCAGAGCCTCCGGACCAAACATCTCAAACAGACCAGTCACAACCAAAAAACAGCAGCACCATCGATTCACAACTGATTCATCCACACACCCCATCCAGCACTCGAGCGATGCAACAACACCACCACCTGCACCGCCTCTAACAGCATCCCTTCCCGCAACATAACAAAGCAAAACCAGCAAACAGACACAACACAGAAGGCCACATTCCAGTATAGCAGCAATAACACGACACAACTTCGCAATCCCTTCATCATCGGGATGAAAAGGAACCAAAAGACTAGAGACATGAAACTTTAGAATCTACATGTCCCAAAGCCAAGCCAACCTTGTCTGCGCCTCCTGAATCCTCTAAGCGAAACCAAAAACCTGCAACACAGCATCAGAACCCATACGCCAAGAGATAACACAAATCCAAATAAGCCACCACGATCTAGAGCAACAAAGCCTCCAAGCTGCCCCCTGCAACCACTTAGCACAACCAGAAGCCCCCATAACAACACTGAGCACCATACTAGTTATCCCTTCACAAAACTAGAAAAGCCACCCATAAGGACCCGAAATCAGATCGCGACCATGGAGCATCATCTCTAGATTTATTGCAATCAACCTAAAATAGAACAACGCAAGAAGCGCCATTGCCTGAAGACCAGGAATTTCCTTTCCATCGACGGTGCAGGTAGAGAGTTGACCAAAAATGCCGCTAAGTAAAAGGAATCATCGCCACAAGAGAGACGACGCCCGAGGAAGGGCAGAGACCAAATGGTCCAAAGCCGAGAAATTTCTCCGCAAAATCCATGCCAAGATATCACCGCCTTTTCCCAAAAGAACCTGCTAGATCCTGTCACCAACAAGTATCCACCTTGCCTCCCACAAGAGTACCAAGGAGGAGGAATGCTTAAACAGAGATCCATCCGCATCATGAGACCCAAACCGGACAAGATCGATGTCCTCGAAGAGTTTTTTTATTCTTTGTGAGAATTTTTAGGGTTTATTAGGTTATATTAGAATTTATCAGGGTTTCTAACAATTTTTTAATGTATACCAGCATTTTTGCCTTTATAAGGGTTTTGTAGGGTTTTATTAGGGGTTATTATGGTGTGTTATGTTTTGTTAGGGTTGAGTAGGGATTATTTTGGCATTATTTATGGTTTATTATGGCTTTTTAGGATTTGTTTTGGGTTTATTAGGGTTTATTTTTGTTTATTAGTGTCTATTAGGGTCGGATAGGGATGTTTAGGTATTCATAACGTGTTTTTACGGTTTATTAAGTTTTATTATCATTTATTAGGGTTTATTAGTTATTTTTTGGGGTTTTATTAGGGTTGAGTAGAGTTTTTTGGGATTTTAGGGATTATATGGTATTTTTAGGGATTATTATAGTTTATTAGTGGTTTATTAGGGTTTAATTTTTTATATTATGGTATATTAGGGTTTAAAATTTCTGAGGTTTTTAAAGCGTCTTTAGGGTTTATGTAGCTTTTTTAGAGTTTTTGTAGCATTTTTTGTGTTTATGTAGCGTTTTTAAGGATTAATTAGTGGTTTTAGATTTTATGTATCATTTTTAGGGTTTATGTAATGTTTTTTGGGTTTATGCAGCGTGTTTAGGGTTTAGGTTTTATGTTGCATTTTATAGGGGTTATGTTGCGTTTTTTGGGCTTATGTAGTGTTTTTAGGGGTGATGTAGCGTTTATGTTGCATTTTTTTAGGGTTTATGTAACGTTTTTAGGGTTCATGGAGTATTTTTAGGGATTATATTGTGTTTTTAGGTTTTATGTAGCGTTTTTTAATGTTTTTGTTGCGTTTTTTAGGGTTTATGTTGTGTTTTTAGGGTAAATGTTATAGTTCTAGGGTTTATGTTGTGCTTTTAGGGTTTATGTAGCATTTTTTGGGGTTGTGTTGTGTTTTTTGGTTTATGTGGTGTTTTTCTGGGTTTTCTTGCATTTTTTAGGGTTTATGTAACGTTTTTAGGGTTTATGTATCTATTTGAAGCCTTTTTGGGTTATAAGGGTTGTTTATGGTTTGTAGTGTTTTTTAGGGGTTTTAGGGGTTTTTAACAGGTGTTTATGGTTTTTATGGTATATGATTTCTTTTAATGGTTTTTTGGGGGGGGTTTATGGGTTTATTTGTTTTTTGGGGATTGATAGGGGTTGTTAGGGTTTTTAGTGTGTTTTGGGGTTTGTTTGGGTATTGTAGCTGTTTTTAGGGTTTATATAATGTGTTTTAGCATTGTTTTGGGTTCTTTGGGGTTTTTTAGTGTTCTATAGAGTTTAATATAGTTCTTTAGGGTTTATTAGGGTTCTTTAGGGTTTATTAGTGTTCTTTAGGATTTTTTATAGTTTATTAGCATTTTTATTGTATATTATGGTTTTATAGGGCTTTGGTAGTCATTAATAGCTTTTTCGAGGGTTTATCAATCCCTTTTAGGGTTATTTAGGATTTATTATGGTTTATTATAGTTTATTTTATTTATTAGGGTTTAGAAAGGTGTATTTGGGTTTATTACGATTTATTAGGGTTTATTATGCTTTTTTAGGGTTTATTGCGGTTTAGTAAGGGTTTGTTATGGTTTGTTTCAGTTTTTTATGATTTATTTGGCATGTTTAGGATTTGTTACAATTCATTTGGGGTTGTTAGGGTTTTTTTCGATTTATTTTGGGGTTATTAGGTGTTGTTAGTGTTTATTAGTGGGTTGTAGGGTATTATAGGCTATTATTTGGTGGTTTTTGTAGCGTTTTGTCAGTTTTGTTAGGGTTTTTAGTGATTATTAGTGTTTATTATAGTTTAATAGTGTTTTTATTGTATATTAGGGGTTTTATGGATTTTGTAGCATTTATTATGGTCTAATAGAGTTTGTTATGGTTTATTACAGGTTATTATGATTTATTAGTGTTTATTCGGGTTTTAGGGTTTAATAGTGGGTTTTATGGGTTATTAGGGTTTATAAGAGGTTTTTAGGGGTTATTTGTGGTTGTTAGGGGTTTCTTGGTTTTTTAGGGTTTTTAGGGTTTGTTGAGGTTTGTTTTATTTGTTTGGGGTTTTATGAGTTTTTTCATGTTTTATGGGTGTGTTTGGATTTTTTATGCTTTGTTAGGGTTATTTTAGCGTTTTTGGGGTTTTTTGGAGTTTTTTGGGTTTTGAAGCATTTTTGGGGTTTTGTAGAAATTGATAGGGTTTATGTAGCGTTGTTAGTGGCTTTAGTCAGGATACCCCGATTTGTTAACATTCAAACAAGTATAACATCTGATCCGAAAGTCCGTTAGGGCTGTACCACATATCATATCAAAGATTGATTCATTTTCATCGATTGGACTAGTTGTGGAGTTAAGACACGCTTCTAGATTAGAATTTATGGTCGTTTGAAAATTCTATGGATTTTCAAATACACATATATATGTATTTATTCGTAAATATATATGTGCCTATGTGTGTGTGTGTATTGTTTGTGTGTGTGTGTGTGTCTCTGTGTGTGTGTTGTATATATGTATGTATTTATTTATTTATAAAACATATAAAAACATATTTTCTAAATGTATTTAAAACTAATCTTATAATTATATATTAATATAAAATTAAATATATTGAAAAAACATATTAATATAAATATATATTAATATAATAATGAATATATATATACTAATATATGAATAAATATATTTGTATTAATATAACTAAATATATTAACATTCATATGAATTTATATTAATATACGAATAAATATAACTATATATATAAATAAATAGATATATCATTAAATATAGGAAAAATGAAATGGCTTAGTGGTAAACATGCAGGCACACAAGGGGGGAGGTCACGGGTTCGAGTTCGGGTGGAAGCAAGGAGGTGCACACGAGTGGGGGATGCACGGGAAGCGCAGCGCACATGAGAGATTGACGGGGGTCCTCCTAGCACTGATAGAGGAGGTCAAGCACTATTAAAAGCCCCCCCCCCCGCATTGTATAAATATTTATTATTATTATTATTATTATTATTGACTTTTATCAGTTCTTTTTAGAAGCGCTGATAAAAGTCTCCTTTTATCAGCGCTAACAAAAAGCGGTCATAAAGGGGACTTTTATCAGCACTTTTTTAGCGCTGATAAAAGGTTCTTTATCAGCTCTTTTCAAAGCGCTGATAAAAGTTACCCCCCTATATCCTCAACTCAATTAACAGTGCTTTTTAGCGCTATTAATGCACTTTTCTAGCGCTGATAAAGGCAGTTTTTGTAGTAGAGTGCACATGCAATGCACGTGTATTATTCTATTATCACATGTGTTATTATTTGTTATTTATTATCATTCACATTCAAATGCACATTCATGTGGACTTGGTTATTATTTATTGTTTATTACCATGCACATGCACATGCACATGTATGTGCATTATTATTTATTATTTATTATCATTCCAATGCACATGCACATACACATGCAATTCACATGCGTTATTATTTATTATTTATTATTTATTTTCATTCACATGCAAATGCGCAGACATATGCACATGCACGTGAGTTATTATTTATTATTTAAACCATGCACATGCATAGGCACATGCACATGCGTTATTACTACTATTATTATTAGAGGTATTTTTAGGGTTTACTAGCATTTTTTAGGATTTTTAGGTGATATTAACATTTATTAGGGTTTGTTAGTGTTTTAGGGGTTTTTTTAATGTTATATTAGCGCTTTTTAGGGTTTAGTGTGGGTTATTAAAATTTTATTAGGGTTTATTATGGTGTGTCATGGTTTATTAGGGTTTATTATGTATTTTTGGGTTTTATTAGGATTGAGTTGGGTTTATTAGGGTATATTATGGTATATTTGGGTATGTTTAGGATTTATTAGGGTTTATTATGGTTCATTATGGTTTATTAATTTTTAATAGGGTATATTTGGGGTTTTAGTGTTTAGTAGTGTTTATTAGGGTTTATTTTCACTTTTAAGCATTATTAGGTTTTATTAGCATTTATTTGGTGATTTATGGCTTTTTAATGGTATATTTGCATTTTTTTGGGTTTAGTGGGGTTTATTATGGTGTGTTAAGGTTTATTAGGGTGGAATAGGTATTTTTAGGGTTTTATTAGGGTTTAGTAGGTACCTTTAGGATTTTATTAGGGTTTATTTGGGTTGAGTAGGGTTTATTAGGGTTTGTTAGGGATTTTTAGGGTTTACTAGGGTTTGCTGCTATTTTTATTAGGGTATATGAGTGTTTTTTAGTTTTTGTTAATATATATGAGCGGTTGTTAGGACTTTTTAGGTCTTATTAGCGTGTTTTTAGTGTTTTCGAGCATTTTGTATGGTTTATTATGTTTTATTTGAATTTATTATGGTTTATTAGGTTTTCTAGGGCTTTTTAATGGTTTGTTTGTGTTTTTTTGTTTATTGGTGTTTAGTTGGGTTTTATTAGGTTTTATTATGGTGTTTCATGGTTTATTAGGGTAGAGAAGGTATTTTTCGGGTTTTATTATGGTTTTATTGGGGTTTATTAGTTTTTATTAGGGTTTATTAGGGATTTTTAAGGTTTACTAGGGTTTGTTAGGGGTTTGTTAGTTTTTTTGTTTTATTAGGTTATATTAGTGTTTGTTTGGCCTTTTTAGATAATATATCATGTTCTTATTTTTTGTAAGCATTTTGATTTTGTTTTTGAGTGTTTTTAGGGTTTCTTAGGTTATATTAGAGTTTATTATGGTTTATAAGGGGTTTTAGAGATTTTTAAGGTATATTAATATTTTTTGTTTTTATTAGGTTATATTAGTGTTTTTAGGTCTTTTTAGGTAATATAACGTGTTTTTATTGTCTGTGATCATTTTTTTATTATTTGTGTGCATTTTTTGGGTTTATTAGGTTATAATAGAGTATCAGGGTTTCTAGGGATTTTTTAAGGTACACTTGCATTTTTTTTCTTTATTAGGGTTTCGTAGGGTTTTATTAGGAGTTATTATGGTGTGTTATGGTTTGTTATGGTTGAGTAGGGTTTATTTGGCTTTATTTATGATTTATTTGGGATTTTTAGGGTTTGTTTGGAGTTTATTAGGGTTTATTTGTGTTTATTAGTCTATATTAGGGATGGTTAAGGCTGTTTAGGTTTTCCTAATGTGTTTTTAGGGTTTATTAGGTTTTATTATTATTTATTAGTGTTTATTAGGTATTTTGGGGGTTTTATTAGGGTTGAGTAGAGTTTCATAGGGTTTTTAGAGATTATAATGTGTTTTGAGGGATTATTAGAGTTTATTATGGGTTTATTAGGGGTTTATTATGGTTTAGTTTTTTATATTATGGTATATTAGGGTTTAATATTTTTGAGGGTTTTGAAGCATCTTTACTATTTATGTAGCATTTTTTGGGTTTGGTAAGCAATTTTAGGATTTATATATCATTTTTGGGTTTATGTAACGTTTTTGGGGTTTATGAAGTGTGTTTAGGGTTTTGGTTTTATGTGGAATTTTTTAGTGTTTATGTTGTGTTTTCTGGATTTATGTACCATTTTTAGGGGTGATGTAGCATTTATGTTGCATTTTTTCAGGTTTATGTAACCTTTTTAGGGTTCATGTAGTGTTTTTAGGGTTCATATTGTGTTTTTTAGTTTTATGTAGAGTTTTTTCATGTTTATGTTCTGTTTTTTAGAGTTTAGGTTGTGTCTTGTAGGGTTTATGTTACAGTTCTAGGGTTTATGTAGTGCTTCTAGGGTTTATGTAGCAGTTTTTGGGTTTATGTTGCGTTTTTTCGTTTATGTTGCGTTTTTAGGGTTTTGTTGCATTTTTTAGGGTTTATGTAACGTTTTAGGGTTTATATATCTATTATAAGCCTATTTTAGGGTTTTAATGGGTTTTATGGTTTGTAGTGTTTTTTAGGGGTTTTAATAGTTGTTAACAGGTGTTTATGGTTTTTTATGTTATCTGATGGTTTTTAATGGTTTTTCGTGGGTTTATGGGTTTATTTATTTTGGGATGGATTGGGGTTGTTAGGGTTATTTAGGGTGTATTAGGGTTTCTTTTGAAGTTTTTAGGGTTTTCTAGGGGGCTTTTAGTTTTTTTAGGTTTTCATAGGGTTGGTTAGGGTTTTGTTAGGCACTTTTAGTATTTTTAGGGATTTTTAGTGTTTTTAGTGGGTTTTGTTTTTTAGGATTTTTTAGGTTTCTTGAGGTTTTTTAGGGTTTTTAGGTTTGTTTTTGGGGTTTTTTAGTTTTTTTGGGTTTTTAGGGGTTTCGAGATTTTTTTGGGTTTTTTAGTATTTTTAGGATTTTTGGGGATTTTTGGGATTTTTTGGGTTTTTTGGGTTTTTTTGAGTTTTTATGGTTTTCTTGTGTTTTGTGAGGTTTTTTCAGGTTTGTTAGGGTTTTTGGTGAATATTATCTTTTTTAATGGTTTACTAGAATTTTGGTTGTATATTTGGGTTTTTAGACATTTTGTAGCTTTTATTGGGATCTAATAGGGGTTTTGGGGTTTATTACGATTTATTAGTGTTTATGAGGGTTTAGTAGCCGGCTTTAGGGTTTATTAGGGTTTATTATGGTTTATTGTTGGATGGTAGGTTTTTTTAGGATTTATTAGTTATTATTAATGTGATTTAGGGTGTGTAAGGGTTTGTTAGGGTTTCTAAGGGTGTGATAGGGTTTCTAAGGGTGGGTTAGGGTTTTTATGGGCGGGTTAGGGTTAAGGGTGTGCTATGGTTTCTAAGGATTTCTAAGGGTGTGTTAGGGTTTCTATGGGTGTGTTGGAGTTTCTAAGGGTGTCCTAGTTTTTCTAAGGGTGTTTTAGGGTTTCTAAGGGTGTGTGAGGGTTTCTAAGGGTGTCTTAGTTTTTCTTTGGTATGCTTAGGGTTTTGTTAATGTTTTTAGGGGTTTTAGGGTTATGTTAGGGTTTCTTATGGTTTCTTAGGGGTTTATTACAGTTTTTTGGGTGTTTTTGTATTTATTAGTGTTTCTTATTACTTCTTGGTGTTTCTTAGGGCTTGATAGGGTTTGTTAGGGTTTATTAGTGTTTGTTATGTTTTTAGGGTTTTTTTGTGGTTTGTTAGGGCTTATTAGGGTTTGTTAGGGTTTGTTAGGGTTTGTTAGGGTTTGTTAGGGTTTGTTAGGGTTTTTAGTGTTTGTTAGTGCTTTTTAGGGTTTGTTAGGTTTTTTCGTGATTTTAAATGGATTTTATTGTTTATGGGGTAATTCATGGTTTGATAGGGTTATTTAGTTGTTCATAGTTGTCACAGATGTGTAGAGCTAGTCGCAAGCTTCAATTTGATATGTGGTAGAAGTGAAAGGGACACCTAGAGTAGAATTTATGCTCATTTGGAGGACTTTATGACCTTTTGGGACTTTAAGAACATGGTAAGGTGTTCCTATTGCTCACAGATGTGTAGATCTAGTCGGAAGCTTCAATTTGATATATGGTAGAGCCAAAACGTACTCTCGGAGTAGAAGTTATGGTTTTTTTGTGGGTTTAAGTACCTTTTTTGGCCTTCAAGGATGTGAGAAGGTGCTCTAGTGGTCATAAGAGTGGAGTTATTGTCTCAAGCTTTGATTTGATATGTGGTAGATTCATAACGAACACCCATAGAAGAAGTTATTGCAAAACAGACACCAGAAGCCAATCTTATGACCATCCAAAGGTATTTTGGGTCTTTTAGGGGGTTGAAGAATATCAGAAAGGGTTCCAATGGTTTCCCGAGTGTGTATATTTTCAGAATCTTCGATTTGATATGTGGTAGAGCCAAAATGAACAAACGTAGCAGAAGTTATTGTCGTTTTAAATTTAGTAACCCTCCTAGCACCTAAAAACCTAAGAAACCCACAAATCACTAATATTGGCATAACTTCTCCTTAGGGGGTCCGTTTGAGCCCTGTGACCTGTAAAATCGAAGATCGTGAGATGATTGAGAAACAATTCTAATAGAAACTATGATAAGATCAATGAAACAGAAGATATATTAGTTATAACAGTCTAAAAAAAGTCCACCTTCGAACGACCCTAAATTTCTCTCCCATTGTCCGTTTGAGCTCTACCACATATCAAATCGAAGGCAGTGAAGAGATCTACACAGAATTCTAACTTGAATAATCTCATGTCATGTTGGGGAACCTAAAAATCCAAAACCCATCAGAAGGCCTCCAAAAATCCATTTCTGTGTTCAGAACTCTGTCAAATTTTTCTTAAAAAGGTCATAACTTCTGATATGAGTATCTATTCAGCCACCAACACCTGTTTTTATCGTAGTTCGTTTCATGAGATTTAGTTTTACTATTCACGAAGCGGAAATGGACACCTTAAGAAGAAGTTATGCCTTTTTTAATGACTCTGTGATTTGTTAGGTTTTTTGAGACACCTTCTAGCACTTTTGTCATGTCTGCTGTTTTTTCAAACAAATATAACTTATTATTATTATTATCATCATCATCTCATGAAAATGCACATGCACATGCATGTACATTTTTATTATATTTTTATTACCATTAACGTGCACATGCAATGCACACACGTTATTTTATTATCACATGCGTTGTTGTTATTATTATTATTGTGGTTGTTGTAGTTATTGTTGTTGTTTTTATTGTTATTATCCTCACATGAAAACTCACATCCAAATGCACATACATGCACATTCAATGAACGTGCGTTATTCTATTATCACATGCGTTGTTATTATTAATATTATAAATATTATCATCATCATCATCATCATCATCACATGCAAATGCAATGCAGAGGAGTTATTATTTATTACCATACACATGCACACGTAATGCACATGCAATATTCTATTATCATATGCATTAGTACTAGTACTATTATCAACACTACTACTACAATTATTATTACTGCTATTATTATTACTATCATCTCATGAAAATGCAGATGCACATGCGTTGTTATTTATTATTTATTACCATGTATGTGCATATGCAATGCACTTGTATTATTCTTTTATTAATAATTTTTTTTATTTTTATTAAGAAAATTATTATTATTATTATTATTATTATTATCATTATCATTATTATTATCATTATCACGTGAAAATACATATGCATCTGCATCATTATTTATTATTTATTACCATACACGTGCATGCGTTGTTATTATTATTATTACAATTAGTATTATTAATATTATAATCAAATGTAAATGCACATGCACATGCATGTGCATTCATATTTATTATTATTTATTTATTATTTATACTATGCATGTGCACATGAAATTCACTAGAGTTATTCTATTATTATTATTATTATTATTATTATTATTATTATTATTATTCTTGTTGTTGTTTGTATCATCAAATACAAATGCACATGCATGTGCGTTGTTATTTATTATTTTTTACCATGCATGTGCATGCATCATTATCATTATCCTTACAAGTAAATGCACACGCACATGCATTATTATAAATTATTTGTTATCATTCACATGCAAATGCAATGCACTTACATTATTCTATTATCACATGTGTTATTATTGTTTATTCTAATGCATGTGCAGACACAATGCACATGCGTTATTCTATTGTCACTTGTGTAATTATTTATAATTTATAATCATTCACATGCAAATGCACATTCAAGTGGACTTGGTTATTATTTATTGTCTATTAACATGCACATGCACATGCACATGCACTTGTATGTGCGTAATTATTTATTATTTATTATCATTCAAATGCACATGCACATGCACATACTCATGAAATTCACATGCGTTATTATTTATAATTTATTATTGGTTATCATTCACATGAAAATGCGCAAGCCTATGCCCATGTACGCGCATTTTGATTTATTATTTAAACCATGCACATGTATCTGCATATGCACATGCATCTTCCTTATTACTACTATAATTATTAGAGGTATTATTAGGGTTTACTGTCATTTTTTAGGATTTTTAGGTGTTATTAACATTTATTATGGTTTGTTAGGGTTTTAGGGGTTTTAATGGTATATTAGCATTTTTTAGGGTTTGGTGGGGGTTATTAGGATTTTATTAGGGTTTATTATTGTGTGTCAAGGTTTATTAGATTTTATTAGGTATATTTAGGGTTTTATTAGGATTAAGTTGGGTTTATTAGGGTATATTATGGTATAATATGATATATTTGGGTATGTTTTGGATTTATTATGTTTTATTATGGTTCATTATGGTTTATTAATTTTTAAGATGGTATATTAGGGTTTTTTAGTTTTTAGTAGTGTTTATTCGGGTTTATTAGCACTTTTAAGGTTTGTTATGTTTTATTAGAATTTATTAGGGGTTTTAGGGATTTTTAATGGTATATTTGCGTTTTATAGGGTTTAGTGGGGTTTATTATGGTTTATTATGGTGTGTTAAGATTTATTAGGGTTGAGCAGGTATTTTTAGGGTTTTATTAGGGTTGAGTCGGTATCTTTAAGGTTTTATTAGGGTTGAGTACGGTTGAGTACGGTTTATTAGGATTTGTTAGGGTTTTTAAGGGTTTACTTGGGTTTGTTAGTGTTTTTGTTAGGGTATATGAATGATTTTTAGTTTTTATTAATATATATGAGGGGTTGTTATGATGTTTTTGGTTTTATTAGCATGTTTTTTGTTTTTGTGAGAACTTTTAATGGTTTATTAGATTCATTTTGAATTTATTATGGTCTATTAGGGTTTCTAGGGCTTTTTAATGGTTTGTTTGCATTTTTTTGTTCATTGGGGTTTAGTTGGGTTTTATTTTGTTCTATTATGGTGTGTCAAGGTTAGTTAGGATTGCGAAGGTATTTTTAGCATTTTATTATGGTTTTATTTGTGTTTATTTGTTTTTATTAGGGTTTATTAGGGATTTTTAGGGTTTGCTAGGGTTTTTTAGGGGTTTATTAGTTTTTTTGTTTTATTAGGTTATATTAGTGTTTGTTAGGTCTTTTTAGATAATATAGTGTGCTTTTATTGTTTTTGAGCGTTTTTTTATGTTTGTGAGCATTTTTTGGGTTTCATAGGTTATATTAGAGTTTATTATGGGTTATTAGGGTTTCTAGGGATTTTTATGGAATATTAGATTTTTTTTATTTGGTTATATTAGTGTTTTTAAGTCTTTTTAGGAAATATAGCGTGTTTTTATTGTTTTTGATCATTTTTTTTATTTTTTTGAGCATTTTTAGTGTTTATTAGGTTATATTAGAGTTTAGCAAGGTTTCTAGGGTTTTTTAAGGTATGCTAGCAGTTTTTTTCTTTATTAGGGTTTTGTAGGGTTTTATTAGTGGTTACTATGGTGTGTTAAGGTTTGTTAGGGCTGAGTAGGGTTTAGTTGGCTTTATTTATGGTTTATTAGGGATTTTAAGGGTTTTTTGGGGTTTATTAGGGTTTATTTGTGTTTATTAGTTTCTATTAGGGTTAGATAGGGTTGTTTAGGTTTTCTAAATGTGTTTTTAGGGCTTATTAGGTTTTATTATAACTTATTAAGGTTTATTAGGTATTTTTGGGGTTTTATTAGGGATGAGTAGTGTTTCTTAGTATTTTTAGGGATTATAAGGTGTTTTTAGGGATTATTAGAGTTTATTAGGGGTTTATTAGGGTTTTATTTTTTATATTATGGTAAATTAGTGTTTACTATTTTTGAGGCTTTTAATGCGTCTTTAGGGTTTTTGTTGCATTTTTTAGGGTTTGTGTAGTGTTGTTAAAGTTTATGTAGCATTTTTAGTGTTTATGTGGCATTTTTAGGGTTTAGATAGCAGTTTTAGATTTTATGTATCATTTTTAGGGTTTATGTAACATTTTTTGGTTTATATAGCGTGTTTAGGGTTTATGTTTTATGTAGCATTCATTAGGGTTTATGTGCAATTTCTGGGATTATGTAGCATTTTTAGGGGTGATGTAGCGTTTATGTTGCAGTTTTTTGGGTTTATGTAATGTTTTTAGGGTTCATGTAGTGTTTTTAGGGTTTATATTGTGTTTTTAGGTTTTATGTAGCATTTTTTAATGTTTATGTGGCGTTTTTAGGGTTTATGTTGTTTTTTAGGGTTTATATTACAGTTCTAGGGTTTATGTATTGATTTTAGGGTTTATGTATCCTTTTTTGGGTTTATGTTGCCTTTTTTGGTTTATGTTGAGTTTTAGGGTTTTTGTTGCATTTTTAAGGGTTTATGTAACATTTTTAGAGTTTATGTATCTATTTGAAGACTTTTTTAGGGTGTTAATGGTTATTTATGTTTTGTAGTTTTTTTGGGGGGTTTTAAGGGTTGTTAACGGGTGTTTATGGGTTTTTATGGTATCTGGTGGCTTTTTATTGGTTTGGGGGATGGGGGGGGGGTTATGAGTTTATTTGTTATTTGGGGATTGATAGGGGTTGTTAGGATTTTTTAGGGTGTTTTAGGGTTTGTTTGGGTATTGTAGTGGGTTTTAGGGTTTATATAACGTGTTTTAGCATTTTTTTTGGGTTATTTGGTGTTCTTTTAGTGTTCATTAGAGTTTAATATGGTTCTTTAGGGTTAATATAAGTTATTTAGGGTTTATTAGTGTTATTTGGGATTTTGTACAGTTTATTTGTGTTTTTACTGTATATTAGGGTTTTATTGGGATTTTGTACGCATTAATAGTTATTTCTTGGGTTTATAAACCTTTTAGGGGTTATTTAGGATTTATTAGGGTTTATTAAGGTTTATTTTATTTATTAGGGTTTAGTAACGTGTAGTTGGGTTTATTACAATTTATTAGGTTTTATTATAATTTTTTAGGGTTTATTGAGGTCTATTAGGGGTTATTTATGGTTTGTTTCAGTTTTTTACAATTTATTTGGCATTTTTAGTATTTGTTACTATTTATCTGGGGTTTTTAGGGTTTTTTAGGATTTATTTTGGGGTTATTAGGGTTTGTTAGGGTTTATTAGTGGGTTTTAGGGTTTTGTAGGATATTATTTGGGAATATTTTTAGCATTTTGTCGGGTTTGTTAGGGTTTTTAGTGATTATTAGGGTTTATTATGGTTTAATAGTGTTTTTATTGTATATTAGGGGTTTTAGGGCTTTTGTAGCGTTTATTAGTGTTTAATAGAGTTTGTTAGGGTTTATTACAGGTTATTAAAATTTATTAGTGTTTATTAGGGTTTTTAGGGTTTAATAGTGGGTTTTAGGGGTTATTAGGGTTTATTAGGGGTTCTTAGGGGTTATTAGTGGTTGTTAGGGTTTTTTAGGTTTTTTTAGGGTTTTTAGGGTTTGTTAGGGTTTGTTTGAGTTGTTTGGGGTTTTATGCGCTTTTTGGGTTTTATGGGTGTGTTTGAATTTTATATGCTTTGTTAGGGTTATTTTAGCATTTTTTGGGGTTTTGTTGTGTTTTGTTAGTTTTAAATCATTTTTCAGTTTTTTATAGCAATTGTTAGGGTTTATGTAGCGTTGTTGTTGGATTTAGTGGTTCTTTAGGGTTTTAGGGTTCTTTAGGGTTCGTTATGGTGTATTAGAGTTTCTTTTGTGGTTTTTAGGGTTTTATGGGGTTTTTTAGGGTTTTAAGGGTCCATATGGTTGGTTAGGGTTTTGTTAGGCATTTTTAGGCTTTTTAGGGTTTTTAGCGTTTTTTGGGGTTTTGGATTTTTAGCATTTTTTGAGGTATTTTTAGGGTTTTTAGGTATGTTTTCATGTTTTTTCGATTTTTTCGTGTTTTTAGGGGTTTTTAGGGTTTTTAGGGTTTTTATTATTTTTTAGGGTTTTTAGGGTTTTTTAGGGTTTATATGGTTTTTTTGGTTTTTTGAGTTTTTAAGGGTTTTTAGGGTTTTTCAGGTTTTGTTGGGTTCGTTAGAGTTTTTTTTTGAATATTAGCGTTTTGAATGGTTTATTAGAATTTTTGTTCTATGTTTGGGTTTTTAGGAATTTTTTAGCTTTTATTGGGGTCTAGTAGTGTTTTTAGGGTTTATTATGATTTATTAGTGTTTATTAGGGTTTAGTAGTGGGCTTTTGGGTTTATTAGGGTTTATTATTGGTTGGTAGGGTTTGTTAGGTTTTATTTGTTCTTATTAGAGTGATTTAGGGTGTCTAACGGTTTTTTATGGTTTCTAAGGGTGTGATAGGGTTTCTAATGGTGGCTTAGGGTTTTTATGGGCAGGTTAGGGTTTCTAAGGGTGAGATATGGTTTCTAAGGGTTTCTAAGGTTGTTTTTGGGTTTCTATGGGTGTGTTGGTGTCTAAGGGTGTGATAAGGTTTCTAAGGGTGTGTTAGGGTTTCTAAGGGGTTTTTAGGGTTTTTAAGGGCGTGTTAGTGTTTCCTAGGATCTCTTAGGGGTTTTCAGGGTTTCTTATGGTTTCTTAGAGGGTTTCTTTGGGTTTCTTCGGGTTTTTTGGGTTTATTAGGGTTTCTTAGTGCTTCTTGGGGTTTTTAGGGCTTTTTATTTTGTTAGGGTATGTTATAGTTTTTAGGGTTTTTTTGGGGTTTGTAAGGGTTTGTTAGGGTTTTTAGGGATTGTTAGGGTTTATTAGGATTTGTTAGTGTTTGTTAGGGTTTTTAGGGTTTTTAGGGTCTTCCATGGTTTAAATGGTATTTAGTGTTTAGGTGGTTATTCATGGTTTTTTAGGGTTATTTAGTTGTTCATGGTTGTCACAGATGTGTAGAGATAGTCACAAGCATCAATTTGATATGTGGTAGGTGTGAAACAGACACCTAGAGAATAAGTTATGATCATTTGGGGGACTTAAGGACCTTTTGAGACTTTAATAATGTGATAAGGTGTTCCTATTGGTCACAAATGTGTAGATCTAGTCGAAAGCATAGATTTGAAATATGGTAGAGGCAAAATGGACTCACGGAGTAGAAGTTATAGTCTTTTGGAGGGTTTAAGTACATTTTTTGGCCTTCAAGAATGTTATAAGGTGCTTCAGTGGTTATAAGAGTGTAGTTATAGTCACAAGCTTCGATTTGATATTTGGGAGAGGCAAAACGGACACCCATAGAAGAAGTAATTGCAAAACGGACACCAGAAGCCAATCTTTTGACAATCCCAAGGGAATTTGGGTCTTTTGGGGGGTTGAAGAATGTCAGAAAGGGTTCCAGTGGTTACCAGAGTGTGTATCTTTTCACAATATTTGATTTTATATTTGGTAGATCCAAAATGAACACACATAGCAGAAGTTATTATCATTCTAAATTGAGCAACTCTCCTAGCACCTCAAAACCTTGGAAACCCGCAACTCACTAAAATAGGTATAACTTCTCCTTTGGGTGTCCATTTGAGTGTTGTGACCAGTAAAATCTAATCTCTTGAGGTGAGTGAGGACCATGTTTAGTAGAAACAATGATAAGATCAATGAAATTAAAATATATTAGTTATACCACTCTAAAGAAAGTCCAACTTCAAACGGCCATAACTTTCACTCCGGTTATCTGTTTGAGATCTACCACATATCAAATCGAATGTAGCGAAGAGATCTACGCCAAACTATGACATGAACATAGTTCAAGTCATGTTTGAGACCCTAAAATACCTGAAACCCATCATAAGGCCACCAAAACTCCATTCCCGTGTATAGATCCATGTCAATTTTTTTGAAATGGTCATAACATCAGATATTTGTATCTGTTCTGCCTCCGGTGCCTATTTTTATCTTCGTTAGTTCCATAAGATTCAGTTTGACTATTCACAGATCGAAAATGGACACCCAAAGAAGAATTTATGCCTTTTTAAATGACTCTGTTATTTGTTAAGATTTTCGAGACCCCATTTCTAGCATTTTGGTCCTGCCTACTATTTTCTCAAACAATTATAACTTATTATTACTGTTATTATTATTATTATTATTATTATTATTATTATCATCTCATCCACATGCACATGCACATGAACATGCGTTATAATTATATTTTTATTACCATGCACGTGCACATGCAATGCACAGACATTATTTTATTATCACATTCGTTGCTATTATTATTGTTATTATTATTATTGTGGTGGTGCTAGTTGTTGTTGTTGTTGTTACCATCACATGAAAATGAACATGTGAATGCAAATACATGCACATTAAATACACGTGCGTTATTCTATTATCAAATGCGTCGTTATTAATAATAATAATAATATTATTATTATTATTATTATTATCATCATCATCACATGCAAATGCAATGCACGAGCGTTATTATTTATTAATATGCACATGCACACGTAATGCACATGCAATATTCTATTATCACATGAATTGGTACTACTAATATTATTACCACAAATACTACTATTATTACTAATGCTGTTATTATTTCTATCATCACATGAAAATGTAGATGCACGTGCGTTATTATTTATTATTTATTACCATGCATGTACATATTCAATGCAATTGTATCATTCTTTTATTATTATTATTATTATTATCACAATTATTATTATTATTATCATCATCATCATTATCATTATTATTATCATTATCACATGCAAATTCACATGCATGTGTGTTGTTATTTATTATTTATTACCTTGCATGTGCATGCATTATTATTATTATTGTTACAATTAGTATTATTAATATTATCATCAAATGTAAATGCACATGCACATGCATGTGCATTATTTTTTATTATTATTTATTTATTATTTACTACTATGCACATGAACATGAAATGGACTTGCATTATTCTATTATTTTTATTATTTTTATTACTTTTGTTTGTATCATCAAATATAAATGCACATGCATGTGCGTTGTTATTTATTATTTATTACCATGCATGTGCAGGCGTCATTATCATTACCATAACATGTAAATGCACAGGCACATTCATTATTATATATTATTTATTATCATGTGCATGAAAATTCAATGCACTTTCATTATTATATTATCACATGTGTTATTATTATTTATTCTCATGCACGTGCGCACACAATGCACTTGCATTATTCTATTATCACATGTGTTATTAATTAATATTTATTATCATTCACATGCATATGCAGATTCATATGGAATTGGTTATTATTTGTTGTTTATTACCATGGACATGCACATGCACATGAAAATGCACATGCACTTGGATATGCGTTGTTATTTATTATTTATTATCATTCACATGCACATGCACATACACATGTAATTCACATGCATTATTGTTTATAATTTATTATTGATTATCATTCAGATGCAAATGCGCAGGCATATGCACATGCACATGCATTATGATTTATTATTTAAACGATGCACCTGCATATGAACATGCAGGTTCATTATTACTATTATTATTTTTAGAGGTATTTTTATGGTTTACTAGCATTTTTTAGAATTTTTAGGTGTTATTAACATTTATTATGGGTTGTTAGAGTTTTAGGGTTTTTTAATGGTATATTAGATTTTTTTAGGGTTTGGTGGGGTTATTAGGATTTTATTAGGGTTTATTATGGAGTGTTAATGTTTATTAGGGTTTATTAGGTATTTTCATGGTTTTATTAGGATTGAGTTGGGTTTATTGGGGTATATTATGGTATATTGTGGTATATTTGGGTATGTTTAGGATTTATTAGGGATTATTATCATTCATTATGGTTTATTAAATTTTAAGAGGCTTTATTAGGGTTTTATAGGTTTTAGTAGTTTTTATTAGGTTTTATTAGTGCTTTTATGCTTTGTTACGTTTTATTAGCATTTATTTGGGGTTTTAGGAATTTTTAATGGTATATTTGAATTTTTTAGTGTTTAGTGCGGTTTATTATGGTTTATTAGGGTTGAGTAGGTATTTTTAGGGTTTTATTAGGGTTGAGTAGGTTTATTTATGGTTTTATTAGGGTTTATTACGGTTGAGTTGTGTTTGTTAGGGTTCGTTAGGGATGTTTTGTGTTCTCTAGGGTTTGTTAGTGTTTTTATTAGGGTATGTGAGTGTTTTTTAATTTTTTTAATATATATGAGGGGTTGTTAGGAATTTTTAGGTTTTATTAGAATGTTTTTAGTGTTTGTGATCATTTTTTATCGTTTATTAGGATTTATTAGAATTTATAATGGTTTATTAGGGTTTCTAGGGCTTTTTAAAGGGTTGTTTGCATTTTTTTTGTTTATTGGGGTTTATTTGGGTTTTATTAGGTTTTATTATGGTATGTTAATGTTTATTAGGGTTGAGAAGGTATTTTTTGGGTTTTATTATTGTTTTATAAGGGTTTATTAGTTTTTATTAGGGTTTATTATGGATTTTTAGGGTTTATTAGGGTTTGTTAGTGGTTTATTATTATTTTTGTTTTATTAGGTTATATTAGCGTTTGTTATGTCTTTTTAGATATTATAGAGTTATTTATTAGTTGTGAGAATTTTGTTATTGTTTGTCAGTGTTTTTAGGGTTTCATAGGTTATGGTAGAGTTTACTATGTTTTATTATGGTTTCTACGGATTGTTAAGGTATATTAGCGTTTTTTGTCTTCATTAGGTTATATTAGTGTTTTTAGGTCTTTTTAGGTAATATTGCTTGTTTTTATTGTTTGTGATCATTTTTTAAATGTTTGTGAACCTTTTTAGGGTTTATTAGGTTATATTAGAGTATATCAGGGTTTCTAGGGATTTGTTAAGGTATACTAGCATTTGTTTTCATTATTAATGTTTTATAGGATTTTATTAGGGGTCATTATCGTGTGTTAAGGGTTGTTAGGGTTGAGCAGGGTTTATTTGGATTTATTTATGGTTTATTAGGGATTTTTAGGTTTTGTTTCGGGTTTATTATGGTTTATTAGTGCTTATTAGTGTCTATTAGGGTTGTTTAGGTTTTCTTAATGTCTTTTTCGGGTTTATTAGGTTTTATTATCATTTATTATGGTTTATTAGGTATTTTGGGGGTTTTATTAGGGTTTATTAGAGTCTCTTAGGGTTTTTAGGGATTGTAAGGCATTTTTAGGGATTATTAGAGTTTATTAGGGGTTTATTTGGTTTTAATTTTTTATATTATGATATATTAGGGTTTAATATTTTTGAGGGTTTTGAATCATCTTTAGGGTTTCTGTAGAATTTTTTAGTTTTTTTATAGCATCATTTGAGTTTATGTAGAATTTTTAGTGTTTATGTAGATCTTTTAAGGTTTAGTTAGCAATTTGTGGTTTTATGTAGCATTTTTAGTGTTTATGTATTGTTTTTTGGGTTTGTGTAGCGTGTTTAGGGTTTAGGTTTTATGTAGCATTTTTTAGGGTTTATGTAACGTATTTAGGGTTTATGTAGTGTTTTTAGGGTTTATGTTTTGTTTTTAGGTTTTAGGTATTATTTATTAATGTTTATGTTGTGTTTCTAGGGTTTATGTTACGGTTCTAGGGTTTATGTTGTGCTTTTTGGGTTTATGTAGCGTTGTTTTGGATTTATGTTGCGTTTTTTCTGTTTATGTTGAGTTTTTAGTGTTTATGTTGCATTTTTAGGGTTTATGTAACATTTTTTGGGTTTATATAGCTATTTTTAGCCTTTTTAGGGTTTTAATGGTTGTTTCGGGTTTGTAGTGGTTTTTAGGATTTTTAAGGGTTGGTAACAGGTGTTTATGGGTTTTATGCTATTTGATGAGTTTTCAATGGTTTTTTGGGGGGTTTTAAGGGTTTATTTGTTTTTTCAGGATTGATATGGGTTGTTAGGGTTTTTAGTTTGTTTTAGTGTTTGTTTGGGTATTGTAGTGGTTTTTAGGGTTTATGTAATGTGTTTTAGCGTTTTTTGGGTCCTTTAGGGTTTTTAGTGTTCTTTAGAGTTTATTATGGTTCTTTAGTGTTTGTTAGGGTTCTTTAGGGTTTATTAGTGTTCTTTAGGATTTGTTACAGTTTATTAGCATTTTTTATTATATAATAGGGTTTTATTCGACTTTTGTAGGAATTAATAGCTTTTTCTAGTGTTTATCAACCATTTTAGGGTTTTTAGGATTTATTAGGCTTTCTTAGGGTTTAATTTATTTATTTGGGTTTATTAACGTGTATTTGGATTTATTACAATTTATTAGGGTTTATTATGATTTGTTAGGGTCTATTGCGGTTTAGTAGGGGTTTGTTATGGTTTGTTTCAATTTGTTATGATTTATTTGGCGTCTTTAGGATTTTTTACGATTTATTTGGGGTTGTTAGGGTTTGTTACAAATATTATGTGGTTATTAGAGTTTTTAGGGTTTATTAGCGGGTTGTAGGGTTTTGTAGGAAATTATTTGGTGGGTTTTGTAGTGTTTTTTTGGTTTTGTTAGGGTTTTTAGTGATTATTAGGATTTATTATGGTTCAATAGTGTTTTTATTGTATATTAGGGGTTTCAGGGCTTCTGTAGCATTTATTAAAGTCTAATAGGGTTTTAGGGTTTATTACAGGTTATTATTATTTATTAGTGTTTATTAGTTTTTTAGGGATTAATAGTGGGTTTCAGGTGTTATTTGGGTTATTAGTTGTTCTCAGGGGTTATTAGTGGTTGTTAGGATTTGTTAGGTTTTGTTAGGGTTTGTTAGGACGTGTTTTATTGTATTATCACACATGTTATTATTATCATTATTATCATCATCATTATTATCTATATAATTATTATAATTTCCATTATTGTTATTACTACTGTTATTATTATTATCATCACCTGAAAATGCAGATGAACATGCGTTATTATTTATTATATATTATTTATTTTCATGGACGTGCATATGTTGTTGTTGTTATTATTATTATTATTATTACTATTATTATTTTTATTATTATTATCATCACATGAAAATGCACAAGCACGTCCGTTATTATTTATTACCATGCGGGTGCACATGCAATACACCTAAATTATTCTATTATCACAAGCATTTTTATTGTTATTGTTATTATTACTATTATCGTTATTATTGTTATTATCATCAAATGCAAATGAAATGCACATGCGTTATTATTTATTACCATACATGCGCACATTCAATACATGTGAGTTATTCTATTATCACATGTGTTATTATTATTAATATTACTATTTTTTTATTATTATCATCACGTGCACTATGAGTTATTCTTTATTATCATGCATTGTACTTATAATGCACGTGTGTTATTCTATTACCACATGCGTTGTTGTTATTATTTTTATTATTTTTAATGTTATTATTATTATTATTATTATCATCATCTCATGCACATGCACATGCACATTCACATGCATTATTATTAATTTTTTATTACCATGCATGTGCACACGCAATGCACACACGT
Organism: Viscum album; assembly: GCA_963277665.1. Taxonomy (NCBI): domain Eukaryota; kingdom Viridiplantae; phylum Streptophyta; class Magnoliopsida; order Santalales; family Viscaceae; genus Viscum; species Viscum album. The sequence goes on along the minus strand of OY728167.1, from coordinate 771,729 downwards.
TATTTTATTATCACATACATTGTTATTCTTATTGTTATATTATTATTGTGGTTGTTGTTGTTGTTGTTGTTGATGTTGTTATTGTTATTAGCGTAAAAAAAATGCACATGCAAATACATAAACCCACACATTCAATGCATGTGCGTTATTCTATTATCACATTAGTTGATATTAATAATATTAATAATATTATTATTATCATCGTCATCATCATCACATTCAAATGAAATGCATGTGGGTTATTATTTATTTCCATGCATGTGAAAACGTAATGCACATGCAATATTCTATTATCACATGCATAGGTACTACTACTATTATCAATACTACTACAACTATTGTTATTATTATTATCATTGCATGAAAATGTAGATGCACGTGCGTTATTATTTATTATTTATTACCATGCACGTTCTTATGCAAAGAAATTGTATTATTCTTTTGTTATTATTATTAATATTATCACAATTATTATTATTAGTATTATTATTATTATTATTATTATTATGTTGTAGTTGTTGTTGCTGCAAACCATTTTTTCCATTTTCATGAAAGAAAGAAAAACGAAATTTCAAATTTCAAATTTCCATGACCCATGACCAAACCATGGTCCACGTGCCACACCACATGTTAACCTCGAGCCGTGAGCCCATCATCAAGCATCACCATTCCTTGCAGGTCGCCAGTGAGACCATAGGTCCGATGCGATCACCAGCACACCGATCTGCCTCCTACCTTCTGCATCCAAACTCAACATCATCACATTCACCAACATCCCTCACCGTTGGCACGCCGGCTAAATTATTCCATAGCCTTGTCATCTCCTCCTTAAAGTCGGAGAACATGCTGACCTTCATTGATGGAATCCATGTTTCCACCGCCATCACAATAAAAGCATCATAGTAAATAGCACAACCATGACTTCTTGTACCCAAAATAACCAAAGAAACAACTACGAGAATCCTTCGAGAACCAAAATCAACCAACACAACCACAACATACCTACACAGATCTAAAATAAACCAGACAACAAAGATACCAAGTCTTCACATACCAAAATCAACATCGGCATATTTCGATATCACCTCCTCAAACCAGGATATGAGAGTATTAAACGACACCAGATCCAGACTAAACATGAGGAGAACTAAGAAAACAAACAAGATTCCCCCATAAGCAAAGTCATACCACATGAGGTTTGAGAAACCTCCGAAGAGGATCATGAAATCAGTGTAAAAGTGGATGTGGTCCACCCTCAATATTCTCCACCTTAAACCACCATCCATCTGAGGGAACCAAAGATTCTCGGCATCCATGATGAAGAAGAAGAAAACAAAAGAGAACCCGAGATGTGGGAGGGATTTTTCACCGTGGAGGATGCGTCAGAAACCCTAGAGAGGGTAGTGCGACGAGAGAGACAATAGACGCCCTTTACGTTCCCATTTTCCTTATTATTATTACTATAATTATCATTATTATTATCATTATCACATGAAAAATCCACATGCATGTGCATTGTTATTTATTATTTATTACCATGCACGTGCAGGCGTTATTATTATTTTTATTTTTACAATTAGTATTATTAATATTATTAACAAATGTAAATGCACATTCACATGCATGTACGTTCTTATTTACTATTATTTATTTATTATCTACTACTATGCATGTGTACAAGCAATGCACTTGCATTATTCTATAATTATTGTTGTTGTTGTTGTTGTTGTTTGTATCATCAAATACAAATGCACATTCACGTGCAATGTTATTTATTATTTATTACCATGCACATGCATGTGTCATTATCATTATAATTACATGTAAATGCACATACATGTGCCTTATTATATATTATTTATTACCATGCACATGAAAATGCAACGCACTTGTGTTATTCTATTATCAAATGTGTTATTATTATTTATTCTCATGCACGTGCACATGCAATGAACTTGCGTTATTTTAGTATCACATGTGTTATTATTTATTATTTACTATCATTCACATGCCAATGAACATTCATGTGGACTTTGTTATTATTTAATGTTTATTACCATGCACTTGAACATACAGATGCACATGAACATGCACATGCACTTGGATGTGCGTTATAATTTATTATTTATTATCTTTCACATGAACATGCACATACACATGCAATTCACATGCATTATTATTTATAATTTATTACTTATTATCATTCACATGCAAATGTGGATGCATATGCATATGCACGTGCGTTATGATTTATTATTTAAACCATGCACATGCATATGCACATGCATGTGTGTTATTACTACTATTATTATTAGAGGTATTTTTAGGGTTTACTATTATTTTTTTAGGATTTTAAGGTTTTATTAACATTTATTGTGGTTTGTTAGGGTTTTAGGGTTTTTAATGGTATATTAACATTTTTATGGTTTGGTGGGGATTATTAAAATTTTATTAGGGTTTATTATAGTGTGTCAAGGTTTATTAGGATTTATTAGGTATTTTCAGCATTTTATTAGGATTGAGTTGGGTTTATTAGGGTTTATTATGGTATATTATGGTATATTTGGGTATGTTTAAGATTTATTAGGGTTTATTACGGTTCATTATGTTATATTAGTTTTTATGAGGGTATATTAGGGTTTTTTAGTGTTTAGTAATGTTTATTCGGGTTTATTTTCACTTTTAAGCTTTGTTAGGTTTTATTAGCATTTATTAGGGGTTTTAGGGCTTTCTAATGGTATATTTACGTTTTTTAGGGTATAATGGCGTTTATTGTGGTTTATTATGGTGTGTTAATGTTTATTAGGGTTGAGTAGGTATTTTTAGGGTTTTATTAGGGTTGAGTCAGTATCATTACGGTTTTATTAGGGTTTATTAGGGTTGAGTACGGTTTATTTGGGTTTGTTAGGGATTTTTACGGTTTACTAGGGTTTGTTAGTGTTTTATTTGGGCATATGAGTGTTTATTAGTTTTTGTTAATATATATGAGGGGTTTTTATGACTTTTTAGGTTTTATTAGAGTGTTTTTAGTGTTTTTGATAATTATTAATGGTTTATTTGCTTTTATTTGAATTTATTATGGTTTATTAGGGTTTCTAGGGCTTTTTAATGGTTTTATTGCATTTTTTATTAGGGTTTAGTTGTTTTTTATTAGATTTTGTTATGGTGTTTCAAGGTTTATTGGGGTTGAGAAGTTATTTTTAGGGTTTTATTATGATTTTATTAGGGTTTATTAGGGTTTATTTGGGATTTTTAGGGTTTATTAAGGTTTGTTACGGTTCTTTAGGTTTATTAGTGTTCTTTATGATTTGTTACAGTTTATTAGTGTTTTTTTGTACATTAGGGTTTTATTGGGCTTTTGCAGGCATTAATAGATTTTTCAATGGTTTATCAAAATTTTTTAGGGTTATTTAGGATTTATTAGGGTTTATTTTATTTTTTAGGGTTTAGTAATGTGTATTTGGGTTTATTACGATTGATTAGGGTTTATTATGATTTGTTAGGGTTTATTGGGGTTTATTAGGGGTTTTTTATAGTTTGTTTCAGTTTGTTGCCATTTATTTGGCATTTTTAGGATTTGTTACGATTTATTTGGGGTTGTTAGGGTTTTTTACAATTTATTTTGGGGTTATTAGGGTTTTTAGGGTTTATTAGTGGGTTTTAGTGTTTTGTAGGATATTATTTTGAGATTTTTGTAGTGTTTTGTCAGGATTGTTACGGTTTTTTGTGATTATTATGGTTTATTATGGTTTAATAGTGTTTTTATTGCATATTTGGGGTTTTATGGCTTTTGTAGCTTTTATTAGGGTCTAGTAGAGTTTGTTAGGGTTTATTGTAGGCAATTACTATTTATTAGTGTTTATTAGTGTTTTTAGGGTTTAATAGTGGGTTTTATGGGTTATTAGGGTTTATTAGTGGTTCTTAGGTGTTATTAGTGGTTGTTAGAGTTTTTTAGGTTTTGTTAGGGTTTTTAGGGTTTGTTATAGTTTTTTTGAGTTATTTGGGGTTTTATGCTTTTTTTTGGGTTTTATGGGTGTGTTTGGATTTTTTATGCTTTATTAGGGTTATTTAAGTGTTTTTTGGGTTTTGTTGTGTTTTTTGGGTTTTGAAGATTTTTTTCGGGTTTTTGTAGTAATTGATATGGCTTATATAGCATTGTTAGTGGCTTTAGTGGTTCTTTTGGGTTCTTTAGGGTTTTTAGGGTATTTTAGGGTTCTTTACGGTGTATTCGGGTTTCTTTTACTGTTTTTAGGGGTTTCTAGGGGGTTTTTATGTTTTATAAGTGTTTGATAGGGTTGGTTGAGGTTTCGTTAGGCATTTTTAGGCATTTTAGGGTTTTTTTAGCATTTTTAGTGGTTTTTAGGTTCTTAGGGTTTTTGAGGTTTTTTTTGATGTTTTTCAGGGTTTTTTAGGTTAGTTTTCGGGATTTTTTAGGGTTTTTAGGGTTTTTATGGTTTTATTGGGTTTTTATGATTTTTTTAGGTTTTTGTCAGGTTTTTCTGGGTTTGTTAGGGTTTTTTTGTGAATATTAGCATATTGAATGGTTTAATAGCATTTTTGTTGTATATTTGGGTTTTTAGGTATTTCGTATCTTTTATTGGGATCTAATAGGGTTTTTAGGGTTTATTATGATTTATTAGTGTTTATTAGGGTTTAGTAGTAGGATTTAGGGTTTTTTAGGGTTTATTATAGTTTATTGATGGTTGGTAGGTTTTGTTAGGATTTATTATTTCTTATTAAAGTGATTTAGGGTGTGTAAGGGTTTGTTAGGGTTTATAAGGGTGTGTTAGGGTTTCTAAGGGTGGGTTAGGGTTTTTATGGGCGGGATACGGTTTCTAAGGCTGTGTTATGGTTTCAAAGGGTTTCTAATGCTGTGTTAGGGTTTCTATTCGAGTGTTGTGGATTCTAAGAGTGTGCTAGGGTTTCTAAGTATGTGTTAGGGATTCTAAGGGTGTGTCAGGGTTTCTAATGGTGTGTTAGTGTTTCTTAGGTTTTCTTAGGGTTTTGTTAGGGGTTTTTGGGTTTTTAGGGTTATGTTCGGGTTTCTTATGCTTTCTTAGGTGTTTTTAGGGTTTCTTCAGGTTTTTTGTGTTTAATGGGGTTTCTTAGTGCTTCTTGGGATTTTTTAGGGATTTTTAGGGTTTTTTGGGTTTGTTATGTTTTTTAGGGTTTTTTGGGGTTTGTTATGGTTTGTTTGGGTTTGTTAGGGTATGTTAGTGTTTGTTAGGGTTTTTTAGGGTTTGTTAGGGTTTTTTCGTGGGTTTTAATGGTTTATAGTGTTTATGGGGTTACTCATGGTTTGTTAGGGTTATTTAGTTGTTCATGGTTGTCACAAATGTATAGAGCTAGTCATAAACTTCAATTTGATATGTAGTAGAGGTGAAACGGACACCTAGAGTACACGTTATTTTCATTTGGAGGACTTAAGGACCTTTTGGGACTTTATGAACGTGATAAGGTGTTCCTATTGGTCACATATTTGTAGATCTAGTCGAAAGATTCGATTTGATATATGGTAGAGGCAAAACGGACTCCCGGAGTAGAGGTTATGATCATTTTGAGGGTTTAAGTATATTGTTTCGGCCTCCAAGGATGTGAGAAGGTGATTCAGTGGTTATAGGAGTGTATTTCTAGTCAAAAGCATCAATTTTATATGTAGTAGATGCAAAACGGACACACATAGCATCAGTTATTGCAAAACGGACACCAGAAACCAATCTTTTGACCATCCAAAGGGATTTTGGGTCTTTTTTGGGGTTGAAAAATGTCAGAAAGGGTTTTAGTGGTTACAGGAGTGTGTATATTTTCACAATATTTTATTTGATATGTGGCAGAGCCAAAATGAACACACATAGCAGAAGTTATTGTCATTTTAAATTGAGAAACACTCCTAGAACCTAAAAACCTAAAAAACCTACAACTCACTAAAATAGGCATAACTTCTCCTTCGGGTGTTCGTTTGAGCACTGTGACTAGTCAGATTGAAGATCGTGAGATGATTGAGGACCAAGTTTAGTAGAAACTATGAGAAGATAAAATAAATATAAGATATATTAGTTATACCACTCTAAAAAAAGTCCAACTTCACATGGCCATAACATTCACTCCGGTTTTCCGTTTGAGCTCTACCACATATCAAATCGAAAGTAGCGAAGAGATATATGAATAAGGATGACTTGAACATAGTTCAAGTCATGCTTGAGACCCTAAAATCCAATAAACCCATCAGAAGGCATCCAAAACTCCATTTCTATGTACGGATCCCTGTCAAATATTTCTTAAAATGGTCATAACTTCTTATCTGTGTATCTGTTCAGCCTCCGGCGCCTACTTTTATCATAGTTCATTCCATGAGATTCAGTTTGACTCTTCACTGAGCGGAAATGGACACTTGAAGAAGAAGTTATGCCTTTTCAATGACTCTGTGATTTGTTAGGTTTTTCGAGACCCCATTTCTAGCATTTTTGTCATGTTTTCTATTTTTTCAAAAAAAAAACTATAACTTATTATTCCTGTTATTATTGTTATTATTTTCATCATCTCATCCTCATGAACATGCACATGCACGTGCATTATTATTATATTTTTATTACCATGCACGTGCACATACAATGCACACACGTTATTTTATTATCACATGCGTTGTTATTATAATGGTTATTATTATTATTGTGGTTTTTGTTGTTGTTGTTATCACCACTACTACAACTATTATTACTAATGCTATTATTATTACAATCATCACATGAAAATTTATATGCACATGTGTTATTGTTTATTATTTATTTCCATGCACATGCATTTTCAATGCACATGCATTATTCTTTTATTATTATTATTAATATCACAATTATTATTATTATTATTAATATCATTATCATTATTATTATCATTATCACATAAAAATTCACATGCCCGTGCATTGTTATTTATTATTTGTTACCATGCACGTGCATGTGTTATTATTATTTTTATTACAATTAGTATTATTAATATTATCATCAAATGTAAATGCACATGAACATGCATGGGCATTCTTATTTATTATTATTTATTTATTATTTACTACAATTCATGTGCACATGAAATGCACTTGCCTTATTCTATTATTATTATTGTTTTTGTTGTTATTATTTTTGTTTGTGTCATCAAATACAAATGCACATGAACATGAATTGTTATTTATTATTTATTAAAATGCACGCACATGCATCATTATCATTATCATTACATGTAAATGCACATGCACGTGCATTATTATATATTATTTATTATCATGAACTTGCAAATGACATGCACTTGCGTTATTCTATTTTCACATGTGTTATTATTATTTATTATCATGCACATGCACAGGCAATGCACATGCATTATTTTATTATCACATGGGTTATTATTTGTTATTTATTATCATTCACATGAAAATGCTCATTCATGTGGACTTGGTTATCATTTATTGTTTGTTACCATGCACATGCACTTGGATGTGCGTTATTATTTATTATTTATTATCATTCACATGTACATGCACATACACATGTAATTGACATGCGTTATTATTTATAATTTATGATTTATTATCATTCACATGAAAATGCACATCACGTGCGTTATGATTTATTATTTTAACCATGCACGTGAATATGCACATGCATGTGTGTTATTATTATTAATATTATTATAGGTATTTTTAGGGTCTACAAGCATTTTTTAGAATTTTTTGGTTTTATTAACATTTATTATGGTTTGTTAGGGTTTTAGGGGGTGTTAATGGTATATTAGCATTTTTAGGGTTTGGTGGGGGTTATTAGGATTTTATTTGGGTTTATTATGGTTTGTTAAGGTTTATAGTGGTTTATTAGGTATTTTTAGGCTTTTATTAGTATTGAGTTGGGATTATTAGGGTATATTATGGTATATTATGGTATATTTGGGTATGTTTAGGATTTATTGGGGTTTATTATCGTTCATTATGGTTTATTAATTTTTAAGAGGGTATATTACGGTTTTTAGGGTTTATTAGTGTTTATTAGGGTTTATTAGTGCTTTTATGCTTTGTTTGGTTTTATTAGAATTTATTAGGTGTTTTAGGGATTTTAATGATATATTTGCATTTTTTAGGGTTTATTGGGGTTTATAATGGTTTATTATGGCATGTTAAGGTTTATTAGGGTTGAGTATGTATTTTTAGGGTTTTATTAAGGTTGAGTTGGTATATTTAGTGTTTTATTAGGGTTTATTAGGGTTGAGTAGTGTTTGTTAGTGATTTTTAGGGTTTACTAGGATTTGTTAATGTTTTTATTAGGGTATATGATTGTTTTTTAGTTTTTATTTTATATATATGAGCGGTTGTTATGGTTTTTTATGTTTTATTAGTGTGTTTTTAGTGTTTGTGAGAAGTCATTATGGTTTATTAGGTTTTTTAGAATTTATTATGGTTTATTAGGTTTTTAGGGATTTTTAATGGTTTGTTTGCATTATTTTGTTTATTGGGGTTTAGGTGGGTTTTATCAGGTTTTATTATGTTGTGTCAAGGTTTATTAGGGTTTAGAAGGTATTTTTAGGGTTTCATTATGGTTTCATTAGGGTTTATTAGTTTTTATTAGGGTTTATAAGGGATTTTTAGGGTTTATTAGGGCTTGTTAGGGGTTTATTAGTTTTTTTGTTTTATTAGGTTATATTAGTGTGTGTTAGGTATTTTTAGATAATATAGCTTGTTTTTATTGTTTGTGAGCATTCTAGTTTTGTTTGTGAGCATTTTAGGGTTTCTTAGGTTATATTAGAGTTTATTATGGTTTATTAGGGTCTCTAGGGATTTTTAAAGTATATTAGCTTTTTTTGTCTTTATTAGGTGAAATTAGTGTTTTTAGGTCTTTTTAGGTAATGGAGTGCGTTTTTATTATTTATTATCATTTTTTATTGTTTGTGAGCATTTTTAGGGTTTATTAGGTTATATTAGAGTTTATCAGGGTTTCTAGGGATTTTTATGCGATACCAACATTTTTTTTTTGTTATTTGGGTTTTGTAGGGTTTTATTAGGGGTCATTATGGTGTGTTAAGCTTTGTTAGGGTTGAGTAGGGATTATTTGGCATTATTTATGGTTTATTAGGTCTTTTTATGGTTTTTTGGGGTTTATTAGGGGTTATTAGTGTTTATCAGGGTTATTTAGGATTGTTTATGTTTTCATAATGTGTTTTTAGGGTTCATTAGGTTTTATTATCATTTATTAGGGTTTATTAGGTATTTTTGGGGTTTTATTAGGGTTGAGTAGAGTCTCTTATGGTTTTAGGGATTATAAGGCCTTTTTAGGGATTATTAGAGTTTATTAGGGGTTTATTAGGGTTAAATTTTTTATGTTATGGTATATCATGGTTTAATATTTTTGAGGGTTTTGAAGCGTCTTTAGGGTTTTTGTAGCATTTTTTAGTGTTTATGTAGCGTTTTTTGAGTTTATGTAGCATTTTTCATGTTTATGTAGAGATTTTACGGTTTAGTTATTGGTTTTAGGTTTTATGTATCATTTTTAGGGTTTATGTAACATTTTTAGGGTTTATGTAGTGTGTTTAGTGTTTAGGTTTTATGTAGCATTTTTAGGGTTTATGTTGTATTTTCCTGGTTTATGTAGAGTTTTTTGGGGTGATGCAGCGTTTTTGTTGCATTTTTTTGGGTTTATGAAACTTTTTTTGGGTTTATGTAGTGTTTTTTGGGTTTATGTTGTGTTTTTAGGTTTTATGTAGTGTTTTGTATTGTTTATGTTGCGTTCTTTATGGTTTATGTAATGGTCCTAGGGTTTATGTAGTGCTTTTTAGGTTTATGTAGCGTTTTTTGGGTTTATGTTGCATTTTTTGGGTTTATGTTGTGTTTTAGGGTTTATGTTGCATTTTTAGAGTTTATGTAACATTTTTTAGGTTTATGTATCTATTTTTTTCCTTTTTTATGGTTTTAATGATTGTTTATGGTTTGTAGTGGTTTTTAGGGTTTTTAAGGGTTGTTAATGGGAGTTTATGGTTTTTATGGTATTTTATAGGTTATTAATGGTTCTTTGGGGTTTTTAAGGGTTTATTTGTATTTTTAGGATGGATAGGGGTTCTTAGAGTTTTTAGTGTCTTTTAGGGTTAGTTTGGGTATTGTAGAGGTTTTTAGTGTTTATGTAATGTGTTTTTGCATTTTTTGGGTTCTTTAGGGGTTTCTAGTGTTCTTTATAGTTTATTGTAGTTCTTTAGGGTTTATTAGGGTTATTTAGGGTTTATTAGTGTTCTCTAGGATTTGTTACTGTTTATTAGCACTTTTTATTGTATATTAGGGTTTTATTGGGATTTTGTAGGCATTAATAGCTTTTTATAGGGTTTATCAACCTTTTTTAGGGTTATTAAAGATTTATTAGGGGTTCTTAGGGTTTATTTTATTTAGCAGGGTTTATTAACATATATTTTGGTTTATTAAAATTTATCAGGGATTATTATGACTTGTTAGGGTTTATTTCAGTTTATTAGGGGTTTGTTATGGTTTGTTTCAGTTTGTTACGATTTATTTAGCATTTTTAGGATTTGTTATGATTTATTTGGGGTTGTTAGGGTTTGTCACGATTTATTATGTGGTTATTAGGGTTTTTAGGGTTTATTAGCTGGTTGAAGGGTTTTGTAGTCTATTATTTGGTGTGTTTTGTAGTGTATTGATGGGTTTTTTCAGTTTTTAGTGATTATTAAGATTTGTTATGTTTCAATAGTATTTTTTATTGTATATTAGGGGTTTTAGGGATTTTGTAGCATTTATTAGAATCTAATAGGGTATTTAGAGTTTATTATAGGTTATTAAGATTTATTAGTGTTTATTATAGTTTTAGGGTTTAATAGTGGGTTTCACGTGTTATTTGTGTCTGTTAGTGGTTCTTAGGGGTTATTTGTGGTTGTTAGGGATTATTAGGTTTTGTTAGGGTTTGTTAGGGTGTGTGTTATTCTATTATCAAACACGTTATTATTATCATTTATAACATTATCATTATTATCATTATCATTATTATAGTTATTATTGTTATTATTATTATTATTATTATTATTATTATTATAGTCACATGCAAATACAGATGCACATGCGTTATTATTTATTATTTATTTCCATGAACGTGCATATGTTGTTATTTTTGTTATTATTATTATTACTATTATTATTATTATTATTATTATTATTATCATCACATGAAAATTCACATGCACGTCTGTTATTGTTTATTACCATGCACACGCACACGCAATACACCTACATTATTCTTTTATCACGTGCATTTTTATTGTTATTATTTTTATTACTATTATTGTTATTATTATTCTTATCATCAAATGGAAATGCAAATGCACATGAATTATTATTTATTACCTTACACGTGCATATTCCATACATGTTCGTTATTCTATTATCACATGTGCTATTATTATTAATATTACTATTATTGTTATTATTATAATCACGTGTGCTATGAGTTATTATTTATTATCATGCCCTGCACATGCAATACACGTGCATTATTCAATTATCACATGCATTGTTGTTATTATTATTATTATTATTATTATTATTATCATCGCATGCACAAGCACATGCACATTCACGTGCATTATTTTTTATTTTTTATTACCAAGCATGTGCGCATGCAATGCACACATGTTGTTTTATTATCACATACATTGTTATTCTTATTGTTATTATTATTATTGTGGTTGTGGTTGTTGTTGTTGTTGTTATTGTTTTTATCATCACCTGAAAATTTACTTGCAAATACATAAACATGCACATTCAATGAATGTGAGTTATTCTATTATCACATGCGTTTTTTTAATAATAATAATAATAATATTATTATTATCATCATCGTCATCATAATCACTTGAAAATGCAATGCACACGCGTTATTATTTATTACCATGCACGTGCACACGTAATGCACATGAAATATTCTATTATCACATTCATAGGTACTACTACTATTATCACTACTACTAATACTACTGTTATTATTATTATTATCACATGCAAATGTCGATGGACGTGCATTATTAATTATTATTTATTACCATGCACGTGCATATGCAATGCACCTGTATTATTCTTTTATTATTATTATTATTATTATTATCACAGTTATTATTATTATCATTATCATTATTATTATCATTATCAATTGAAAATCCACATGCATGTGCGTTGTTGTTTATTATTTATGACCATGCACGTGCATGCGTTAGTGTAATTATTATTATTACAATTAGTATTATTAATATTATTATCAAATGTAAATGCGCATGCACATACATGTGCATTCTTATTTACTATTATTTATTTATTATTTACTACTATACACGTGCACATGGAATGCACTTGCGTTATTCTATTATTACTATTGTTGTTGTTGTTTTTGTTGTTGTTGTTTGTATCATCAAAGACAAATGCACATGCACGTGCGATGTAATTTATTATTTTTTACCCTGCACATGCATGCGTCATTATCATTATCGTTACATGTAAATGCACATACATGTGCGTTATTATATTTTATTTATTATCATGCACATGAAAATACAATGCACTAAAATTATTATATTATCAAATGTGTTGTTATTATTTATTCTCATGCGCGTGAAAACGCAATTCACATACACATGCACATACACATGTAATTCACATGCGTTATTATTTATAATTTATAATTTATTACCATTCACATGCAAATGCGCATGCATATGCACCTGCATGTGCATTATGATTATTATTTAAACCATGCACATCCATATGCACATGCACATGCATTATTAAAACTATTATTATTATAGGTATTTTTAGGGTTTACTATCATTTTTTTGATTTTTAGGTGTTATTAACATTTAATGTGGTTTGTTAGGGTTTTAGGGGTTTTTAATGGTATATTATCCTTTTTAGGGTTTGGTGGGGGTTATTAGAAATTTATTAGGGTTTATTATGCCATGTCAAGGTTTATTAGTATTTATTAGGTATTTTTAGGGTTTTATTAGGATTGACTTTGGTTTATTAGGGTATATTATGGTATATTATGATATATTATGGTATATTTCAGTATGTTTAGAAATCATTAGGGTTTGTTGTGGTTCATTATCGTTTATTAATTTTTAAGAGGGTATACTAGGTTTTTTTAGTATTTAGTAGTGTTTATTAGGGTTTATTAGTGCTTCTAACCAATTTTAGGTTTTATTAGAATTTATTAGGGGGTTTAGGGCTTTTTAATGGTATCTTTTCATTTATTAGGGTTTGGTGGGTTTTATTATGGTTTATTAGAGAGTGTTAAGGTTTATTAGGGTTGAGTAGGTATGCTTAGGGTTTTATTAGTGTTGAGTCAGTATCTTTATAGTTTTATTAGGGTTTATTAGGGTTGAGTACCGTTTATTAGGATTTGTTAGGGATTTTTAGGGTTTACTAGGGTTTGTTAGTGTTTTTATTAGGGTATATGAGTGTTTTTTTAGATTTTTTTACCATATATGAGGGTTTGTGACGACTTTTTAGGTTTTATTAGCATGTTTTTAGTGTTTGTGAGCATTTTTAATGGTTTATTAGCTTTTATTTGAATTTATTATGGTTTATTAGGGTTTCTAGGGCTTTTTAATGGTTCGTTTGAATTTTTTTTGTTTATTGGGGTTTAGTTAGGTTTTATTAGGTTTTGTTATGGTGTTTCAAGGTTTATTAGGGTTGAGAAGGTATTTTTAGGGTTTTATTTGGGTTTATTCATTTTTATTAGGGTTTATTAGGGATTTTTAGGGTTTATTAGGCTTTGTTTGGGGTTTATTAGTTTTTTGTTTTATTATGTTATATTAGTGATTGTTAGGTATTTTTAGATAATATAGTGTGTTTTTATTATTTGTGAGAATTTTGTTTTTTTGTGAGCGTTTTAGGGTTTCATTGGTTATACTAGAGTTTATTATGGTTTATTAAGAATTCTAGAGATTTTTAAGGTATATTATCATTTTTTGTCTTTATTAGGTTATATTTGTGTTTTTAGTTCTTTTTAGGTAATATTGCGTGTTTTTGTTATTTGTGATCATTTTTTATTGTCTGTGAGCATTTTAGGTTTTATTAGGTAATATTAGAGTTTATTAGGGTTTTTAGGGATTTTTTATGTTATACTAGTATTTTTTTCATTATTTCGTTTTTGTAGGGTTTTATTAGGGGTTATTATGGTGTATTAAGGTTTGTTAGGGTTGGGTAGAGTTTATTTGGCTTTATTTAGGGTTTATTAGGGCTTTTTATGGTTTTTTGGGGTTTATTAGGGTTTATTACTGTTTATTAGTGTCTATTTGGGTTTGTTAGGGTTGTTTAGGTTTTCTTAACATGTTTTTAGAGTTTATTAGGTTTTATTATCATTTATTAGGGTTTATTATGTATTTTTGGGTTTTATTAGGGTTGAGTAGAGTTTCTTAGGGTTTTAGGGATTATATGGTGTTTTTAGGGATTATTAGAGTTTATTAGGGGTTTATTAGGGTTTAAATGTTTATATTATGGTATATTATGGTTTAATATTTTTGAGGGTTTTAAAGCATATTTAGGGTTTTGTAGAATTTTTATGGTTTGTGTAGCATTTTTAGAGTTTATGTAGCATTTTTAGTGTTTTTGTAGATTTTTTAGGGTTTAGTTAGCGGTTTTAGGTTTTGTGTATCATTTTTAGTGTTTAGGTAACATTTTTAGGGTTTATGTAGCTTGTTTAGGGTTTAGGTTTTATGTATCATTTTTAGGGTTTATGTTGTGTTTTATGGGTTTATGTAGAGTTTTTCGGGGTGATGTTGCATTTATGTTGCATATTTTTGAGTTTATGTAACGATTTTAGTGTTCATGTTGTGTTTTTAGAGTTTATATTGTGTTTTTAGGGTTTATGTTGTATTTTTAGGTTTTATGTAGATTTTTTAAATGTTAATGTTACGTTTTTAGGGTTTATGTTGTGTTTTTAGGGTTTATGTTACAGCTCTAGGGTTTATGTAGTGCTTTTAGGGTTTATGTGGCGTTTTTTCGGTTTATGTTGTGTTTTTTGGTTTAAGTTGCGTTTTTAGG
Source organism: Viscum album (assembly GCA_963277665.1). Lineage (NCBI taxonomy): Eukaryota > Viridiplantae > Streptophyta > Magnoliopsida > Santalales > Viscaceae > Viscum > Viscum album. The sequence continues at coordinate 756,665 of OY728167.1, read as the reverse complement.
GTTTTTGTTGCATTTTTTAGGGTTTATGTAACGTTTTTAGAGTTTATGTATCTATTTGAAGCCTTATTTAGTGTTTTAATGGTTTTTTATGGTTGGTAGTGTTTTTAGGGTTTTTAAGGGTTGTTAACGGGTGTTTATGGTTTTTTATGGTATCTGATGGCTTTTTAATGGTTTTGGGGAGGGTGGGTTATGGGTTTATTTGTTTTTTGGTATTGATAGGGGTTGTTAGGGTTTTTAGTGTGTGTTATGGGTTGTTTGGGTATTGTAGCAGTTTTTAGGGTTTATATAATGTGTTTTAGCATTTTTTTTGGATCTTTAGGGTTTTTTAGTTTTCTTTAGAGTTTAATATGGTTCTTTAGGGTTTATTAGGATTCTTTAGGGTTTATTATAATTCTTTAGGATTTGTTATAGTTTTTTAGATTTCTTATTGTATATTAGGTTTTTATTGGGATTTTTTAGGAATTAATAGCTTTTTCTAGGGTTTATCAACCTTTTTAGGGTTATTTAGAATATATTAGGGTTTATTAGGGTTTATTTTATTTATAAGGGTTTAGTAACATGTATTTTAGTTTATTACGATTTTTAGGCTTTATTATGATTTGATAGGGTTTATTGGGGTTTATTAGGGGTTTGTTATGGTTTGTTTCAGTTTGTTACGATTAATTTGGAATTGCTAGAATTTTTTATGATTTATTTGGAGTTGTTAGGGTTTGTTATGATTTATTTTTGGGTTATTAGGTTTTTTTGGATTATTAGTGGGTTATAGGATATTTTAGGCTCTTATTCGAAGTTTTTTGTAGTGTTTTGTCAGGTTTGGTTGGTTTTTTTGTGATTATTAGGGTTTATTATGGTTTAATAGTGTTTTTATTGTATATTAGGGGTTTTAGGGATTTTTTTAGCGTTTATTAGGGTCTAATAGAGTTTGTTAGGGTTTATTAAGGTTATTACGATTTATTAGTGATTATTAGGGGTTTTAGGGTTTAATAGTTTGTTTTATGGGTTATTAGGGTTTACTAGTGGTTCTTATGGGTTATTATTGGTTGTTAGGGTTTGTTAGGTTTTGTTATGGTTTTTAGGGTTTGGTACGGTTTGATGGAGTTGTTTGGGGTTTTTTGCGTTTTTTTGGGTTTTATGAGGGTGTTTGGATTTTTTGTGCTTTGTTGTGGTTATTTTATCATTTTTTGGTGTTTTGTTGCATTTTGTGGGTTTTGAAGCATTTTTCGGGTTTTTGTAGCAATTGATAAGGATTATGTAGCATTGTTAGTGGCTTTAGTTGGGATACCCCAATTTGTCGACATTCAAACAAGTATAACTTTTGATCCGGATCTCCGTCACATATCATATCAAAGATTGTTTCATTTTCTTCGATTGGGCTAGTTGTGGAGTTGAAACGAGCTTCTAGATTATATGTTATGGTCGTTTTAACATTATATGACTTTTCAAATACACATATATATGTATTTATTCGTCAATATATATATATATATGTGTGTGTGTGTGTGTGTGTGTGTGTGTGTGTGTTTTGTGTGTGTCTGTGTGTCTGAGTGTGTGTTGTATATATGTATGTATTTATTTGTTTATAAACACACATAAAAAACATATTTTATAAATGTATTTAAAACTAATCTTATAAATATATTTTAATATAAAAATAACTATACGGATAAAAAATTATTAATATAAATATATATTAATAAAATAATGAATATATATACTAATATATGAATAAATATATATGTATTAATATAAATAAATATTTATATATTAATATAAATATATATTAATATACGAATAAATATAACTATATATATATATATATAAATATATATATCATTAAATAGTGAAAAAAAACGAAATGGATTAGTGGTAAAGGTGCTCTCACGCAAGGGGGGATGTCACGAGTTCGAGTTCGGGTGGAAGCAAGGAGGTGCGTGCGTGTCGGGGAGGCGCGGGAAGGGAATCACATGGGAGAGATTGAGGGGGGTCCACCTATAGCTGATAAAGGGTGGGGGAGGGGGGGGGACTGGGTTAAGCACAGTTAAAAGCCCCCCCCCCCCCGCATTTTATAATTTTTTTTGTCTTTTATCAGCACTTTTTAGAAGCACTGATAAAAGTCCCCTTTTTATCACTGCTAAAAAAATGGATGATAAAGGGGTCATTTATCAGCGCTTTTTTAACGCTGATAAAAGGTGCCTTTATTAGTTCTTTTCTAAGTGCTGATGAAAGGGACCCCCTATATCCTCGCCTCGATTAACATCGCTTTTTTAGCGCTATTAATGCACTTTTCTAGAACTGATAAATTCCATTTTTGCATTAGTGTGCACTCAAAATGCCCATGCATTATTCTATTATCACATGTGTTATTATTTATTATTTATTATCATTCACATTCAAATGCACATTAATGTGGACTTGGTTATTGTTTATTGTTTATTACCATGAACATGCACATGCACATTCACATGCACTTGTATGTGCGTTATTATTTATTATCATCCAAATTCCTATGCACATACACATGTAATTCACATGCGTTATTGTTTATTATTTATTATTTATTATCATTCACATGCTAATGCACAGGCATATGCACATGCACGTGCGTTATTATTTATTATTTAAACCATGCACATGCATGTGCATTATTACTATTATTATTATTAGAGGTATTTTTAGTGTTTACTATAATTTTTTATAATTTTAATGTGTTATTAATATTTATTATGGTTTGTTAGGGTATTAGAGTTTTTTAAAGGTATATTAGCTTTTTTTAGGGTTTTTTGGGGGTTATAAGGATTTTATAAGGGTTTATTATGGTGTGTCAAGGTTTATTAGGGTTTGTTAGGTATTTCTAGGATTTTATTAGGATTGATTTGGGTTTATTAGGGTATATTATGGTATATTTGGGTATGTTTAGGATTTATTAGGTTTTATTATGGTTCATTATGGTTTATTAAATTTTAAGAAGTAATATTAGGGGTTTTTAGGGTTTATTAGTGTTTATTAGGGTTTATTAGTGCTTTTATTCTTTGTTAGGTTTTATTAGCATTTTATTAGGTGTTTTAGGAAAATTTAATGGTATATTTGCATTTTTTAGGGTTTAGTGGGGTTTATTATGGTTTATTATGGTGAGTTAAGGGTTATTAGGGTTGACTATGTATTTTTTGGGTTTTATTAGGGTCGAGTAAAAATATTTAAGGTTTTATTAGGGTTTATTAGGGTTTATTAGGGTTTATTAGGGTTTTTTACACTACTATAAATAAGGCCATTAGCGACCGCCATTGGCGGTCGCTAAAGGGCTCTAGCGGCCGCGCAGCGACCGCCAATGGCGGTCGCTGTTGCCTCGTCGCTAGAGGCCTTTAGCGACCGCCAATGGCGGTCGCTATAGGTGCTCGGCAGGTCGACCTTCAGCGACCGCTTGGCGGTCGCTGAAGGCCCTCTGCCTGGTACCCTATAGCGACCGCCTATGGCGGTCGCTATTCTAAAAAAAAAAAAAAATTTAAATTTTTTTATTGAATTGAATATAAATATATATATATATATGTGTAAAAATATTCATATATATACTATTAAATACAATATTTTAAATATATATATATATATATAATATATTTTAAATGTTTTAATATATATTTAATATATATTTAATATATATATAATATCAAATCATTGTGCTATAATAATTTAAAAACTTCGATTCAAGAAATAATCTCATTTCAGGTCGTTCGGAGCACGTTTGCTCTGAATCGGACCGCCGCACGCCGTTTTGGTGTTTAACGGCGCCGGAAACGCGTTTGCGGCCGCCGCGGTCACACGGCACCTCCGAATGAGGTGCCGTCTGGCCTACCATTTCACAATTGACGCCCCGGATGTTGTCGTACGGTTTCGTGGCATTCGGAGGTCGTTCGGGTGGTTTTGACCCCCCAACGCGCCATTTCAGCGCGCGTCGCGCTGCTGAAAACGACACAATCGGACGTGCCGCGCACACCGCACGTCCGATGGACGTGCGGCCTCCTCCTGCATCTCAGGAATAATATTTTTATCGTTCCCGTGCGGTTTCAGGTCGTTCGGAGCACGTTTTCTCCGAATCGGACCGCCGCACGCCGTTTTGGTGTTTAACGGTGCCGGAAACGCGTTTCCGGCCGCCGCGGTCACACGGCACCTCCGAATGAGGTGACTTCTGGCCGACCATTTCACAATTCATGCCCCGGATGTTGTCGTACGGTTTCGTGGCATTCGGAGGTCGTTCAGGTGGTTTTGACCCCCCAACGCGCCATTTCAGCGCGCGCCGCGCTGCTGAAAACGACACAATCGGACGTGCCGCGCGCACCGCACGTCCGATGGATGTGCGGCCTCCTCCTGCATCTCAGGAATAATATTTCTATCATTCCCGTGCGGTTTCAGGTCGTTCAGAGCACGTTTGCTCCGAATCGGACCGCCGCACGCCGTTTTGGTGTTTAACGGCGCCGGAAACGCGTTTCCGGCCGCCGCGGTCACACGGCACCTCCTAATGAGGTGCCGTCTGGCCGAACATTTCACAATTGACGCCCCGGATGTTGTCGTACGGTTTCGTGGCATTCGGAGGTCGTTCGGGTGGTTTTGACCCCCCAACGCGCCATTTCAGCGCGCGCCGCGCTGCTGAAAACGACACAATCGGACGTGCCGCGCGCACCGCACGTCCGATGGACGTGCGGACTCCTCCTGCATCTCAGGAATAAAATTTCTATCGTTCCCGTGCGGTTTCAGGTCGTTCGGAGCACGTTTGCTCCGAATCGGACCGCCGCACGCCGTTTTGGTGTTTAACGGCGCCGGAAACGCGTTTCCGGCCGCCGCGGTCAGACGGCACCTCCGAATGAGGTTCCGTCTGGCCGACCATTTCACAATTGACGCCCCGGATGTTGTCGTACGGTTTCGTGGCATTCGGAGATCGTTCGGGTGGTTTTGACCCCCCAACGCGCCATTTCCGCGCGCGCCGCGCTGCTGAAAACGACACAATCGGACGTGCCGCGTGCACCGCACGTCCGATGGACGTGCGGCCTCCTCCTGCATCTCAGGAATAATATTTCTATCGTTCCCGTGCGGTTTCAGGTCGTTCGGAGCACGTTTGCTCCGAATCGGACCGCCGCACGCCGTTTTGGTGTTTAAGGGCGCCAGAAACGCGTTTCCGGCCGCCGCGGTCACACGGCACCTCCGAATGAAGTTCCGTCTGGCCGACCATTTTACAATTGACGCCCCGGATGTTTTCGTACGGTTTCGTGGCATTCGGAGGTCGTTCGGGTGGTTTTGACCCCCCAACGCGCCATTTCAGCGCGCGCCGCGCTGCTGAAAACGACACAATCGGACGTGCCGCGCGCACCACACGTCCGATGGACGTGCGGCCTCCTCCTGCATCTCAGGAATAATATTTCTATCATTCCCGTGCGGTTTCAGGTCGTTCGGAGCACGTTTGCTCCGAATCGGACCGCCGCACGCCGTTTTGGTGTTTAACGGCGCCGGAAACGCGTTTCCGGCCGCCGCGGTCACACGGCACCTCCGAATGAGGTGCCGTCTGGCCGACCATTTCACAATTGACGCCCCGGATGTTGTCGTACGGTTTCGTGGCATTGGGAGGTCGTTCGGGTGGTTTTGACCCCCCAACGCGCCATTTCAGCGCGCGCCGCGCTGCTGAAAACGACACAATCGGACGTGCCGCGCGCACCGCACGTCCGATGGACGTGCGGCCTCCTCCTGCATCTTAGGAATAATATTTCTATCGTTCCCGTGCGGTTTCAGGTCGTTCGGAGCACGTTTGCTCCAAATCGGAACACCGCACGCCGTTTTGGTGTTTAACGGCACCGGAAACGCGTTTCCGGCCGCCGCGGTCACACGGCACCTACGAATGAGGTGCCGTCTGGCTGACCATTTCACAATTGACGCCCCGGATGTTGTCGTACGGTTTTGTGGCATTCGGAGGTCGTTCGGGTGGTTTTGACCCCCCAACGCGCCATTTCAGCGCGCGCCGCGCTGCTGAAAATGACACAATCGGACGTGCGGCCTCCTCCTGCATCTCAGGAATAATATTTCTATCGTTCCCGTGCGGTTTCAGGTCGTTCGGAGCACGTTTGCTCCGAATCGGACCGCCGCACGCCGTTTTAGTGTTTAACGGCGCCGGAAACGCGTTTCCGGCCGCCGCGGTCACACGGCACCTCCGAATGAGGTGCCGTCTGGCCGACCATTTCACAATTCACGCCCCGGATGTTGTCATACGGTTTCGTGGCATTCGGAGGTCGTTCGGGTGGTTTTGACCCCCCAACGCGCCATTTCAGCGCGCGCCGCGCTGCTGAAAACGACACAATCGGACGTGCCGCGCGCACCGCACGTCCGATGGACGTGCGGCCTCCTCCTGCATCTCAGGAATAATATTTCTATCGTTCCCGTGCAGTTTCAGGTCGTTCGGAGCACGTTTGCTCCTAATTGGACCGCCGCACGCCGTTTTGGTGTTTAACGGCGCCGGAAACGCGTTTCTGGACGCCGCGGTCACACGGCACCTCCGAATGAGGTGCCGTCTGGCCGACCATTTCACAATTGACGCCCCGGATGTTGTCGTACGGTTTCGTGGCATTCGGAGGTCGTTCGGGTGGTTTTGACCCCCCAACGCGCCATTTCAGCGCGCGTCGCGCTGCTGAAAACGACACAATCGGACGTGCCGCGCGCACCGCACGTCCGATGGACGTGCGGCCTCCTTCTGCATCTCAGGAATAATATTTCTATCGTTCCCGTGCGGTTTCAGGTCGTTCGGAGCACGTTTGCTCCGAATCGGACCGCCGCACGCCGTTTTGGTGTTTAACGGCGCCGGAAACGCGTTTCCGGCCGCCGCGGTCACACGGCACCTCCGAATGAGGTTCCATCTAGCCGACCATTTCACAATTCACGCCCCGGATGTTGTCGTACGGTTTCGTGGCATTCGGAGGTCGTTCGGGGGGTTTTGACCCCCCAACGCGCCATTTCAGCGCGCTCCGCGCTGCTGAAAATGACACAATCAGACGTGCCGCGCGCACCGCCCGTCCGATGGACGTGCGGCCTCCTCCTGCATCTCAGGAATAATATTTCTATCATTCCCGTGCGGTTTCAGGTCATTCGGAGCACGTTTGTTCCGAATCAGACCGCCGCACGCCGTTTTGGTGTTTAACGGCGCCAGAAACGCTTTTCCGGCCGCCGCGGTCACACGGCACCTCCGAATGAGGTGCCGTCTGGCCGACCATTTCACAATTGACGCTCCGGATGTTGTCGTACGGTTTCGTGGCATTCGGAGGTCGTTCGGGTGGTTTTGACCCCCCAACGCGCCATTTCAGCGCGCGCCGCGCTGCTGAAAACGACACAATCGGACGTGCCGCGTGCACCGCACGTCCGATGGACGTGCGGCCTCCTCCTGCATCTCAGGAATAATATTTCTATCGTTCCCGTGCGGTTTCAGGTCGTTCGGAGCACGTTTGCTCCGAATCGGACCGCCGCACGCCGTTTTGGTGTTTAACGGCGCTGGAAACGCGTTTCTGGCCGCCGCGGTCACACGGCACCTCCGAATGAGGTGCCGTCTGGCCGACCATTTCACAATTGACGCCCCGGATGTTGTCGTATGGTTTCGTGGCATTCGGAGGTCGTTCGGGTGGTTTTGACCCCCCAACGCGCCATTTCAGCGCGCGCCGCGCTGCTGAAAACGACACAATCGGACGTGCCGTGCGCACCGCACGTCCGATGGACGTGAGGCCTCCTCCTGCATCTCAGGAATAATATTTCTATCGTTCCTGTGCAGTTTCAGGTCATTCGGAGAACGTTTGCTCCGAATCGGACCGCCGCACGCCGTTTTGGTGTTTAACGGCACCGGAAACGCGTTTCCGGCCGCCGCGGTCACACGGCACCTCCGAATGAGGTTCCGTCTGGCCGACCATTTCACAATTGACGCCCCGGATGTTGTCGTACGGTTTCCTGGCATTCGGAGGTCGTTCGGGTGGTTTTGACTCCCCAACGCGCCATTTCAGCGCGCGCCGCGCTGCTGAAAACGACACAATCGGACGTGCCGCGCGCACCGCACGTCCGATGGACGTGCGGCCTCCTTCTGCATCTCAGGAATAATATTTCTATCATTCCCGTGCGGTTTCAGGTCGTTCGGAGCACGTTTGCTCCGAATCGGACCGCCGCACGCCGTTTTGGTGTTTAACGGCGCCAGAAACGCGTTTCCGGCCGCCGCGGTCACACGGCACCTCCGAATGAGGTGCCGTCTGGCCGACCATTTCACAATTCACGCCCCGGATGTTGTCGTACGGTTTCGTGGCATTCGGAGGTCGTTCGGGGGGTTTTGACCCCCCAACGCGCCATTTCAGCGCGCGCCGCGCTGCTGAAAACGACACAATCGAACGTGCCGCGCGCACCGCACGTCCGATGCACGTGCGGCCTCCTCCTGCATCTCAAGAATAATATTTATATCGTTCCCGTGCGGTTTCAGGTCGTTCGGAGCACGTTTGCTCCGAATCGGACCGCCGCACGCCGTTTTGGTGTTTAACGGCGCCGGAAACGCGTTTCCGGCCGCCGCGATCACACGGAACCTCCGAATGAGGTGCCGTCTGGCCGACCATTTCAAAATTCACGCCCCGGATGTTGTCGTACGGTTTCGTGGCATTCGGAGGTCGTTCTGGTGGTTTTGACCCCCCAACGCGCCATTTCAGCGCGCGCCGCGCTGCTGAAAACGACACAATCGGACGTGCCGCGCGCACCGCACGTCCGATGGACGTGCGGCCTCCTCCTGCATCTCAAGAATAATATTTCTATCGTTCCCATGCAATTTCAGGTCGTTCGGAGCACGTTTGCTCCGAATCGGACCGCCGCACGCCGTTTTGGTGTTTAACGGCGCCGGAAACGCGTTTCCGTCCGCCGCGGTCACACGACACCTCCGAATGAGGTGCCGTCTGGCCGACCATTTCACAATTCACGGGGGTGCGGGGGGTGCGGGGGGGGGGGGGGGGGTGGCTGTATGGGGGTGCGGGGGGGCTGTACGGGGGTGGCGGGGGGCTGTACGGGGGTTCGGGGGGCTGTACGGGGGTGGCGGGGGGCTGTACGGGGGTTCGGGGGGCTGTACGGGGGTGCGGGGGGGGGGGGGGGGGGGGCTGTACGGGGGTGCGGGGGGTTGTACGGGGGTGGCGGGGGCCTGTACGGGGGTGGCGGGGGGCTGTACGGGGGTGCGGGGGGTTGTACGGGGGTGCGGGGGGGCTGTACGGGGGTGCGGGGGGGCTGTACGGGGTTGCGGGGGGGGGGGGGGGGGGCTGTACGGGGGTGGCGGGGGGCAGTACGGGGGTTCGGGGGGTTGTACGGGGGTGCGGGGGGCTGTACGGGGGTGCGGGGGGGCTGTACGGGGGTGCGGGGGGGCTGTACGGGGGTGCGGGGGGCTGTACGGGGGTGCGGGGGTGGTTGTACGGGGGTGCGGGGGGTTGTATGGGGGTGCGGGGGGCTCTTCGGGGGTGCAAAGGTCATCCCATTGATTACAAAAGTGAAAAATAAAAGTGATAACATCTAATTAATACATATTTCTTTTATCGATACCATACAAAAATTTATAAAAAATATATTGGATAATACATAATCTATAATATCAGATTTATTGATCTGTTGGAATTAGTTCGACTTTTTCAAATGTAGAATCATTCAAGATTATCTGATCAAAAACTCAATTTGTGTATAAAATATTTAAAAGACCACCATGGATGGTAATAATGCATTACTTAAATGAATAAATACAGTACATCAATGTCAACCCTACCAGTAAAAACAAAAAACATATCTCATGAATATATGGTGCGTCACGCGTTGCCATCACTGTTACCTCCTTCTGGTGGGCCAGGTGCCTACAACAAATAAACATTATAAATATTTTAATAACAAAAATAATTTAAATTAAATAAATAAATACAGTATATACCTGCGTCGTATGATCCCCTGTACCATCAGCTCGACGCACATATTCCCGCAGTGCTCTAACCTCAGCTGTCAATTGCGCATTTTTCTCCTCGGAAGCGCGCAGCCGTGCCTCAAAATCTGACATCTGCTATGTCATATGAGCAACAGCAGGACCGACAACCGCAGCGCGTGACACTACAGAACGAGGAATCCCTGCTCCATAGGTCAAACTATAGCCATGCCCGTCCCGACCAATAATGCGATGAAAGATCTCATCCCGTCGCATGGGAAGCTGTCGCTGGTCCTCTGGCAGATGTTCTAACTCAGCTTCAAATTGATCCTGTGAAATATTTAAATATATATAAATATATATATGTTAATATAATGATTTATGTAATTATTGGTAAGTACAGACACTTACTATCAATGCTGCAACCTCTGGATCATTGCGATCACGAGTCCTTATCCACACCGACATTTTATCAGTTGCTGCACCTTGCCCTCGCAACTGTATATTAAAAGAATATAAACACAAAACCATATTAATTAATAAATTAAAAAGTGAATAATATATACCTCATGTCGGATCTGAGACACGTGACGAGTCCCGAGCCTGTGAGCTGGTCCCTGCAACGCTCGATTCTCCGAATGGCGTGTTGACACCTCCTACATTCAATTCATTCAAATTTCAAAAAAATAACATATTCTTGAAAATATATATACAGAAAAATAATTAATATACAAACCGCAACACCCTCAGTAGACCAATATGCAACCAAGTCACGCCACTGAGCCGGGAGGACACCTCTCGAGACTTTTTCCAAAATGTCAGGGGCACCCACATTTGGTACCCAGTGGTCCCTCTTCACTTTGCCTTTATAATCTTTCCACAGCTTACGACATTTGCTCATACACACGGGCCGAAACTCTTCAGGGCATACTTTCAAATTTTGCTATAATGAAAATAATCAAACATATTAGTATTATTTATAAATAGAAAATAAAGTAAAATTATTTTCTTACCTGAACCTCACTCCATAGACGATCTAATGTGTCCTGAGGGATAGAAGCCCAATCACGCGTGGTCAATGGAAATCGATGTGGGTCACGTATGATATGACCCAGCTGACGAATAAATGCCGGGGCATTCGGTCCCACGGGATGAAATACCTCATCAAATGAAACATCTATCGTCGTGTCGGAATTCCATGCTAATATGCCACGACCAGGGCCTCTCCTACGAGAGGAAGAAGCAGCCGAGTCTGATCCTGTTGAAAACAATTTTATATATAAATTGACAAATGTTATATATATATATATATATGTGTTAATTACATAAATAATATAGATAATGACTGTCAAACATACCTCGACCCTGAGACGTAGATGCCTCAGATGGATGATGTGGATTTTCTGCCTCTTCCCCTGACATGTCTGCAATCATACAAAATATCAGTAATGAGTCCAAAGTGTTTAAAAGATAAATTGGATTGTTCTTAATAAATCAAAATTGTACAACTGTTAATCAAACAAAAAATGGATTGAATAATTAGTTGTGAATGAATTTTAAAAAATCAGAAAGTTAATCAACCTAAATATTTATGACTGAATTAACTTACAAAAGCGAGGATTAAAACTTATAAGGATTTATTAAATGATTAGATAATTTATGATATCCTAGGACATTCTACTGAATAGTGGGAAAACAATTATACCTTTCATTAAGCATGAAAATCGACCGTTTCTCCTTCAACAGCCGCTCTGACCCAATAAATATCTTCTTCACGTTGAACTACGGTATGTTGATCAAGTTGTTGGTAAACAAACGGAACAGTCTCAGGTTCATCTTCTTCAAATAAAAACACTCCTCGCCGAGACATTTTGACAACAACTTGCCAACTTGGATCCGAAGGCAAAGTAACGAAGAATACTTGTTCCGCTTGTGATGTCAAGATGAAAGGTTCATTCTCAACTCGTTCATTATTTCTGTATAACATGTAGTTAAAATTCACCAATGAAAAATGATATTGATCGACTTTACATCCATGCACTGGATCAACCCAATTACACTTTAACAATATGTACTTCAAACCGTGTGTGTATACAACTTCAATGATGTCTATCAATTGACCATAGTAATAACCAGAATCGACAAAGGGACAACCGATTCCACTGTTTTGTGTTGCTCGTTTGTCGTCAACATCTTTAATGCGAAATCGAAAACCATTAACATCAATAGCTTTATAACGACGAGCGGTTATAGATGGACCCTCATCCAGTTGGATAAATACTTCAGGTAACGTGGGGTCCCCTAACTCCCTCAGCTTACGAACCTACATAATTTATAAAAATCAATACTGATATATGCAGAAAGAATTAGTTTAATACTTCACTCATAATGAAAATCAATTTATACATACATAATCCTTGAACCAATCATGAAATGCCGCATAATGAGATTGTTGAATTTGCAACTCAGTCGCACGATGCATCTCTTCTTTTATCTCATTAATGTGTTTCCTGCAAATGATTACGCGATGTTTAAAAGACCAACTTATGCAAAGAAAACATGTAAAAGTTATACAAGCACATTGATAAGATACTTACTGCATTAATGGTGCAACTGATGGAGTATTGAACAAGATATATCGATGTGCTTGTATCCACTCGATGTTGTCCATATCAAATGTGGTTCCTTCTCCAACTGGACCATCATGAATCCGAGAGGGCTTATCTAATTTTGTTTCAACATCCATAAGATATTCTGCACAAAAGGTAGTACACTCGTCCATCAAATAACCATTGGCTATTGATGCCTCTGGACGAGCTCTGTTGCATACAAATCTTTTCAATGTACTCAAATACCGTTCAATAGGATACATCCACCTGAATTGCACTGGACCATCAGCCATTACTTCATCAGTTAGGTGCACTGTTAAGTGGACCATAACATCGAAAAATGAGGGGGGGGGGAAAGTTTCTCAAAGTGACAAAGCGTAAGTACAATTCGGTCCTGCAAACTTTTTAAATCACTCTGATGTACATGGATTTTACATGTATTTTTATAATATTCTAACATAGTGTTAATTAATTAGTTTAACCAATTTTTATATTTTTAGTTTATTTTTGTAGTTTTGTAGTGATTTAGATATTTTGATAATTTTTAGTTAACTTATATACTTATATTAGTCATTTAGTTTTTCTATTAGTTATATTAATTCTATATATTATATTTAACAATATATTATTATTATTAGTTTCTCTAATTTTAGTTTAGTTTATTTTATTAATTTTTATTAGTATGTATATTTTAATTTGTATTTTATTTTATTTCATTATTTTGTTGTATTAATAAAATAAGATTTGTTATTAGTTTTTTTTATAATAGTATTATATTTAATTGCATGTGCATTAATATATTTTTATTTATTTATTATTATTATTTAACTTAATTAGATAATTAGTTTTTATCTTGAATTTAACATTTTTCTTTTGTTTTATTCCAGAATCCCCTTACCCGCTCAACCCCTCGCCGCCTCTCCCTTCTCCCATCCCCCTCACCGGCGCCCCCATCTCACTGCCGCCTCTGTTTATTGAGCCGCTTCCCATCGCTTCGACCCGCAGGACGAAGCGGCCGCCACCCTCATCTCCGGCTGGACCCGCGGCGACTCCCCTCCTATCCCTCTTCAAAACCCCCGGCAGCGCCCCGCTCTCACCTGGTTCGTGCGGCCCCATCCAAAGCGCACTGCCCACCTCGCCACCGTCCGCCTGAAGCTAGCGCCGCCGCTCCACTCTGCTCACACAGCCAGCGCAACCCTTTCCCCCTACCCTTGGCCGAGCACGAACCAACCCCCCGGCCCCAACTCCCTTCCCTCACCCGCTCAACCTCACGGCCTCGACCCCGCCTACCCGCCTCATCCCTCGCCCCTCTATCTCACCGGCGCCCCCATCTCACTGCCGCCTCTGTTTATTGAGCCGCTTCCCATTGCTTCGACCCGCAGGACGAAGCAGTGACCATCAATATCTTCCAGCAATCCATCCAGTATTTGCGGCCAGGACCGATTTCTGTGGTAGAAGAATCCAAGTCGTCTCGAGTTCTTCCGTTCTATCGCAGGTACGCAACCCACAGCGGCGAACCATCACCAAGAGCGCAGCGAAGGTTCGGACACATCATCGACGTGCGCGGTGGTTCGTCTAAGCTTCCAGAGATTCACGTCGCACGGCGAGATCAAGCACAGATCAGAACATATTTTTCAGCGACGCGGTGGTTTGATTCGGGTGCAGCGTCAGCAACTACACGGAGCGGAGCGATGGTTATTGTTTTGCGATCGTTGACGGCATCCTGCGGTGACAATTACGGCGACATGAGCACGGTGATTTCTATTTATTATTTTATGTGCTGCTGTGTCGTCGCGATGGCAGGCTAACTTTCTTTGTGTCGGAGTTGTGACGAAAGTGATGGTGAATGCATGTCTTTAATTTATTTCTACATTTGATTGCCTTTTAAATTAATTTTAATTGGTTATTTATTTAATTAATTATATCTGCGTTGAAATTAATTTTTATTGGGCTCTGCACACATGCTTTGGTGCTCGTTCGTGTGATACCTAATAAGTAATCACGAACGGGAGTTCATCAGAGAATTTATTTATCTGGAATTTGATCAAGCGCACGATCGAATTTTAAATAAATAAATATATTAATTGAAAAATTAATATTTTGTGTGCGCTCTCCTTCAAACTTGCATGAGTGATACCTAATAAGTAATCTCATGTGAGCGAACCCAACGCAGGTAGATACTTCGACTTTGTGAGAAACGGGTCGTTGTATTTCACCAAGTGATTCAGTGCTTTAATGATGCACAAATTATTCGTCAGGACATAGAACGAAATGACGGATAATTTGTGTAAACATTAAAATATTGTCTAACATCAGAGAACGAAACCAGATAGTATTTTGATTAAATTTGGAATCAGTGATAATTGAATAAATAAATATTCAAATGTGGGAATTAAATAATTGACATTGCATGCACTTGAACGGACATCACGACTCTGACACTTCCGTCTCCGCCAGTTTCTTTCATAGCTAAGTTCACTTAGATAGTTTTAGTTAATTTAATTAGTCATTTTTAAAATAGTCATTTAGTTTTTAGAACTTAGTTGTTAATCACACAATTAAAGCCCCTCCGCCTGAACATTCCTCCAAAAGGACATTTCTAGTGTCTACTCACATTCTCTCTGTGGTTCGACCCTGCTCGCCACTTCTATAGTAGTTAGTAGGTAAATAAATATTGCAAATTTGCACGCGTTGCGACGCGCGTGCCAAATTTCTGGCGCCGTTGCCGGGGAGAATAGTAGCATTAGGAGTTCCTTTAAAAGAGTAATTTAGGTCAAAAATTTAAAAAAAAAATTTAAAAAAAAAACAAAAAAAAAAAGTTTACTACTCTGGGAATTTTTCATTGCAGGGATTTTCAAGACACCCAGAAGCTCGGAATGACGTGGGCTGCACCACACCATTACAACCAGTACCCGCCCTATGCAGCCCCGACTCAAGGTATGACATATAACGATTCACCGCCCATGATCTATCCAGGTAATCCCGTTTATTTCAATGATCTTTATTCAAGTCCATGCTATGATCCATATGAGAACATTTCATCATGATATGAAACAAGTCCTTATACATCTGTTAATCATTTTCAAAGTCAATGCATTCCTGAAAATTTAGAACTTGACAATTCATGTCAAACAAATGATTCAATAATTGAACACATGTTGCATTGTGCTATCACTGAGACCAATCAGAGGTTTGAACTTCAAGATGAATGCAATGCAAAGTTGCTTTCCTCAACAAAAGATCTAGAAAATCAATTGAATAATTTAGTAGATCAAATGAATCATATTTCCGAACTAGCTGCTTCATTACCCCTTGATGATCTAATTCAAAACAATTCTTTTGAGGAAAGTGCAATAGAGGTTCCATTTGAACAACATCTATGTCCCGAGTCTGATAATGGGATTGATCTGCCTTCTTATCATACAATTGATGAATCCCCTCCATCACAAAATAATTCTTCCAATCTAATCACATTTCAAGAATATGAGAGCTTGGTCTTCCGCCCTGTTGAACATAATGGTCCCTCAGAAAACGTGATTTCATGTCCTTCTGTGAATTCACAACCTAGTCATCCCAAAGTGAAAAAGGACACATTCAATGTATATCAAACTGCACCTTTTGAGGATGAAGAGGACATTGAACTAGGATCATTCTTTACCATGATAGATTCAGAATTTAACCAAGAGACATTTTATTGCCACACTCAAGAGGACATCACTTCAAATGACATTGAATCACCTCTTTCTGAAAATCCATGTGAGTCTGAAACTTTTTCTAAAATGGAGACATTTGAAACATTTCTGGAGTCGAAGAATCAATCAGCATTGGTGGAAGAGAACACTCATAATTTTCTAGAAACAATGGAAGAATGGGATTGCTTGGAGGATCCTGAGTTTGTGGTGAAACATGTTCCAATGGAGAAATATGATGAGGGTGGTATAGAAGAAAATTTTGAAAAAGATGTCATTCTTGATACAATGGAGTCATCTGCTCCAATTGATCCTGCGCCACTTGCTCCATGCGTCGAGGTTAAAAACACTTCACTTGAAATACCCATATATTCTAACAATATTTTTGACCTTGGCACAATCAATGAAACCATCAAGCATGAATTGAGTTGGAAACCAGTGGATTTTTCTGTGCTAGTGGTTGGGTGTGAAAACGAATTGGGATACATCATCAACCCAGATACTGCATTCAAGAATGTGATGGATATAAGCCGACTACTGAAGGATTATGATAAAGGCACTTTTGCACCTGTGTATGTTCAAGGGGGTAATCTTCTTAATCTTTCCATTGATGACCTTTTCCCGAAATTCAATTATTCGATGAGTCTTTCTTCAGGAGAGGTATACTCATTCCCTTGTGAGTTGGAATATTTTCATTTCATTCCACACATCCACTATTCTAACAAGATTCCATTGAGATTTTGTGCAGCTTGCAGGATAAACTCTTCTTCAACAAATATATTCCACACTCCTACTAAAAAAGAAGCAAATGCATGGTTTACATTTCCGTTCGATCCTGGTGGAGTTTCAATAACGTCTGGCTGAAGACGAAGTAAACTTAGCGCTCAATGGGAGGCAACCCATCATTTGTTTGTTTTCTTTTCACTGCATTTCATTTCATTTCATTTAGTTTTATTTTAAAATAAAAAGGCATGCATTTACCGCAATCTCTTTTCTCCTGAAAATGCAGTGGATTTAAATTCATCATAAATATTTTTATCATCCACATGATTTTGATTATGGTGTGACTTCTTTGATATGATGCGAGTATGTGCTGTCAATGTGTAGGTTTTACAGGTATACCATTTCTGGAGCTTCATCAGATACAAACAGCCTCTCCGCGTCAATCTGCACCTACACAGGGAAGTGTTTTATTTTTTTCATATTTTATGCTTCCAAAAACACCATGTAAAAAAAAACAAAACAAAAAAAAACAAAAAAAATCTGAAAAAAAAACTAACATTCTTGTCATTGATGAACCCACATAAAAGCCATTGTATTTTTGTCACAACACAGTCAGGAACATAACACTTGTGTCCCTAGGCAGTTTGAGCACCTGATTCTTGTTTTGGAATTATCTGATCCTTTCTCTCATGACTTAGATGATTGCTGATATTATTTCATGCTTCGAAAATGTTTTTCAAAAACTTGTATTTTGTTTGAGACACTTATTCGCACTCATGATCATCTGTGCTGTCCAAAATTATATTTCCATACCCGTGAGGACTCTGAGCCATTTTACAATCATCTCTTATTTCTCCTATTTCTTGAGGTAATCTCAACCATGTTTTGTCTTCTAGAACTTGCCATGTTTTTCCATCAAAGCGATAGGAATTTTTGAAAGTTGCACTAAAATGATCGAGGCATCTGTTTGATATTTTAGCCCCGTTGACCCACTGAGCCACCCAAACATTTTCTCCTTCGTATAGCCCTTAGAAGCCATGCAGGAGCCTTTTAGGATGAGCCCAAGCCAATACCCTTCCCTACCAATTTCTTGAATTTTTGCATGATGATTTCAATCTAAGTGTGGGGGAGAGAGACTTACTCATGGAGAGGGTTCTTCGAGGGGCAGTGAGTCATTTGATGTACATAGATTGACATTATTCCATCCTGATCATATGAGTTCTTTTTCACAGTAGCCACATTCATTTAATATTATTTTGATATAGGAATATAGAATCCTTTTGAGTTCCAACAATGAGTACATTGGTGGTCATTACGCGGTAACCCTCGACTTTAGGGATACCTATTAAAGTGATGATCCATTACTCCAGGAACTAGAAAGTTTTCTATATGACCTACCTTCATTGAGATGTTACATCGTATACGCTACTTGTGTACCTTTCTTTGGGATTATTGTCTGACATTTATTTCATGGGGTTTTGGAACTGATACTTGTTTTTCCTACCCATCTTATTTGAGTGAGTTGTGTAAAAAAAAGAGTGAAACATTGGATTATCAAATGCTTGGGGACAAGCAGTGTTTTAAGTGTGGGGGAGCGAGAGTTTGAGGGAGACATTTAGATTGACTTATCATGCATTTATTTCAAGATTCAACCCTCCTTTTTACCAAAAAGATGTCAATATTTTTTTTAACCCACCGTACCACAGCTTCAGAAACATTTTAACCTCATGTAAAGTCCTTGAGATTGGTACATTCTTTTGATTTCCACTAGTGGAGATGTGAAATTCATGGCAAGCCTATGGTAAGCATGCATGTGCATGAGAACTGAGAAAAACTTTGATCAAATTTTTTCGAGCGATGAGTGTAATGGCAAGGTAGGTCACATGATTGATGAGTGCACATACTTGTTTTGAAAAAAAGCAAGTGAAAGAAAAATTGTTTTTGAAACTAAAGTTTTAAATGAAGCATGATATATTATGAGGAAAGAGATTGGAAAAATTTTGAACATGTAATTTTGATGTTTTTATTTGTCTATGGGTCCACTTGTTTTTTTTCTTTCTGATTGTTTTGCCCAGGAGTGCAAAAGTTTAAGTGTGGGGGATTTGATGTACATGGATTTTACATGTATTTTTATAATATTCTAACATAGTGTTAATTAATTAGTTTAACCAATTTTTATATTTTTAGTTTATTTTTGTAGTTTTGTAGTGATTTAGATATTTTGATAATTTTTAGTTAACTTATATACTTATATTAGTCATTTAGTTTTTCTATTAGTTATATTAATTCTATATATTATATTTAACAATATATTATTATTATTAGTTTCTCTAATTTTAGTTTAGTTTATTTTATTAATTTTTATTAGTATGTATATTTTAATTTGTATTTTATTTTATTTCATTATTTTGTTGTATTAATAAAATAAGATTTGTTATTAGTTTTTTTTATAATAGTATTATATTTAATTGCATGTGCATTAATATATTTTTATTTATTATTATTATTATTTAACTTAATTAGATAATTAGTTTTTATCTTGAATTTAACATTTTTCTTTTGTTTTATTCCAGAATCCCCTTACCCGCTCAACCCCTCGCCGCCTCTTCCTTCTCCCATCCCCCTCACCGGCGCCCCCATCTCACTGCCGCCTCTGTTTATTGAGCCTCTTCCCATCGCTTCGACCCGCAGGACGAAGCGGCCGCCACCCTCATCTCCAGCTGGACCCGCGGCGACTCCCCTCCTATCCCTCTTCAAAACCCCGGCAGCGCCCCGCTCTCACCTGGTTCGTGCGGCCCCATCCAAAGCGCACTGCCCACCTCGCCACCGTCCGCCTGAAGCCAGCGCCGCCGCTCCACTCTGCTCACACAGCCAGCGCAACCCTTTCCCCCTACCCTTGGCCGAGCACGAACCAACCCCCCGGCCCCAACTCCCTTCCCTCACCCGCTCAACCTCACGGCCTCGACCCCGCCTACCCGCCTCATCCCTCGCCCCTCTATCTCACCGGCGCCCCCATCTCACTGTCGCCTCTGTTTATTGAGCCGCTTCCCATCGCTTCGACCCGCAGGACGAAGCAGTGACCATCAATATCTTCCAGCAATCCATCCAGTATTTGCGGCCAGGACCGATTTCCGTGGTAGAAGAATCCAAGTCGTCTCGAGTTCTTCCGTTCTATCGCAGGTACGCAACCCACAGCGGCGAACCATCACCAAGAGCGCAGCGAAGGTTCGGACACATCATCGACGTGCGCGGCGGTTCGTCTAAGCTTCCAGAGATTCACGTCGCACGACGAGATCAAGCACAGATCAGAACATATTTTTCAGCGACGCGGTGGTTTGATTCGGGTGCAGCGTCAACAACTGCACGGAGCGGAGCGATGATTATTGTTTTGCGATCGTTGACGGCGTCCTGCGGTGACAATTACGACGACATGAGCACGGTGATTTCTATTTATTATTTTATGTGCTGCTGTGTCGTCGCGATGGCAGGCTAACTTTCTTTGTGTCGGAGTTGTGACGAATGTGATGGTGAATGCATGTCTTTAATTTATTTCTACATTTGATTGCCTTTTAAATTAATTTTAATTGGTTATTTATTTAATTAATTATATCTGCGTTGAAATTAATTTTTATTGGGCTCTGCACACATGCTTTGGTGCTCGTTCGTGTGATACCTAATAAGTAATCACGAACGGGAGTTCATCAGAGAATTTATTTATCTGGAATTTGATCAAGCGCGCGATCAAATTTTAAATAAATAAATATATTAATTGAAAAATTAATATTTTGTGTGCGCTCTCCTTCAAACTTGCATGAGTGATACCTAATAAGTAATCTCATGTGAGCGAACCCAACGCAGGTAGATACTTCGACTTTGTGAGAAACGGGTCGTTGTATTTCACCAAGTGATTCAGTGCTTTAATGATGCACAAATTATTCGTCAGGACAGAGAACGAAATGACGGATAATTTGTGTAAACATTAAAATATTGTCTAACATCAGAGAACGAAACCAGATAGTATTTTGATTAAATTTGGAATCGGTGATAATTGAATAAATAAATATTCAAATGTGAGAATTAAATAATTGACATTGCATGCACTTGAACGGACATCACGACTCTGACACTTCCGTCTCCGCCAGTTTCTTTCATAGCTAAGTTCACTTAGATAGTTTTAGTTAATTTAATTAGTCATTTTTAAAATAGTCATTTAGTTTTTAGAACTTAGTTGTTAATCACACAATTAAAGCCCCTCCGCCTGAACATTCCTCCAAAAGGACATTTCTAGTGTCTACTCACATTCTCTCTGTGGTTCGACCCTGCTCGCCACTTCTACAGTAGTTAGTAGGTAAATAAATATTGCAAATTTGCACGCGTTGCGACGCGCGTGCCACACTCATTCGTTGATTTCTTAAACAAAGCTGTCTAAAAAAATTACTCATCTCAATCAAGGGCTGAACAACATTGGGGGATAAACAATCACAAATTGCGATTGGAATCAACTACTGAAGTAATATGTGATTGTCATGACTTTTCAACCCTTGCAATGTCTTGCTCGTCAGATTCACACACTTTGAAATATTAGAAGAGTAACCATCAGGCACCTTGACCATCTTCAAAATGGAAAGAAATGTCTCTTTCTCCTCTGTAGTCATCGAATACTGTGCAGCAGGCATATATGCCTTGTTTCCCTCAGCTAACTGTAAATGCAACTGTTTCCTTAAACCCATTTCTTCCAAATCACGGCGTGCATTAACATGGTCCTTTGACTTTCGACTGACACCTAAAATGGTCCACAATATGTTATCACAAACATTTTTTTCAATGTGCATGACATCCAAATTATGCCTCAACATGTTAGTTTTCCAATACGGAAGACTATAAAAAATACTTTTCTTTGTCCAATTGTGACTGCGCTGCCTACCCGCAGCACGAATATTACGTACTGGAGGAGCCACCAAATCCTGAATTTCATATACCGTGCGGATGTTTTCTTCCTCAATCTGCGATAACATTTCGACTCCTGTCATGATCTTTGGTGCTGGGCTGAACTCTCTAGAACCATCAAATGCCACTCTGTCCTTTCTGAACCTGTGCTGGGGAGGGAGAGAACGCCTGTGACCCATGTATGCCCATTTTTTGGAATGTTTAAGCCATACAGATTTTTTTCTTTTATTGCAACAAGGGCAAGCAAATTCCCCTTTCGTACTCCAGCCTGATAAATTTGCATAAGCTGGGAAGTCATTGATTTTCCACAATAAAGCTGCATGCAGTTTGAACATTTCATTCGTTTCGCAGTCATAAGTCATCACACCATCGCCCCAAAATTCATTCAACTCATCAATCAATGGCTGAAGGTAAACATCAATCTTATCCCCCGGACTTTTAGGTCCATCAATAAGAGTGGAAAGTAATATAAATTGTTGCTTCATACAAAGCCACGGAGGAAGATTATATGGAACCAACACCACGGGCCATGTGCTATGAGTTGCACCAACCATAGACTTGAATGGATTGAAATCATCTGCTGCCAATCCCAATCGGACATTACGAACATCTTTAGCAAAGTCGGGATGTCTCTTATCAAAATCCTTCCATGCATGAGAGTCTGCCGGGTGGGTTAACATGTCACTTTCATGAACTCTTTCTGCATGCCATCTCATTAAATTAGAAACTTTAGATGACATAAAAAATCTTTTCAACCTCAGTTTAAGGGGAAAGTAACGCATTTGCTTTACGACAATCGGTTTCCCCTGTATCGCAATCTGACTTTGATGAGTCTTATTTCCCCTATTCTCTTTCCACCTGGAAGCACCAAAAACCGTACAGATATCCAAATGAGCAGTTTCATTTCTAAACAACATACAGTTGTTTGCACATGCATCTATAGTCTCATATGTAAAACCTAAGTTCTCTGTCAACTTACGAGCATAGTAATACGACTCAGGAATCTTAGCGTCGACAGGAAGAACTTTTTTCAATAAAACCAAAAGCATGTCGAATGATGTGTCTGACCAATTGTTCAAAGTCTTCAAATGCAACAACTCCACGATGAACGACAGTTTATTGTAAGAAGTACATCCAGGATATAATTCTGTTTTCGCATCATCAAGTACTTCATAAAACCTCCTCGAATCACGATCTGCACCAGAGCGAAGATTTATCTCACCGGTCTCAAGATTCTGGATGTCAATGCCTTCAGGATCAAACCCACGTACCATTTCAGTAAGCATTTCATGCATTGGATCAGTCATCCTTGCATCAACATCCATCTGAGCTGCATCTGTATTTTGACAACGAACATATTCTTCTCCATGACGAGTCCAACTCTTATAATTTTTCAGAAATCCATTAAAGAAAAGGTGCTCCCTCACAGTATCTCGTGTGAATTGATATCTGTTAGCACATTTTCTACATGGACAACTAATATAGTCACTTTCAAATCCTCTTGTGAAGTCAATAAACTGCATAATGCCATTGAAATATTCTCTAGACGTTCGATTTGGAAGATCAATCCAACTCTTATCCATAATAATATCTGTATAACAAACATTTACACAATACTTATTACATTTACATTTTTCAAATCAACTATATTCAAAATAAATATTAACCATTTTTTTTATGAACCATTGATAAAATAATAATGTAACTGAAAGCTCATGTTACCTGATTGAGCTACAAACCTGAAAGGAAGGGGAGCCGAAGGCGGTGCTGCGAGGGAGAGGAGGCAGCGAAGGGGAGCCGAAGCCAAAGGCGGTGCGGCAAGGGAGGGGACGGGCGGCGGCGGCGGCGGGGAGCTGGAGGAGAGGAGGCGGTGAGGGGACGGGGGACGGGCAGCGAGGGGGGGGGGGTGTCCGGGGTCGGGGGGGGGGGGGGGGGCTGTCCGAGGTGCGGGGAGGGGTGTCCGGGGTGTCGGGGGCCGGTCAGGGGTGCGGGAAGGGGTGTTCGGGGTGCGGGTGTGTCCGGGGTGCGGGGGGAGGGGGGGGGGGGGCTGTCTAGGGTGCAGGGGGGCTGTCGGGGGTGCGGGGTGGGGTGTCCGGGGTGCGGGGGGCCTGTCCGGGGTGCGGGGGGGCTGTCCGGGTTCGGAGGGGGGGTGTCCGAGTGCGGGGGGGGGGGGGGGGCTGTCCGGGGTGCGGGGGGGGGGGGGGGGTTGTCCGGGTTTGGAGGGGGGTGTCCGAGTGCAGGGGGGGCTGTCCGGGGTGCGGGGAGGCGTCCGGGGGGCGGTCCGGAGTGCGCGGGGGGGGGGGGGGGGGGGGGGGGCTGTCTGGGGTGCGGGGAGGTGTCCGGGGTGCGGGGGGCGGTCCGGAGTGCGCGCCGGGGGCTGTCCGGGGTGCGGGTGCCGTCCGGGGTGGGGGGGGGGAGGGCCGAGAGGCCGGAGGGCGGCGGCCGGAGGCCCGAGGGCGGAGGGCGGCGGCCGGAGGCCGGATGGCAGGCGGCGGGGGAGGCCGGGCGGCGGGGGAGGCCGGGCGGCGGGGGAGGGCGGGCGGCGGGGGAGGCCGGGCGGCGGGGGAGGGCGGGCGGCGGGGGAGGCCGGGCGGCGGGGGAGGGCGGGCGGCGGGGGAGGCCGGGCGGCGGGGGAGGCCGGGCGGCGGGGGAGGGGAGGGCGGCGTGAGGGAGGGCGGCGAGGGAGGGTTAGGGCGAGGGAGATCGAGGGAGAGGGCGCGGGGGGGGGGGGGGGGGCGCAGAAACCCCCCAAAATTTTTTAGGCAGGTTAGCGACCGCCATTGGCGGTCGCTAATGGTGAGCTATAGCGACCGCCAATTGCAGTCGCCCGAGTCTGGGGGGCTCCAATGCCCCCTTTTCTAGTAGTGTTAAGGATTTTTAGGGTTTACTAGTGTTTACTAGGGTTTGTTACTGTTTTATTAGGGTATATGAGTGTTTTTTTTGTTTTGGTAATATATATGAGCAGGTGTTTGGAATTTTTATGTTTTATTAGCATGTTTTTAGTGTTTGTGAGCATTTTTTATGGTTTATTAGGTTTTATTAGAATTTATTATGGTTTATTAGGTTTTCTAGGGCATTTTAATCGATTGTTTTCTTTTTTTGTTTATTGGGATTTAGTTGGGTTTTATTAGGTTTTATTATGTTGTGTCAAAGTTTATTAGGGTTTAGAAGGTATTTCTAGGGACTTATTATGGTTTTATTATGATTTATTAGTTTTTATTAGCGTTTATTAGGGATTTTTAGGGGTTATTAGTGTTTGTTAGGGGTTTATTGGTTTTTTTGTTTTATTAGATTATATTAGTGTTTTTAGGTCTTTTTATATAATATAGTGTGTTTTTATTGTTTGTGAGCATTTTGTTTTTGTTTGTGATCATTTTTAGGGTTTCTTAGGTTATATGAGAGTTTACTATGGTTTATTAGGGTTTCTAGGGATTTCTAAGGTATATTAGCGATTTTTGTCTTTATTAGGTTATATTAGTGCTTTTAGGTCTTTCTAGGAAATATAGCATGTTTTTGTTATTTGTGATCATTTTTTATTGTTTGTGTCCGTTTTGAGGGATTATTAGGTTATATTAGAGTTTATCAGGGTTTCTAGGGATTTTTTAAGGTATACTAGCATTTATTTTACTAGGGTTTTTTAGGGTTTAATTAGGGGTTATTAAGGTGTGTTATGGTTCGTTAGGGTTGATTTGGGTTTATTTGGCTTTATTTATGGTTTATTAGGGATTTTAGGGTTTTTTTGGGGTTTATTAGGGTTTAGTAGTGTTTATTAGTGTCTATTTGGGTTGGTTAGTTTTGTTTAGGTTTTCTTAACGTGTTTTTGGGTTTATTAGGTTTTATTATCATTTATTAGGGTTTATTAGGTATTTTGGAGGTTTTATTAGGGTTGAGTAGAGTTTCTTAGTGTTTTTAGGGATTATAAGGTGTTTTTAGGGAATATTAGAGTTTATTAGGGGTTTATTAGGGTTTTATTTTTTACATTATGTTATATTAGGGTATAATATTTTTGAGGGTTTTGAATCGGCTTTAAGGGTTTTGTAGCATTTTTTAGGGTTTGTGTAGCATTGTTAGAGTTTATGTAGAATTTTTAGTGTTTATGTAGCATTTTTAGGGTTTATTTAGAGGTTTTAGATTTTATGTATCATTTTTAGGGTTTATATAATGTTTTTAGGGTTTATGTAGTGTGTTTAGGGCTTAGGTTTTTTGTAGCATTTTTTAGAGTTTATGTTGCATTTTCTGGGTTTATGTAGTGTTTTAGGGGTGATGTAGCGTTTATGTTGCCTTTTTTAGGGTTTATGTAATGTTTTAGTGTCCATGTTGTGTTTTTAGGGTTTATATTGTGTTTTTAAGTTTTATGTTGCATTTTTTAATGTTTATGTTACGTTTTTTAGGGTTTATGTTGTTTTTTAGGGTTTATGTAACAGTTCTAGGGTTTATGTATCGCTTTCCGTGTTTATGTAGCTTTTTTTGGGTTTATGTTGCGTTTCTTGGTTTATGATTCATTTTTAGGGGTTTTTTTTTCATTTTTTAGGGTTTATTTAAGGTTTTTAGGGTTTATGTATCTATTTGAATCCTTTTTAGGGTTTTAATGTTTGTTTATGTTTTGTTGTGTTTATAGGGTTTTTAAGTGTTTTTAAGAGGTGTTTATGGTTTTTTATGGTATCTGACAGCTTTTTAAGGGTTTGGGGGGGGGGGGGGGTTTGTGGGTTTATTTGTTTTTTTTGGGATTGATAGGGGTTGTTTGGATTTTTTAGGGTGTTTTAGTGTTAGTTTGGGTATTTTAGCGGGTTTTAGGGTTTATATAATGCGTTTTAGCATTTTTATTGGGTTATTTAGGGTTTTTTTAGTGTTCTTTAGAGTTTAATATGGTTTTTATGGTCTGTTATGGTTTTTTAGGGTTTATTTGTGTTCTTTAGGATTTTTTACATCTTTTTATCATTTTTTATTGTATATTAGGTTTTTCTTGGGATTTTGTAGGCATTAATACCTTTTTCTGGGGTTTATCAACCTTTTTAGGGTTATTTAGGATTTATTAGAGTTTATTATGGGTTATTAGGGTTTATTTTATTTATTAGGGTTTAGTAATTTGTATTTGAATTTATTACGATTTATTAGGGATTATTATGATTTGTTAGGGTTTATTGGGGTTTATTAGGGGTTTGTTATGGTTTGTTCAGTTTGTTGCGATTTATTTGGTTTTGTTAGGATTTGCTACAAATTATTTGGGGTTGTTGGGGTTTGTTATGATTTATTTTGGGGTTATTAGGGTTTTTGGGGTTTATTAGGGGGTTGTAGGGTTTTGTAGGCTATTATTTGAAGATTTTTGTTGCGTTTTGTCAGGTTTGTTAGGGTTTTTTTGTGATTATTATGGTCTATCAGGGTTTAATAGTGTTTTTATTGTATATTAGGGGTTTTAGGGATTTTATAGCATTTATCGTGGTCTAATAGAGTTTCATGGGGTTTATTACAGGTTATTATGATTTATTAGTGTTTATTAGGGTTGTTAGGGTTGGGTTTTTTGGGTTATTAGGGTTTATTAGAGGTTCTTAGGGGTTATTAGTGGCTGTTGGGGTTTGTTAGATTTTGTTAAGGTTTTTAGGGTTTTTTACGGTTTGTTGAGTTGTTTGGGGTTTTATGCGTTTTTTGGGTTTTATGGGTGTGTTTGGATTTTTTATGCTTTGTTAGGGCTATTTTAGCATTTTTTGGGGTTTTGTTGCGTTTTAGGGGTTCCGAAGTATTTTTTAGGTTTTTGTAGTAATTGATAGGGTTTATGTAGCATTGTTAGTGGATGTAGAGGTTCTTTAGTATTCTTTTGGGTTTTAGGGGTTTTTAGGGTTCTTTAGGGTGTATTAGAGTTTGTTTTGAGGTTTTTGGGGTTTTCTAGGGGTTTTTTGGGATTTTAAGGGTTTCATAGGATTGGATTGGGTTTTGTTATGATTTTTTAGGCATTTAAGTGTTTTTGGAGTTTTTAGTTGTTTTTGGGGTTTTTAGGGTATTTTGAGGTTTTTCTAGGTTTTTTGGGTTTTTTGGTTTGTTTTGGGGTTTTCTATTTTTTTGGATTTTAGGGGATTTAGGGTTTTTTAGGGATTTTACGATTTTTTATCATTTTTTGGTTTTTTAGGGTTTTATAGGGTTTTAGGGTTATTTTGGGGTTTATGGTTTTTTAGGGTTTTGTCAGGTTTTGCTAGGTTTTTAGGGTTTTTTGTGAATATTAGAATTTTGAATGGTTTAATAGGGTTTTTGTTGTATATTTCTCTTTTAGGTATTTGATAGCTTTTATTGGGTTCTAATAGGGTTTTTAGGGTTAATTACGATTTATTCGTGTTTATTATGGATTAGTAGTGGGTTTAGGGTTTATTAGGGTTTATTATGGTTTATTATTGGTTGGTAGGGTTTGTTAGATTTACTAGTTCTTATTAGAGTGATTTAGGGTTTCTAAGGGTTTGTTAGGGTTTCTAAGTCTGTGTTATGGTTTTGATTGGCGGGTTAGGGTTTTTATGGGTGGGTTAGTGTTTCTAAGGGTGTGCTATGGTTTCTAAGGGTTTCTAAGGTTGTGTTAGGGTTTAATGGGTTCGTTGTGGTTTCTAAGGGTGTTCTGGGGTTTCTAAGGATGTGTTTGGGTTTCTAAGGTTGTGTTAGGGTTTCTAAGGGGCGTGTTAGTGTTTCTTAGGATTGCTTAGGGTTATGTTAGGGGTTTTGGGTTTTTAGGGTTATGTTTAGGTTTCTTATAATTTCTTAGGGTTTTTAGGGTTTCTTTGGGTTTTTTTTGTTTATTTGGGTTTCTTAGTGCTTCTTGGGGTTTGTTAGGGTATGTTAGAGTTTTTAGGATTTGTTATGTTTTTAGGTTTTTTTGGGTTTTGTAAGGGTTTTTTAGGGTTTTTAGGGTTTTTTAGGGTTTGTTAGTGTTTGTTAGGGTTTGTTAGAGTTTTTTGTGGTTTTGTGTGGTTTTTAATTGTTTTTAGTGTTTATAGGGTTATTGATGGTTTTTTAGGGTTATTTAGTTGTTCATGGTTGTCACAAATGTGTAGTGCTAGTCGCAAGCTTCAATTTGATATGTGGTAGAGGTGAAACGGACTCCCAGAGCAGAATTTATGGTCATTTGGAGGACTTAAGGCCTTTTGGGTCTTTATGAACGTGATAAGGTGTTCCTATTGGTCACAGATGTGTAGATGTATTCGAAATCTTCGATTTGATATATGGTAGAGGCAAAACAGACTCCTGGAGTAGTAGTTATGGTCTTTTTGAGGGTTAAGTACCTTTTGGGCCTTCAATGATGTGAGAATGTGCTTTAATGGTTATAGGAGTGTAGGTCTAGTCTCAAGCTTCGAAGTTCTATGTGGTAGAGGAAAAATGGACCCCAATAGAAGAATTTGTTGCAAAACGGACACCAGAAGCCAATCTTTTAACCATCCAAAGAGATTTTGGGTCTTTTGGGGGGGTTTAAGAATGTTAGAAAGGGTTTCCAGTGGTTACCAGATTGTGTATCGTTTCACAATCTTCGATTTGATATGTGATAGAGCCAAAATGAACACACATAGCAGAAGTTATTATCATTTAAATTGAGCAACCCTCTTAGTGCCTAAAAACCTAAGAAGCAAACAACTCACTAAAATAGGCATAACTTCTCCTTTGAGTGTCCTTTTGAGCTATGTGACTAGTAAAATCGAAGCTCGTGGGATGAGTGAGGGCCATGTCTAATCGAAATTGTGAGAAGATCAAAGAAACAAAAGATATATAAGTTATACAACTCCAAAAAAAGACCAACTTCAAATGGCCATAAATTTCACTCCATTTGTTCATTTGATATCTACCACATATCAAATCGAAGGCCTCCAAAACTCTATTTCCGTGTCCATATCCCTATGAATTGTTTCATAAAATAGTCATAACTTCTGATATGTGTGTCTGTTCAGCCTCTGACACCTGTTTTAATCGTAGTTCGTTCAATGAGATTTAGTTTGACTATTCATGGAGCGGAAATGGACACCTGAAGAAGAAGTTATGCCTTTTTTAATGACTCTGTGATTTGTTAGGTTTTTCAAGACACCATTTCTAGAACTTTTGTCTTGTCTGCTATTTTTTCACAAAACAATAAATTATTATTACTATTATTATTATTATCATCATCATCTCATGCAAATGCACATGCACATGCACGTGCATTATTATTATATATTTATTACCATGCACGTGCACCTACAATGCACACACATTATTTTATTATCACATGCGTTGTTATTATTATTGTTATTTTTATTATTGTGGTTGTTATTGTTGTTGTTGTTTTTATCATCACATGCAAATTCACAACCAAATGCACATACACGCACATTCAGTGAATGTGCATTATTCTATTATCATATGCATTGTTATTATTCATATTATTATTATTATTATTATTATTATTATTATTATTATTATCATCATCATCATCGCATGCAAATGAAATGCATGGGAGTTATTATTTATTACCATACATAAGCACACATAATGCACATGCAATATTATATTATCATATGCATTAGTACTACTACTATTATCACCACTGATACTACTATTATTACTAATACTGTTATTATTACTATCATCACATGAAAATGTAGATGCACGTGCATTATTATTTTTATTTATTACCATGTATGTGCATATGCAATGCACTTGTATTATTATTATTTTATTATTATTATTATTATTATTATTATTATCACATTTATTATTATTATTATTAATATCATTATCATTATTATTATCATTATCACATGAAAATGCACAATCATGTGAATTGTTATTTATTATTTATTACAATTCACATGCATGTGTTATTATAATTATTATTATTACAATTAGTATTATTAATATTATTATCAAATGTAAATGCACATGCACATGCATGTGCATTCTTATTTAGTATTATTATTTTTATTTACTACTATGAACGTGCACATGAAATGCACTTGTGTTATTCTATTATTATTATTATTATTATTATTATTGTTGTTGTTGTTGTTGTTGTTTGTATCATCAAATAGAAATGCACATGCATGTGCATTGTTATTTATTATTTATTACCATGCACGTGCATGCGTCATTATCATTATCATTACTTGTAAATTCACATGCACATTCATTATTATATATTATTTATTATCATGCACATGAAAATTCAATACCCCTGTGTTATTCTATTATCACATGTGTTATTATTATTTATTCTAATGCACGTGCCCACACAATGCATGTGTGTTATTCTATTATCACTAAAATAGGCATAACTTCTCCTTTGGGTGTCCGTTTGAGCACTGTGGCCAGTAAAATCGAAGCTCGTGAGATGAGTGAGGACAAAGTTTTGTAGAAACTATGAGAATATCAAATAAATATAAGATATATTAGTTATATCAATCCCAAAAAATCCAACTTCAAACGGCCATAACTTTCGCTCCGGTTGTCCGTTTGAACTCTAACACATATCAAATCGAAAGTAGCGAAGAGATCTACAGATAATGATGACTTGAACATTGTTAAAGTCATGTTTGAGACCCTAAAATCCCAAAAACCCGTCATAAGTCCTCCAAAACTCCATTTCCATGTACGGATCCCTCTCAATTTTTTATAAAAGTGGTCATAACTTATGATCTGTGTTTTTGTTCAGACTCCGACACTTGTTTATATCATAGTTCATTCCATGAGATTCAGTTTGACTATTCACGCAGCGGAAATGGAAACCAGAATAAGATATTCATTTTTCAATGAATCTCGGATTTGTTAGGTTTTTCGAGACCCCATTTCTAGCATTTTTGTCCTCTCTATTGTTTTCTCAAACAACTATAACTTATTATTGATGGATCTAAATCTACAGATTATACACAAGAGTGGGGTGAATTGTGTCTTTTGCAATTTTTTGTTAGCTCTTTTCTTGAACGAGTTCTGTCCTTTATACTTTATCAGATTTGATTGTGCAGCTAAAAAGGTAAAATCAAGAACACAGAGATGTATAGTGGTTCGGGGAACAGAACGACCCTAGTCCACTCCACCAATGCTCTACTCCACGAACTTGGTGATTTTCACTATATGGTCCCCTTTTCCACAGACCGATTCACAACTGAGTACAGTCAGTTGATACCTTTACAATCCAAGGAAAAACAAAGCCTTCTGGTTCAAACACGAACCTACACAGCTTAGAATGAGAAGCTGGTTACTCAAGAATAAAAAATAATTTCATAAAGAAATTTCCAGTTGATCTTCACAATTGCAACAGAATACAATTGATAGTAGATGGATCGATGTCTCTAGAAATATTGATCTTCAAGACGAAGTAGTTCTGAGTTGATCCAGTTGTAGTAGATATAGAGATATAGTTCACAACTTCAGCAGTAGTAGATCCACAATAGATATTCGATGTAGAACAGGTGAATCTTCTATTGAGTTTCTTCGTCTTGAACAAACAGAGCTTTTACGCTCCTTTTGAATCAGCAGATCAACGTAAATAGTTTCAATCTCTGTTTTCCACCTTTTTCAATAATAGATCGATCACATCCATCCATACCTGGTGTTTCAGAGAGAAAATATATAAAACACATCTCCTGTATATTTAGATCCATAAAAGTCGCCTTCTGATTCGCGATATTCAAAAATTTGAATCTACATAGAAGTCGTAACGTCCCTTAAGACTCGGCATAAAAAGCTCCTTTTAATTCGATCTTAAAACCATTAATAAAATGTATTTGAAGCAGTCAAAGTTGTACTTTAAAAACGACTTTAAATCTGGATTGAAATCCGCCCAGAAATCAGCTTACTGAATGTTGGACATAAATATCGTCTATCAAAATTTCTGACGCCAAATGTAAGGTTGATGACATGGCCTCCAAACGTAGGGTTGATCATATTCTTCAAACGTATGGTTAACAATGTAAGGTTGAACACAAACGTAGGGTTGACAACGTATGGTTGAACACAAACGTAGGGTTAATCACCCATACTTTTTCTTCAACACACAAACATACGATAAAAGATCCATACTTATACTTGATCCATACTTTTCAAGAATGCATGGTTGTTTACAAAAGTAATGTTGACGAACCATAATTTTGAGAAACAAACGTACCGCTTAGCATTTATGTACAGTTCTCCTTCCATGCTTTGCTGATAACCAAAACATAAGGTTCCTTCCTAATGTAATGTTCTCCTTCCATACTTTGCTAAAAACGTATGGTTGTTTAACCATACTTTTATCTTATTTCAAAAAGTACACATGCCTTTCATCCTTACGCTACTTTTATCCATGTAGGGTATGAACAGTGATTCCAGTATGCGCTAAAACAGATTATGCGCTATATTTACCTATGTAAGTTATGAACAGTGATTCCAGAATCACTTAAAGTATATTCCAAATAAGTAATGGATTCTCATTATTTCAAGAGTAAAATAAATTAATAAATTCCTACAAAATACTAAATAAAAACATTATAAAATAACTAAGGGTATTTGTGAGCATCAAAATTATCATAAAGAGACAGATTATTATTTTCAATAATCTCCCTCTTTAAATAATATTAACATGTATTGTTGAAAATAACACATTTCTCAACAATCTCCCCCTTTTTGATAATCACAAAACCCATAAAATAATTAAAATTATTTAATCAAAAAATTATCTTTCAAAAGTAGTTATAATGTTTTAATTAAAAAATTCTCTGCCAAAAAAATAATTATAAATCCAAATTTTTCATTTAATTTTCTCCCCAATAAAATGAATTCTCCCCTAAATAAAATGTTGTGTTTATCCAAATTTTCCCCCTTTTTGTGATATCAAAAAGAATGAAAAATCATGGATTTTAACACCATTAATATTGAACTGAACTATTAGTAAATTCTATTATGAACTGTTTATCAATAATTAAATCTGGAGTACTGACATATCAAAAACAAAGTCAGTAAAACAAATAAGGAAAGAGACAAATAAACAATGAAGAAAGTTTTCATTTAAAAACAGTAGTATATACATGACAATGATATACACAGGAATCAAGGATTAGGTAAGATAGGAAACAAGGTCTATCTCCTCTGGATTACAGACTTGATTTCTGTAAACTGCTCCCAAAGTCTTTTCATCATTCCATCGCCAATCTTGATAATGAGCTCTCTGTTCTCTTGAGTCATATGAATATCTTCAATTAAATTGACTCTGAAAAACTCATGCATCCTTTCCTCTTTTTCAACAAATACTGACATCTTCTCTGATAACTGATTTAACTTAATTCTGATCGATGGCTCACTAGATGTCAGTTGATCCACTAAGAACTTCTGATTGTCCAGCAAAACTGACAAAGAAGCACTGTTATATTAAAGATGTTGTATCCTATCATTCATGTTTCTCATCGCAGCTGTGATAGCCTGAAACCATCTGATTAAATCCGGTGAAGTACCCGATCCACTAACAGAATTATTAGCAACTGATGCAAATTGATTCTACATAAACAACATCAGATCTGATAAATTTGACTTCATAACCATTTCAGATTTTAATTGTGTAGCAGCAGTCAGCATATCCTCTTTAAAAATTTCAACTTCTTGCATTGAAACTGTACACTCCTTCAGTTTTTGAAACTTTAAACGCTCTAAATCTAAGGCATTTCTCAGAGAAACATTCTCAGATTCCAACTGAGATACTTTTCTGTACAGTTCTTCAACTTCTTCTTTTCTAGAATCAGATGCACATTGTGCTTGATTCACAGTCTCAGGTTGATGCATCAGTACCAAAGTCAATGATTCAGCATCATATTTTTCTTTTTCTCTGTCCTAAGAAGGTTTGTCCACAAATTTTTCTTTTGATTTTTCAAACTCCTCTACAAAAAAATCCTCTTGAAGTACCTATGTGTGAGCTTCAAAAGCACGCTCACCACAAACATCAGCATATATTCCTTCCATTGGGTTTTGAAGAACAATATTTTCAGAAGTTTCCTGAGGTCTGGCCACTTCTTCACCAGGAACTGCCTCCATCTCTTGTTCCTATTGAAGTGAAACTTCAACATCAGCTACAATCTGTTCCTGATTTTCCCTGTGAGTTTCTTCTTGAGCTCTTGATTCCTCTACTGGAGTTGTTCTCTTAGTAACATCTTCCTAGATCTTATCAAAAACAGCCTCTCTCCCAAAAGAATAAGAAATTATGGCTTCTGTTGTAGTGTCCAAAGCAGTGTAAGTGACTTCCTCATTTAATGGTCTTTTTCTTTTAGATTGAAGTCCCTCCTGAATTCTGTCTTCCTCAACATCTGCCACTTCAATGTGAATTTTCCTTACTACATTGCTGACTCTGGATTCAGCTTTTCCCCCCTTGGACTTAGCAGGTTGAGCCTGAGTACTCTCTGAGTCTTCCTCAGCTCCTACTGGAAAAAGTTTTCCATTAATTGTGCTCCAGAAATATCCAACTTTCCTCAAAGTTCTAGCATTAAATGTATTACTGTGATGATAGTTAACTCTATCATCCACTAATCTCACCATGTCTTTCTTAAACAATATTTTAGAATTAAATCTACCAAAAGGGTAGAAATTAATTCTGGCATAGCTTTGACATCAGTAACTAAGATACCTTATCAAGTATCTAGGAAAGTTTAACTTAATATCACATAACAAAAGAATCCTTATATACATATCAGGGTATAAAATCTTCTCCATTTCTTCCATCCATGGAGTTATTCCTGTCTGAATAAATTTGACCAAAATCTTCTGATCAGGCTCCAAATCATTGACAGACATTTTCTTTATTGTCATGTTACCAAAAAGAAAAGACATGATGTCTACGGATTTATGCACAGAATCTCCTATATTCTTCAAGTCGAAATGAAAAACTCCCTCATGAGGGAAGTTTAAAATATGACTAATCTATACTAAAGAGATTGAGAAATCCCTATCCTCAACTTAGCCATCATACTATCCTCTGTATCTCCCAAACTAAATTGTAAAAATTTGATGAAGTATCTAAGTTCAACTTCATACAGAAATTCTGTATTTTCACTATTGAACATCTGTTCAAGATTATGGAATGACAGTGCTTGCTTCAACAAAAGATTTGTCTGAAATAACCAGTCGAGATCGATTACCATACCTTGTAAGATTTTTCTTCCCTCAGTGTGTTGTCTCTTCAAATTGCTCGGTTCGGCCTCACTGGCACTTTTAGTCCTTACAATTTCTGCAAGAGTCTCTGAAGGTTTGAAGGCTAGGGTTTCAGAAGTTTGAAGGTTAGGGTTTCAGAAGATGAAGTGCGATTTTCAGATTTCGAAAGGGTTTCGATAGAAGTGAAAGGGTTTAGAAGTCGAAAAGGCTCTGACAGCCTTGATTCCTGTGTAATCACTAATCATTACATATATTTAAAAAACAAATAGATTTTTTATATGACGAAAGAAAGAAAATATTAAACAGTATTCAATAAACAAAATAAAATTTACATAAATAAAAGTAAATGAAAATAAGTAAATAAAAAAAATTATTTAAAATTAAATAAACCTAGCTTCCCCTTAATAAAATCAAACCTTGTAGTGGGAAGTGGTTTAGTAAAAATGTCTGCTAATTGAATTTCAGTATTTATAAATTCTAAAAATATATCCTTTTTAATGACATGATCTCTTAAAAAGTGAAGCCTTATATCAATATGCTTAGTTCTAGAATGACTAATAGGATTTTTTGAAATATTAATTGCACTCGTATTATCACATAAAATAAGTGTATTATTAAAATTCAATCCAAAGTCCATAAGAGTGTTTTTCATCCACAACACTTGTGCACAGCAACTGCCAGCAGAAACATATTCTACCTCAGCTGTTGATAGGGTAACTGAATGTTGTTTCTTACTAGACCATGATACTAAGGACTTTCCTAAAAAGTGACATGTACCTGATGTGATTTTTCTATCTAACCTACAACTTCAAAGTCAGCATATGAATATGAAATCAAATTAAAATCAGAAGTTTTTGGATAAAGAAGTGATTGAGAAATAGTTCCTTTTTAAATATCTAAAAATTCTCTTTATAGAAGTTAGATGAGATTCTTTAGGATTTGATTGAAATCTAGCACAA
Source organism: Viscum album (assembly GCA_963277665.1). Taxonomy (NCBI): domain Eukaryota; kingdom Viridiplantae; phylum Streptophyta; class Magnoliopsida; order Santalales; family Viscaceae; genus Viscum; species Viscum album. The sequence continues at coordinate 719,698 of OY728167.1, read as the reverse complement.
AGACATACTGAATACATTATATCTGGCCTGCTAGCAGTAAGATATAAAAAACTACAAATCATACCTCTATATAACTTATTGTCAACTGATTTTCTAGTTTCATCCAGATCAAGTTTTATATTAGTACACATAGGAGTTGTTAATGGCTTGTTGTTCTCAAGTCCAAATTTCATAAGTAAATCAGTATTGTATTTTCTTTAATTTAAAACATTTACAAAATCTTTTTGAAATATTTGAAGACCCAAAAAAAAATTTAATTCTCCCATCATACTCATTTCAAATTCTTCTTGCATTAATTTTGAAAATTCATGACAAAGAGTTTTATTAGTTGATCCAAAGATTACATCATCAACATAAATTTGAACCAATAAAACATTATTTTTTACAGTTTTCTTAAATAGTATTGGATCTTCCATACCAAAAGTAAAATATTTTTTCAAAAGAAATTTACTTAATCTTTCATACCAAGCTCTAGGTGCATGTTTAAGGACATAAAGAGCTTTAGTAAGTTTAAAAATAGAATCAGATTTTTGAGACTTTTCAAAACTAGGAGGTTGCTCAACATAAGATTCCTCCATTAAATAACCATTAGAAAAGGCAGATTTAACATCCATCTGAAATAATTTAAAATTCATATAATATGCATAGGCTAAAAGGATTCTAATGGCTTCTAACATAGCTACAGGTGCAAAAGTCTCATCATAATCTATTATTTCTTCTTGATTATATCCTTTAGCTACTAATCTTGCTTTATTTCTAGTTATTGTGCCTTGGTCATCCTGTTTATTTCTAATGACCCATTTGGTTCCTATTACAGGATGATTCTTAGGTCTTTCCACTAAATCCCAAACTTCATTTCTTTTAAACTGGTTTAATTCATATTGCATTGCTATTACCCACCTTTCATCATCTAAAGCTTCTTCTATAGTCATAGGTTCTTATTGAGATAGGAAGGCAGATAATTCTACTAGGTTTCCAAAGTTACTCTAGTTTGAACACCAGTTTCTAAGTCACCTATTACAGTTTCTAAAGGGTGATTCTTTAGGGTTCTAGACTGTCTAGGTAATATATTTAAAGGTTCTTCAGTATCATGTTCCTCTGAACTGGACTGAATTTCATTTATATCATTTTTAAAATCATTCTTTAAATTCTCAAGTCTCATGTTATCATTTGAGTCAAGTTCATCCATTTTCTCTATCCTTTTCTCAAAAGGATCAGATTCATCAAATTTCACATGAAATGATTCTTCAACAATCCTTGACTTCTTATTATAAACTCTATAAGCTTTGGACGTTGCAGAATATCCTAGGAAAATACCTTCATAGGATTTTGGATCAAACTTAGCAAGATTATCCTTGGTGTTTACGATATAAACCTTGCATCAAAAACTATAAAGTAATTTACTTTAGGTTTTCTGTTATTCCATATTTCATAGGGTGTCTTTTTCAAAATAGGTCTAATTAAAACTCTATTAATTATATAACAAGATGTATTCATAGCTTCTGCCCAGAAATAAATAGGTAGGCTATATTCATTTAACATAGTTCTAGCCATTTCTTGAACTGTTCTATTTCTTCTTTCTACAATCCCATTCTGTTTAGGTGTTTTGGGTGCAGAAAAGGTATGTTTAATACCCATATTTGAGCAAAAGGAATTAGATTCGAGATTCTCAAATTCTCCACCATGATCACTTCTCAATGAGGTAATATTGAAACCTTTTTTATTTTGAACAGATTTGCAGAACCTTTCAAATAAAGAAAAAGCCTCATTTTTAAATTTCAAAAAGAAAATTCATGTAAATCTTGAATAGTCATCAACTAAAACATATACATATAATTTACCATCTAAGCTTGCTACTCTTGAAGGTCCAAACAAATCAATATGAATAAGTTCTAGAGGTTTAGATGTACCAACCTTATTAACAGATTTGAAGGATGATTTGTGTTTCTTGCCAAGTTGACATGCATCACAAAATCTGTCAGTTTTAAATTTGAGACAAGGTAAATCTGAAACTAAATGTTTCTTAGATAACTTATGTAAAACATATACATTGCAATGACCAGGTCTCCTATGCCAAATCCAGGATTCACTTACTTTAGCAGTCAAGCAGTTTACTTGTTGTTTAAATAAGGAATTTAAATCCAAATTATAGACATTTTCAGTTCTTGGTGCTTTAAATTTAAACAGTTTATCTTTAGAAACAATACAACAATTGTTAGTAAAATCAATAGTATATCCATCATCAAAAAGTTGAGAGAAACTTATCATATTGTGTTTTATTCATTGTACATAAAGTACTTTGTTGATTGAGACTGTTTTTGGATCTCTAACAGTTCCAATGCCAATGATTTTTCCTTTGACATTGTCACAAAATGTGAGAAGTCCTCCTTCCTTTTCAGTGAGTGAAGATAAATTCAATGAGTTCCCACTCATATTTCTTGAGCATCCACTGTCCATGTACCATATATCTTTTCTTCTCTAGTAGCCTGCTACCTGCAAAGACATTCAAACAAATTGCTTTGGTACCCATATTTTGTTGGGTCCAGGAGTGTTAGCTAGCAATGATCTGGGTATCCGTATTTTCTTTGTTTATTTTAAAATTAGCCAAATCATATAAGTCTTTTGAAACATAGGATTTCTTAATACCAAAAATATGAGGTTGTCTTAAGAAACATTTTTTAGCTATATGTACCTTTGTCCTAAAAAAATTACAATCAACCTTTTTCGAGCTAGGAACAAAATAATTTTTATATAGCTTTGGTTTTTCTACTTTACTACCAATTCTAAATATCTCCGTTTTAATGACAGTTTTTCCAAGAATTTCATTTAATGATTTTTCTCCTTTTGTAAAAACCAATGCAGCCTGTTTGTAAGATTCTACTTCATACTGTAGTGTTTTCATTCTTGATTCAAAATTAATATTGTTAGTGTTAATCGAATTGTATTTATCAGTTAATTCTTTATGTAGTTTCATCATTGTATTTATTTCATATGAAACGGATTTATGTTTATTTCTTAGTGACTTATGTTTCTTAAATAGTGAGTCATATTTTTCTTCAAGCATATTGCAGCAGGCTGCAAGTTTTTCATTTGAGTAGCTTGAGTCAGAATTTGATTCAGAGGATTAATATGAGTGTACCTCACCAGTTTCTGCCATGAAACACATATCTTCCATTAGATTTACTTCTTCTTTCTCTGAGGTTGATTCAGAAGAGCTACTAGATTCTTCAGATACACTCCATGTGGCTTTTATAGCTTTCTTGTCTTTCTGCTCAAAGTCATTTCTTTTGAAGAATTTATTCTTCTTTGCATCCTTCAATTGTGGGAAATCTAGTCTAATATGCCCTATCTTTTTGCATTCATAACATCTTACTTCCTTATTCTCTCCCTTAAAATATTTTTTAAAGCCCCTTTTCTTGCTGTAGAACTTTTTAAATTTCCTCGCTAGCTAAGCCAGCTCTTCATCTGAGTTGGATGATCCAGAACTTTCTGATTTAGCTTTGGCTTCTCTTCCCTTCATCTTTCTATTCTTTTGTTGTGAATTTACCTTCAAGGCAGTATCTTCTCTTTTGATAAGCACTTTATGTTCATTAGCCTCATCTTTCATTTTAGCTTCATACATTATCAGTGTACCAATCAGCTCTCTCATCGTTATATCCTTGACAGGTGTTGACTGTCTGATTGCAGCAGAGATACCATTCCATCGAGTAGGAAGTACTCTTAGTACTTTAAAAGATTGATCATCCTGCTTGATAGGTTCTCCTAGAGCATTTATGTTATTGAAAATTTCTTTCAGTATCCCATTCATTTGGGTAATGCTCTCACCTTCAACCATTCTGAAAGTATCAAATTTCAGTTTTGCAGTTGTATATCTCATTTGCCTCACATTGTATGTTCCTTCATATGCCACAACTATTGTTTTCCAATTCTCATATGTTGTCGGGCACTGAGATACTCTGTTAAATTCATCTAGTCCTAGACCATAGATAATTGCATTCATAGCCTTCGAGTTCATATCATATTCTGCCTCTATAGCAGCACTCCATGTTTCAGGATTTTCAGGAATTTAATAAGGAGTCAGAATATTTGAATATACTCTATATACGAGGTTTTTCAGATATATTATCATGCATGATTTCCTGAAACCATAGTTGTCTCCATTAAAATATGGTGCTTTGACCATCGACATCCCTTCTCTTGTATCAGTAATGATGCCCTGTTGTATAATCTTTAAATTGCTTCTAGCTTGCTGGGGCTCTATCCGCAGATCCTCCTTTGATACCAATTGTTGGATATGAATCTACAGATTATATACAAGAGGGCGGTGAATTGTATCTTTTTCAATTTTTCGATAGCTCTTTTCTTGAACAAGTTCTGTGCTTTATAATTTATCAGATTTGATCGTGCAGCGGAAAAAGTAAAATCCAGAACACAGAGATGTATAGTGGTTCAGGGAACAGAAAGCCCCTAGTCCACTCCACCAACGCTCTACTCCACGAGCTTGGTGATTTTCACTATCTGGTCCTCTTTTCCACAGACCGATTCACAACTGAGAACATGCAGTTGATACCTTTATAATCCAAGGAAAAACAAATCCTTATGGTTCAAACATGAACCTACACAGCTTAGAACGAGAAGCTGGTTACTCAATAATAAAAAAGAATTTCTTAACGAAATTTCTAGTTGATCTTCACAATTGCAACAAAATGCAATTGACAGCAGATGGATCGAAGTCTCTAGAAATATTGATCTTTAAGACAAAGCAATTATGAGTTGATCCCGTTGTAGTAGATAGAGAGATATAGTTCACAACTTCAGTAGTAGTAGATCCATAGTAGATATTCGATGTAGAACAGGTGAATCTTCTACCGAGTTTCTTCTTCTTGAAAAAACAGAGCTTTTACACTCCTTTTGAATCAGCAGATCAACGTAAATAGTTGCAATCTCTGTTTTCCACCTTTTTCAATAATAGATCGATCACATCCATCCATACCTGGTGTTTTAGAGAGAACATATATAAAACACATCTTCTGCATATTTAGATCCATAAAAGTCACCTTCGGATTCGTAATATTCAAAAATATGAATCTACAGAGAAGTTGTAACTTCCCTTAAGACTCGGCATAAAAAGCTCCTTCTAATTCGATCTTAAAACCATTAATAAAATGGTTTTGAATCAGTCAAAGTCGTACTTTAAAAATGACTTTAAATCTGGCTTTAAATCTGCCCAGAAATCATCTTACTGAACGTTGCACATAAATGTCGTCTGTCAAAATTTCTGACGCCAAACGTAAGGTTGATGACGTGGCCTCTAAACGTAGGGTTGATCATATTCTTCAAATGTAAGGTTAACAACGTACGTTTGAACAAAAACGTAGGGTTGACAACGTATTGTTGAACACAAACGTAGGGTTGATCATCCATACTTTTTCTTCAACACTGAAACGTACGATAAAAGATCCATACTTATACTTGATCCATACTTTTCAAGAAGGTATGGTTGTTTACAAATGTAAGGTTGATGAACCATACATTTGAGAAACAAACGTACCACTTAGAATTTACGTATGGTTCTCCTTCCATACTTTGATGATAACCAAAATGTAAGGTTCCTTCCTAACGTAAGGTTCTCCTTCCATACTTTGCTGAAAACGTATGGTTGTTTAACCATACGTTTCTCTTATTTCAAAAATTATACACGCTTTTCATTCTTACGCTACTTTTATCCACGTAGGGTATGAACATTGATTCCAGAACGCACTAAAAAATATTCTGTGCTATATTTACCTATGTAAGGTATGAACAGTGATTCCAGAATGCGCTTAAAGTAGGTTCAGAATATGTAATGGATTCTCATTATTTCAATAGTACAATAAATTAATAAATTCCTGCAAAATACTAAATAAAAACATTAGAAAATAACTAATGGTAGTTGTGAGCATCAAAATTATCATAAAGAGACAGAGTATTATTTTCGATAATCTCCCCCTTTAAATAACAATAACATGTATTGTTGAAAATAATACTTTTCTCATCAATTATTACTATTATTATTATTATTATAATCATCATCTCATCCACATTCACATGCTCATGCACGTGCGTTATTATTATATTTTTATGACCATGCACTTGCACATGCAATGCACACATGTTATTTTATTATCACATGCATTGTTATTATTATTGTTATTATTATTATTGTGGTTGTTGTTGTTGTTATTATTGATATTATCATTGTAACACCCCGAGATTTTATGAAAAATATTCTTTTAATTTAATTAATGTCTTGTGTTGTATTCTACACCAAGATTACCTTGTGCTATACGCAACACCGTATTAGCTTGCAGTATACGCAACACTATTCTTGGACCGTGTTACACACAATTTTGATAATAGTTATTCTATGCAACATTGAGTATATATATATATATATATATATTAAATGTATAAATGGAATATGGTTGGATTCTGTTATACGAAACAACGAAGGATTCTTTCACAACACGCAACCCTGACTTGGCTTGCATTACACGCAATCGCGACCTTCCTCGATAGCGTGTGTTGTATGCAATACCAAGTTTTAATAAACAATGATATATTATAATATTTTCATGAACTAGACGTTATGAATATTATTAACTAAAATTTGAATTTTATAACATTATTATTCATCTTACACATTTTCTAGAACATGTTATAAGAACAAAATAAATTTTTCAGGTAAAATAAGTATTTTTCAAAAAATGCAGTTTTGCCGCCTTTTGATGGCGCACCCACCTTAAATCTAGTTTTTGACATGTTTATATGTTCAATTTGACAAAATAAAATTCTTCTTTTGAATCAGGATGTAAAAATTTACATTAGATAATGTTTTGATATTTTTTCGATAACTTTCATATTTTAATGAATAGTAAAAACACGCTATATTTTAATTAAAAACAACTTTTTTCATCGTAATATCTTATGTGGTTAAATTATAATATTGAATGGTTTTAAAGTATAAATAGAATATATTTTTACCATTTAATATAATTAATGTCATTAGCATTGATTTTACCTTGAATTCGTAGGTTAAATCAATTCAATCTTTTGCAATGTTTTAAACAAAAACCCGTTTTTATTCGACAACGGGATTAATTTTAATTTAATTTCTGAAACTTCTGTGTATTGAATTTTAAAAAATGGATTCCATATTTGGAATCAGTGGGTCCAAATTATATTAATAGGCTAATTTTTATTTTAGGGAATTATGAATAGTAACTACGGTAAATTTTACTTACCATAGTTAAAGGTAAATCGGGTAATTAAGGGTAAATATAATATTATAAAATTACCCTAAAACATGCCAAAATCCTATTGGATAACTAAAAGTAAAACCATATCAACTAAGGGTTGGATTAGATTCATTTTATGGACTTTTGGCCATGAAAATAATTTAATTATTATTAAAACCAAAGAACGTGACAAAATGTCACTCTCTTAAATCTTATAAGTATAATAATTTTAAATTAGTGATCAACATCATAAAATTTCGAACATGAATAGTCTCTAGAAAGCTAACAAATTTATCTACATCATGAGAATTTATTTAGAATTTTTGGGATTAAATAATTATCATTATTTGTGACACAATAGAGATGCAGAAATTATTTATCTAGTGAAAAATCAAGAATATAGTTTTAATTAAACTAATAGTGACCATAAAAGGCACAAAAACCTAACCAAAACTTATTGGTCATGTAAATGGAAACTATAATAATCCAATGGTCGAATATTTGACCATTTTAAGTCTTATACAATCTATTATGACACTTATATTATTTTATTTTAAATGATGCCAAAGTTGTCACCTTCATAATTTAATAAATATAACAATTTAAATATTGTGATTTTAAGATGATAAATTCGAGTAAAAGTATTATTGTGAAAGTTAATATATTTATCTTCATCATAGGATTTTATTTTAACTTTTTATACAACAAATAAGTATATTAAATAATTATACAAAAATGATGTAGTAATTATTTTATTAAGAGATAAACCAAATAAATGGTTTTAAAAATAATAAAATAAATATTATATGAACTATTTAATGTGCTCAACTAATTTTATAGACACATATGACATTTTATAAATCTATTAAAGCTTTTATTTTGAACATATCTTCTGTATTTATTTTATTTAAATTCAAATAAATGAATAGTGTCCAAATTGACACTATTGTTATTTTATAAAAATAACATATTATAAAATAGTTTAAAAATCACAAAAATATTTAAAAATTATAAATTTAAATTTATATGATCTAAAATGTTATTAAGTATCCAATTATGGACAATTCACAACAAATAAGTAATTATTTGTTATAATTTAAAATTTAGAATGTTATTACCACAAATAAAATTAAATTGGTTAAATAAGGATAAATCATGTTGATAATGTTTAAAATAAATTCCTAACATGTCTAAATTCTATTGGTTGATGAGATTACAACCTTATCTTATCTAATATTCGAATATGAGTCATTTTTGGATGTTTTTAGGTGGGTTTAGATTTATTATAAATTAATATTTTTAAGAATTCCTAAGGTGCCCCTCTCCTCCCTTATAAAAGGGCACCTCCTCCCCCTCCTCCTCACACCAAATTGAGAACTCAAGCTCGGCCAAACCCTGCCATTTTCTCCTATCCACATCCCTAGAATAATCCTAGAGGTTCTTGTCTTCTTCAAAGATCAATCTTAGTTCCTTAAGTGGAGGATTCAAAGAGGCGTTCCAAAGAAGAGGTAATATCCATTACCGATCTTTTCAATTTCTTTCTTCTTCAACTTCTTCTTCTTTAGTTGTTTCATGATAAATTAATAACATAAGTATTACTTACATACTGATATGTTATTATAAATATGAAACAACCCTAATTCACCTTCTATCCATCCTACGGAAAAAAGGAAATCACCGCGCGTGCGTACGTACGGAATACCATCTCCACGCCGTGGTGTAATCTATTTTCTGCCACCACCTTAATAGGATGGGTATAATGGTGTAATGAGTAACTATATATGATTATTATAAAGTGATATTGATACTGAAATAATACTCATACACTTTAACACAATTCCACGACCATGGGAACGATATCATCGCTCGTGCGTACGTACGGACTACCGTCTCCACGACGCGATGATATTCATTCTCCACATTAACCATTCATGAATGATTATAAAGCATATATAATAAGTACTAATGAAATATATGACATAATAATGATACTTGATTTATGTATATTTATATGTATGTCATCTACTTAATTCCATTCAATAAGGAAACGAAAACAGCGTTCATGCGTACGTACGGACTACCGTCTCCATGAACGGTGTATTTATTTCCATTTATCGATCCATTATGTATATGTATATTATGAATATATATTATATAAATCTTGTTTTATATTCTGGAATTATGTAATCATGATCTAAGTAATCATATGAATAATTACAAGTTAAAAACACGAACGACAAATGAGACGATTTTACCCAAAACGCTACTTTAACATGAATTTACAAAAGACCGGGTAATATAAAGCCATAAGAGAACCATATATGATATCATAACAATGAATATGATTCTTTAATAATTCAATAACATTATGTAAATCATTATACAGGAGGTTCGGACACGTACAAAGCAAGTCGGACCTAAGGTAAGGGATAAATTTTCAATCTCATTTTTATCCGAGATTGCTTATACATAAGTATTTACTGGGGTTACGTTTAACATCCATGACCATGTTTTCTAAAAATGTTTTCATAAAATGTTTACCATTCTCCCATGAATTTTAAAAGTCATTTTTACCCTTTATTGACTTTTTACCACATTGTATGAATGGAATCTTTCCTTTGGTTACCATATAAGGTACTTTTTGACTTTTCCGACAAAAGTATGAGGAGAATGTTATTTTTAACTTATACGGCATGAATGAATTTTTAAAAAATTATTTCAAGAAACTTCCTTTAAAAGTTTTCAAGTTTATTTTTAATCAACTTCTTTTATTTTAAAGTTGTATGACATGTTATGAAAGGAAAAAAATGTTTTTGAGGAAGAAAGGATATTTTCCTCAAGAATGGAGTTCAAGTATTTTATCAAAATTATATTCCATCTAAGATAATAAAAGGGTTCTGTTTTTTATCCCTATTATTACATTGATTTGACTATGTTGTGATGGAATTATGTTTATGAATTCCTTTATCTTATATGAATGGTTTTATGATGTCATGTTGTTTAAGAATCCCATTTTTATTACATGGGTTATGCAATGATGTATAATTTATGATTTTGTGGCACACATAAGAAAGGATTCATTATGAGATGGGTGGGACCTATATCTCCCTCCAATGAATTGGGTAAAGATTTTATATCTCATGAGATAGACATAGCTGGAACGGTAGGTTATACCGGTTCAGTGAAACAGGACTGGAACGAGGGTTACTCGATTCAGAAAGGGACTTTGTCCACTAAGATAGTCTTGGCAATGAGTCTTGACTAACAAGAAATGATTTTCTATGATTATGTGTGTATTCAACAAAGTTTAATGTTTTATGTTATGATTATTGTGATTACATTTCACGACCATGATTTATCCCATGTTATGAAATTATGCTCTCTTTTGCAGGTTAATATTTCCAAAAGTTATGTTCTTACGAATATGATGTGATTGATTTTTTTTATTTTGTATACCCTTACTGAGCATTTGAGCTCACCCTTTTTATGTTTTCTTTTCCCCAGGATATAAAGAAAGGTTTTAGGTAAAAAAAATGGAAGATCTTTATGGGAGATATTGATGATCTTTCACCACGATTAGAAGATTACGTTCCGAGTTTCCAAAGACACTAAACTATTACGATCCTTGTGTGTGTGTTTTTGTTATGTACTAAGTATTCCGCAAATGTAATGTAATGTCCATGTACGTCAATATACGGGTCTCTACAGTTGGTATCAGAGGAAAGTTTTAGTCAACCTTTGGAAACTAGGATGCGAAAACGTTAGTGAGATCCCTAGAGTTATTTCTAAGGTATGTCTAGGGATGTACCTAAGGATAAGTATACATATAGGATATATTCCTAGAACTATGGTAACAATATTAGATTAAACATAAGAAGTTAGGTATTGAGGATACTTTCCCTTTACTATGTTGTTTTCTCTAGCATGATTTTTGATTCTCACAAAATTATTTTTGTGTTTTAGTTAATGGAGGGAACCAAAAGGAATTCAGTTAACATTGAATCCAATGGACAAATTGGTGACTATGAGAAACAAAATTGTGTAAGGCCTAGAGAGAAAGATGTTGTGATTATGCCGAATCAATCATCGCGATACATGATTAACAAGGTGAAATTTAGTGGTATGCCTAATTCATCAAAGAAGAGGAAGATAGACTATTATGCATGTTCGCATGTTGAGGAGCATAAAGAAAGGAAGATTGAGATTTCTAAAGAAGGGAAGAAGAACCTTGAGGAATACCTCAAATGGAGAGACCGATGTTATCTGTGTGGAGAAAAGGGTCATAGAGTGACAGACTGTTATGGAGTTCAATGTCTTATTTGTGGAGAACATGGGCATTACCCAACTCAATGCCCTGACCTAAAAAGTTACTTCTAAATCAAGGAAGGACTTATTCCAGGATAATCATTGATGTGGATGGACTGAAGTGTTTTGGTATTCATGAATAATGTTGTTGAGGTACTTTTATGGTGTGTTGAAATATTTAAGTATTGGTCTATTGTGGTTTTCAATAATTTTAAGGTACCGGTAACTATGAAAAGTGATTCAAATATTTTGGAAAGTAGATGATAAGTGCATAATGAAAGGATAAGAAGATAATGAGATGTTTGATTGTATTCATGAGCTCATGATTGATATAAGGACTAAGTGATATCATGGTTTGAGTATAAATAATTTTTAGGATTTTGGTATGTGGAAAGAGTTAACTTTTAACAGCACTCATGTTTTCAATAAGGTTCAATGGGTATTCAAGAGAATACATGATTAAGGACTTTGAATGTTTGGAATGTGACCAACAAAACATGTCTTATGATATATGGGGATCAACGATGGTATTAAATATCTGGTAATCGTTTTCACTATGTTATGAGCGTGGACTACAGTATTATGGATAAGCCTAAAGATTGAAATGGATTATGTTGGACATAAGTGAGTATTGTTTAAGGATATAAGTTTTTTTTCGATGTTATTGATGGGATGTTATAGTAATGTAGTTTTAGAAAAAGGACAACCTGCAGGACGGGCGACAGCCCATTGCTTCGGACAAGGCTGTGGGAATCGAACCCACAACCGAAGTGCGACTGGCATTTATCGCCTACCACTGGCCTACAGGAAGTCCCTGGTTAGTATAAACTAGTTTTATTTTATTAAGCGGTATGATATATGAAGTATAAGTTCATTTTTGGAACCATATACGATTAATCTAACCACAAGATAGACTTATAACTTTTGCTAACATTTTGTTTGAAAGAGATAGAATAACCCATCATTCTATCACATGATCTGCTAACACATCACGAATAACAAATTCAACTTCATTTCTTTAAGGGATGAAGTGGAAATTGTTAAATTCACGAACAACAGTTAGATTGTACCAAAATCAAGTAAGTATTTCTTCTAATTCAAAATTTTCAACTTTAGGGAAATGATATTGAAAACCAAAAATGTTGTCCTAATGATCTTATATCTGATGAATCGGATGATCATCACAAATGTATGGCTTTGTGATTGCTAGATTTTCCATAGCCATGTCCTCTACCACTCTCCATCAGAACATGACGGTTAGATTTCTCTTCCATGTCCATATTTTCACCTATGTTCTCCTATGTGGATACCCAGTGATTAGTTAACTTGGGTAACCATTACGTTTTATACTTTAGTTTTTAAAGATAAGTTTTGTTTTTCCTTTTTACGATGTGGGTTTCTATCAAAGAAACTTTCAAATAGTAAACCATTTATAACCCCGACGAATTTCGAGGGCGAAATTCATTTTAAGGGGGGTAGAATGTAACACCCCGAGATTTTATGAAAAATATTCTTTTAATTTAATTAATGTCTTGTGTTGTATTCTACACCAAGATTACCTTGTGCTATACGCAACACCGTATTAGCTTGCAGTATACGCAACACTATTCTTGGACCGTGTTACACACAATTTTGATAATAGTTATTCTATGCAACATTGAGTATATATATATATATATATATTAAATGTATAAATGGAATATGGTTGGATTCTGTTATACGAAACAACGAAGGATTCTTTCACAACACGCAACCCTAACTTGGCTTGCATTACACGCAATCGCGACCTTCCTCGATAGCGTGTGTTGTACGCAATACCGGGTTTTAATAAACAATGATATATTATAATATTGTCATGAACTAGCCGTTATGAATAGTATTAACTAAATTTTGAATTTTATAACATTATTATTCATCTTACACATTTTCTAGAACATGTTATAAGAACAAAATAAATTTTTCAGGTAAAATAAGTATTTTTCCAAAAATGCAGTTTTGCCGCCTTTTGATGGCGCACCCACCTTAAATCTAGTTTTTGACATGTTTATATGTTCAATTTGACAAAATAAAATTCTTCTTTTGAATCAGGATGTAAAAATTTACATTAGATAATGTTTTGATATTTTTTCGATAACTTTCATATTTTAATGAATAGTAAAAACACGCTATATTTTAATTAAAAACAACTTTTTTCATCGTAATATCTTATGTGGTTAAATTATAATATTGAATGGTTTTAAAGTATAAATAGAATATATTTTTACCATTTAATATAATTAATGTCATTAGCATTGATTTTACCTTGAATTCGTAGGTTAAATCAATTCAATCTTTTGCAATGTTTTAAACAAAAACCCGTTTTTATTCGACAACGGGATTAATTTTAATTTAATTTCTGCAACTTCTGTGTATTGAATTTTAAAAAATGGATTCCATATTTGGAATCAGTGGGTCCAAATTATATTAATAGGCTAATTTTTATTTTAGGGAATTATGAATAGTAACTACGGTAAATTTTATTTACCATAGTTAAAGGTAAATCGGGTAATTAAGGGTAAATATAATATTATAAAATTACCCTAAAACATGCCAAAATCCTATTGGATAATTAAAAGTAAAACAATATCAACTAAGGGTTGGATTAGATTCATTTTATGTACTTTTGGCCATGAAAATAATTTAATTATTATTAAAACCAAAGAAAGTGACAAAATGTCACTCTCTTAAATCTTATAAGTATAATAATTTTAAATTAGTGATCAACATCATAAAATTTCGAAAATGAATAGTCTCCAGAAAGCTAACAAATGTATCTACATCATGAGAATTTATTTAGAATTTTTGGGATTAAATAATTATCATTATTTGTGACACAATAGTGATGCAGAAATTATTTATCTAGTGAAAAATCAAGAATATAGTTTTAATTAAACTAATAGTGACCATAAAAGGCACAAAACCCTAACCAAAACTTATTGGTCATGTAAATGGAAACTATAATAATCCAATGGTCTAATATTTGACCATTTGGAGTCTTATACAAGCTATTATGACACTTATATTATTTTATTTTAAATGATGCCAAAGTTGTCACCTTCATAATTTAATAAATATAACAATTTAAATATTGTGATTTTAAGATGATAAATTCGAGTAAAAGTATTATTGTGAAAGTTAATATATTTATCTTCATCATAGGATTTTATTTTAACTTTTTATACAAAAAATAAGTATATTAAATAATTATACAAAAATGATGTAGTAATTATTTTATTAAGAGATAAACCAAATAAATGGTTTTAAAAATAATAAAATAAATATTATATGAACTATTTAATGTGCTCAACTAATTTTATAGACACATATGACATTTTATAAATCTATTAAAGCTTTTTGTTTGAACATATCTTCTGTATTTATTTTATTTAAATTCAAATAAATGAATAGTGTCCAAATTGACACTATTGTTATTTTATAAAAATAACATATTATAAAATAGTTTAAAAATCACAAAAATATTTAAAAATTATAAATTTAAATTTATATGATCTAAAATGTTATTAAGTATCCAATTATGGACAATTCACAACAAATAAGTAATTATTTGTTATAATTTAAAATTTAGAATGTTATTACCACAAATAAAATTAAATTGGTTAAATAAGGATAAATCATGTTGATAATGTTTAAAATAAATTCCTAACATGTCTAAATTCAATTTGATGATGAGATTACAACCTTATATTATCTAATATTCGAATATGAGTCATTTTTGGAAGTTTTTAAGTGGGGTTAGATTTATTATAAATTAATATTTTTAAGAATTCCTAAGGTTCCCCTCTCCTCCCTTATAAAAGGGCACCTCCTCCCCCTCCTCCTCACACCAAATTGAGCACTCAAGCTCGGACAACCCCTGCCATTTTCTCCTATCCACATCCCTAGAATAATCCTAGAGGTTCTGGTCTTCTTCAAAGATCAATCTTAGTTCCTTAAGTGGAGGATTCAAAGAGGCGTTCCAAAGAAGAGGTAATATCCATTACCGATCTTTTCAATTTCTTTCTTCTTCAACTTCTTCTTCTTTAGTTGTTTCATGATAAAGTAATAACATCAGTATTACTTACATACTGATATGTTATTATAAATATGAAAAAACCCTAATTCACCTTCTATCCATCCTACGGAAAAAAGGAAATCACCGCGCGTGCGTACGTACGGAATACCATCTCCACGCCGTGGTGTAATCTATTTTCTGCCACCACCTTAATAGGATGGGTGTAATGGTGTAATGAGTAACTATATATGATTATTATAAAGTGATATTGATACTGAAATAATATGCATACACTTTAACACAATTCCACGACCATGGGAACGATATCATCGCTCGTGCGTACGTACGGACTACCGTCTCCACGACGCGATGAGATTCATTCTCCACATTAACCATTCATGAATGATTATAAAGCATATATAATAAGTACTAATGAAATATATGACATAATAATGATACTTGATTTATGTATATTTATATGTATGTCATCTACTTAATTCCATTCAATAAGGAAACGAAAACAGCGTTCATGCGTACGTACGGACTACCGTCTCCATGAACGGTGTATTTCTTTCCATTTATCGATCCATTATATATATGTATATTCTGAATATATATTATATAAATCTTGTTTTATATTCTGGAATTATTTAATCATGATCTAAGTAATCATATGAATAATTACAAGTTAAAAACACGAACGACAAATGAGACGATTTTACCCAAAACGCTACTTTAACATGAATTTACAAAAGACCGGGTAATATAAAGTCATAAGAGAACCATATATGATATCATAACAATGAATATGATTCTGTAATAGTTCAATAACATTATGTAAATCATTATACAGGAGGTTCGGACACGTACAAAGCAAGTCGGACCTAAGGTAAGGGATAAATTTTCAATCTCATTTTTATCCGAGATTGCTTATACATAAGTATTTACTGGGGTTACGTTTAACATCCATGACCATGTTTTCTAAAAATGTTTTCATAAAATGTTTACCATTCTCCCATGAATTTTAAAAGTCATTTTTACCCTTTATTGACTTTTTACCACATTGTATGAATGGAATCTTTCCTTTGGTTACCATATAAGGCACTTTTTGACTTTTCCGACAAAAGTACGAGGAGAATGTTATTTTTAACTTATACGGAATGAATGAATTTTTAAAACATTATTCCAAGAAACTTCCTTTACAAGTTTTAAAGTTTATTTTTAATCAACTTCTTTTATTTTAAAGTTGTATGACATGTTATGAAAGGAAAAAAATGTTTTTGAGGAAGAAAGGATATTTTCCTCAAGAATGGAGTTCAAGTATTTTATCAAAATTATTTTCCATCTAAGATAATAAAAGGGTTCTGTTTTTTATCCCTATTATTACATTGATTTGACTATGTTGTGATGGAATTATGTTTATGAATTCCTTTATCTTATATGAATGGTTTTATGATGTCATGTTGTTTAAGAATCCCATTTTTATTACATGGGTTATGCAATGATGTATAATTTATGATTTTGTGGCACACATAAGAAAGGATTCATTATGAGATGGGTGGGACCTATATCTCCCTCCAATGCATTGGGTAAAGATTTTATATCTCATGAGATAGACATGGCTGGAACGGTAGGTTATACCGGTTCAGTGAAACAGGACTGGAACGAGGGTTACTCGATTCAGAAAGGGACTTTGTCCACTAAGATAGTCTTGGCAATGAGTCTTGACTAACAAGAAATGATTTTATATGATTATGTGTGTATTCCACAAAGTTTAATGTTTTATGTTATGATTATTGTGATTACATTTCACGGCCATGATTTATCCCATGTTATGAAATTATTCTCTCTTTTGCAGGTTAAGATTTCCAGAAGTTATGTTCTTACGAATATGATGTGATTGATTTTTTTTATTTTGTATACCCTTACTGAGCATTTGAGCTCACCCTTTTTATGTTTTCTTTTCCCCAGGATATAAAGAAAGGTTTTAGGTAAAAAAAAATGGAATATCTTTATGGGAGATATTGATGATCTTTCACCACGATTAGAAGATTACGTTCCGAGTTTTCAAAGACACTAAACTATTACGATCCTTGTGTGTGTGTTTTTGTTATGCACTAAGTATTCCGCAAATGTAATGTAATGTCCATGTACGTCAATATACGGGTCTCTACAATCATCCCATGTAAATTCACATGTGAAAGCACATACACACACATTCAATGCATGTGTGTTATTATATTATCACATGTGTTTTTATTAATAATAATAATATTATTATTATAATTATTATCATCATCATCACATGCAAATGCAATGCACGTGCGTTATTATTTATTACCATGCACATGCATATGTAATGCACATGTAATATTCTATTATCACATGCATTGGTACTACTACTATTATCACCACTACTACTACTATTATTACTAGTTCTATTCTGATTACTATCATCACATGAAAATGTAGATGCACGTGGGTTATTATTTATTATTTATTTCCATTCATGTTCATAACCAATGCACTTTTATTATTCTTTTATTATTATTATTATTATTATTATTATTATTATTATTGTTATTGTTATTATTATCATTATCATTGTTATTATCCTTATCACATACAAATGCAAATGCATGTGCGTTGTTATTTATTATTTATTAACATGCACGTGCATTCATTATTATTATTATTATTACAATAAGTATTATTAATATTATCATCAAATGTAAAGGCACATGCACATGCATGTGCGTTCTTATTTATTTATTATTTACTACTATGCACATGCAAATGAAATGAACTTGGGTTATTCTATTATTATTATTATTATTATTATTTTTGTTTTTGTTTGTATCATCAAATACAAATTCACATGCAAGTGCGTTGTTATTTATTATTTATTATCATGCACATGCATGTGTCATTATCATTATCATACTTGTAAATGAACATGCATGTGTGTTATTGTATATTATTTATTATCATTCACATGAAATTGCAATGCACTTGCATTATTCTATTATCACATGTGTTATTATTATTTATTATCATGCACGTGCAAACACAATGCATGTGCGATATTCTATTATCACATGTGTTATTACTTATTATTTATTAGTATTCACATGCAAATGCACATTCATGTGGACTTGGTTATTATTTATTGTTTATTACCATGCACAAGCACATGGACTTGGATGTGCTTTATTATTTATTATTTATTATCATTCACATGCACATGCACATGCACATACACATGTAATTCACATGAGTTATTATTTACAATTTATTATTTATTATTATTCACATGCAAATGTGCAGGCATATACACATGCAGGTGCGTTATGATTTGTTATTTAAACCATGAACATGCACATGGACATGCACGTCCATTATAACTAGTATTATTATTAGAGGTATTTTTAGGGTTTACTTGCATTTTTTATAATTTTTAGGTGTTATTAACATTTATTATGGTTTGTTAGGGTTTTAGGGGTTTTTAATGGTATATTAGTGTTTTTAGGTTTTGTGGGGGTATTAAAATTTTATTAGGGTTTATTATGGTGTGTTAAGGTTTATTAGGGTTTATTAGATATTTTTAGGGTTTTATTAGGATTGAGTTGGGTTTATTATGGTATATTGTGGTATATTATGGTATATTATGGTATATTTGGTTATTTTTAGGATTTATTAGGGTTTATTATCGTTCATTATGGTTTATTGATTTTTAAGAGGGTATATTAGGGTTTTTAGGGTTTAGTAGTGTTTATTAGGGTTTATTAGTGCTTTTAAGCCTTTCTAGGTTTTATTAGCATTTATTAGGGGTTTTAGGGCTTTTTAATGGTAAATTTACATTTTTTAGGGTTTAGTGGGGTTTATTATGGTTTATTATAATGTGTTATGGTTTATTTGGATTGAGTAGGTATTTTAGGGTTTTATTCGGGTTTAGTAGGTATCATTAAGGTTTTATTAGAGTTTTTAGGGTTGAGTAGTGTTTATTAGGGTTTTTAGGGATATTTAGGGTTTTCCAGGGTTTGTTAGTGTTTTAATTAGGTTATATGAGTGTTTTGTAGTTTTTGTTAATATATATGAGGAAATGTTAGGAATTTTTAGGTTTTATTAGTGTGTTGTTAGTGTTTGTGAGAATTTTTTATGGTTTATTAGGTTTTATTAGAATCTATTTTGGTTTATTAGAGTTTCTAGGGCATTTTAATGGTTTGTTTGCGTTATTTTGTTTATTGGGGTTTACTTGAGTTTTATTAGGTTTTATTATTGCGTGTCATGGTTTATTAGGGTTGAGAATATATTTTTAGGGTTTTAATATGGTTTTATTAGGATTTATTAGTTTTTATTAGGTTTTATTAGGGTTTATAAGGTTATATTAGTGTTTGTTACGTCTTTTTAGATAATATAGAATTTTTTATTGTTATTGAGCATTTTGTTTTTGTTTGTGAGCGTTTTTAGGATTTCTTAGGTTATACTATTGTTTATAATGGTTTATTATGGTTTCTAGGGATTTTTAAGGTATATTATCATTTTTTTCTTTATTAGGTTATATTAGTGTTTTTAGATCTTTTTAGGTAATATAGTGTGTTTTTATTTTTTGTGATCATTTTTTTAAAACTTGTGAGCATTTTTATGGTTTATTAGGTTATATTAGAGTTTATTAGGGTTTCAAGGGATTTTTTTAAGGTATACTAGCATTTTTCTTTATTAGGGTTTTGTAGAGCTTTATTAGGGGTTATTATGTTGTGTTAAGGTTTGTTATGGTTGAGTAGGGTTTATTTGGCTTTATTTATGGTTTATTAGGGCTTTTTGGGGTATTTGTGGAGTTTATTAGGGTTTATTAGTGTTTATTAGTGTCTATTAGGGTTGGATAGGGTTGTATAGGTTTTCATAATGTGTTTTTAGGGTTTATTACGTATTATTATAATTTATTAGGGTTTATTAGGTATTTTTGGGGTTTTATTAGTGTTGAGTATAGCCTCTTAGGGTTTTAAAGGATTATAAGGCGTTTTTAGGGATTATTAGAGTTTTTAGGGATTATTAGAGTTTATTAGGGGTTTATAAGGGTTTAATTTTTTATTATATTGTATATTTGGGTTTGATATTTTTGAGGGTTTTGAAGCATCTTTAGGGTTTTTGTAGAATTGTTTAGTGTTTGTGAAGCGTCGTTTGAGTTTATGTTTCATTTTTAGTGTTTATGTAGCACTTTTTGGGGGTTTAATTAGTGGTTTTAAGTTTTATGTAGCATTTTTTAGGGTTCATGTAATGTTTTTAGGGTTTATGGAGCGTGTTTAGGGTTTAGGATTTACATAGCATTTTTTAGGGTTTATGTATCATTTTATAGGTTTATGTAGCATTTTCAGGGGTGATATAACGTTTATGTTGCATTTTTTAGGGATTATGTTACATATTTAGGGTTCATGTAGTGTTTTTTGGGATTATGTTGTGTTTTTAGGTTTTATGTAGCATTTTTTAAACTTTATGTAGCGTTGTTTAGGGTTTATGTTACAATTATATTGTTTATGTAGTGATTTTTGGGTTTATATAGCGTTTTTTGGGTTTATGTTGTGTTTTTTGGATTTATGTTGCATTTTAAGGTTTATGTTGCATTTTTAGGGTTTATGTAATGTTTTTGGGGTTTATGTATCTATTTGTTGCCTTTTATAGGGTTTTAATGGTTGTTTATGGTTTGTAGTGGTTTTAGGGGTTTTAAGGGTTGTTAACAGGTTTTTATGGGTTTTATGGTATTTTATGGGTTTTCAATGGTTTTTTTTGGGAGTTTTAAGGGTTTATTTGTTTTTTCGGGATTTCTAGGGTTTGTTAGGGTTTTTTGTGTGTTTTAGGGTTTGTTTGTGTTTTATAGTAGTTTTTAGGGTTTATGTAATGTGTGGTAGTGATTTTTGGGTTCTTTAGGGTTTTTTAGTGTTCTTTAGAGTTTATTATGGTTATTTAGGGTTTATTAGGGTTATTTAGGGTTTATTAGTGTTCTTTATGATCGGTTATGGTTTATTAGAATTTTTATTGTATATTAGGGTTTTGATGGGATTTTGTAGGCATTAATAGATTTTTCTAGGGTTTATCAACCTTTTTTAGGCTTATTTAGGATTTATTAGGGTTTCATAGGGTTTATTTGATTTATTAGGGTTTATTGATGCGTATTAGGGTTTATTTATATTTATTAGGGTTTATTATGATTTGTTAGGGTTTGTTGCAGTTTACTATGGGTTTGTTATGGTTTGTTTCAGTTTGTTACGATTTATTTGGCGTTGTTAGTATTTGGTACAATTTATTTGGGGTTGTAAGGGTTTGTTACGATTTATTATGGGGTTATTAGTGTTTTTTATTTTTTATTAGTGGATTTTAGGGTTTTGTAGGATATTATTTGGCAGGTATTGTAGTGTTCGGTCGGGCTTGTTAGGGTTTTTAGGGATTATTAGGACTTATTATGGTTAAATAGTATTTTTATTGTATATTAGGGGGTTTATGGATTTTTTTGTGTTTATTAGAGTCTAATAGGGTTTTTATGGTTTATTATAGGTTATTATGATTTATTAGTGTTTATTAGGGTGTAAGGATTTAATAGTGGGTTTCATGTGTTATTTGGGTTTATTAGTGGTTCTTAGGGGTTATTAGTGGTTGTTAAGGTTTGTTAGGTTTGGTTAGGGTTTGTTAGGACGTGTGTTATTCTATTATCACACTGGTTATTATTATCATTATTATCATTATCATTATTATAATTATCATTATTGTTATTACTGGTATTATTATTATTATTATTGTCACGTGAAAATACAGATGCACATGCGTTATCATTTATTATTTAGTATAAATTATTTATTTCCTTGCACGTGCATATGTTTTTGTGGTTCTTGTTGTTGTTATTATAATTGTTACTATTATTATTATTATCATCACATGAAAATGCACATGCCGGTCCGTTATTATTTATTATCATGCACGCGCACACGCACTGCACCTACATTATTCTATTATTAAATGCATTATTATTTTTATTTTTATTTTTATTATTATTGTTATTATTGTTTTATCATCAAATACAAATGAAAATACACATGCGTTATTATTTATTACCAAACACGTGCACATTCAAAACATGTGCGTTATTCTATTATCACATGTGCTATTATTATTAATATTACTACTATTATTATTATTAGAATTAGTATTATTAATATTATCATCAAATGTAAATGCACATGAACATGCATGTGAATTCTTATTTATTATTATTTATTAATTATTTAC
This sequence comes from Viscum album, assembly GCA_963277665.1. Classification (NCBI taxonomy): domain Eukaryota; kingdom Viridiplantae; phylum Streptophyta; class Magnoliopsida; order Santalales; family Viscaceae; genus Viscum; species Viscum album. The sequence goes on along the minus strand of OY728167.1, from coordinate 696,787 downwards.
TACTATTCATGTGCACATGAAATGCACTTGCCTTATTCTATTATTGTTATTATTGTTGTTGTTATTATTTTTGTTTGTATCATAAAATACAAATGCACATGCATGTGCGTTGATATTTATTATTTATTACGATGCACACACATGCGTCATTATCATTATCGTTACATGTAAATGCACATGCACATGTGTTATTATATATTATTTATTATCATGCACATGAAAATGCCATGCACTTGCATTATTCTATTATCACAAGTGTTATTATTATTTATTATCATGCACATGCACATGCACACACAATGCACGTGCATTATTTTATTATCACATGGGTTATTATTTATTATTTATTATCATTCACATGAAAATGCACATTCATGTGGACTTGGTTATCATTTATTGTTTGTTACCATGAACATTCACTTGGATGTGCGTTATTATTTTTTATTTATTATCATTCACATGTACATGCACATACACATGTAATTAACATGCGTTATTATTTATAATTTATTATTTATTATCATTCACATGAAAATGCACAGCACGTGCGTTATGATTTATTTTTTAAACCATGAACATGAATATGCACATGCATGTGTGTTATTACTATTAATATTATTATAGGTATTTTTAGGGTCTACAAGCATTTTTTAGAATTCTTTGGTTTTATTAACATTTATTAGGGTTTGTTAGGGTTTTAGGGGTTTTTAATGGTATATTAGTGTTTTTAGGGTTTGGTGGGGGTTATTAGGATTTTATTTGGGTTTATTATGGTGTGTTAAGGTTTATTAGGGTTTATTAGGTATTTTTAGGCTTTTATTAGTATTGAGTTGGGTTTATTAGGGTATATTATGGTATATTATGGTATATTTGGGTATGTTTAGGATTTATTAGGGTTTATTATCGTTCATTATGGTTTATTGATTTTTAAGAGGGTATATTATGGTTTTTAGGGTTTAGTAGTATTTATTAGGGTTTATTAGTGCTTTTAAGCTTTGTTTGTTTTTATTAGAATTTATTAGGTGTTTTAGGGATTTTAATGGTATATTTGCATTTTCTTAGGGTTTAATGGGGTTTATAATGGTTTATTATGGCGTGTGAAGGTTTATTAGGGTTGACTAGGTATTTTTAGGGTTTTATTAGGGTTGAGTTGGTATATTTAGTGTTTTATTAGGGTTTATTAGGGTTGAGTAGTGTTTGTTAGGGATTTGTAGGGTTTACTAGGGTTTGTTACTGTTTTTATTAGGGTATATGATTGTTTTTTTGTTTTTATTTAATATATATGAGTGGTTATTAGGATTTTTTATGTTTTATTAGTATTTTTTAGTGTGTGTGAGAATTCTTTATGGTTTATTAGTTTTTTTAAGGATTTTTAAAGGTTTGTTTGTGTTATTTTGTTTATTAGGGTTTAGGTGGGTTTTATTAGGTTTTATTATGTTGTGTCAAGGTTTATTAGGGTTGAGAAGGTATTTTTAGGGTTTTATTATGGTTTTATTAGGGTTTATTAGTTTTTATTAGGGTTTATTAGGGCTTGTTAGGGGTTTATTAGTTTTTTTGTTTTATTAGGATATATTAGTGTTTGTTAGGTCTTTTTGGATAATATAGCTTGTTTTTATTGTTTGTGAGCATTCTGTTTTTGTTTGTGAGCATTTTTAGGGTTTCTTAGGTTATATTAGTGTTTATTATGGTTTATTAGGGTCTCTAGGTATTTTTAAAGTATATTATCATTTTTTGTCATTATTAAGTGAAATTAGTGTTTTTAGGTCTTTTTAGGTAATATAGTGTTT